>JAJKFI010000013.1:7667657-7689678 GCA_029204185.1 Lerista edwardsae
CAGCAGCAGCAGCAGCAGCAGCAGCAGCAGCAGCAGCAGCAGCAGCATCAGATGGTGTTCTGGGTCAAGCTGCCCCTGAGAATAGCAAGGAAATTCAAGGCATATCTACTCAGATGTAAGTTCCATTGAGTTCCATGGGACATAATCCAGGTAATACGCACAGGGGAGGGGGAAATCAGAATTGCAGCTTATGTCAATCAATGGCTAGAGGTGGGGTTTTTTCCCATTTTTGGAAAAAAAACACCAACCACCTCTGAAAAAAAAAAAATAATTCTCTAACACCACTACATATTCTCTAACATGTTGTCATGCCTGTGGATGCATCTGCTGACACTACACAACCTACAGTACTGTGCAGAAGTCCTCAGCTACCGCTAGATTTTTTGTTCTACCACTGGTATAATGACCATATATACTTGTTTCCAGTGGTGTCATCCTGGCGGAATGGCCCAGTACGCTGTTCCGCCAGTTCTGTGGATGGGTCCAGGCTGCGCCGCCTCTCCCAAGGACGGGCGAGCTGCTCCTGAGCCCACCCGCCCGCCCGCCCGCCCTCACGTTCCCGAATTGCTCTGAAATGGAGCAATTTGAGGCGCTGTGAGGCACAGGGAGGCGTGGCTGTCCTCCGCCATAGGGGTGGAGGGCTGCCAATCATCCGGGCGTTCCGGTTCCTGGCGCGCCCGGATGACGTCTCTGCTTGTTTCTCAGTCTCTTTGTTAGAATACAGCCAAAACATGCAGGAGATTTGTATGCGGTGTGAGTCTCCCTGAGCCAGGGCTGGTGCCTACCCCCTGAGGCCTTACCTCCTTGGTGCCCCCACCCAGGGGTTCGTGTGCTACTGAATTTGAGAATTTGCAAATTTGCAAAGAGAGAATTTGCATCGGCCCAAGTCTTCTTCCACGTTGCTGGCGCAGCCCGGCCTTTGGGTTGGACCTGGGTTGGGCTTCATCGCCAGTCCTCTGGTGGTGCCTTTGCTCAGCCTCCCCCATCATCTGCCAGGCCCCACCCTAAATAGATATCCCCAGGCGTGAGCCATTCCCCTCTTCCACCCTGCCCAGCCTGATAAAAGGGGCCTGCTGGCTGGGGATGGCCATTTAAACGTTCCTAAAACAAAGCTGAGGGGGGCCTAAGACTCTTGCACAGTCTTTAGGTAAAACTTTTATCACTAGATAGACTTTATCACTTCCCTACTATACTTTGAGGGCCCAATCCAGAGCCCTTCAGCGCAAGTGGTACAAGCGGACCACTCCCCCTGCTGCGGCACAAGGTGCTGTAAAGCACCACCAATGCCAGCGGTAAGCCATTATGGCTGGCGTCATGGCAGCGCTATGGCGACACCATCCATGGGTGCTCTGGAGGCAAGGAGTGAGTCAGCCGCTTGCCCGTGATGTGGCCTTTCCAGGTGGGGCGGGAGGGCGTTCCGGGGCAGAGGAGGGGTGGAGCGGGGGTCAGGCCAAGCGGCAACTCTCACCTGCTGGTTCCTGACTACCGTGTAAGGCCATGCGGCCTTACATGGAGGCTCCTGCCCTGGCATTGCCTATCCTGTGCCCTTACCGCAGGGAAAGGGCAAACGTCCCCTTTCCCCACAGAGCCTCGCGTGCCTGCCTGGCTGCCAAGAGATGCAGCAGTAGCTATCTGGCTACCTTTGTGCTCCCGGGGCATTTGGGCAACTCTGGATTGGGCCGTTAAAGTGATTATAATTTATAATTATAATTTATGAAAATGCACCTTTGGATTTTAAAAAAATAACATCACTTTCTGCACTTTTAACTTTGGAAAACCTTGCAGTCCCCCTCCCAAAAACGGTTTTCACCAACCTCTATCAATAGCTACTAATCATGAGGGTTTTATTTCACTTCCAGCTTTTGAGGCTGTGGGCCTCTGAATGCCAATTGCAGAGCGGAAACAGCAGCCAAAGGGTGTGGCTGGCCTGTCCTCCTAGTGGGTTTTACATCTAGTTGCCCTCCATGGAAACCAGGACACTGACCAGGTGGGTCATAAGCAGTGGTGTCATCCTGGCGGAATGGCCCGGTACACCATTCCGCCAGTTCCGCGGATGGGCCCAGGCCACGCCGCCTCTCCTGAGGACAGGCGAGCTGCTCCTGGGCCCTCCCTCCCTCCCGCGTGTCCAAATCACTCCGAAATGGAGCAATTCGAGGCGCAGGGAGGCACAGGGAGGCGTGGCTGCCCTCCGCCATAAGGGCGGAGGGCTGCCAATCATCCGGGCGTTCCGGTTCCTGGCACGCCCGGATGACGTCTCTGGTCATAAGTCTGATCTAGCAGGGGATTTCTGAAAAGCGAAGGAGAAGGAATGACAAGGAAGAAGAAGAGAGATGGATGTAGTGAAAAATTTTAAAGTGGGTCCCATACTTAAATGTGGGTTCCATATTGAGAACTAAATATCGGCTTATGCCAGTGGTGTAACTAAGGTATCTGCTACCTGGGGCAAAGAAGATTTTGTAATCCTCCCCCCACAAAATCAAATTTTATTAAGTCAATAAATTAAGGTTTTCCAGTTCATTGGCCATAACTCTTGATAGAATACAAATATTCCAATGCAGTTTATTTCATTGCATTCAGCATTGAATTCCATTTCCAATGATATATAACAGGATATTATTCGTACTTACCAAGGTCCTGATTTTGGCCACTAATGTAAAGTTCAGCTTGTTGCCGTCCTAAAGCAGGGCAGGGCAATTGCTACCCTCTGCACCCCTTAGCTATGCCAGTGGCTTATGTGATCGAATAGTGGACATCTAGTCTAGTGAGGCTCTACCAGACAAGCAACAGAGAACCTGCCAATAACCGCCATTGAAAAATTTCAATATAAGCCCACTGGTCCTGCCGCATTTCGGTGCCTGGAAAAATGCAGCATATTTTAGTTCTCCCCCACCAGACTTCTGGAGGGCATGCCATTATTATCCATAATTGCTGAGGAAAATGACCTACCCCTTCCAGTTTGGGGATCCTGGGTTTTTAATAGCCTGCTCTCAGTGGAATGGAATGTTGAAAGTTGGAAATATTATTACTAACTGGGAGGCAGGAAAATCGTCGCTGACAGCCTCATCAGACAGCTTCAGCATGCTTTATTTTAAAATTGTGCCTGAATATGTTGATGTCTCTTTAAAATATTTATACGAGGAAATTAACCGAAAGGGTATGAAATGTTGATGTTATTTTTGATATATATTGATGCGTTTTTCCCAGCAAAAGTCTATTAAAGAGCAGGCCCCCTTTCTGGCTGCATTTAAATAATACTGTCATCTGTAAATGCTAATGAAAGAATGTGTGCACATGTTTCACCTTAATTAGCATATTGAAAAATCCAGGTAATTAACTTAATATAAATTGGACCAGCTTCATTGAATTAAATGATGCTGCTGTAAGAACTCGAGAGGATTATAAAAGCAACAAGGTTGGACATTGGCCTCAAATCTCTATTGCCAGCCTGTGTCTGAAATAACACAGAGCCAAATGATGTGTTTGCCAGGGCTGGCTTTAAGCCAATGTGACCAATGTCATCACAGTGGGCCCCATACTTCGGGGGCCTCCGTACCAGCACTGAGCATATTGCCTGCTGCTGCAGCCAACATGTCTATGGGCTGTAAGTCAGTGGGACAACTAGAGCAGCTTTACCTTGGGCCCCCCACATGTCCTGGCCTCTGAACCACCCAAAGTTGGGCCTTCTGGAAGCAGTTGGTGATGCTATCATCATATTGCCACCCACTATTTCCAGGTCCTGCTTGTGGCTCCACAAGTGATGAGTGGGGCCCCTTGGAGAAGGTGGGGGCCTGTGGGAATGCCCAGTGGTGGTATCTAAAGCGGGAGGAACTGGAATGCTGGGCGGGACATACGGTTGATTGGCAGCCCGTCCATTCCGTTTTGCCGCCTGCCTGCTGCCCCCAGTTGCCCCCAGTTTTGCGCGGGCTGCCCCCAGTTGGCGCGCCCCACCACTGTTCGCCCAGGCACCCGGCGCACCCCCCATCCGTGTCCCCCCGGCGAGCAGGCACCCCTCCGAGGCCAGGTCAGCCCGGCAGGCGGCGGAACCGAACGGACGGGCAGCCAATCACACATAAGTCCCGCCCAGTGTACCGGTTCCTCCCACTTTAGATACCACCACTGGGAATGCTCCACATTGGGCCCTATCTGGAGCCAGTCCTGCTTAACGCCATGGACACAGTGGTAGCCTATGGTTCTGACCCACCGGAAGCCCCCGCCCCACTATGCCCCTCCTGCATGTTATCATGTACTCCCCCTCTGCACCCCTTAGCTATGCCAGTGGCTTATGTGATCGAATAGTGGGGGGGAGGCAGGCAAACAAGGGCTGCTTGCCTCCCTTCTCTGCACTGTTGTCCTTTAGAAACAGGGGCAGAGAAGGCTGTCTGAACACTGCACATCTGGTAAGTAAAGGGAAGGGTGAGGACCAAAGACGCAGGAAGGATGTGGCCATGCTGCCATTAGGAGGGGTGGCTTCCTTGCTCAGCCCAGTCCGTACACAAAGCAAGACAAAGCAAAATGGGTTGGTTTGTCGTGGACTGGACCCTTGTGCTATTCTTCCTTGGTGTGACGGCACTGAGCTTACCGACCAGAGCTTTGGTGATGATGTTCCCCCCATCCCACCCACCCTAGGGGTTGCCTGGGATTAGCTGGCTGCCCTTGGAAGGGGTCAGGTACATATATTTTTTTTCCCCTCTGCCTGATTGGCACTCAGCCAAGGCCTTTTTCTGCCAATTCCAGACTGTCTCCTGAGGGGAGGGGCAGTGGTGTTCAAACAGGGGGGAGGCAAAACGCTAAGCTTTGCAGCAGCCTGAGCTCCTGTGTAATGGGGTCTCTCCTCCTTGCCTTCTGAGCCATTCACAGCTCAGAGAGCTGTGTGTTCCCCCCCCCCGGTAGGAAAGTCACTGGGGAGGGGTTAGATTAGCCGGGTTGGTCACTTCTGGGAGGTACTGAGCAGGAGTGTGGGAGTAGGGATCTGGTGTGCATTCTTAAATATGCAAGAGAAAGCCAGTTGCAAGAGTTTTTCTGGGTTGGGATGAGCTAAGAAATGCGGCTGTCTTAAGCCCTTTTCCTGATTGGAGGGGCAGCGCAATCAGTGATGTCATGCAGGGGGTACACGGGGGTACGCGAGTACCGGTTTCTAGGATTATGGCTGGCCCCACCCATTCGCCCGCCCACTTGTCGACTCCGCCCCCTGCAACATTTGAATTTCCTGCACGTTTGAGTTGCCTGCACGTTCTCAGAGCCAGGCAGGCAGGCAGGCAGCAAGCGGAGCCTTGCCTTGCCTTGCCACTGAAAAATGAGCTGCTCTGGGGTTTTGGGACTGTTGGGTCACTTTAACATGATGCCAGGCCTCCTTAACATGTTCTGGGGGTGCTGTGGAATACTGTTGCAACTGTTGGGTCAGTTTAAAATCGTCTGAGGCCTCAAAAAGGGCTTTTTCCATGTCACTTCCTGCCACGACCTCACTTCCGGCTTATGACATCACTTCCGGTGGGCGGGTCCCGACACGTGCCAATCAAAAGTGAGTACCTGTTCTTAAATCATTTAGATGACACCACTGAGTGCAATCCTAAAGTTCGCACAGCATCGGCACAAAGGGGTTGCACCAAAACTGTGTGCTTAGCGCTGACACGGAGGCGCTGATCGGCACCCCCGCGTCGGTGCTAAGGCAACAGGACCCGCACTGCTGGCGGCGCTGGTCCTGTTGCCCCGCACAGCGCCTCCCTAGCATTGGCCGAAGCCGGCCGGCACAAGGGAGGCACCATGACGGGGTGGTGCGGGGATTGGTGGGAGGGAAGGCGGCGGAGGTGGGACGTGGGCGGCATGTGGCACCATATGGCCACATCCTAAGCCTGTCCGTGCGGCTGCACGGCCCCGATTCTTTAGTGGGCGCAGATCCGAGGAGCGCATAGGGGAGGCTGGAGCCTCCCCTATGGTAAGAGAGCACAGCACACGGCTCCAGCCTCCCCCATCCAGCGTTGGGTATGGCACAGGCCAGCCAGCCTTGCCATTCCGGCACTGGGTAGGATTGCGCCCTGAGCCAGTCTCTGGTTGGAGCCAGGGGAAGTGAACAGTTGTGTTGGTCTCATTCAGGTGCCCATACAGTGCCGTTAAGTATCTGCACTGTTAGTTTGGAAGTTAGTTTGGAAGAGGAGCTTGGCTGTCAGGATCCGCAGCTGGAATGAACAGAGACTGAGAGCGCTGGCACTCTCCTAACCTGGAGTCAGGCTGGCACAGTTAGGCCCGCAAAGTTTGTCTGGCACAAGGGACACCGTAAAATGCATTTGGACCACTCTCAGAGTCAGGGAGGATGGCGCATGTCCAGTGGTGGGATTCAGGGGGTTCGCCCAGGTTCTATAGAACCGGTTGTTAAATGGCCGGGCCCCGCCCACTCACTTACCTCGGCTGGCTTCGGGGTTTTTTTTGGCTCCGGCTATGACGTCATAGAACCGGTTGTTAATTCATTTGAATCCCACCACTGCGCATGTCTGTGTGCTGGCCTCTCTGACTCCGAGAGTGGTCCAAACATACTCTAAGGTGGCCTTTGTGCCATCCAAACCTTGCTGGCCTAACTGTGCCGGCCTAACTCCAGGTTAGGATTGAGCCCTAAAACAGGTAGAAGCACCTGGATGAATTCATTATTCCACAAACACGTGAACCAATGTGGATCAACTAGGAGCAAGGAATGCAAAAAAAACGGCAATGGTTGTACCCAAAATGACAATCTGGGCTAGCTACAGGACACAGCAGAAAGAATATATGCAAGTAAATTGAAGTCTCTCTCCCCCCATCGCTTTCCTTGGCAGCGTTTCAGGTTTATAGTGTCAACATATCAGTTCCTAACAAAACCAGCTGAGAAGGCAAAAGGAAATGAGGCAGATAGGAAAGAGAATTATGGAAAGTTTAGAGATGAGACTGATATTTGGATATTTATATTTGAGAATTGTTCCAGAGTGAAACGAGATATTTTTTTTTCTCCTTCTAGAAACATGGTATATGCCAGAGAGAGTTAATGGTGGATTCTAATAAGCACAGATTCTCTAGCTTTAGGAGGGTGATTGTGTATTGCTTTTTGCAAATTACACATATTCTGCATTTAGGGAGATATGATCAGGGTTGATTGATGAGCTGGGTATAAGTACGGAGAACTTCATCAGGTGTTCACAGGTGTCCCATGCATAATGGATAGAGCCCCTCACCCATATTACAGATGGAAATAGGCTTAAGGGTGATGCTCAAATGCATTTTGGAGCATGACGCTGTGCATCTTATTTGCACGGTCGTTGTAATTGTGCATGTAAATGGGTAACTGAAAAAAATGCAAATTGTTATTTACGTTTGCAATTGCCTGATTGGGATGCAGAGCCGTGGGAATTGTTCATTCAGATTAGGAATGCAATTACACACACATTTAATGAACATAATTGCATGGCTGAACTGTATGAAAATCAGTCCATTTAATTCATCTAATCTACACCCTATGGACTCGTACAGGACAGTTGTGGTGTGTATGTTTGTCCCTCTAGGATGCCTCAGAAGATGAAATTATGTCTTCAGTAGTACATTGCATCAGTGTTTTCCAGATGTTCATTAAATCAACAATTCCTGAATACTATTGAAGAAAATCTTGTCTACCGAGTTTGTTTTTTAATAGGAATCCTGCTGATTTAGGCTATGCAAAATGTAACACTACTCATTTTACTTTCCAGATCTGGCCAGCAAATGAAATGTCCGTAATGTGTTGTCTCATTTAGGCAATTCTAATAGGCTTGCCTTATCCTATTGCAATGTTTGCTTTAGAGAAGGGGTGCACCTTCAGGGAAAGAAGACATGAACAAAGGAACAGAAAGATTTTATGGTTTGATCCCTAGACATCCCTAAGACCACCTACTGTCATATGGACTAATCCATCCAATAAGATGGATGCTCTGCTCCTTGTGGGAAAAATGCAAGGTTCTACACTTAGGCAAAAATAACCAAAGATGCAGGTATAGAATGGGAGACACCTGGCTTGGCAGCACAACATGAGAGAGGGATCTTGGAGTTGCAGTGGATCACAAGATGAACATGAGTCAGCAGTGTGATACAGCTGCAAAGAAGGCCAATGCCATTTTAGCCTGCATTCATAGAACCATGACATCCAAATCACAAGAAGTTTTGGTTCCACTTTACACCGCATTGGTGAGACCTCACCTGGAGTCCTGTGTTCAATTCTGGGCACCTCAGTTCAAGAAGGATGCAGCCAAACTGGAGAAGTTCAAAGAAGAGCAACGGAGATGATCAGGGGGCTGGAAAACAAGTCCTATGAAGGGTATGTTTAGCCTGGAGAAGAGAAGGCTGAGAGGGGATATGATAGCACTCAGATATCTGGAGGGCTGCCGTAAGGAATAAGGACAAATTTGTTCTCATCTGCCCTTGACAGTACAACTAGGTCCAATGGGTACAAACTGCAAGAAAGGAGATTCCAGTTGGACATCAGGAATAATTTCTTGACAATAAGGGTGGTTTGACAGTGGAATAGATTGCCAAGGAAGGTGATGGATCTCCCTCACTGGAGACTTCCAAGCAGAGGCTTGACAGGAACCTGCTGGAGATGCTCTAGGAGGATTTCCTGCTACAGGCAGGGAGTTTATTTATTTATTTATTTATTTATTTATTTATTTATTGAATTTATATCCCGCCTTTTTGCCCGAAGGCACTCAAGGCGGCATTGCAATAAAAACAAAGTTTACATTAAAAAACAATTAAAAACAATGTTAAAATACAATTAAAAATTTTAAAACAGCAAGTTGGACTAGATGACCTTATAAGTCCCGTGTAGGGACCTTCCTACTCTGATTCTATGATGTCATTGACTGAGACCCAATTGGCAAGTTATGTATATGGGACAGGGCATTCTCTGTGGTGCTCCCCCCGGCTTTCCACAGGCAGTTCCTGATGCCTGGACTCTTCCACTCCTTATATTATGAAAGACTTAAAAACATTTCTTTTTAAATTTATTTTTTATTATTATTGTTATAACAGCTAAAACAAAAGCTAAATAAACAAAATCTAAATTCAGAGTATATAAAGCAAGCATGGAATAATACATCATATAGCACAAGCCTATACAGGTCTACTCAGAAGTAAGCCCCATTGTGTTAAATGGGGCTTACTCCCAGGAAAGTGGGCATAGGATTGCAGCATAAATTGCTTACATTCTCTTCAATATACGGATAACTGCTCAAATTAAAAATGGCGTCTCTTAGCCAGATTCTTATTCTTTAATGCTTCTTTTTTAAAAAAAAATCTCCTTATCATTCATTTTAATCCCAAGCAAAAAAACTTAAGTCTAAATCGTCCACCTATTCATCAAGTCCATAATTTGTTGCACTAATGTTTCCCTTCTCACACAGGAAGTCAATGAGTGGTTTCCAGTTGTTCATAAATGACTTTACTGACTTCTCTTTTTGTAAGTTCATCCATTTCCGCTTTTAAAACATTCGAATTCCACCAGGCTTTTGGCAGAAGCTGAGTGAAATTGCAGCTGCTGACTGTCTGTGATTGATTTTATTTATTGACTAGTTACAGTTTTATTGTGTTATTGTTTAATTGTATGACACTGGTTTTCAGCCCAGTTCTAGGCACATCTACTCAACAGGAAATCCCATTAATTTCAAGGGGATTTACTCCCAAGTAGGGCTGCAGCCTTTATTTTTGTGTGCTACCTTGAAACCTACACACACACAGGCAGGTGATAAATCAGATAAAAATAAGAAAAAAATATATAAACAAACAAATGCAGAGTTGGTGGAAGAAGCTGGCAACGTTTTCCTTTTCCTGAAAAATTCACTGATCACTCCTATTGTTCCTGCTGTGGACCTTGATGTGTTCACCTGTTAAGAGTACCTTTGTTTCCCCTGTAAACCCTTTCCCCTTTATTTTCTGTATTCCTTACCCATATCTTTATTAATAAACTAAAAAAAATTGGAAAAAAGAGTACCTTTGTACAAGCAGGACCTTTGGCCTCAAGTATAGAACAGACAAAATAGAAGATCTAAAGAAAGCCTCTGTGTGTGGGTGGGTGTGGGTGTGGGTGGAGAGGATAGGGGGCTTGTCTTTTAGGGGGCTGCAGTGTTCTCAATCATGTGGAGTTTTAGAAAAGCAATATAAAAATTCTATAAATAAAATGAAATGAAAAAGATCAAAACTTGTATGTGCAGAGATTCTATTCAGATCTTCCATCAATCCAAGGTGTCAGCTGAATGACTGCATAAGGCTAGGATTTTTCTCATTTCAAACCAAAGGCAAAATTCAGGGCACAATCCTAAACTGGAGTTAGGCTGGCACAGTTAGGCCAGCGAAGTTTGGCCTGCACAATAGCCACCGTAAAGCGCATTTGGACCACTCTTGGAGTCAGGAGGACGGCACATGTCTGTGTGCTGGCCTCTCTGACTCCAAGAATGGTCCAAACATACTTTACGGTGTCCCTTGTGCCGGCCAAACTTTGCTGGCCTAACTGTGCCAGCCTAACTCCAGGTTAGGATTGCATCACTTCCAGGTTAATGACATCACTTCCATTGAGTCACAAATGAGAAGGACATAATTATGCATGGGATGGATAAAGTCGATAGAGGGATGTCCTTTTCCCTCTCTCACAACACCTGAACCAGGGGACAACCACTAAAATTGAGGGTTGAAAGAATTAGAATGGATAAAAGGAAATGCTTTTTGACCCAGCGGATAATTAATCTGTGGAAATCCTTGCCACAGGAGGTGATTATGGCATCTGCCCTAGGTGCCTTTAAAAGGGGATTGGACAGATTTCTGGAGGAAAAGTTCATCGTCGGCCATAGGCCATGATGGATGGTGCAGCCTGCTTACATTACAAATAGACTACTTCAGAATGTCAGGTGCAAAGGAGTGGCAACAGGATGCAGGCCTCTTGTTGCCTTGTGTACTCCCTGTGGCATCTGGTGGACCACTGTGATAAATCAGATAAAAATAAAAAAAATGTATAAACAGAGATACAGAAGCTGTGAGACACAGGGAGCTGTGCTAGATGGGCTTTTAGCCATATCCAGCACGGCTCTTCTTATGTTCTTGTGTCACTCTAAAAAGTGGGTCCCTGTACTGAAAGATTTGAGACCCACTGATCTACACAATCCTGATCTCCTTGGAGGAAATGTGATATAAAACTATGTGCATAGTGAAAGTAAATAGAAAAGTAAACAATGTGCATAGTCACTGAAGTGAGCATTTCACCCCAGTAATTGCTAGAGGATGTGTTCATCATTATTAGTGCATTAGAGGGAGCATAGTTATATTGGCTCACAATGATATTCTTGACCTCTGTGATTAATTCAACTTAATTTTTCATATTGGATTGGGGTTAGTAATATGTACAATTGGAGAGGGAATAGGAAAGGAAAATGTGGAAATGAAATGGAAATTTCAAGGGAAATGAAAAAGTGGAAAATAAATCTTCTGCCATTCAAATCAGTTGTGACAAACTGCTGGAATGCAAATGCCTCTTGGGAAAAGCTTGATGTTTATCAGGAAGGTTGATTGGAAATGGGAAGCAGGCAATTCCAATTAACGAAAATCTTATCTGTGCCATGAATTCAAAGGAAGCCATTGCCTACAAATGCGATAAACAATTTGGAAATGGCTTATGAAAGAGATTTTACTTTGAAAAAGAGGAGACGTTTGAAACTGGTAGACTCCATTCTAAATATTCTCACTTCTGGTAAGGAGAGTTAACAGACAGAAAGGTTAAGAAGAAAGTACTTTCATTTCAAGATGGTCTTGTATTATGTGGTCTTGTTCTATCTGAACTCTGAATGCCAACAAGATATAACAGGAGCACTTATGAAAGTTTAATACAGGGGTGTAGCTAAAGTAGTGCAGGGGGGGGAGCAATTGCACTGGGCAAAAGGTATTAAGGGGGCAACAAGCTGAGCTTGACATTAGTGACCAAAATTGTGAAAACCATTGTAAGAATGAATAATATCATCATGCCATTATGTTCTATATCATTGGAATGGTAATTTAATGCAGAATGCAATGAAACAAAGTAGAGTGTAATATTTTTACTCTATCAAAAGTCATGACCCAAAAACTAGAGAAAACGAAAATACAACTGTGATGTCACTTTCTGTTGTGACATCACTCCTGGGGCAACATTTTGCCCTCTGCACTGGGCTATACCTTCATTAGCTTTGCCCCTGGTTTAGCATAGCATTAACGATTGTATCCCCACCCTAATATTTCGGCTAATCAAAACCTGGTCAGCAACTATCATTGCAAGGTTATGCACAGAGACATGGGTGTCAGACCGTTTCAACCCAATGGAACGTGCTTCTAATTGCATGCACAGGATTGGTCCTGAAGTCAGCCACATTGTGAATGGTTTCACAGTAGTCTTCCAAAGTGTCCCACCCACCCAAAGTGTCCTAGTGGTAAGTTCTGTTTCCATATGTGGTGAAAACTCCTGATTTTTTTCTGGCCTGTTTACTCATCTGTTTTGAACCTTCTTATTACTTCAGAGTCCTAAAGGGGCTCCAGAGTCATCCAGATACAGCAGCCATATTTACCCCATTCTTGCTGTAGTTTATTGTTGGTCCTCCTCCTCCTCCTCCTTTTCCTCCTCCTCCCCCCCCCCCTGGGCTGGCTTCAAGAGTGGTGGGGCCCAATGCGGGACATTCCTGCAGGCCCTCACACACCAAGAAGAGCTCTTGTGGTGCTGTGCGCAAAGCTGGGCACCTGGAAATACTTGGTGGTGATATGGTGTCAAGGCCAACTGCTTCCAGGAGGCCCATTTTGGGCCATTCAGAGGCAGGGGCAGGTGGGAGGGCTCAAAGCTGCTCGGCTTACCCCATAGAGATCCCAGCGGCAGCAGCAGGTGGTATGTTCTATGCAGCGGCGGCATTCAGCCAGTACGCTGGGCGGGACTTACCTTTGAGTGGCAGTCTGCCCATTGCGTAACGGGTGGGAAAGCAGCAGAACGCGCCGTTACGCAACAGGCAGACTGCCGCTCAAAGGTAAGTCCCGCCCAGCATACCGGCTGAATGCCGCCGCTGGTTCTATGCAATGCTGCCAGGCCTCCAAAGTACAGGGCCCAATGTGACAACATTGGTTCCATTGGCTTAAGGCATACGTTTTTCCCTTGCCTCCAGATTGCCAATGGAAAAGGAGGGACAGGCAGGCATTAGGGTTCTGGATTTAGCCTAGAGCCTCCGGTTGCTGATGCCTAACCTAAGTGCTTGGTATTCACAACGGTGCTGTTTTCCATATCTTGGGGAAGGTTCATACGTCTATATTTCTTCTGCTGGCAGCAACAAAACTCACAGTGCAAAGCTACTCAGTCACTCCCACATCAATGCTCCATGATTTAAAGACCGTTTCGTACATTTTGGAGCAATTTTAGCTGATAGAGTGCACACACCCTTAGCAGCACTGGACTTTATTGCTATTTAAAAAAAATTTTTTTTTGACCACAGCAAAACCCTCCCCCCCCCAAAAAAAAATATAAAGATTCATTGGCCTTCATTAAGTTTGTGTAATTGTCATCTGAATTTCTAAGGAAGATCTAGGCTTTAAAAGCATTTAATTGAAAGCTAGGTTGGCAGCTAGCTAGCTCTGCGTGGTGGCGCAGCAGGTTAAACTGCTGCTGCTGGGCTTTCCGACCGGAAGGTTGGGAGTTCAAGACTGCATGACGGAGTGAGCTCCTGTCGCTTGTCCCAGCTCCTGCGAACCTAGCAGTTCGAAAGCACCTAAATGCAAGTAGATAAATAGGGACCACTTCGGTGGGAAGGGAACGGCGTTCCGTGCACTACGGCGTAGAGTCATGCCGGCCACATGACCACGGAAGCTTGTCCTCGGACAAACGCCGGCTCTACAGGCTTTGAAACGGAGATGAACACCGCCCCCTACAGTCGGTCATGACTAGACCATTCGGTCGTGGGGAAACCTTTACTTTTAGGTTGGCAGCTACGAGCTTGGATGGCTTTCAAAAGAGATGAATGAACTCATGGGGGATATTTTAAATGGCTATTGGGAATGACAGTGCTGCTTCCCAGAGGAACCTGGCCGACCATGATTGGACAGATACTGTGGGACTAGATGGATTGATAGACTGATGGCAATTCTTGCTTTTCCTCCATTATGACTTCAGCATTATCAAGCTGCCAGTGCTGGATCAGAACTGCCACTGTCCCAGGGCGCAATCCTGTGGGCCAACGCTACCCACTTGGGTCAGCAGAACAGCACCAGCACTGATACGAGGGCTTTGACTGGCACCCTAGCGTTGGTACTGGCGCTGTTGGGTTGATGCTAGCAGAAGCGTCAGTCCAAGGGCGCTGGCCTGAGGCCGTGCTGTGCCACTTGTGCGCCAGCCGAACTCAGCTAGAACAAGAGTAATTTTGGGTCAGGGACGAACGGAGGCCCGAGTGCGCCAATGGCAGGGCAACGAAACCGCGCCCCCAGGATGTCGCCCTGCCCCTGTGTGTTGTCCAGCCACACCTCCCTGCACCCAGAATAGCTCCATTTTGCAGTGAAACGGAGATGAGGTGGCAGGCAGGCCAAACAGTGCATGGTTTTCTCTGCGGGCTCTGCGCAATGGCGCCCCACTGCTGACCGGCACCCATGGCTTGCGCCACCCTGGGCTACATGGAAATTACACCTCTGTTCTGGGTGGGGGGAGGGAAGGAGGGACTGGGGTGGGAGGGCTGGGAGGCATGCCGGCCCAGGGAGGGTGGAGGAGGCAGGATGCAACCACTATGCCGCATCCAAGCCTTCACCCTCAGGCTGCACGGGCCGATTCGGGCCGCGTGGCCTCCTCGGCTCTGCACCTGCTAAACAGCAGGCACAGACCTGAAGATCACATAGAGGAGCCCAGAGCCTGCCCTGGAACACAGGCACAAGCGTGTGCTAGATACTGTGAAGACCCCCTGGCCTTGCTGCTGCAGCACTCCCAGGAGGGGCTGTGGCACTTATTGCACAAATTGAACTTGCACCCGGGCACAACATTAAAGTATATTTCATCCAACATCCCAGCCCCAACTGTGGCCTTCCTGCAGCTACAGTTGCAATCCAGAGTCAGCGCACCCTGAAATGCCCTTAGGGCACAACACTAGCGCAGGTAACAACTTATTGTGGACTGACTCCATTGATTTAAGGGATGAAGACAATAGCTTTATTTCTGTTCCAGGAATCCACAAATCGTCTTGCCATCCTCAGCAGGGCGAATGTCTCTTTCCATTTTGGCCGGTGTGATTGGGCTGGGTAGGGGAGATCAGTCGCGTCCAGCGGTGTTATGCTGCCGGAACGCTGGGCGGGACATCTGGGTGATCGACAGCCCGCCCGTCGCGTTCTGCAGCGTTACGCTGTTTGCGTAACCAATTACGCCGCTTGCGTAACCAATTACGCCGCTTGCGTACGTTACGCAAATGGCGTAATGCTGCGGAACATGACAGGCGGGCTGTCGATCACCCGGATGTCCCGCCCAGCGTTCTGGCAGCATAACACTGCTGGTCACGTCCCTGGCCTACATGCCGCCTGGGAGCCAGAGAGCAGAATGCCCCCCCCAAACTGTTGCCCCCTACTCACCTACTATGCTCCAGTGCTTCACACAACGTCCCTGCCCTTCCAAAAGCCACCTACAGCCTTTGGAAGGCTTTTAAACAATACTGCCCATTTTTGTTGGAAAACCAGAATTTTTGTTTAGTGGCCTCTGGAGGCATAAGAGGACCTTCAGAGGGCCAGGGATACTGCACAACGTCCTGCCATCTGGGAGCATTTCCCCCCCCCAGCCAATGGCAGGACCACCAGTAGGGGAGCTCATCCTTACTGTTGTGCTTCGCTTTCAAGGTGCTCGGAGTGGTACAACGAATAGCACGTCTGTAGGTCAGTCTTCAGTCCACTCACAGCTCTTGAATGTGTTCTGCTGTATTTTGGAGCAGGGTTGGTACCACCCAGTGTGGGGTGGGGGCAGAAATGGGGGCAGGCAGAACAGGGACTAGGAGAGGTTGAAACAAGGCAGGGTGAGGGGAACCATGGCCAGAGAAGTCCTTGGAATCTAGGTACACAGTATCATACTTCCTGACGCAAAACCCAGGTCTACCGCCTCCAAGTTAGCTTGGTGAGGACATTTCCAGCTCCCTTCCTTTGGTGTCACCCCCTGATGGTGTTACCTGGTGCAGGCTGCACTCCCCCCCCCCGGACCCTTATAGTGATGCCACTGTTTTGGAGGTAGTCTAAACATCTCAAAACCATCATGCCAGGACTACTATACTGAATGGCCAGCAAAAAGATGCCCAATTGCCCAGGTGAAGATGAGCTCTCCGACTTGTACTTCCCCTTTCTTGTCTGCAGTTCTGCAGATGCTTAAAAATACCTCTTTTGAACAGCTTGGCGAGCTGACCACATACAAGACCATCTTCACAGTATTAGCTTCTTAAAAGGATCACTTATCAGCACAACAGGCTTCCTAGAAATCAATAAGGTTTGTTGATCTCCTGCACTAGGAATTAAATAGTGCTTCCTCCTTGCAGCTGGCAAAGATCAGACTCTGACGCTTGGAAGTGAGACCATTAAACTTTTCTAATTTACAGCAGCAGCAGTTTAAAAAAAGAAACGAAAAAAGAACGAATGGCACTTCCTCAGTGTTCCTCAGTTGAGAAGAGAGTTGGGAGGAAAATGAAAGGGAAAAGATGGAAAGGGAAGCAAAAGGATTATCCCCAAATTAGGCTGAGGTTATTTGTCTCAGATGTTGATAACTGTGGTTTAATCCAGTGGTTCTCAAATATTTTCGTACCGGGCCCCAGGTTTTACAATGACACTTGTGTCGGCACCCTCCAGAAGTCATGTCATTAACTTGTAAGTGATGTCAGAGCTGGAAGTGACATCATCAAGCAGGAAGTGCCATCATTGTGACGTGATCAAACAATATTCCTGGAATGCAAACTGGCATTCTTGGACTGCAGCAATTTCACAACCGTGAAACATCCCTTACAGAAAGTAAAGGAAGAATAGGATAAAATAGTATGTATAAAGTACTGAACTACAAACAAAATTTGAAAAAATTCCTTCAGGTGAAATTGCAAACAGTTAACACTCGCAAAAGAAATATACCAAAAGTAAACCCTGTAGCTTCTAAGATGGTGTCTCCCAGCTTTCCGTGACCCACCTGACATTAGTCCCAACCCACAGTTTGAGAAATGCTGGTGTTGATGGTTCTTCTGCTCCATTTGCCCTCAATAACAACCTTGTGAGTGAGGTGAGACATAGGGCGCAATTCTAACCTGGAGTTAGGCCGGCACAGTTAGGCCAGCAAACTTTGGCTGGCACAAGAGCCACGGTAAAGCGCGTTTGGACCACTCTCGGAGTCAGGGAGGATGGTGCACGTCTATGTGCTGGCCTCCCTGACTCCAAGAGTGGTCCAGACATACTTTATGGTGGCCCTTGTGCTGGCCAAACTTTGCAGGTCTAACTGTGCCGGCCTAACTCCAGGTTAAGATTGTGGCTCTGAGAGTTAGTGACTGGCCCAAGATCACCCAGCAAGTTTCATGGCTGAAAGAAGATTTGAATCTGGACCTTCTAGATTAGATCTAAATCCAACTCCCAAACCACTTCACCGTCCTGGCTTATTGGTCTCATAATGTTTCATTGTCTTTGCATCCCAGATCCCTGGTTACAACTACTGCTCAGCAACGTTTCCCTTCTTCTTTTCTCTTGTTCTTCTCAACTTCATTTGCCTACACTGCCCCGTACTCCTATATGTGCAGGTGACCTGTGTGATTCTTTTTACAAGTGTCAAAGACCTAATTGTGTTGAAAAAAAAGCTGTGCCATCACTGATAAAACAGGAAAGTCATTACAGTCAGTAAAATTCAAAGTCGCTGTGGCAAATGAGGCGAAGGACAGTGAGGACGAAGACAACCAAAAGTGATGCCAAAATGAATAGCATACAGGGAGATGTGGTCTGGTGATTGAGCCATTGTCCTGCCTGAAGAAGCTAAGCGAGATCAGCCTGGATTCTCTCCTTGGAAGGGTAACTGGAAAGTTGCTGACAGATCTTGTGAAGGCACTGCAAGAGGTGTTGAAGGTGTGGAATGTGGAGGAGTCAACTAGGGACAAAACATCTTGAGAACAGAGGGTGAACTATAAAAAAATCTCCCCAAATGAGGGGCAGGGCATGCACAAGACACTTTAGATGTAGTGAGTAGTTTTGGCCCTGAGTTTAAGGACGTGGTGGCGCAGTGGGTTAAACCGCTGCTGCTGGGCTTTCCGACCGGAAGGTTGGGAGTTCAAGACTGCATGATGGAGTGAGCTCCCGTTGCTTGTCCCAGCTCCTGCCAACCTAGCAGTTCGAAAGCACCTAAATGCAAGTAGATAAAGAGGGACCACTTTGGTGGGAAGGTAACGGCGTTCCGTGCGCTACGGCGTAGAGTCATGCCGGCCACATGACCACGGAAGCTTGTCCTCGGACAAAACGCCGGCTCTACAGGCTTTGAAACGGAGATGAGCACCGCCCCCTACAGTCGGTCACGACTAGACCATTCGGTCGTGGGGAAACCTTTACGTTTTTAAAAGCAACTTTAAGCTTCAGTTTAAGCTCCAGAACCAGTTTAAACCAGTTTGGATCAGTCTAAGCTCCAGTTACAAAAAAAAGTTACATATGAGATTCTTCCTCCGCAGAGTACCAGGACCGCACTTTAAAAGAAAATATAAAATATACTGCAGAGATAGAGTTAGATAACTTTGCTCTACTCTGAGAAGTCTCACAGATGGCCTTTTGTCTCCTCATCACCATCATTACTCAGGGTGACTGAACCTTAACCCTCAAGCTGTGCTCAGCATAACTCAGAACCCATCACATTAATGTCAATAAGAGTTATTCACACCCATGGACAAGAGGGCAGCTTTATTCCAAAGTTCTTTCCATGCGCACAGAAATCTTAATATAGTCTTTAAATGACATGATTTGATGACAGGTCTCATTTTTGTCAACTGGGTTTGGACAGCCTCCTTGCCCTGCATGGAAATCCTGAAGTCTCCAGGAACAGGCACAAAATGATTGCTTATTGTGATTGCATTTATTGGTGCCCAACCACAATGCTTCAGCAATGCTATAAGGGGAATGATTAGTCAAGATGAAACCAATGGAATTGAGCAGGAAGAGGAATGACAATGACCTTTGCATCTGCCATGGGTGCATGTTTATGTATGCCTGTATGAGCATCGAGATGGGGGCTGTGGGACTCCAACAACTTCATGACATAGGCCCATGGGCAAAACCATAAACTGGTGGGACCGTGAATAAATTTGATCTGGCATGAGGAGCCCCTGTACACAACTATATTTGGGAACTGAACATTCTTAATCCATGACATTTTTCCCCTCCAAAAATTTCTGTACTGAGGTTGGGAGGGGGAAGATGGGAAAACATGGTTATATGCTAAGAAAGGTGCATGCCTTTTCGCTTGGTTGTAGCCCCTAAAATTGTGTTGATAGTGAAAGGAGGAAAGTGGAAAGGGCTTCTTCTTCCCCTCTCACCTCCGGTGCCCAGAACATGGTTATACCAATGAGCCTGGTTGCTAGAGAAGTGGCAGTTTTCCCAGGGCTACTGATATTTGCCAATTATCAGGAGCACTGGGAAAACTACATTTCCCAGTGTTCTGCAAACTTGGACCACAATTGTAGCAATGGACCAGGAGAGGGGCCGAAGCTCAGTGGTGGGGCAAAAGCTTTGCATGGAGCAGGTCCTAGGTTCAATCTTTGAAAGGAAAGGCTGGGAGGATTCCTCAGGACACCCTGGAGACCTGCTGCCAATCAGGGTAGACAGCACTGAGCTAGATGGACCAATAGTCTGACTCTGCATAAGAAACCTACCTGTATTCCAGGATATAGAACTGTAAGCGAAGAGGTACCGGGGGGGGGGAGAGAGAGCTCTCCTTTTCTCCATCCCAGCCTGAACATTGCCAGAGCAGCTGGTCAGGCAAGCAGGAGGGAGTTTAGTGGGATGGGAAGGATGAGGCTCACAGAAGGTTGGAGAAAACATTGGACCGAGTGTCATTCCTAAACAATATCAGGGAATGTTCAGGTTTAGCCCATGTGTTGTAGTGGCTACAACCATGGATTAAGATCTGGGTTGGAATCTCAGGTCAACCATGAAGCTCATTAGGTCAACCATGGTTTCTCAGCCTAAGCTACTCCATAACACTCCCCTATAACATAACTCCATGACTCTGTTAATGTAGACTGTAGGTTACATTGCAGGTAACCTATGTATGCTGCCTGAGTTCCATGAAGGGCAACATATAATTGTAACAATGATAGGGCTTTGAACTAGAGGTGTTCCTACAAGGAGGGCAAAAATGCTAAGTGTTGGCAGGAGCCTGAGCTCCTGCGTAACATGCCCCCGCCCACTCAACTCCAGAGCAAATCACTGCTTGGAAGGCCAGCTCAGAGGTTTTGCAATCTGAGCCAGGAATGGCTCTGGAGGTGAGGGAGGGGCTGTGTTACACAGGAGCTCAGGCTTCTGCAACACTTAGCATTTTGCACCCCTCTGTAGGAACGCCACTGCTTTGAACTAAGTGACGATCTGTTTTGTGTTTGCAGGAGTCCAAATCTGTCCTGTCCTGAGTGCTTCGTCCCATATCTGATCCATACCTTTGGTTGAATTTAGGAAGGAGGGATTTCAATAAATAATAAACACCTGGGAATTAGAAATCTTATGTAGTCAGTTCCTAGTGAAATCAGCTCAATTTAGTACCAAAAAAGACGGACAGTATAGTAGCATTTATCTCCAGGCATGATCCCTCTGCAGACCTTCTGGCTAATGCATGCAACGATTTCCAGTAAGAAAAACTAGCCCATCTATTACAAAAGTGGCCTCTTCTCAGCCAATATGGTTAGCATATTATTTACTTAAAGGAATTTTGCCTAGTATTTCGACAGTACAGTCAGCACTTCCTGCAACTTTGTCTAAAACTAGAGGTTTCAAGCTGTCTGTCACAAACCCAAATCTCACTAGATATCCAGATACTTCTATGAACCTTTCCAAGCTAATTGCATTCCGTGTCACTCTGGGAGCAGGGAGACTGCAAACATTCGCTGTGTTCCCCAGTCAACCTCCTCCATGCAGACCAAAGTGGTTTCATCCCAAGCTTCGCATTTTAAAATGCACTGATACATTGTCATCACATCAGCAAAATCAAGGATATTTCTGCAGGGGTTGGGAGACATATTGAGAAATGGTCAGATCCCTGAAATATGCAACATGTTTTATTTAAAACGCTGTAGCACCAGAGGACTGTATTTCCTTTGCAAAGGAAAGAAATTGCCTTCGTTTAGATTGTGATCTTATGAATGTTGGCCACAGAAATACCAATAATAATAATAATAATAATAATAATAATAATAATAATAATAATACTTGTATTTATATACCGCCTTTCTTACGTCACCAGATTTCTCTAATGACTATAACTCAAGGCGGTTTACATAGGCAGACTTTATTCAGAAACCCGAAGGTTTTTACAATTTTTACAGAGACGTTCTATCTTGCAAGAACTACACACATACAGATGGATCTTTCTGGATTTAGTCCTTCTTTCTGGCCACCCGTTTGTCTTCTTGCTGGCTGATAAGCGGCTTCCCTGCTCCCACCAGAGAAGCAGCTGACTTCGGCATAACTCCCCCTCACACAAGGCAGCCGGAGACAGCTCAGCTGTTAATCAGTCGCAATTTACAAGGTCTGCCACTCACAGAGACTTCCAGCTGTCCCGAACTGGTGACCTTCAGATCTTCAGCTCTTATCTTCAGGCAAACGATGGTATTAACCCTCTCAACTAAATCAATAACCCAATGAGGCAATGAAGGGGGAAAGGAGAGCATCTGAGCAGAGATCTACTGCCAGCTGCAGCTGTCTCCCATTTTCCACCAATGATGCGTTAACATTGGTAGAAATGCAATCTCCAGTGCATCATTAGTAGAAAATGGTTAGGAGTGCAATCCTAACCTGGAGTTAGATTGGCACAGTT
>JAJKFI010000013.1:7694678-7706031 GCA_029204185.1 Lerista edwardsae
ATTGGCACAGTTAGGCTAGCAACGTTTGACCGGCACAAGGGCCACCGTAAAGTGCATTTGGACCACGCTTGGGGTCAGGTGCCCACCTGTGCCCAACCTCTCCGAGATTGGTCCAAAAATAGTGACTGGCATCCAGCCAGTCACCAGCATGCACAGCAAGGCTTCAGTCTTCCCAGTGGCACACAGGCTCCATGTGCTGTCACAAAGTGCTTTTACGGCATTGCGTGCCGGCAAGAGACACGTTCTGTCGGCGCAGCGCTTAGATAGGATTGGGCTGTAAGTGCATCTCTTTCAAATGCTATTAAGGTAAAGGTAAAGGTTTCCCCACGACCGAATGGTCTAGTCGTGACCGACTGTAGGGGGCGGTGCTCATCTCCTTTTCAAAGCCTGTAGAGCCGGCATTTTTGTCCAAGGACAAGCTTCCATGGTCATGTGGCCGGCATGGCTCTACACCGTAGCGCACGGAGCCCTTCCCACCGAAGTGGTCCCTATTTATCTACTTGCATTTTAGGTGCTTTCGAACTGCTAGGTTGGCAGGAGCTGGGACAAGCAACGGGAGCTCACTCCGTCACGCAGTCTCGAACTCCCAACCTTGCGGTCGAAAGCCCAGCAACAGCGGATTAACTCGCTGCGCCACCACGTCCCCAAATGCTATTAGTGGCCCCTTAAAAAGCATTATAAACACATGATAGACAGTCACACTCACCACACACTTTGCAAAGGGATTTTTGCCTCTGGAATACCAAGCTGGCACTTGAGGCTATTTAATAGTTTTAAAATGATAGCCTGCGTATAGGATCGGGAAATTGGCCAGAAAAGATTGGCACTCCTGAGGATTAATCACATGGAATCTGAGACAGGGGAGAGGGCAGATGGTGCTTCCAGCTTCCCTTCCCTAAATTGGATTTTGTACAGCCGGCCATATCTCAGCTCCGGCACGATTGTGCCATTCCATTTGCTTTTTATAATGCAATGGGCTTGACCATTTCAATCGCAGTCGTTATCTGCACAACAACCTTATCGAATAGATGAGGTTGGAACAAAGTTGTTGTCTGCATGCCAGTAGTTCCTATCTGCCAGGGGCCGTCTCTGTTTTCTGATACCTGGCTTGGGTAAATTATTGTCCCTAATTGGTGCCTATTTTTGCCTTTTGGTGGATGCTTTGTTAGAACGTTTTTCAGGCGAGTTGCAAGGGTTGTCATTCCGCAGGTCTTATCTCCTGCCAGAGGCATAGCTAAAGACGTGCGAGGGGGGTGGAATTGCACCAGGCAACAAGCTTTAGGGAGGCAACAAACTGAGCTTAAACACTACTGGCCAAAATTGTGAACACCTTGGTACGTATGAATAATACCATCACGTTATATACCATTTGGTGCTAAATTTAATGCAGAATGCAGTGACATAAACCAGAGTGTAATTTCTTTACTCTGTCAAACATTATGGCTAAAAAAGCCCAGAAAATGAAAATTCAACTGTCGTGTCAAAATTGCAGGTTTTAGGAATAATACTGTCGTGTCATATACCATTCGATGCCGAATTTCATGCAGAATGCAGTGAAACAGATCAGAGTGTAATATCTCCATTCTATCAAAAGTTATGAAAAAAACAAAGTAAAAATACAGCTGTGATGTCACTTCCTGTGGTGACATCACTTCCAGGGCATCATGTTGCCCTCTGCACTGGGCTACACTTTTCTTAGCTACGCCAGTGTCTACGAAGCCTCTAGAAGTTCAGTGTTGATGTGTGGGTGGAGCAGAGGGTGCCTTCTTCTCTCAATTTACCTACATGTAAATGCACGCCAAGGGGTGGCCACTAATGCACCGCCTGGCATTTTGCTTAATGGTGAGGCTCGTTCTGAATTGTTAATTGAAGCACAATTTTGCTTTTCCAGCATACCTTTAATGAAAAGAACAAACATTGTCAGCTCTCAAATCTGCAGGAGACGGATGATTGCAGTGTAAACAAATGGGAGCATGCAGAAGGCAGAGGGGAGCCCTTCTCAACAATGCGCAAATGTGGCAGGTGGGGAGGGGCAGGCCATGTTCTTCCAGATAAGAACCGCAGTGCTGCAAGTGTGTTCCAGTGTTCACATGCAATGTAAGGAAGGCACCAAAAGTAACTAAACTAAATGTTGCTGCACCTAACCAGCAGCTAGAAGGAATGATTTGTTTGCTTTTATTAATTGGACACAAGAGGAAAAAGCTAGTATGTGCTTCAGCACAACTTTGTGTGTTTTTTGTTCCTTTTGTTTCCCTTTTTCCCTCTTTTCTATGCCCTTTGCTTTCTCTCTCTGTCTTTCCATCATTCTCATCTTTTTCTCCTCCACCAGTTTTCCTTCTCCTTTTGCATTTGTCCGATCTCTTGGTTTTCTTATTGTTACTTCTTTGTCTATTTACAACATTCCCCCACTTCCTCTCTCTGTCCTCTACAATCTTTCCTTTATTGTTACTGTCAGGCTGCAGAAAGAAGCAGAAAGGAATTTTGTCGCTTTAAGGGAGCCAGTTCTCCCGGTGCAGCCGGCAGGTGTTTTTTCCACCACCTGTAAGCAATCAAGACGTGAGTGGCTTATAGATGAGAGTGAAGCTCTGTCCTACTATACTGGCTTGTAGCTTCTTGCCTCGAGCTTCCAGCTCCTAGTAGCTTCTCTAGCTTGCCACTTGCTGTGTGCTCTTGTTGCTGTTACTTACTTCGTGTTAGTCGCTCGTTGCGTGTGTTCTTCCCTATGAGTATCTGTTTGGGGAACCGTTGCTGTTGAGGCTGGACCCGGGCAGAGAGAAGAGCATGAGGGCTGTGTGCCAGAGAGGACCTATTCAAGCAGAAGACTTCTGTGCAGGAACAGAGGACTTTGTGTTTGGTTCCTGTCTGGACTGTGCCACTGGTGAAGCTTTCATCCAGTGTTGTACCACTGTGTTCATCTGTTGAACTCTACTCGTATGTACTGCAAGCTAATCTCCTTTTGTGTGTTGATTCCCTCGTGGAATCCTTATGCTATAAAGAAGCCTGAACCTTAAGCTTTGTGGACCTTGCCTCTGTCTGCATCTCTGAACAGAAGGGGACTCTGTCCCAGGTAGAGCAAGTGGGTCTGTACAACTCTGCAGTTAGGTACTTGGAGGGCTTATGCCAGTCTGCATCTTGCGCTTGATACCATCCGTGTGCCCTGTCAGTTACTTTGATCTTTTTCAGAACAAACATGACCAGGAGACACCTAGATGATATTTTGGGGGCTGCCATTACAGGTTCGCCCAATGAGATCAGGGGTGGTGATCAATAGAACCACCACCCCAGTTAGTACCCTGCACCTAAGAAGGGGGAGGCAACCCCTCCCCCTTTTATGACATCAGATTTAGTTAATCCTTGCTTGCAAATCCTGTGCATGTTAATTTCAGTGAAGTGGCCCATTTCATATCCAAGCTACAGTCTGCTGTCTTTATTGGGAGTGTGTGGGTAAATCTAGGGAGGGTGTAGACTTCGGAGTGTGTAGCCTATCTACAACCTTGACACAAGCAAAACAACCACCCAGCCCTCCCCTTTCCAGTGTCCCATCTTCCCATTGTTGCACTGATGGCCGCCCTATGTGCTATGCGACCCACCTAGTTGATAAACACTGACCTAGGGAAAGCCAGTATGGAGAGCCCCCAATCAAATAAATATATAGAAGGCCACCAAGTCTGACCTGACTTCTTCAGCAAAGCAGTGTATTGCAGAGGCAGATCTAAGGGGGGGGCAAATCTGTAAGTTTTTCAAGAAGCCTTACCCTGTCAAGTAAATCCTTCCTCTCCCTTGCTGCTGTAGCCAGTAAGCAATGCCAAGATGTTGCTGTTCCCTGTGAGGATTGGCTAGAACGGTGCAGGAGAGGAGTGTTTTCCACTGCAAGGTAAGGCTTCTTGAAAAACTTACAGATTTGCCCCCCCTTAGATCTGCCTCTGGTGTATTGTTAAGGCATGGGGGGGGGAAGCTGCTAGTTTCCTTTTGCCCTGGGCCCAGTGCTAGGCTGGATGGACTAACGGTCTGAGCTGGTCTGACAGCTTCAGCTGAGCAGAAGTATGAACCTGCTCTCCAGTGGTGTCATCCAAATGATTTAAGAACAGGTACTCACTTTTGATTGGCACGTGTCGGGACCCGCCCACCAGAAGTGACGTCATAAGCCAGAAGTGATGTCGTGGCAGGAAGTGACATGAAAAAAGCCCTTTTTGAGGCCTCAGATGATTTTAAACTGACCCAACAGTTGCAACAGTATTCCACAGCACCCCCAGAACATGTGAAGGAGGCCTGGCATCATGTTAAAACCCCAGAGCAACTCATTTTTCAGTGGCAAGGAAAGGAAAGGCTCCGCTCGCTGCCTGCCTGCCTGCCTGGCTCTGAGAACATGCAGGCAACTCAAACATGCAGGAAATTCAAACGTTGCAGAGGGCGGAGTCGACGAGTGGGCAGGCGAATGGGCGGGGCCAGCTGTAATCCTAGAAACCGGTACTCGCGTACCCCCGTGTACCCCCTGCATGACATCACTGCTGCTCTCCTACGTCCCAGATGAGCACTTTGTACCTCCTTCCTCCCATCACGCCCTGCTCTGTAATGCACTCATTCATTCTGACCAAACTATTTAACACAACGGCTCTTTATGTCTAAATATGCACTCGGCTTCCTTCTCCATCCCGCTTGCTCTTCCCTGAAAGAGAGTAAACCTAATGAAATAATTGAATGTTCACGTCTCCTCTGGGCTCTCTTTTTATTTGCATCCTTATGGCGTGCAGCCCCATCTCCCTTCTCTGGGAAATGAGTATTCATCCTCTTGCTTCCCCTCCCCAGCTCGCTCTGGTCTCCATTAGCTCCAGCTCAAATCCCTCAGATAACATTAGAGAGTGTTGTTTTATTTATACTTAACATCAGTGCAGTCATATATATTGGATCCTTTGAAAAAAAAACAGTACTCTCAGCTGTCTCTCTTGGTTGGGGATCTGGGCAGGGTACATTAAGGTTAATTACCTAATAATTTACAGCACAGAATGTTTCTGCCGACATTTTGATTTTCACTAATTGCAAAACTGAACCAAGTAAACAGAAGAGTTGCAGACGCAGGGCCAGAAACTCTTTGTGGGAAATTGGTGTCATTTTGTCTGTGCCCTTCATTATGGTGCTACTTGAATGACATGTAGGAGTTTGTTTAATGTTTTCCTTTCAGTTGCTGGATTAAAAAAAAAACTCTACTAAAACACAGTAAACCATAATTACCCAGTGGGTAATTAATCTGTGGAACTCCTTGCCACAGGAGGTGGTGATGGCATCTGGCCTAGGTGCCTTTAAAAGGGGACTGGACAGATTTCTGGAGGAAAACTCAATTGTGGGCTATAGGCCATGATAGGCTGGGCACCCTCCTTACGGTAATAGTAGGCTACTCCAGAATGGCAGGTGCAAGGGAGTGGCAACAGGATGCAGGCATCTTGTTGTCTTGGGTGTTCCCTGAGGCACCTGGTGGGCCACAGTGAGATACAGGAAGCTGGACTAGATGGGCCTCTGGCCTGATCCAGTGGGGGGGGGGTACCTATGTTCCTATGCGTACATGTCTGAAGAGGAGTGTCTGGTTCAGGTGGCTGTCATAGAGAAATGCTGTGGATTATCTTGACTAGCCACCAGTGTGTTTACCTCAGAATTTACCTCAGAATGCCAGGTGCAGGAGAGTGTCAATGAGATGCAGGCATCTTGTTGTCTTGTGTGTTCCCTGAGGCATCTGGTGGGCCACTGTGAGATACAGGAAGCTGGACTGGATGGGCCTTTGGCCTGATCCAGCAGGGCTCTTCTTATGTTCTTATGTTTATGTTCTTAAGTTATTGAGCAACATGTAGATCAGCTATTCCTTCCACTTTCTCCTCAATGTTCCTCCCATCAACAGTGTCAAGGTGGCAGCATCATGACATCATACATGTCAAAGGTGTACCTAGAGGGGGATCACAGCACTAAGTTTTGCAAGCAGCCTCTTCCCCCCCTTTTTGGAGCTGGCTGGAGCAAAATGGAGACTACGTTGGCTCTGAATGGCTCTGAAGAAGAGGGGAAACAGCTGTGTTCCCTTCTAAGCGCGCCTCTGCGCAACATCATGATCTCATGCAATGTCATGATGCTGCATCCAAATTCTCCTGGAGGAGGAAGCCTCCCCTTCTTTGTGTTCATTAAACATGAAAAGGAGCTCACTGAAAATTGCCCCAGCTGCTGCTGTGAGTGCACATGCGCGCCAGTCCCTTTCTGAATCAGGACACGGCCGAAGTGTGTGCACTTCATAGTGTGTGGCACCCTGCTTCCAGGGAGGCGCCAGGGGCAGTCCACACCCTCTGCTGGCTGCACCACTGCTTACCATTCACCCATCCCATCCTCCGCCTTGTGATGAGTAAAACAAGGATATTCAGCTACATGAGAAAAGAAAAGAAAAGGTATAAGAAGTGGCCAAGGCAGGTCCAAAATCTCCCAGTACCCGAGGAAGCATGCCAAATTCCTTGTGAAGCTCCCTCCTTCTCAGTTGACAAACTGTCCCTTCCTTAGAGGCTTTCTGGTGCCTTCCTTAGAGGCTTTCCGGTGGGGTCTAAACACATTTCTTTTTTAGATTAGCCTTCGGAGTCATGGCTTTTTTATCTGGGGCTTTAACTTCCACTCTGTCTTAGATTTTATGAGTATTGACCTTTCTCGGAGCGCAATCCTAAGCAGTGCTGGAC
The DNA here is from genome assembly GCA_029204185.1 of Lerista edwardsae. Classification (NCBI taxonomy): domain Eukaryota; kingdom Metazoa; phylum Chordata; class Lepidosauria; order Squamata; family Scincidae; genus Lerista; species Lerista edwardsae. Next base: position 7,701,377 of record JAJKFI010000013.1, read on the forward strand.
CTGGCTGCATCCTAGCGCTGCTTCAGGGAGGCTGTAGCCTCCCCTTGGCAATGGCACATATTTGTGCCCTTGCCGTAGGGGAGGCAGCAGTCTCCCCTATGCGCTCTTCAGATCTCCGCCTGCTAAACAGAAGACTGTGGCGAATGAATCACATCAGACCTTGTGCTGGTATCGGAACCACCTCGAGTGTCTTCTCGAGGTTCCCTTTTATTGAAGCTTTTTACGTCACAAATATGCAGTAGTATTATATGTCTGAATTGGCTAAAACCATTCATATAACATGCCTCAGCAACAATGGATATAGGAAAGCTATGTAAATATTGACCTTTTATTATTATTATTTTATTATTATTTATTTGATTTATACCCCGCCTTTCCGCCACAAAGGCCCTCAAGGCGGCATTACAAAGTTAAAAACACAGTAAAAAACAATAACTAAAAACAGTATTAAGACAATAAAAACAATATTAAAAATATAACATACAACAAATTAATTCCTAGGATCATAAAATATATAAAAAGAGTGCGCAAAAAAAAAAAGCCAGCCAGCCTGTCAGCAACTAAAAGCCTGCTGAAATAAAAAGGTCTTCAGCCCCCGCCGAAATACTGCCAAAGAGGGAGCAGTTCTTAACTCCAAGGGGAGAGTATTCCAAAGTTGGGGTGCCACCGCCGAGAAGGCTCTCCTACCGGCCACCACCCCTCTCACCTCTCCTGGTGGCGGCACAGTCAAAAGAGCCCCCCCAGATGATCTCAGAGTACGGATCGGATTATATGGGAGGAGGCGGTCCCTCAAATACCCTGGGCCCGAGCCGTAAAGGGCTTTAAACCAGCACTTTGAATCTGGCCCAGAACAGAACCGGCAGCCAGTGCAGTCGCCGAAGCAACGGCTCAACAGAGTCAAACCGACGTGCCCCAGCAACCACCCGAGCAGCCGTGTTCTGTACTAGTTGTAATTTCCGAACCGTCTTCAAAGGCAGCCCCACGTAGAGCGCATTGCAATAGTCTAATCTAGATGTCACTAGCAAATGAACTTTGCATGCACTCGAGACGTGTGCAGGAAACAGGTGCTGGAAGCGTGTGCTGGAAAGCCCCTGGGCTGGAGATGTGACAAGGCCCACATCCGGGCGTGCCTCGCAGAGGGGTCTGCCAATCGTCTCAGTCAGAGGGGCTTGCCAATATTCCAACATCCCAACAGAAGGCAAAGATCCGAGGAGACTGCTTGGCCTGAATTGAGGCCACGAGGCCCTCCTGAACAGGCTTAGGATTTGGCCCTATGGCCGATCTCCAATCCCGCCCCCCTCCCAGGCCACAGCCCGTCCACAGCCCACTCAGAACCATCCTCCCCCTGCCCACTTTCTCCCTTGTCTTGGCGCCTCTCCTGTGCCAGCTGGCTTCAACTGGCGCAAGGGAGTCACAGCACGGGCACAACCGGACCCATTGCCTTAGCGCCAACACCGGGGTGCCACTCAGCATCCCCACATCAGCACTGCACATCTTCTAGGACAGCGCTGCCGATGCTTCTGGCTTTGTATTTTGTTAGGATGTTGCTGCAGGCTGTGGCGACGGCCATGGGCTGGAGGTTCTTTTGGATCCGAGGAAGGAGCAAGTCTAGTCCAAGGCTGAGGGGGCCAAACTCTTCACGCAAACACAAAGCAAGACAAACAAGAGGGAACTTACACGGTGCTGACGGGGTGGTGAGAAGGTATCGTGGGTCAGGGGCTACTGCCTAAGTTAGTGCATGGCTATAGGGGGAAGTGTTTCATTGGCTGGAATTCAACGAATGATGGAGGAGGAGGACTGCTGCAGGGGTGATCAGGCTACAAACAGGTGGGAAACAAGGACGTCCCCATGGCCAGGGAGAGGGGGCCTTTGCCGCAGGTGATAGTCACTCCAGCCAGAGCCCTTGGCTTCTGGCCAAGTCCCTGCTCCCTCCCATAGCAACAGAACCAACAAGGACTGTGGGTTGCTGGGAGGCAGACAGACAGTTTCTGGGCCCTGCATAGATGTTAAGGTTGTTTTAAAGTTATTTTAATGTTTATACTGTATATAACCTATTATTATTATTATTATTATTATTATTATTATTATCATCATCATCATCATCATCATCATCATCATTATTAATTATCATCATCATCATCATCATCATTCATTCATTCATTCACATATACACAGTCAAAATGATAAAAAGATCACAAATATCACAGACTGGTCTTTTTGTTGGCAATTCAAGCTCTAACCAAGAGCCTAAGAATTGTCCAAATATCTGCGTAAGATGTATGATGTTCCCAACAGCATAGAATTTTATATCATCATCATCATCATCATCATTATTACTAGCTTTTATGTACCCGGCTTCGCCTGGGTGTTTATAGGTGCCATCTCTGACCCCCCCCCCCACTCACCAGGCATACAGATGGCCCGTTTATATGTCCCATCCCTGACCCCCCCACTCGCATGTGTGCCCGGGTGTTTATATGTCCCATCCTTGACCCCCCCCCACTCACATGTGTGCCTGGGTGTTTATATGTCCCATCCCTGACCCCCCCACTCACATGTGTGCCTGGGTGTTGATATGTCCCATCCCTGACCCCCCCACTCACATGTGTGCCTGGGTGTTTATATGTCCCATCACTGACCCCCCCCCCAGTCACCAGCCATACAGATGGCCCTGTATAGGTTTACCTGCGGGAAACCTATTTGCGCCCAGGTGTTTATATGTCCCATCCCTGACCGCCCCCCCCTAGTGGTTTTTGGCCACCCCCAGGCATTTTTTTTTGTTAAAAATTACCCGGCGGTGACCGGGTGTTTATTTGGCCCCTCCACGCTGCTGTACTGTTTCTGTTGCTCTAGATGTAGCAGCCCTCTGTTTCATATCCTGTAGTTGTTTGTGACGCTGCTGTACTGTTTGTGTTGCTCTAGATGTAGCAGCTCTGTCTCTCTTATCGTGGAGTCTTTTGTCACGCTGCTGTACTGTTTCTGTTGCTCTAGATGTAGCAGCTCTGTGACGTAGCGTTGCAAGTTGTTGTTTTTTCCTCAGGTGTTTCCTGTGTACACTGTTGTTTCATCTTTGTAGCCTTTGGTTGCACCTGCCCAATTGCCTTACGTTACACAGTGAAAGTAAACTTTCAGAGAGAGCAACAGCCACAGCACCTTGTGCCAACTGTCCACTGCCAAGCAAGGACCGCCCACATGTCCACAGAACACATTGTATCGGTTTGCCTGCGTGAAACCTGTTTGCTGTTGTTTGTCTTCAACTGTCAAGAGTTCAGTTGCTGCCTGAAGATTCCGCATGTCATTTGCATCTCATCATGACATCATCAGAGCCTCGGAATGCTGCGGCTCAGCCCATAGCCACCCACAGAGAACCACAAATTCGCTTGTACCCACGCCCGTGGGGGCGCGATCCGTTCCAAAACCGTGCAGTGCTGGTCTCGAGGGGCCAAGGCACCCGCGTGCTGAGTTTGGCGCGAATCGGTCCAGGCGTTGCGGAGCCTATGTGGAACATACATACATACATACATACATACATACATACGCTCTTCTTTATATATATAGATTACTAGCTTTTATGTACCCGGCTTCGCCTGGGTGTTTATAGGTGCCATACCTGACCCCCCCCCACTCACCAGGCATACAGATGGCCCGTTTATATGTCCCATCCCTGCCCCCCCACTCACATGTGTGCCCAGGTGTTTATATGTCCCATCCCTGACCCCCCCACTCACATGTGTGCCTGGGTGTTTATATGTCCCATCCCTGCCCCCCCCACTCACATGTGTGCCCGGGTGTTTATATGTCCCATCCCTGCCCCCCCTACTCACATGTGTGGCCGGGTGTTTATTTGGCCCCTCCACGCTGCTGTACTGTTTCTGTTGCTCTAGATGTAGTAGCCCTCTGTTCCATATCCTGTAGTCGTTTGTGACACTGCTGTACTGTTTATGTTGCTCTAGATGTAGCAGCTCTGTCTCTCTTATCGTGGAGTCTTTTGTCACGCTGCTGTACTGTTTCTGTTGCTCTAGATGTAGCAGCTCTATGACGTAGCATTGCAAGTCGTGTTTTTTTTTCCTCAGGTGTTTCCTGTGTACGCTGTTGTTTCATCTTTGTAGCCTTTGGTTGCACCTGCCCAATTGCCTTATGTTATACAGTGAAAGTAAACTTTCAGAGTGACAGCAACAGCCACAACACCTTGTGCCAACTGTCACTGCCAAGCAGGGACTGCCCACATGTCCACAGAACACATTTCCCTGGCCCTGTATCGGTTTGCCTGTGGGAAACCTATTTGCTGCTGTTTGTCTTCAACTGTAAAGAGTTCAGTTGCTGCCCGAAGATTCCGCATGTCATTTGCATGTCATTTGCATCTCATCATGACATCATCAGAGCCTCGGAATGCTGCGGCTCAGCCCATAGCCACCCACAGAGAACCACAAATTCGCTTTTACCCATGCCCATGGGGGCGCGATCCGTTCCAAAACCGCGCAGCGACGGTCTCGGGGGGCCAAGGCACCCGCGTGCCGAGTTTGGCGCGAATCGGTCCAGGCGTTGCGGAGCCTATGTGGAACATACACACATACACACATACGCTCTTCTTTATATATATAGACGATGATGATGATGATGATGATGATGATGATGATGATGATGATGATGATGAT
>JAJKFI010000013.1:7735297-7750622 GCA_029204185.1 Lerista edwardsae
CACACACACACACACACACACACACACACACACACACACACACACACTTCCAGGGCCTCTGAGTGAAATATTACATTTATTTAATAAACTTGAATTTACCCTACCTGTAGCAGTAAGCACTTTTTACTTTCTTCAAGACAGATTAAACTTGACTACATACTCTGGTTTTTATTATTATTATTATTCTGCGACAACTGCACAAGTTTACAAATCACAATTGAATTACCAAACTGAAGGAAAGCGAGATTATTCCTGGGGGGATTGAGTAGGTTCCTGACTTGTTTTCTTTTTAAGAGGGGTTTAAAGAATTAGCAATAAATGTTATCAACTGCAGCTCAAAATGATGCTGACAATACTTTCTGTGGGCCTTAAGGGGCACTGTGAAAAGCAAATTTTCTAGGTGAGTTTTCCAGAAAGCGTGTATGTGCGTGTGGCCAAGCATACATATGTGCAGAAACAGCTGTTTGAACCACTGTCCCTATTTTGTCGTTTCTGTTCCGACAAATTGCTCCTGTTTCAGTTCGAAGTTGGTGAATCATAATGGTGGCAAGTGTAAGAACAATTCAGTCAAAATGTCTTTGTGGCCTCTGTAGCTTGGCCTGTTTCCAGTGTCATCGCCCTTCTCTGCTTAAGATGTACCGAATCCTCTGATTTGTGTGAAACTGGACACTTTGGATGGCTGATAGCCTTGGAGTAGGACGTGAGCACAAACATGATGAGAATTAAGAGAGTCACAGGGAACACAGGCCAATTAACTTTGTGATTCAAGTTTTGTAAAAGCACAATCCTAACCTGGAGTTAGGCCGGCACAGTTAGGCCAGCAAAGTTTCACCGACACCAGGGCCACAGTGAGACTACACGGAATAAACAGCACGAGACACAGAAGGTCAGGCAGCAAAAGTCTGTATTAGCAATTTGTACAGAAAAGCGGAGCAGTTTCTCGCAGCAAACAGACAAGTACAGTATACAAAAGCACACTTTATGCTAGTGAAATCTCCATCTACCACCATTTGCAATGACCCACATCACCTGGTGCTATTAGCCTGTGCTTTATAGTCCCAAGCTCCAATCAAAGATGACCTCACCCTCTGATTATACATAGAACACCTGCGTCACAGTGACTCAGCACTTTCTGGCCTTGACCATATGGCTAGCCTTGCAGTTCCTATTCCGGTACTATTTTGGCCCTGCCTTATTCAGGCCAATAGGTTTAGAACAGGTGATAAACCTGTCATGGTCAGCCGGCCTAGATAAACTGCCCTAAGTCGATGAGAAATGTGGTATATCAATATTTAAATAAATAATATTATTGAATCTGGACAATCACATTTTGACTTGCCAGCATTCACCAGTATAATTCTGACACCAGACATTCATAGTTACCTGGGGTTGTGAACAGTCACCCATGAATCCCATATATTGGGAATGCACTTCAAAATAGGTACAGTCAGTCGTGGTTATCCACTAGAGCTAGGTTCTTGGAAATCCTCGCGGATAGCAAATTTGCAGATAATGAACCATTGATCCAAAAGGTAAGGTTAGGTGCAAGGGGTACTGTCATGAACAGCAGGGAAACAAGCTGGCTTTGTTCCATTTTGAGGCCTGATTTTCACCCTGACTGTCCTTTTTCCATCCCCCTGTCTGTTGACCTTTTCAAAGAATTCCAAAAGGGTGAGGCAAGACTTACCCTTACAGAAGCCATGCTGACTTTCCTTCAGCAGTACTTGTTCCTCTACGTGTTTTAGGATTTTATCTTTGATGAGGCTTTCCACCATCTTACCCGGAACAGACGTTAGGCTGACCGGCCCGCAGTTTCCAGGGTCCCCCCTTCTCCCTTTTTTTAAAGATTGGCGTGACATTGGCTATCCTCCAATCCTCTGGCACCGTGGCCGTTTGAAGGGACAAGTTGTTCTTATGTTCTTATGAGACCCTTTTGCCCTCTTCACACCTAGTTCTGTCCTTTGCTGGGTGAGCGACAGGTAATGTAATTAGCCTAGAAGATAGATGCTTTTTTTATTTATTTTGCATTAAGCATCATGTAGTTGTACCATGTTTTGGCCTTCTTTGAAAGGCCTTCTTAAGCCTCTATGCTATAACTTGTAGTTAATAAATTATTACGCTTTACTCCACGGTGTGCCTCCTGTCCTGGAAGCGGGGGTTAGCTGAATCCAGTCTTGACGCTGTGCTACACTACTGGTTGGGCTAAGGGAAATGCCTCCTGAGTCACTGAAGGTTGCTAGTGGCAAGGAGGGGACCACATCCCATGATGCCTGGGGGCAGTCTGGAACAGGAAGTGCCAAAAGATCTCTGAATGCTGCAGAGATTTTCCAGAGGCTGCAGGGGTCTTCAGAATGGCACCTGCAACCAGCATGGACCCCTTAAACATAGCCGGTGGATACTTCTGCCAGCCATTTTAAAGGGGTCAGTGCTGGTAGCAGGTGCTATTCTGGATATCCTGGGCCTGCAGTCTTTGGAAGTTCTCCGCATAGTCTCTGCACAAGGACAGAGGCACAGATAATGAGGAAAGTAGCCATTCTGAGAATGTTCCTGTGGGAAGTTGAACTGAGATTTACCATGCAGCATAGGCTAAAAAAAAAAAATGCAGCCTCCGGTGCTTTGACACTAAATGGAGAGTTCTTGCTCAAATTGCTCATTGCCATTTACCTCTAACAATGCATTGGGAAGGCCTGTTTAATGTTAAGTAACCCCAATCAGCTGGAAGGCAGACAGCTCTCCATGTTTTCCCCTAGGAGCTCCAATTAAGGGCAGCGTCAGTTTACTTTGGGGCTACCCAAAAGCAGCAGCAGTAGCAGCTCCCTCTTCTAAACAAACAACAAGACCAATTTCATCTTTTTTTCGGATGTAAATAGGTGAGTCTTTGCAGACTCAAAGGACATTTCTGCATGTCGACCCTAGCAGAGACTTTCTCACCTTTGCTTTGGGATGTTATTCATAGCACTTTCCCAGTTCCTTGCCTGAACTGTGACACTCGGTAGAAACTGTGAAGTCATGTTCCCTTGCAAAAACTCTGACCCAGTTTTGGTGTCGTTGATACACATTTTCTCCACCTTGTATTGGTAGAGCAACCTCCATAGGAGGAGCAACCAGTGTGCCTCCCCCCCCCAGCTGAACTGTTTCTGAACTGTCTATAATTAAGGACTCTTTGAATTGCACAATAGTGGCATGGTGGTTGCAGCAAGGTAATTCCTTCCATTCCGTCTGGGCAGTGGTGTCATCTACTCTCGCAGAGACGGAACGCTGGGCAGGACTTACGTTTGATTGGCTGCCTGCCCGTTTGCTTCCGCTGTCCTTCCTGCTCGCCCAGGCACCCAGCGCGCCCCCCACCCGTCCATCACAGAGCTGGGTGAGTAGCGGTGGGGCGCAGCGACCGAGGGCAGCCCGCATGGCGGGGGAAGGTGGCGGAACCGCACGGACCGGGCTGCCAATCAAACATACGTCCCGCCCAGCGTTCCATCTCCGCGAGAGTAGATGACACCACTGCAGACAGGGCACAATCCAAAGGAGTCCTTGTGCCAACATAAGGTGCTTGAGTTGGCCCATCGGTGCTACTGCTCTTGGGCCGACGCTAGCAGTAGCTGTGCTGGCACAAGGCCACACCACGCTGCCCTTGTACCAGTCGAACTCAGCTGGCGCAGGAGTGGGGGTTCCTGGCAGGCAGGAGGGAGGAACTGGGTGGGGTGGGTGTGCCGGCCCAAGGAGGGGGTGTAGATGGGATGCAGCTGGTAGGCCGCATCCAAGCATCCGGCCCCAGTTCAGGCTGCATGGCCTCCTCAGCTCTGCGACTGCTATTTAGCTGGCACAGAACCGAGGAAAACTATGGGGAAGCTGAAGTCCCCCCCCCCGGAACAAAAGTGTGAACATGCCCTTGCCCCGGGGAGGCTCCCCAGTGCACCTAAGCTCCGCTGGATATGACCCTGCAGCAGTGGTGTCATCTAAATGATTTAAGAACAGGTACTCACTTTTGATTGGCACATGTCGGGACCCGCCCACCGGAGGTGACATCATAAGCCAGAAGTGATGTCGTGGCAGGAAGTGACATGGAAAAAGCCCTTTTTGAGGCCTCAGACAATTTTAAACTGACCCAACAGTTGCAACAGTATTCCACAGCACCCCCAGAACATGTTAAGGAGACTTGGCATCATGTTAAAGTGATCCAACAGTTCCAAAACCCCAGAGCAGCTCATTTTTCAGTGGCAAGGCAAGGCAAGGCTCCGCTCGCTGCCTGCCTGCCTGCCTGGCTCTGAGAACATGCAGGCAACTTAAACGTGCAGGAAATTCAAATGTTGCAGGGGGCGGAGTTGATGAGTGGGCGGGTGAATGGACGGGGCCAGCTGTAATCCTAGGAACCGGTACTCGCGTACCCCCGCGTACCCCCTGCATGACATCACTGCCCTGCAGGCCTCGCCATTCCAGCGCAGTTTAGGATTGCGCTCTTCGTAATGCTGGAAATTTGTTTCTTCCCGTAACAGAAAGGATTGCTCCAGTTCCTGGGAGAGGGGTGGCAGGAGCTGCACTGTGGACTTCATATTGTTGTTGTGTCCTTTAGAATCTACCATGCAGCCCCAAAGTATTCTGAAATCCTAGGTGCTAGAAACAGTCGTGAACGGCCCAATCCTATCCAACCGTCCAGTACTGATGCAGCCGCAATGTAGCCGTCTGTAACGAGGCATCTGTGACTGTCTCCCCACCATCACAGGATGCAGCATGCGGCCCCTTGGCATGGCTGCATTGGCACCCGGAAGTTGGTTAGGATTCATCCAATACAGATTGAGGTGACTGTATTAGGTGTTAGACATAGGGCTATGGGTTGGGGCCCACCAGGAGGGTTGTGAGCCGATTTCAGATGGGTCACAAAGCACCTAGCACAGCTATCACTGAAAATACAGGAAGATGGGACAAGGAATGGGGGCAAGAAGCAGCCAGTGCCCTATCCTCTGGGGAGACCCTGGAAGTAATGTCATGATGTCGCATGGCATGGTGACGTCATTGCCCTGGTCGATGGGGTCGTACATTATGGCTCTGGTGTGATCTTTCGGGCACAATCCAGCAGAGTGTTCTCCTGAGCAAGCTCACTCCTCCCCCCCCCCACTTTCCCAGATGTGCTTTAAGATACAGTGGACTAATAGGCACAACTGGGAATCCAAGCAAACTTACAGGGACCTTTGGCTCATGACACCTCCCTGGTGGAACTTGTCATTTAACAATGATGAGACCAGCAGATGCAGTTGCAGCACAGTCAGGTTTATTGTGGAGATGAATTTACAGCACAAGAGAAGGAGAAATCAATAAAATGCAGTAACTCACTCAGGTAAATGAAGGGAAAATCCTGCCTTCCTGAAAGAGAATGTGGACACACAAAACAGGGGCAGGGAAAGAAAAGAAGGGGAATGTGAGACATTTGGATACAAGGAGAGATTACGCAGAGGGCCGACAGAAAAAGGACATGCAGGTAACCAGGTGGAACAAGGGAAGGGACAGAGCATTCAGGGATGAGGGGGAAAGAAACTAAACACAATCCTAGTCTGTGCTGGAATAGGCAGGCCTGCTCATCTGCACTGCATCCAAACCATGTTAGGAGGCAGCAGCTCAATGTGGGGCAAGGGGAAATGTTCCCCTTGCCCAGTGGTGGAATGTACCTGCGCTAACAACCGGAACGCAGGAAGTAGCTACCGGGACGAACGGTTGATTGGCAGTTCCTCCGTGCATCCTCGCTTCCCCAACGGTCCGCTGGCTGGCTGAAACCTCCGGCTGCGGGCGTGCAGGGCGCGGGAGCGGCCAGCCCCATTCGCGTATTACAGGGGCATGCAGCAGCGATGACTGCAGTGGGCGGAGCCAGCCCTACGCGGAACAACCAGAACGGCGTTCCGGAGCATCCTGGCTACATGACATCACTGCCCTTGCCCCAGAGTAGGACCCAGCCAGCCCTGTGGAACTGCTCGGCTCTGCGCCCACAAAATACCAGGCACAAGTCCATGCAGCCAGGAGTGGCCCGGATCAGGGCCGCCCAGCCCCGTGACGTGGGTTTGGAGATGGCCCAATGGCCCACATCCCGTCTCTGCCCCCTCTGCTCAGATCTGCGCTAGCAAAATCACTGGTGCCAATCTGAGTGGCTGGATCAGGCCCAACCAGCCAAGGGTAAGAGGCTTGATCTGTACTCCACCACTGCCCCCCTCCACAGGCCAGCCCACCCATGGGCCTGACTGCTGCCCACCCTCTGCCTTGGTCCCCTCCTCCCGCCATCCTCCACACTCTCCGGAGCGCCACAGCAGCTGAACGTGGCTGGCGCTGGGCCAGCTTGCAGGGCGGCGGCGGCAGCATCCATGGGTCAGCGCGTCTCCCCATACCAGCCCAGCGTCTTCTTCTGGGGCACAGAAAGCACATTTGCGACACACTTCGACCAGCGCTACTGACACTCACTAGCCGAACCGGTACTCTGGATTGTGCCCTGAGGCTGCAACCCTATGCCCACTTTCCTGGGAGGAAACCTCATTGAACACAAAGGGACTTACGTCTGAGTTGACCTGCTTAGTTGGTGGTGTAAGGAGCTCTGGCTGGCTTCGTGGTCTCACTCCATCAGCCAGGGCTTTTGGTGAAGGGCTGCAGGCCACGTCCCCTCCAGGTAGTTTTCATATTTGAAAAAGATTCTCGAGTGGAGTGGTAGACCCACCAGTGGGTTGCGAGCCAATTTTGGGTGGGTTGCAAAGCACCTAGAGCAGCCATATTGAAAATATGAGGATGCTGGAAAGGGCAAAAGCTGTGGGGTTGTTTGTGTCAAGATTGCAAATGCTTTTTTTTCTGATTCACTTTGCTATTGGAAAATGGCTGTGGAACAATCCAACTTATTGCTGCCTTCTCAGGAAAGGGGCAGGCTCTGGCGTCACAATGGTGGCACTTCTGGCCGTGACAGCACTGCTGGTGGGTCCCGGGCAGACGGTCATTCTTAAAAGTGGGAACTGGTGCTAGAAGGTTTGCCAACCACTGCTCTAGTGTTTTAAGGACAGGAATGCATCGAGAGGAAGCAGACGAGCAATCGCGGATCCAAGGAGTAAACTGAGCAGGTGTGAGGCCAGTTTTAGGAGAAGGAAGAGAGGGAGGCAGGTGGGTCAAGGAGGCTTTCCCAGAGGGAAGATGAGGATGAGTGTATTGATGTGCACTTTTCACACACCGAGCTCCCCCCTCCCCTCCCCTCCCCTCCCCTTGCTGGGATGGAGGCAAGAAGTTTAGCCCCAGGCCGCCTTACATACAGTTGCCCTTAACAGGGCCAGCTTTAAGCCAATTGGACCAATTGCTTCCAGCTGAGCCTTGTGCCTAAGGGGGCTCTGCACTGGAGTAAACTAGTCTTGCCAAATACACATCACAACCAGTGGTGGTATCTAAAGCTGGGCGGGACGTACAGTTGATTGGCAGCCCGTCCGTTCCGTCCCGCTGCCTGCCCGTCCGCCGCGCGAGCTGCCCCTGTTTGGCGCGCCCCACTGCTGCTCGCCCAGGCACCCGGCGCACCCCCCACCCATCCCCCTTGGCAAGCAGGCGCCCCCTCTAAGGCCAGGGCAGCCCGCACAGCAGGCGGGCAAGCAGCGGAACTGAACGGACGGGCAGCCAATCACACATAAGTCCCGCCCAGCGTACTGGTTCCTCCCGCTTTAGATACCACCACTGATCACAACACATTGCAATGGACGCTTAACACCATAATGCAGGTGAACGCCCATGATGTATATTGAACCCCAATGATTTTAATTTTCTAATGAATTCTTAGAAAGTCAGTAGTGTTGGCTTATACTGTTTATATTTTGAAAATTTTTGAAGCTGGGAGCAAGGTTTTCACTCATTCCCCTTTCTCTCTCCAGGGGTATACACTCTGCCTGAGGTTCTTCCAGTCCTTAAGAGCAGATTTTTAGGCAGGCAAGTGACTGGATACAGGGTGGGGAATCATAAAAAAACCATTGCTTTCCCTCACTTGTGTCAGTATTCTGCAAGCACACTGCGAGCCACATACTGTTGCAAGCACAACTGCATTCAATACCACTGATTTATGGGAGAGTTGATATAATCTACTGTGCTATTATTGGTCCTTCAAGAAAGCCCCTGTGTGCGCTGTTGTTGTTGTGCTGTGCCAGGGATTGCACCCATAGATGGAAAGGAGATTTGTTTTCGATACCACAGGAAGTTAATTCGTCATGCAGCTCTGCTGAGAAATCCATACATTATGGACCACATTACAAAAGCTAAGCCAGGATGTACTGCATGGGTTTGGATGCAGGCTCTCAGGGCGCAATCCTAACCTGGAATTAGGCAGCCATAGTTAGGCCAGCAGAGTTTGGCCGGCACAAGGGCCACCATAAATTGCGTTCAGACCACTCTTGGAGTCAGGGAGGATGGCGCATATCTGTGTGCTGGCCTCTCTGGCAGTGCATAGTCCAAACATTTTATTTTATGTATTTTGAAGACATACAAAATACCGAATGCCAAAGCAAATGCCCAAGGTGGCTTACATGAGCAGGCTAGTCTAAACCACCATTTTTTCAATGGTTTTTTTTTTACAAATCTACAGTATTCTTGTGATCCGCCAATCCTCAGGCCCAGATGTAGCCTTCACAGTGTGATTCTCTCCTTTGGCTACATGCCATCAAGCCTCAGCAGGCAATCGCAAGTCAAGCCTGGACAGGTCCGTTCTTTTGGCCGCTGGACTTCTCACTCTCTCCCGCGCAACTCTCACTTGCAGTGAGTAATCAGCTCCACAGCGACTCTGTTCTGCCACCACAGTTACTGCAGCTTGTCACAGCTTGGCATCTGTCTCCCATCCAAAAACAAACCACAGATCCTGCTTAGCTTCAGGCAGTACCAGCAGCTCAACCATCAGTCCACACCTCCTGCTCATAAACATACTTTACAGTGGCCCTTGTGCCAGCCTAGCTCCAGGTTAGCATTGCGCTCTCAGTCTATTAATGCTAGATTAATGTACTAGTTGAGCTGGGTGAGGGGCTATTTAACATGACCTAATGAGACAATCCCATGAATCCTCCACTATTTCAATCCCTGCTGTACTCTGTTGGTCCAACATAATTAAATGGCAACCACAATCTCTCTGTGACCTGAAGAGAAGCTCATTTTCCATAGCGTTCAGGAGCATCATTCATATATCTCATGCAAAAGTGACAGCCAAATCAAGCTTGATGAATCATTATTTACAAGAAAGTCCATCTTCCTTAAGTCTGTATTGAATTCTGGACAAGCAAAATAGATGATCTATGAATTACCTTTTTGGAAGCTTTTTTTGACAATGGCAATGATTTTAAGAAAAAGGCTGTTAGTGCCAATCGCGCTAACGGGGGATTGCCCCGTCCAGTGGCGTTATTCACCCGGTACGCTGGGCGGGACTTACCTTTGAGCAGCAGTCCGCCCGTTGTGTCACGCCGCGTTCCGCCGCTTTCCTGCCCGCCCCAGCGGGCGGGAAAGCGGTGGAACACGGCGTGACGCAATGGGCGGACTGCCGCTCAAAGGTAAGTCCTGCTCAGCGTACCAGGTGAATAACGCCACTGGCCCCGTCCCACCGCATGAGCCAGGCTGCAGCCACTGTGCTTCCCACTGGCTGATCTAAGCCAGGGTGGTGGTGGGGCTGAGCGCAAAGGCGCACGAGGCTCCTGTCCTCCCTCAGTCTGGCCGGCAGCAGCAACCCCTCCCTCCCTCCCTCAACCTGGTCTGAGACTAGCTGACTGCTCATTTGAGGGTTGGGTAGGAATTTCTTACTGTTATTCTGGTCGGCCTACCTCAGACTGGGTTCTTTGGGTGGAGGAAAAGTTTTGTTGTTCCTTGTGATTCAATTTGATTTATCCCCTTTTATTGCTTGGTTACTTGGCATGAGGCGTGCAGGGTACGGATAGGTACATATAATAAGAAAAGAACATAAGAAGAGCCCTGCTGGATCAGGCCAAAGGCCCATGTAGTCCAGCTTCCTGCATCTCACAGTGGCCCACCAGATGCCTCAGGGAGTACACGAGACAACCAGATAGTTGTATCCTGCTGTCACTCCCCTGTATCTGACATTTTAAAGTAGACTATTACCCTTGCACCACCCCCAAGGAAGACACCAGACTGAGGTTGGGGTTTAACTTTATTAAGCACAATGTAAATCATGTAACCTACTGAACACCCATCCCTCCCTTGCCAGTCTGGGGTAGGCTAAAAAAACTGCCATCCATACTTAGCAAATTTGGATGACAGAAAAAAATTCCTACCCGGCTCTCATGATGAGCGACCAGCTAATTTCAGACTGGACATACCCAGTGATGTCATGCAGGGAGTACGCGGGGGTACGCGAGTACCGGTTTCTAGGATTACAGCTGGCCCCGCCCATTCGCCCGCCCACTCGTCGACTCCGCCCTCTGCAACGTTTGAATTTCCTGCATGTTTGAGTTGCCTGCATGTTCTCAGAGCCAGGCAGGCAGGCAGGCAGCGATCGGAGCCTTTCCTTGCCTTGCCACTGAAAAATGAGTTGTTCTGGGGTTTTAACATGATGTTAACATGTTCTGGGGGTGCTGTAGAATACTGTTGCAACTGTTGGGTCAGTTTGAAATCATCTGAGGCCTCAAAAAGGGTTTTTTTCATGTCACTTCCTGCCACGACATCACTTCTGGCTTATGACGTCACTTCCGGTGGGCGGGTCCCGACACGTGCCAATCAAAAGTGAGTACCTGTTCTTAAATCATTTAGATGACACCACTGGACATACCCATCATATAGGGTAGGGCATACCGGTGTACATCCAAGACGGCAAAGTCGGGGTGTGAGCCAGGACCGCTCGGATGATGCCTAACCGGCTCGAAGAGGCTGAGCTGACAAACACCTCGACTGGACCGGCTGTGCCCGTCAGGATTTGTCCTGCAGGCCAGGCCGTCCCACTGACTCAACCCTTCGGGGGTGACAAGGAAAGGCTTAATCAGTGCCTGGCACTGATGGTTGCCTGGAGTCAGATGTTTTCGCCCAATAGAAAAGGGGATATAGACAGCTTGGTCCATTTCCCCTATTAAGAGCCCCACACGCTAGAGGGTGGGGCTTAAAGACAACATGGCCCCACCCTTACCCTGTTGCAAGAGAGTTATTGTTATTAAATAAAGTGGCTCTATTTAAATCCAAGCTGCAGTCCGGCGTACTTATTTTGGGGGTGCGGGGGTAATCCATTTCAAAAGGCCATTCAAGAAAATTGGGATAGGGTTTACCAGATACAAACTGGGACAGAGTGCCTGTACCTTTAACCATTGTACAGAAGAAGGAATTTTGGGAGGTGTAGCTTTTGAAACCCTTCCATGATCAGCTGCACCTGCCCAAATTCCCTCTTCTATATAATAGTTAAAAACCATTTTCTATCAATGATGCGTTAGAGCAACATTGGTAGAAATGCTATCTCCAGCGCATCATTGGTAGAAAATGGGAATATTGTATAGGCACTCTGTCCCAGTTTGTATCGGGTAACCTCAAGTCTGAGGACAACATGGAGTTAATTTTTCTTCTAGAGTGGTAACTGCCCTCCTTCCCCTATAACTTAGAGAGCCCATTAATCAAAACTTGGTTGCTTCATTTGTAATTGTTGCTCTCAAGACGTTGACTAGATTTTTTTTTTTTTTGGTCCCACAAAATAAATGATTTCTGCACTACAAGTCGTTCTTCAGAACTGGTTAACAGGATTTAGAGAGCAGAAACCTTTCTTGCACTGGCTATAAATATCTGCTCCACAAATTGATCAGTTTTTTCAAACTGTAGTGTTGTTAGGAGTGGGATGCTCGTTCCACACTGGGACAATGGAAAGTGTAGAATTCTGTAGCTTGGATCATGTCCCTGGTAGCACCAAAAAAGGAGCATCAGCTGCTTGGGGAAAGTCATAAAAATGAGACGGGACTGATTTAGGGAATTCTCCCCTCTCAATTTCCAACTACATGGACATAGTGGAAATAGAAAAAAAAGTACAGAAGAGAGCAACCAAAATCATTACTGGGCTGTGGCACCTCCCTTACAAGCAAAAGTTACAGTGTTTGGGGCTCTGCAGTCTAGAAAGAAGGTGCCTGAGGGGGGACATTATGCAGGGGGTGGATAGTTAGAGGGATAGTTCCCTCTCACACAATACCAGAACCAGGGGACATCCTCTAAAGCTGAGTGTTAGGAGAGCTAGAACAAATAAAAGAAAATATTTCTTTACCCAGCATGTACTTAGTCTGTGGAACTCCTTACCACAAGATGTGGGGATGGAATGCCTTTAAAAGGGGGCTGGACAGATTTATGGAGGAAAACTCCATCATCGGTTACACTTACAAGCTATGATGGGTATGTCCAGTCTGAGATTAGCTGGTTGCTCATCATGAGGGCTGGGTAGGAATTTTTTCTGTCATCTGAATTCGCCATGGTTTTTTTGCCTACCCCAGACTGGGGGAGGAATGAGTGTTCAGTAGGTGTCATGATTTACACTTGTGTTTAATAAAGTTAAACCCTAACTTCTATTCAGTCTGGTCTCTTCCTTGAGGGTGGTGCAAGGGCAATAGGCAGTAGGCTGCCGCTCACCCAGAAGACACGCCCAGCGTACCGGTAGGCTGACACTACTGGCAATAGGCTACCTCAGAATGCCATATGCAGGGGAGTGGCAGTGAGTTACAAGTATCTAGTTGTCTTGCATGCTCCCTGGAGCATCTGGTGGGCCACTGTAAGATACAGGAAGCTGGACTAGATGGGCCTTTGGCCTGATCCAGCAAGACTTTTTTATGTTCTTATGATTTCTGAATGACCTCTATGTCAATGGTTAATGAGGTATGTTCACTGACTACAACTAACGTTCCTAAAAACACTTTTGGGCAAACATATATTGAACATGTTCACAAGCAGCCTTTCAAGGCATGCTTTGAATCTCCTCTCCCCTCCCGAGTCTTCTTGCCTCTCCTTGCATGCACCCAAAGGATGCCTCTGAAATAGTCAAGCCACAGATGCTCCATCAGGCAGAAATGACAGTGTTGCTCTGCAGTAAATACAAGGCTGAATATTAAGGACTGGTAGAAAGACAGCAAGAGAACAGGTTATAGTGAAGGTTGGAGGAAAACACGTGAAATGCAGGGTAGTAGGTGTTCCACCAAATTCCCTGCTGGGTCTCCCCAAGGGTCCCAAGGGCCACACTAGGCTAACTAGTTTCCCCTCCAGAGCAGCCTCAGAGATAGGCAAGAGGGAGGGGGTTCATTCACCCACTGGGCCTCCTCTCTTCCAGCAGCTTTGCTTGGGATCACTGGCTGGTCTGCCCCCTCCAGACTGCCCTCATCACTGGCTTTGCTCCAAACTACCCTAATATAAGTCTAACACCAACAAACCCCACCACCAAACAATAGGCAGTCAGCTTGCCCAAGACACAACTGCCTCCTCCACTTGGTGGCTCCAGGGGTGTGGCAGACATACAACAATTCCCAATGGTCTGTTCCCCACAATGAGCTTACCTTAGCCAGTCAGTCCATCCATCCATCAGTTCTTCAGGCAGGCAGGCCAGCCAGCACTCCATCAGTCTAGAAAGCCATCAGTCCAGCACCTATCCAGGTCCTCATCCAGCACCTTCCCAGGTACCATCCTCCAGCACCTATCCAACTCCTTTTCTCTAGCTCCTGCCTCCAGCTTTATACTGAGGCCAGCCAATCAGTGGGCAGGCTTTAATTTCATCAGCCACACCCATCTGCACCTGTGCTAACCTCCCTTCATAGCTGGAGAGCTCATCAGCCTGCAGCTGTGTTCCTGCTGCAGGAGTTCTGGGACTAACCTCATAATCCCTGGTTTACCTGGACAAGGGGCCATTGCTGATACCATTCTCTACCTCCTTGGGGTATCTCCTGCCTTTTCCAATACAGTAGGTGAAGCAAGCATGGTCCAAGAAGCCACATCGCACATCCATGCTGACAACCAATGTGCTGACAGTTTTGCCACAAGATGGGCATTGGAGACAGAACAGGCAAAATGGCCTTGGTATTCCTCTGCGTGTTCTGGGGCACTTGTTGGTCCCTGTCCCATAGAAGTCAGCACTCATATTGCTACATCAATACCAGCAACATATGGTGCAGGGGTGGAAGGTGAGGCAAAACCGCCCACTGGAGTTCTTTGAAAGCTGCAGTGGCAGCACTTACAACCCACGGGCTCTGAGCAGCTGAAGTCTGTAGGCAGAGGCGCATCTACAGGGAGGGCAAAGCTCTAAGTGTTGCACGAAGCCTTACCCTATCATGTAAATCCCTCCTCTCCCTTGCTGTAAGCAACGCCAAGTCAGTAAGCAACGGCAAGATGTTGCTTTTCCCTGTGAGGATTGGCTAAAACGGTGCAGGAGAGGAGTGATTTCCACTGCAACGTAAGGCTTCTTGCAAAACTTAGAGCTTTGCCCTCCCTTAGATCTGCCTCTGCCTGTAGGTTGTGTTTGCAGCAGCAGTGATCACAGCAGCAGCAGCAGCAGTGGCAGCACTTTTCCAAGAACACCAGTGCGTTCTGCCTCACCTTCCACGCCTGCCCTGAATGTCTCTGTTCAGTATAGCCACAGGCCCAGTGGTTCCCAAACTTATTAGGGTCACAGCCTCTTCTTACTGGTTCAGCTGGGTGCTGGTGCCATCTAGGATTGTGTGAGATTTCACACAATCCAACATGACAGTGCCCAAATCTCATGAGATATCATCCGATCCAAGATGGTGGTATACGAATCTCAGGCCGCCATCTTGGATCATGTGAGATCTTGCATGATCCAACAAGGAAGTAACGGGGAAAGCCAGAAGGAAGACTCACCAAAGATATCCCTCTGTACTCCTGTGGGTTTGCCTTGGGCACACAATCTGGAAACCACTGGGCTAGCCTTTTTCACGACATCAGTTCTCTTCCCCAGGCAGTATACGCCAACTTGCTTCTTATCTAGCATCACCCCAAACACTGCAGCTGATTGATCTCTCTGATCAGGCCTGGCTGTAGAGCCTTCTGGGCAACAGCTACCTTCAGCCCTGCCCATCAAATTGCTCCTTACAAATGTGCCTGCCATCCTTCTAACCACACACACACACACACACACACACACACACACACACACACACACACTACAGCCTCTCTTTCTGACTATGTTCTATGGTACCTGTCCAATGGCTAGGGGTGTTGAAAAATGGTGTCTTTTTTTTTTTTTTGAAGATTTCATGGTTTGGGGGAGTGGCTGCTTGCAAAACAGGAGGAGGGGGAATGAGGAGGGCAAGTGGCTGCTTGCAAAACATAGTGCTATAATAATAATAATAATAATAATAATAATAATAATAATAATAATAATAAT
>JAJKFI010000013.1:7756897-7778710 GCA_029204185.1 Lerista edwardsae
TTCACACCACACACTCCAGAACTGGTTGAAACTGGCATTCCGTCTCTCCGTCTCCAGAGCAGATAGGACACCTGCGTGTCCTTGAATCCTTGAGCTAATCAGCCTCCCAGCTTGGTAGTGCAATGTCTCTCACGGGAAACACTGGCTAACAAACACCCCACTCTCTCATGAGCTCATGGTGTTCTAAAGGTTACCCCATTGGTTAACATGGGGCACGGGGGTCTCTAAGTACCCACCTACCAGATATAGTCTGACTGCACCCTTTGTTCTTCTGTCTGTACCATGTGTGCGCTCGAACTGTGAAGAATACGCTGAAACGCCGCTTGTACGCGGCAAGCCTTCGCCGGCTTTTGCTAACCGGCAAACTAAACTTCTCATCTTCTCACTTTCGCTACTGAAACCAATAAAATGGCTTTGATATTCAAATGTAGCGATCGCTTCGTTCCTCCGCTCCGATCGCGCTAGGCAAGCGCTGAATGGGTCCGCGAGCCTCCAACTCTGCTATAATTACCACAAATTCACAACAATCTCCCTGCACGCAATGCAGCAGCACCATTGTGACTGAATACTCGTTTCCGGTTTTCTTCTATGGGTCTTGATACATACTTTCTTTCAGCACTTTTCATCAACAGGTGAATTTCAGCCTCAGTGGGTCTCCTGGGGGGGGGTGCATTTGTTTTCTTGCCCCAGGGTAAGCCCCTGCAAGCCTGTTGGGTCTAATTTGACCTGCACCACTGATATCACTGGTACAAGTCTGCATTGACCTGTGAAGACGGATCAGGCCCAAGATTTGGTTTCAGATCAGGATTCAGCAGGGGCCACTGCCTCCTTCCTGGGCTGATATAGGCCTCCTATGCAGCGGCGTCATTCACCCGGAATGTTGGGCGGGACTTTCCTTTGAGTGGCAGTCTGCCCGTTGCGTCACGCCGCATTCCGGCGGGTGGGAACGCGGTGGAAAGCGGTGTGATGCAACAGG
The DNA here is from genome assembly GCA_029204185.1 of Lerista edwardsae. Lineage (NCBI taxonomy): Eukaryota > Metazoa > Chordata > Lepidosauria > Squamata > Scincidae > Lerista > Lerista edwardsae. The sequence continues at coordinate 7,757,874 of JAJKFI010000013.1, forward strand.
CGGACTGCTGCTCAAAGGTAAGTCCCGCCCAGCATTCCGGGTGAATGACACCGCTGCTCCTATGCCCTCCTCCCTGCCCTGTCACCACCTTGTTCTGCCCCATCCCCATCCCGGTCCTCCCCTTCTACTTCCCTTTGGGCCCCTATGCAGACTTACCTGAGGCGGTGGGCATCCATCCCCGACAGGCACACGGCTCACTGCTTTTGGAGGCATCCCGGACTCACCCTCTGGTGGAGTTACATTTGCAACAGTCACAAAGCACATTATGACATGCAACAAGTCCTTAGAACTGGACCTGTAGAAACTGAAAACACATGGCATACCAAACAGATTTTCTTTCCTTGCACTAGGCTGAAGTTACACACCTCATTTCCTGTTTGCTTTCAAGGGTCTCGGTACTCACCTTTTGGTGATTCTCAGGACTCTTTGTCACTACATCCATGTTGCTTTGATTCTTTTCTTCGCTGTCCCATCTTCCGCCTCCTCTGTTCTCTTTCAACCCCGGCTTGGTTTGCCCAGCCTTCCCGTTCATCCTATTAACGGCTGAACCATTTAGGGCAGAAGATTTAGCCGAGAGGGTTAATGCCTCCGTTTGCCTGAAGATAACACCTGAAGATCTCAAGGTTGTGAGCTCGGGACTGCGGGAAGTCTCTGCGAGCAGCAGACCTTGGAAACTGCGGCTGATTAAAAGCTGAGTTTCAGCTGCCTCGTGGGAGGAGGAGTGTGCTGAAATCAGCTGCATCTCTGGTGGCAGCAGGGAAGCCTCATCAGCCAGCAGACGACAGACGGGTGGGTGGCTAAAGAAAGAAGGCTAAATCCAGAAAGAAAGATCTGTAGGAGTGTTGTTCTTGGAAGATAGAACATTCTGTAAATTGTAAAAACCTTCGGGTTTGTGAGAAAGTCTGCCTATGTAAACCGCCTTGAGTTCAATCATTAGAGAAATCTAGTGATATTAAGAAAGGCGGTATATAAATAAATGTATTATTATTATTATTATTATTATTATTATTATTATTATTAGAGCACAACACAACATCTTGTGCCGTGATACCAAGGGTGCTCTTTATAAGCACAATCACATGGGGTGCCAAAGCCTATAGAATGAAACAGCACCTGGGTTAATGGAATAGGAGGCAAAATAAGACAATGACAGGAAGAAGTCACCGTCTTGGGGAAGAAAGGGGGGCCACCAGTACCACTAGTACCACCAAGGTGGGGTGGTAACTTGTTTGGCGGCAGTCAATGTGTTAGTACACAATCCTAACTTGCACTGGAGCAGGTAGGCCAAGTTGCAGAGGTAGAGGTAGGCCGAGAAGGCTGGACTGAAGGAGATTTAGCTCCTCTTGTTCCATGTCACGTGCCACCCAGCCCCATGGGGCTACCTGGGTTCAGTTACAATCCCACCATGGAAGGAGAAGGGGAAACTGCCCTGGGTGCAGTGCTGGGGAAGCTGGAGGAGGCCACAGCGAGATAGTTCGTTTCTTGGAGAGGCGAGTGGTGTTTGGCCCACCTGCCATCCCTTGCCGCAATCAGCTTCGAAATAGAGCCCGGCATGGTGGCATGATAGGGCAGCGAACGGGGGTGGGGAATCTGTGGAGGGGGAGGAGCTCTCCCTTCTCTGTCCCTGGGCAGCCCATTGACCGGGTCCACAACTGCCATCATGACCTATAGCCTTTGTTAGACTAGTAGTAAAGCATATATTGATGGCCGGTCCTATTTAATGCAGCCAGGTGTAAAACACTTATCAAGACAGGTTGAAAAGACCAGAGCTGGCAACATCATGCCCGCCTCCGAACTGCTCCCTTGATTGTGCTATGCGATGCAATCAAGCCGTTAAGTGCCAAGGGATTCCACTATCACCGTGCAGGTGCAAAAGGATGCAGCAGACCAAACACTGTCGCTTGAGATAAGTGTTTTGGAGTTAATCAACAAATCCTGTTGCACCTCCTCTGTCCTAACCAAGAGCCCAATCCTATGCCCCCCCCACTGGTGCAGCCATGCCCAAAAAAGAGCATGCTGTATCCAGAGAAGGGGGGATCAGGAGGGTTTAAAGGAAAATGCGGATTCTAATAACCGAACCCTTCCATAAGCCTCATGCTCCATAATGGGTCTTTTCGTACCTGCGCCAGTTCTGTATTTGCCACACACCCCTCTGCCTGAGCTACTGCCCCAAATGGCTTCCACACTGCTCTAGTTACAAACCAGTAGTGCAGTGTTATTCAAACTGTGGGTCGGGACCCACTTGGTGGGTCGCAGAAAGCTGATCAGGTGGGTCGCAGAAAGCTGGGATCAGGCGTCTTGGAAACCGCAGACCTTACTCTTGCTATATTCCTTTTGTGAGTAGTAACAGTTTCAATTTTCAAGCAAGTGGGGTTTTTTTAGTGTTTTTAGTTCACTGTTTTTACATCATATTTTGTCCTAATCTTGCTTTGCGTCAGGTTGTACAATTTCATGGCTGTACAATTACTGCAGTCCAAGAATGCCAACATGCATTTCAGGAGTGTCATTTTATTATGTTACAAAGGCAGCACTTCCTGCTTGATGATGTCACTTCCTGCTCTAGTTATTGACATCATTTCCAGGTTATTGACATCACTTCCAGTGGGTCCCGACACGAGTGCCATTCTAAAAAGTGGGTCCCCGTCCAAAAGGTTTGAATACCACTGCAGTAGTGCATGAACAAACACACCTTTAAATAACATTCAGGGCAACTAAAGCTTCCTTTTTTCACCTCCAAAAGAAGTCGTTTATTTTCCTCATCAAATATAAAGAGAAAACATTTCACTTGGTGCACTTTTGGAATAAAACATCTTTTTTTTTTCCCATGACGATTTTGCTTGATTTATAAGTCTGTATTTTCTTACAGCTTAGCTAAACCACAAGAGGAATAATAATAATCATAAAAAGAATGTAAAGGAGACAGTGCAGCCAGCCTTTTCCTCCCCCAAATTGCAAAGATAGAGATTGCTTTCATCAAATGCCATAGATCACAGCTTTTGTCGAACAGACTGTTTGGGCCAGTTGTCCCTTTATTCTCGTCATCACTTATATAAGAGCATCTGATTTTATCATCTTGCTTTGTATCCCTTTCCCTGAGTGCTTAAGGGATAATAGATAAATAACATCTCAGCTCGGTGGTGCCTGCGATGGAACGTTTCCTCTGAGGATCTCTTTGTGCCTGGACAACATTCTAGAAACAGGTGATGGTGACTTCATCTGGGCCACAAATTCCCTCTCAGCTCGACTGGGAATCAGGCTTATTTCCCGTGTACTGTCTGTTTAAAACTTCCTTTTCAGCCAAATATCTAAACTGTATAAGGAGAAGACATGATTTCCTATTAAGTCCCATTGCCCTGACCTGTTCCCCCTCTGACAGCCCCCTCCAAACCCCAACGGAGCGGGTGCAAGAGCACCGACCAGCACCCTTGCGCCAGTGCTGCTGCGCCAATGCTGGCGTCAGCGTCAGCCCAGCAGCGCTGGCCAAAGCCGGTGGCACTGCACTCCTACACCAGCTCCTGCACCATCCAAGCACCCATCCCCAGACTGCATGGCTCCAGGCAGCTCCGACTTCTGCTGGATATGGCGCAGGCATGCTGATCTGCCCGCTCCAGCGTAAGTTCAGATTGCACTCTGAGCCAGGTACGGGAACGACACTGAGAGTGCAATCCTAAACTGGAGTTAGGCCGGCATAAACTAAGCCAGCAAAGTTTGGCCAGCACAAGGGCCACCATAAAGCACGTTTGGACCACTCTTGGAGTCAGGGAGGAGGGCTCACCTTTGTGTGCTGGCCTCTCTGACTCCGAGGGTGGTCCAAACGTACTTTACGGTGGCTCTTGTGCTGGCTTAGCTTGTGCCGGCCTAACACAGTTCAGGATTGCGCCTTGAAGCAGCAGCAGCTAGGAGCAACAGTGGCACCAGCCAAAACTGGTAAAAGACAACTGCATAATCAAAGATCTCTGGAGAACATATTTCTACCCTGCTGAAATTACGATGCAGATGTTTGGTGAAGTCTCAGTGGAAACCACGAGAGTGAATTGTGTTTATCAGACAAACCTATGAAGCTGCCTTGGACGCCAAGTCAGACCACCCAATATCTGGCCAGCTCAGTATCATCTACAATGTCTGGCAGTAGCTCTACATGTTTCTAATCCTACCTGAAGATGCAAAAAATTCAACCCTCACAGGAGAGTCCAGGAATTAAACCTGGGATTTTCTGTATACAAATCATGTGTTTTACCATGTGTACTAAAAAGGAACTATGACTCCTACTCCCACATTGCCTTTACCTTGCAGAACTTCTTACAATATCTAGCAGTGCCAATATAACAACATATCTAGCAGTGAATTAACAGGGTACCCATGATTCCTTCTACTTCAAAAAGCGGGTACCATAATACTGATCTATAATACATATGCAAGGTTCATTCAAATCACATCAGTATACAATAGCTTCCAATTTTTCCACACGGATCTGAGGATCTGCGAGATATATTTTCATCTGAAATTTATTTTCATCACTATCAAAAATGCAATTTATTTTTGGGGTAGAGTTCTGTAAAACTGTTCTTGCAGGAGTCAAAAATTGCAGTGTCTCACAGCTCATTCAATTATGTATTGCAATCCTACTTTAATTAACATATATCCTTTTAGAACTTGGTGATAAAGTCTGATGAGATGTAATTACAAATGTGTCAGGATTTTTTTTCTCCAAGATGTAAATTAAAACTGAGTGTTACTTATCTAGCCAAAGGTATTTGCTGGAAAGTGCATGTCTTAGCCTCCAAATCTGGAAACAAGTCTGACTTTGCTTCCATTCAGGGTGCAAATCTCTGAACTTAACATGAAGTTTTTAGTTGATCAGAATTTGGACTATCTTAGAAGTAAGCCCCATTGAACAGATAGGACTTACTTTGTGGGAACAAGCATTGGATTGTGCTGTAAATACCGTAGTACTCCTCAATCTTACACAGCACCTAGGTGGGAGTGAGTCAGTAGGGTTTACTTCTGTACAGCAGAGGTTCTCACACTGTGCGCCATAATGCCCCAGGGAGCTGCAGCAAACTCACAAGGGTGCCTTCTCTCCTGGATTTCACCATTTTGGTCAGGCTGAGATTATGTGAGATCTTGTGAGACTGCGCAATCACATGAAATGTCACGCAATCTAAGGGGAGTTCTAGTGGCCATTTCACCTTTCCAAGGTGCAGCACTGCCACTAAAGGACACCACCATTTAAAAAAAAAAATCAGGGCCGGCCTTAAGCCAATATGAACAATGTCGTCACATTGGGCCCTGCTCTGGGGGGGGGGGAGGCTCACCAGTGCAGCAAGCATATCACCTTCTGCTGCAGCCGGGACCTCTACGGGCTGTCGGTCAGTGAGGTGAGCAGAGCAGCTTCACCTTTGGGCCCTCCCACCTGCTCCTGCCTCCAAATGGCCCAAAATGGGCCTCTTGGAAGCAGGTGGCCGTGATGTCATCACGTCACCACCAACTATTTGAGTGTGACACCACAAGTGCTCTTCTTGATTAATGAGGGGGTCCTGTGGGGAGGATGTGGGGCCCCACAGGAATGCCCCACATTGGGCCCCACTGCTCCGAGAGCCACCCCTGAGTGGGTGGCTTAGCATCTCCGGAAATAATTCCTGTGACACTAAGGGCGCTATGACCAGGATAAGTTTGGGAATGGCTGATGTATAGGATGGCACTGTCAGCCAATCAGCTTGTAGTTTATTTTTAACCATCTGATGCAGTCAGTGAAAATGTTAATGAGATACTAATTGTTATTCTTTGTTGCTCTGTTTTTAATTTTGATATTGTAAGCCGCCTTGCGTGCCCATGGGGTAGAAAGGCAGGATAAAAATCCTATAAATAAATAAATAAATAAATAAATAAATAAGCAGCACCTTAAATCGGTGTTATTTGGGGGGACACAGCCTGAGGGCACAGGGAGGGCACAGGAATCCCCAGAGCCCCAGGATTCCGGCGGTAGAGGCTGGTGAGTAGAAAAACCCTCCCATCCCCAGCAGCTGTGTGATCCTTGGGATCATGTGGCTGCCTTCCCCCTTCTCCGCCCCTTAAAGGGGCAAAGGCCAGTGCTTCCCAGGCTGGTGGGTCGTGACCCACCAGTTTGGAAATCACTGGCCTATCCTACTATAGCCTACTCCATAGGATTGCTGTGGAAGGTAACATATATGATGATAATAGAAAGAAGGTTCTAAAGTGCTTCATAACAGGTGATTTGTGAACTATAACAAATAGTTCTCTTGATTGCATACTGATTGCTTTGAATTGAATTGAATGCTTTTTTTAGAATTTGACAGAGAATTTGAAAGAATTTAGAATTTGATAGACCAGCTCCAGTTGGGCATCTAGAGCTGTTGTGTGTTTTTTTTTTTTAACCCTGCATAAAATAATGCTAATCGAGAGCTTAAAAAAAATTCCTATTTTTGTTTAGAAGTCCAAAGGTGAAAAAGATTACACTAACATATATTAACTTTTATTATGTAACAGCAACATAATAAATAAATAAATGTATGAATTCATATGGCCTTTACAAAAAGACAGAAAAGATATTGCACCAAGTTTCGGTACCGGCTATTTGGACTGAATATTTGCTAAACCGATCAGGCACAATGCAGCTGGAATTAAGCATGTTGATGCCTCATTGGTTTCAATGGGAGAGTTAGGCCCATGCTTAAAGCCCTCACATTGAAGTCCACGGGTCTTTAAAGTGCTTAACTTTGGCTGGACCATGCCTACCATATCCATCATCGCTATATACATTTGTGGAGTTAAGGCAAAACCAGATGACATCTCAAAACACAACAGAAGGCATGAAAAATGGACATAATTAAAAACAAGACAGCAGAATTTCTATCTCCGACTAATGAATTAGCTGTGTCTAAGGAATGGATCCCTTCGGTTTTTTAATAAAGTGGTTATTATCAATCATGTTAATTAAAGGTGAAGAACATGTGTCATTTTTCAAGGCTGTTTCGCAGAGGTTTGCCAAAACGATCCTGTTTAACCCTGGTAAGCAATTTTGTTAGCATACTCATCTCTTCTCATTAGAAAATACTTTCTGTAGAATATAAATTCCTTCCATGTGCAAATAACATCCAAGTTTGACTTAGAGACTTTCAATAGGATGGTCCTCTTAGAGATTAAATATTTGAAAGAAACATCTAAGTGAACCATCCAACACACTGTACAAAGAGAATGGATGCAGTCAATCACTTATCAATAACCATTATCTCTTCTTTCCCAACTGAACGGAATGGATTTATGTTAATTTTTTAGACTGAGGGGAACAAGGACATGGTTCAACTAATATATAAATGAACAGTTCTTTGGCAGCTATGCATTAATCTTGATTGAAGACTGAACTCAAAAATTCTTAGAGACCTGGTTGCCAGTCTTTTAAAAAATATAATTTAGGAAAAAGAACAAAAATACAACAATAATTATCCACTTCTCCCACAAATCCAATTTGTCCAATAAAAGGAACTCTGAATAAATCTTGCAGGCAACTTTATTCTTTAACATTAAGCATAGATATTTATTGTCTGCTTTAAGTCTTAATCCAAATGCACCGTATTTAAACACACAGAATTCGGCGAAATCTCAGAGTAGTTCAGATAGGGTCAAATGCCGTAAATTGGATCCATATTCACCCATGAGAAACCAAGAAAGAAAACATCAATCCAAAGGATGAGAAGGTGATCTTCAAAGAACAGAAGCAATGACTGGTCCACACCTGGATGAATGTCACAGGGAAATTGACCTTACAGGGGGAAGACCAGGAAGCCAGAAAATGTCGAGTACTGCCATCCGCCAACAAGATTACCTTTCTCCAGTTTCAGGTAAACCTTGTCCTCCTTGTCTAGGTAGAGTAGGACTCCATTTGTGGCGGCTTCACGAGTGACGTCTTTGTCCCCAGCAAAAGCAGAAATGACCGGTTTCCCATTTAGCATCAAGTTCACCTACAAGAAGGAAAGCACTGAAAAAAATCAATACAACCGACAACTAGGAACTTTAATGAGCTATGAAAAAAAAAAACATTAGAAACTCCGTCTAGCTTGGGGTCTGCAGACTGTTCCCTTCTCCTTCAACATGCTTTCAGAAATGGCTGTAGGGAATAATTAGACGTTTTTGAATGTGGGAGGGAATCAGTAGCATAAACTATCTACAGGAGTAAGGATGCAATCCCAGGTCAGGTGTAGTGCCGACACAATGTGATTGCGTTGGCCCTATTCCCATAGGGCCGACACAGGGGCACCGAGTGGCACTTCCATGTCGGCACTAATGCTCTGAGTCCCATAAGAACATAAGAACATAAGAAGAGCCCCACTGGATCAGGCCAAAGGCCCACCTAGTCCAGCTTCCTGTATCTCACAGTGGCCCACCAGGTGCCTCAGGGAACACACACAACAATAAGATGCCTGCATCCTGTTGCCACTCCCTTGCACCTGGCATTCTGAAGTAGCCTGCTACTAAAGTAAGGAGGTTGCCCAACCCATCATGGCCTATAGCCCACGATGGACTTTTCCTCCAGAAATCTGTCCGGTCCCTTTTTAAAGGCATCTAGGCCAGATGCCATCACCAATTCCTGTGGCAAGGAGTTCCATAGCTTAATTACCCACTGTGGCACAGAGGCACACTCTGGCACACTCTGTCCCAGCTGGCGCAGAGGCATTCTGAAGTGGGCAGGAGGCAGGGAGTGGGCGGGGGATGGGCAGGCCGGCAGGTGTGCCGGCTTGGGGAGGGGACGTGCTCAGGATTGAGCCGTTTGGCCAAATCCAAGGGCTTGTCCCCAGTCCATGCAGCCCCAATTCAGACCACCTGGCCTCCTCGGATCTGCATCTGCTATTTCGCTGGCGAAGATCCGAGGAGTCCGTTGGGAAGGATTGCGCCGGGGAGGCTCCATCTCCCCCATAAGCAGCGCTGGATACAGCGCGGGCCCGCCGTCCTGTCTGCTCCAGCGGTGCTTAGGATTGCGCTGTTAGATAATTACTTCTGCTCATTGGGTAAGAGGCACTGTATAAAGTGGTGTCCTCTTATATTCAGCAGTGGGAGCGTCACTTTCACTTGTTCACCCTGTTGTTGTTCAGTTGCTAAGTCGTGTCCGACTCTTCGCGACCCCATGGACCACAGCACGCCAGGCCTCCCTGTCCTCCACTAGCTTCCGGAGGTTGCCCAATTTCATGTTCATCGCTTCGGTGACACTCTCCAACCATCTCATCCTCTGCCGCCCCTTTCTCCTTTTGCCTTCCATTTTTCCCAGCATGAGGGTCTTTTCTAAAGAGTCCTCTCTTCTCATCAGGTGGCCAAAGTATTGGAGCTTCAGCTTCAGGATTTGTCCTTCCAGGGAGCAATCAGGCTTGACTTCCTATAGGATGGACCGATTGGATCTCCTTGCAGTCCAGGGGACTCTCAAGAGTCTTCTCCAACACCCTAGCACAGTGTCTTTAGCGGCTGTTGCTGGTGGTGTTCTGCCCTTTTGGGACAGGGAGCCATTTAACTTTATCATTAATTTTTGCCTGTAAACCGCTTTGTGAACTTTGTGTTGAACAGCACCATATAAATGCTGTTCGACTGAATGATTGATTAACCTTATTTGTGATTATGGGAGTGTAACAGGAATGAGAGAATTCACTTGCAGTAACTCAAATACATTTTCAAACCGATGCGTTTGCAAAACAACCACCACCTCCTTCTCCGATAGCCACTTTTTCACTCCTATTCACACCCATCACTCTCTCAGGATACAACAATGAGCACGGCAGCATCGCTGGGAGCCTCCCGTAAAGTATGTTTGGAGTCAGGGAGGAGGATGCTTGTCTGTGTGCTGGCCTCTCCGACTCCCAGAGCAGTCCAATAATACTTTACGGTGTCCCTTGTGCCGGCCAAACTTTGCTGGCCTAAGTGTGCCAGACTAACTCTAGTTTAGGATTGTGCTGTCAATGAGGACAAAGAGTTTTTATCACATTATAAAAGCCGTTAGCGCTCTCACGCGCTAACGGCCAATTACCTCCACCCCTCAGAGACTGGCAGGCTGGGGCTTGTCAGCCATTGGCTGTCGGGCCAGTGGGAGGCAGGACCGCAACCTCCTGCATAGGCCTTTTGCCCGCTCAAACTCCAGCGCGGTCCTGGACGGCGACCCCGCCCACCCGCCCTTTAACTAGTCTGGGATTAGCTGGTCGTTCTTACAGGGCCAGGTAGCAATTTTTTCCTACCTTCCTGATTGGCCCTTGGAAGGTGTTTTTTTTTCACCTACCTCAGACTGGTTTGGTTTTTTTGGGTTTATAGGGCGGTGGGTTTCAGTTTGGCCACTAAGCATGAGAGGTGTGGGGTAAGGAGAGGCCAGACAGCTCATGGTGTCCGTGCCGGGACAGCAAGGTTGGGGGTGGAATCTCGGCAGCTCCAGTGATGCCTAGCCGGCTCAAAGAGCAGCTGGGAAGAACCCTTGACTGGCCAGCTGCCCGGCCCCTTTGGGGGCAATTAGGACAGCCGGGCTCAAAGTAACACCAGAACCTGGGCTCAAGTTGTATGGTTTGCCCAATGAGATCAACAGGAGTTAGGCGGCTAGGACTGTCCACCCCAGTTAGGTCCCCACACCTGAAAAAGGTGAACATTAGAAGAGCCCCACTGGATCAGGCCAAAGGCACATTAGTCCAGCTTCCTGTATCTCACAGTGGCCCACCAGGTGCCTAAGACAACACCATGCTTGCATCCTGTTCCCACTCCCTTGCACCTGGCAGTCTATTATTAATGTAAGGAGGCCAACCCGTCATGGCCTATAGCCCACAATGGACTTTTCCTCCAGAAATCTGTCCAGGCCCCTTTTAAAGGCATCGAGACCAGATGCCATCATCACCTCCTGTGGCAAGGAGTTCCAGAGCTTAATTACCCACTGGGTAAAAAAGTATTTCCTTTTATCAGTTTTAACTCTCCCAACACTCAATTTCAGTGGATGCCCCCTGGTTCTGGCATTGTGAGAGAGGGAAAAGAACATCCCTCTATTGACTCTATCCCTCCTGTGCGTAATTTTGTATGTCTCAATTATGTCGTCCCCCCAGGCGCTTTTTTTCCAAACTGAAGAGTCTGGAGTCTCCTCAGTCAGCTCCTTGCTGCAATTCCTGTATACTTTAATAAAGTGGCCCTTTTAACATCCAAGCTACAGTCTGCTATCTTTATTTGAGGGTACACACAAAAATTAATTTGCAGCCCAATCCTAACGCACACACATACTAGCCCATAGAACTGCTGCTGGAGCATGCATTATATGCCATGGGTATTGGGGGGGGGGAGCCTGGAAAAGTAAGTAAAACTTTTCTTACTTACTTCTCTGTAGGCCATCTGACCTCCAATGGGTTTTCTACACTAGCTATTAGTGTAGCTGTAGGTTGAACTATGCTTTGAAGATCAAGTAACCATCAATGAATGTGCATCGTTGCTGCAGTGAGTCATGAAACCAAAGAAGGGGGTGACTTCTTGACTTTTAATCCCAACTGCTTTCCAAGATCCAGTACAAGATGCAGGCATTGTTGAACTTCTTGGGAACAGTGATCACAGCGTTACCACGTTCAATGTGCGATGTGATTGGAAAATTGCCCAGGAACTCCAACAGAGTCGTATTTAATTTTAAAAGGGGTTGTTGCTCTTTTCAAAACTAAGACGATTAGGTTGAAGGGAATGAAAAGTTAGCAGTCGGGCGGGTCAAATCCTTTCTGAGAGGTCGGACGTTAGCAAAGCTCAAAAACAATGTGTCTCGCGGATTTGAAAAGGCACCAGCAATTCCAAAAAGATGCCAGTACAGTCACAAAGAAATGAAAGGCATAAAAGGCAAAAAAAAAAAAAAAAAAAAAAGCCTTGTTTCGGGAGTATGGGGGAGAGATTTGACATGAAGAAAATAAAACAGAACCAAAGGAAGGCAAACAAAATGTAAGACAAATGTTGCAGAAATCTGTAGAGTGCATGGCTAAAAATATCTTTTAAAAGCTAGTAATAAAATGTTTAAATGTAACAGAATCAGCAGCTGGACCAGTGATGGCGAACCTTATGGGCTTGGCATGTCAAAAATCCAGTCGGCTGGGTGTCACCCACCCCCAAACAAAAGAGAAACTATTCTTTACATATTTATTTTTTTAAAAATACAGTCCAATTATGAGTGATGCTATGTACTATAAAAAGATATATCAAACATCAAATAATTTCATTACAAAAAAGAAATGCAAGTAAATTAAACTCAGTTGTTGTCAGGTATGGGGGAATGTCGGTGTGCCAAAACATCGTGATGTGTCGCCTTTGACCCACCTGTCATAGGTTCACCATCTCTGAGCTAGACTGTCAGGCCAAAAGATGTCAAAAGAAGCACTGCAGACTGAGATGTGGCAGAGCACAAACATGTATTCTTTGCATCATTATCTGTGGCTGAAGACATGGACCTTATTTGATCCTGGGTTGCACCTAAGAATACAATCCTAACTAGGGTTACCAAATACAAACTGTGACAGAGTGCCTTCACCTTTAACCATTGTATAGAAGAGGGAATTTGGGCAGGCGCAGCTCATCATAGAAGGGTTTCAAAAGCTGCACCTGCCCAAATTCCCTCTTCTATAAAAGTTTTAAAGATTTAGGCACTAAATCCCAGTTTGTATCTGGTAAGCCTAATCCTAAGGCAGGAGTTAGGCCGGCATAAGCTAAGCCAGGAAAGTTTGGCCAGCACAAGGGCCACCATAAAGCATGTTTGGATTACTCTCGGAGTCAGGGAGGACTGCTCACATCTGTGTGCTGGCCTCTCTGACTCCAAGAGTGGTCCAAACGTACTTTGGACCTTGTGCTGGCCAAACCTTGCTGGCTTAGCTTGGGCTGGTCTAACTCAGTTTAGGATTGCGCCCTGAGTTTGGTCAGCACAGGGGGTTGGGGAGGGTGAAGGAAAGGCAGGTGGAGGGTGGGCTGGTGCGCAGATCAGATCCAGGAGGGAGGTGGCACCAGTCTTCAGCAGGTAGGCTGTATCCTAACCCCTCTCCCGAGCAGGTCAGCCTTACACTGGCCTGTTCGGATCTGTGCCAGTGATTTTGCTGGGGCAGATCTGAGTAGCCTTATTAGGGTGGCTGGGAACATACGTTCCCTTACTCCAAGTTGCACCACAGCTACCTCCTAACCGGGTCTGGATACGGCACAAGCGAGCCAGCTTGCCTATTCCAGAGCAGGTTAGGATTGGGCTGCCCACGCTCCCCGAATTTCAATGTTTTTGGCCAAAATGTTGCCATTTCAGGAGGATGCAAACCTGACTACAACCTCCCCACCTGCTTCTGCGCTTTCGTGCATTTTGTTCCCTGCTGTTGCTTGGGGTGGAATAGGGATGCAGGCCAATTACCACGACTACTGAGTTGAACTCTCTCGCATTGAGATACACTTCGAAGAGCTCAATCCTAACCTGGAGTTAGGCTCGCACAATTAGGCCAGCAAAGTTTGGCCACCACCAGGGCCACCATAAAGCACGTTTGGACCACTCTCGGAGTCAGGAAAGATGGAACACATCTGTGTGCTGGCCTCTCTGACTCCGAGAGTGGTCCAAACATACTTTACGGTGTCCCTTGTGCCAGCCAAACTTTGCTGGCCTAACTGTGCCAGCCTAACCTCAGGTTAGGATTGCGCCCTAATTGGGCAACATTTTGACATTGTTGCAGCATAGACAAAGTGTTTATGTTTTGATGCATCCAAATCCAGCTGTCATTCCTCTGCCCTATACTATTTGCGGTAGAAAGCACCTTAGCACATGGAGTTCGATATGAGGGAGCATTGGCCCAGCTTGTCTCAGTAATAGGCACATATTTCCTTCCACTCAACACCCACCCCTTGCAAACATTTGCCAATCCTTTTGCAAAGAGGAAACAGAAATGTCAAAAGGAGGGTTGTATTTTATGGGAGGCCTATTGTGGATGTGAGAGCTGGACCATAAGAAAGGCAGAGCGCCGAAGAATAGATGCTTTTGAATTATGGTGTTGGAGAAGACTCTTGAGAGTCCCCTGGACTGCAAGGAGATCCAATCGGTCAATCCTCCAGGAAGTCAAGCCTGATTGCTCCCTGGAAGGACAAATCCTGAAGCTGAAGCTGAAGTACTTTGGCCACCTGATGAGAAGAGAGGACTCTTTAGAAAAGACCTTCATGCTGGGAAAGATTGAAGGCAAAAGAGGGTGGCATACGATGAGATGGTTAGATAGTGTCACCGAAGTGAGGAACATGAAATTGGGCGAACTCTGGAAGCTAGTGGAGGACAGGGAGGCCTGATGTGCTGTGGTCCATGGGGTCGCGAAGAGTTGGACACAAATTAGCGACTGAACAATAGCAACAATTGTGGAGCATGCATGCCATCCTTCCCATTTTGGCTCGACACCAATCTAAGGGGTTGTTTGGGGCAGTGCCTCTCAAAATGATCTCAGATAACAGAGCCAAAGTCTGATGTTTTAAAACTGGTTGAAAATGAGAAAAAAAAATAGTATGTCACATAGCTAGATGGCATTCACCCCCTCAAGGCTTACAGAACTCAAATGTAGATCTTTTCGGGTGCAATCCATGGAGTGACATTGCGCCGATGCTATGTGGAGGTGTCGGTGCAGCATCGCAAGTGCCAATCGGCACCCCCACGTCAGCGTTAGAGCTCTTGCTCCAGCACTGTCGGTATTGTTGACCTGAGGGACTGAGCCTGGCTGGCGCAAGGGCGGTTCTGGGAAGAGGGAGGCTGGGAGGGAGGGAGGAACTGGGTGGGATGGGCGTGGCAGCCCAGGGAAGGGATGGGGTTGGGATGCGGCTGGTAGATTGCATACAAGGCTCCATTACAAGGCTGAGTGGCCCCAATTCAGCTTCCTCGGATCAGCACCTGCTATTTAGCTGGCTATTTAGCAGGCACAGATCCAAGGAACCCATGGGGAGGCTGGAGCCTCCCCTGGGGTAAGGGCGCAAATGTGTCCTTGTGCCGGGGAGACTTCCCCAGAGCATGTAAGGTGTGCTGGATATGGCGCAGGCCCACAGGCCTGGCCATTCCAGCGCAATTTAGGATTGTGCTACCCCTTGTACAACTATCACTAAAATCAGCCTCATCATAGAAAAAGAAGGCAACCAGTGTAGCATCATCAATTATAAAAAGATTCTAAGGCATCTCCGCCAAACCGGGGAGAAGCATAATTACTACTGGGATGGTTAAATAAGCCTTGTTGAGAAAGGATAAGTACTGCTGTTGCAAAGTGATGTTCCCTTACTCCAAGTTGCACCACAGCTACCTCCTAACCAGGTCTGGATATGGCACAAGCCAGCCTTACAAACCTTTTAGAATTCTTTGACAGTGCCAACAAACACATTGTCAGTCAAACACACGGGGATGGGGAGCGACTATATATATGCACAACATTTGGACCTTGAAGAAGTCCCTCATCAAACATTTCTAAGGCTTCAATCTTCAATCCTATGTGCACTTCCATAGAAGTAAGACACTCTGAACACCACTGAATGTGCCTCTTCATAGGCAGGCATAGGATTGTGCTGTAAGGAGCTTAGCCAACACAGAGGAAGAGGGTGGTCTTTTTATGGAGTAGCATCTAATTAGATAGGACGTTGGAATGGACCTTAAATGAGTGCCTCCCAAAGTGTGGGTTGCTACCCACCAGTGGGTCGTGACCTGATATGCTGTGAGTGTGGTGAGTTGCAACCTGATGCTTAATGTTCTGGAGCAGCGGTCCTCAAATTGGAGACCGTTGCACCTCTGAAAATAGTCCCCAGTGCAAATGGCATCTGCTGTTCTGCCTGGGATGATCATGAAGATCATGAAGATCCCCGGGGGTCTTCAGAGTGAGCTGCTTCTGGGGTTAGCCATCCCAGCATGCCTCATGCGCAGCATTCCATGCAGGCACAGCTTGCCGCAAAGACCCCTGGGGGCTGTAGTTGGGGTCTTCGCATTCCCCCGAGTGGAACTGCAGATGCCATTCACTCAGGGGAAGGATCTGGGGGGACCAGATCTGGCCCCTTGGCCGGAGTTTGGAGCCACCTGTCCTGGAGGCTGCTTCTGGGTTGCTCTGGGCCTGCAAACCATTGGCCTCCACAGGCCTCCATGGGCCTCAGAATGCCTCATGGATACACCTGGAAGTGACTTCCAGAAGTCCAGAACCAGAAGTCATTTCTTGGTGCTTCTGCAAGGCATTCTGGGGCCGCAGAGTCCAATGGACTGGTTGACAGACACAACATAACCTGAAAGCCTCTGGAGGCTCCCAAAAGTGTTTTGCAATGGAACACTGAGCATCAGGTCATGCCCTACTGCGGAAGACAAGGTAGGTTGCAGCAGGGAAAAGTTTGGGAACCACTGCCTGAGATCAATGTCCTCTAATACCAACTCTCTGCTCAGTGCAGGCTCCTTAATTCATTCAGGCTACAATCCTATGCACGCATCCCTTGGAGTAAGCCCCATCAAACACCATGGGATTTACTTCTGAATAGACCTGTCTAGGATTGGGTGGCTGAATCCATTCAAACCTAATTAAAAATGCGGTACTTTCTCGACAGTGAGAGGGAGCAGTGTTATTCAACATTTTTGTGAGTGATCTGGAATCAGGATAGAGAGGTTTAAGGATGAATGTGTGCTAACCAAGAGAGTTTCTCAGAGCGCTATCCTAAACTGGAGTTAGACTGGCCCAAGGGCCTCTGTAAAGTGCATTTGAACCACTCTCAGAATCAGGGAGGGTAGCGCACATCTGTGTGCTGGCCTCTCTGACTCCGAGAGTAGTCCAAACACACTTTATGGTGTCCTTTGTGATGGTCATACTTTGCTGGCCTAACTGTACTGACCAAACTCCAGGTTAAGATGCCTTCAGTGTCTTAAATATAAATATATTTAAATATAAAGAGAAAGCCAGCTAGCAGCCAGCCTCATCTCCCTATGAAGGGAGTTCCATAGTTCTGGTGATGCCACCAAAAAGGCCCTGCTTGTAGTAGTCACCAACTCTGCATCTATGAGTTATGGAGCAGAGTGGCAGGCCTCTGTGGCCAATCTCAAGGGCCAGGCAGGTTCATCTGGTGGCAAACAGTCCTTAAGCTAACCAGGTCCCAAGCAGTTTAGGGGTTAAGGCTTTAAAACCCAAAGCCAACATTTATAATGTGGCATGGAAGCACATTGGTAGCTAGTGGAGCCAGAATCCATGTAATCCATATAACTTTCCTGACCAGTTATTTGTCTCATATTCTTCACTGATTGATGCTTCAAAGGGAGCCCTACGAATAGTATTTTGCAGTAGTCTAAACCTGCATGTAACCAGTGCATTGAAGCCAGGATCTCTTCATTTCAATAGTGTCACCAGCCAAAGCTAGCAAAAGGCAGTCCTATCTACAGATGGGGCTAAATCCTATCCAGAGGTGCAATTTGAGCCCCCTTCCCTCCTCATGGGGACCCATCTGGTTGCTCCTGAACATTAGAGAAAGCACCTGCTTAAAGTAACTTGAAACCGGATTGCCGACTCCATGCCATGACAGTGATTGACGTAGTTCCTACATCTAGACATTTCTGGATCTGCATGGGGTCATTGGTCTCATTCTACTGTGGCAATATATTAACTGGATCAAAGACAGCCTTTGTAAGGATGGGAGAGAGGCATGCTCTATGTGACAAGTCATTCATCTAGGCCAAAGTAGACATCGTACAGATTTCCACATCCACTTAGATAAGCGTGCTCTTTTCTTCAAATAACACAATGGCCTGGATGTCATGAGGGCATGACTGCATCCCACAGCTGGTATTTATTATGCTTTGACCCATGATGCCAATGTGCTTATTATATAGTACATAATGGCACACAGGAAAAAAAGGGGAATTGTGCTTTTAGTCTTCACTATACAACGTGATAACATGCCAGTAATCCAGAATGCTAGCACTCCCTTTGAGCAGAGTATTCCTTGGAATATTCATCATTGGTAGCCATGAGTCAAAACAAGGCACCTTCTCAAACAGACACCTGACGTCATTCAGTGATTGCGAGACAACCATGCACACTTGACATCGTCTGTATTCTAGAAGATCAGCTGCAGAAGTAATTGCATTATTTGGGTGTGCTTCAAAAACACCTAGGCAAGACACCATCTCCACCTCCTGTGGTAAGGAGTTCCACAGATTAATTACCCACAGGGGTAAAAAATATTTATCTATCCTTACTCGCCCAACACTCAATTTTAGTGGATGTCCCTAAAACATATTTTCCCCATGTAAACCTGTAAATATAGTTCTGAGTCTAATCCTAATTTCCCCACTCTACTGGTGCAGCCATGCCAAAAAGGGTCTCACTGAGTTTGGGAGGGTTCAGTGGGGAATGGCGAATTATTTCCCCTTAAAGGTAAAGGTTTCCCCACAACCGAATGGTCTAGTCATGACCGACTGTAGGGGGCGGTGCTCATCTCCGTTTCAAAGCCTGTAGAGCCGGCGTTTTGTCCGAGGACAAGCTTCCATGGTCATGTGGCCGGCATGACTCTACGCCGTAGCACATGGAACACTGTTACCTTTCCACCGAAGCGGTCCCTATTTATCTACTTGCATTTAGGTGCTTTCGAACTGCTAGGTTGGCAGGAGCTGGGACAAACAACAGGAGCTCACTCCGTCGCGCAGTCTTGAACTCTCAACCTTCCGGTCGGAAAGCAGCGGTTTAACCCTCTGCGCCACCACGTCCCACAATTATTTCCCCTTATCCCTTGTAAATCCAGTATGGTTAATGGCTCCACAATGGTTAATGCTCCACAATGGCTTCACAATGGGCCTCCTTGGACCCAGGTGTTATGCCCATGTGAGGTGTTACGCCCATGTGAAGTGGTATAGCACTCACCATGGGTGATGCTGAGGGAGCTGGGCGCTCCAGGAAAAAAAAAGTGCACTGATTGGCGCTCCCGCCTACCCTCGCCGTATCACTCTGAAATGGAGTGATTCCGGAAGCAGAGAGTGTGGCGAGGCTATGTGGCTGGCATGGCAACTTCCTTCATCCCTGCCCCACCCAGGGCGCTGTCAGAGCCTGCTCTGGCTGTACTTGGACCTGTGTCAGCGCTGTAGCCGGTGCATGCCAGAAAGCAGACATGGGACTGAGAGGTTGCAAAAGAGGGGATAGGATCTGGCGTGCACCATTGCTGCCAGATCCACCATCCCACAGCTTCTCCACCCCCAATTCCTCCTCCTTTCCTGAGCAGCTCCAGTCCTTCCCTGCCCACCTCTGCCTTATCTTCTCTGGTGGCATTGGCGTTCCTGCCATTCAATGGGGGGGGGGTCACATGCCCCAGGCAGCATGCCTACAGAGCCACTGAGGGCAGCCCATGCTGCCCTGCTGCTGCCACAGAGCCAATGCTGCTTGCCCCCTAGAGCCCTCCCACGGCAGTGTGCAAAACCAAAAGCATGGTTCAGAAGGCTGTAGGAGGCTTCAGTGTGCTTTTGGAGTCCTGGGTGCTTTGGATTATCCAGGTGGGCCATGGGGTGGCAGTTTCAGTGGGAGGAAACGTCAGTCTGCGGACCCGGCCCCAGTGTGACAACTGGGCCAAGCCTGCGACTGTCTGGCCAGTGTAGCAAAGTCCAGCGACAGCAAGGGAGTGTTTAGCAGGAAGTGGCTTTAGATCTGAAATAAGAGCGTAATGCAGCAGCTGCAGAGGAGATTGGAGGGGGCTGCCAGTCTCCAGGACCTTGCAGGAAGCCAATGCTGCCCCCCCTTGCCAGCAACAATGCTGCGATCTCTGCAGCACTGACACTGCCCCCCTCCCCACCCACCCAAACACATACCTGGTTCCCAACTTCCCTGTAGGAGTTTGGGGACCACTAGCTTATACATTAATATACACCCCTAGGCAGATTTCTCAGCTTCCCTCCTGCTGAGCCTTACGCACTTGCTGATGATATCGTGTTCCGACTGTGGAAGTCTCAGAGCTCTGCTCCCAACTTCTTCTCAATTCCACTCCCCAAATTACAGTGTTATGAGTTGAAGCAAACATGTCACCAGTATTTGGAAGTTGGTGTCCAGTCACACTTCCATTTTTAAGAACAAGATTCAATATTTGGTAACTTTTCAGTGGCACAGGGACTCTGCTATCCTGGGAAGGTGGTTCTGCCATTCCCTACCCAGCATCTGGGAAATTAGTTGGCTCATTTCCCACGCCTCCCATCTGCGCAGACCAGATTACCTTGGGTGGTGGACCAGATCTGGCCTATGGGCCTTCGGTTGCTGACCCCTGCTGTAGGGCATAATTCAAGGGCACATGCGACAGCCATGTTTCTCAAGTAAACCAGATCTAGAACTAGTCACTCTCATTTCCATTAGGAAACGAAGCAATCCAATATTGTCTAGAAGGGATGTGGCACTGACTCAAGAACTGAGGGTACAATCCTAACCTGGAGTTAGGCTGGCACAGGTCGGCCAGCAAAGTTTGGTCAGCACAAGGGACACTGTAACATATGTTTGGACCATTCTCTGAGTCAGAGAGGCAAGCACACAGACCTGTGCCATCCTCCCTGACTCTGAGAGTGGTCCAAACGCACTTTATGGTAGCCCTTGTACCTGCCAAACTTTGCTGACCTAACTGTGCCATCCCAAATCCAGGTTAGGATTGCACCCTTAAATATTTTGGTCTTGGCCAAGCTGATAACATATCTTTGTACCCGAATGCATTGCTCATGCGTTGCTTATTAAGACATTTGACAACAATCTCATCCAAATAGGTTCATTTGAACTCTTCCTATTCAAATAATTATTTTTGAGACACTATTCAATTATTATTATAAAAATGGGAAGGAAGGAAGGAAGGAAGGAAGGAAGGAAGGAAGGAAGGAAGGA
>JAJKFI010000013.1:7782635-7837313 GCA_029204185.1 Lerista edwardsae
AGAGAGAGAGAGAGAGAGAGAGAGAGAGAGAGAGAGAGAGAGAGAGAATTTTAATTTCACTAGATCTAAATTATTTGATACACATACACAACCTCCACAAAACACATGTACACACAAATCCAAAAATATACACATATATGTGAACACAGACACACAGACAGACAGACAGACAGACACACACACACACACACACACACACACAAGGAGAGAGAGAGAGAGAGAGAGAGAGAGAGAGAGAGAGAGAGAGAGAGAGAGAGAGAGAGATCACCTATGGTAAAAAGAAAATCTGCTAGGAAACAGGATTCTTTTTCTTTCTATAGCCAATTATCTGGGGATCCTGCTTTGCTGGAACATGAATGGTCCATGTGTTTAGGATGAAGAATGAGGCCACAATCCTAAACTGAGTTAGGCCAGCATAAACTAAGCTAGCAAAGTTTGGCCAGCACAAGGGGCACAGTAAAGTATGTTTGGACGACTCAAGAGGCCAACACACAAATGTGAGCCATCCTCCCTGACTCCGAGAGTAGTCCAAAAATGCCTTATGGTGTCCCTTGTGCTGGCCAAACTTTGCTAGCTTAGTTTATGCCGGCCTAACTCAGTTTAGGATTGCACTCTGAGTCTAGAGCAGTGGTTCCCAACCTCTGTGTTGGGACCCACTAGAGGGTTGCGAGCAGCGATGTCATCTGGGCAGGACAGTCCAGAACACCATACCGCTTGTTCCGAGGACAGGCTGCAACGAGGCGCCATTGCGCGGCAGATGCCACGTGCTTTTTGGCCCGCCTGCCCTCCCCTGCACTTGATTCGCTCTGATATGGAGCTATTCCGGGCGCAGGGAGGCGTGGCCGGGCTCGGCATGGGGGCGGGGAGCTGCCACTCAACCGTGCGTTCCGGTTGTTGGCGCTGAAGGATGACATCACTGGTTGCGAGCCAATTTCAGGTGTGTCTCGAAGCACCTAGAACAGCCATATTGAAAATAGGGGAAGATGGGATGCTGGACAGGGGGAGGGCTGTGTGGTTGTTTTGCTTGTCTCAAGGTTGTAAACAGGCTTGTTTTCTTTCTGACTCACTTTGCTCCTGGAAAATGGCTGAGAAATAACCCAACTGATTGCTGCATTCTCAGGAAAGCAGCAGGCTCTGGCTTCACAATGATGGCACTTCCAGCCATGACACTAGTTCTGGTGGGCTCTAGACAGATGATCACCCTAAAAAGTGGGTCCTGGTATGAAAAGGTTTGAGAACCACTGTAGCAGAGGATCTCTGTACAGGTTCTAGGGTCTTCAGTGTAACTTCAGAAAGAGTAACTTGGGAGAAGCCAAGGTTCCTTCAGATAAGCTATTGTAAGGTCTTTTCCTGTAGCTCATTCTCAGTCAGGCAGTCATTCAAAATTACATCATGGGCAGTCCAACCCTACTGCTGCATCCTATGGGCGCCTCATCAGCGACTGGAGTCTCCTTGGGTTAAGGGGACATTTACCCCGAGTAAAAGCCCTGGCCCTCCCAATGCGTCTTCTCAAGTCTGTGATGGCCATTTGGCCAGAGCAAACTTGAGAAGCCACGTGTTGGGCTTCCCGGGCCAGAGCAGGGCATAAGGTCCAGTGGTGGAGGCCCCAGTCCCAGTCTGAAAGCACAATCCTAACCTAGAGTTAGGCCAACAAAGTTTGGTCAGCACAATGGACACCATAAAGTATGTTTGGACCACTTTCAGAGTCAGAAACGGCAGCACACAGACATGCGCCATCTTCCCTGACTGCGGGAGTGGTCCAAACATGCTTTATGGTGGCCCTTGTGCAGTGGTGTCATTCAAATGATTTAGGAACAGGAACTCACTTTTGATTGCACTTGTCGGGAACCCGGAACCAGCCACGGAGCCCGTTAGGATCCGGAACGCCCATTCTGGTCCGTTCCCCCTGAATGACATCACTGCCTTCGCCCCCCTAGGAATCTGGAGTCGCTCCCTTTAACCCTCTGAGTGCCGGCCAACCAAGAAGAAAAGCTCTTTGCAGAGGAATTGGGAGGGGGGAGGAGGGAGAGTGAAGTGGGCGGAGTCAGCCCTAATTTTAACTAGTGGAACTGAGTTCCCCCACGTTCCCCCTGCATGACATCACTGCCCTTGTGTCTGCCAAACTATGCTGACCCAACTGTGCTGGCCTAACTCAGGTTAGGATTGAGCCCCCAGTCCCAGTCCCACCCCCTGCCTTGGATCGATCCTCCTCTCCCCCTGCCCAGTTCTGCCCCCTCCCTAACCTTCCCCCACTCCGAAAAGCACTTACTGCTGGGCGACACTCCTGGAGCACCTGCTGGCCTCCCACTCAGTGCGGACGTCCAGCCCTGACTGGCGCTGGGCCAGCACTAGCACTCCCTCCTCCTGCAGTGCCGTGAACGTGCTTTATAGCATGCTCACAACACTTCTAGCTGGCAGTATGCCTGCACTACTGGTGTTAAGGGCTTCAAGATTTGGCCCTCAATGATGGTCATCCTTCTTTGTCCTGTAGTGGAGGTGGAGCTGCATCTGGGATGCCATATGTTTGCAGCAATCGCGCATCCCAGTCTCGGGAGAGGGTGCTCATGCCACTGATTGGGAGGGGTGCTGGTTGCCGGGGGGGCTGGCATTGATGTGGGGGCTCTGCCCCCATGGGAAAAACCCATGTACGCTGAAAGCCCCGGAGCCCCCCCCCCCAAGTTGGCGCCCATGTTGCACACTACTTGTGGCTGTGGCCCAGCTGCACAGAAGGGAACGTCATGCTTTGTGACCACTGTACAGCATATGGCCCTGCCACAATGCAGGACCTGGCAAAGCAGAGGCCCAATGAAATTGGACCATGAATTAAGCATAGGCATCCTCTACTTGAAACCTCATCTCTGGCATGAGCTCACCAAGTGGCCTTAGGCAAGCTCTTCTCTCAGCTTCCTATCTGCCGTATTGAAAAATGCTGACTTAATCTTACAGCACAATCCTTTACATGTCTACTCAAAGATAAATCCTATCCTGTTCAATGGGGTTTACTCCCAGGTTGATCTTCCAAGTATTCAGACTGAAATCCTATGTCCACTTTCCTAAAAGTAAGCCCCGCTGAAGACAATGGGGCTTACTTCTGAGTAGACAAGCCTAAGATTGTGCCTTGAGTGTCCCTGAGTTAATTTCATTTTATCCTGCCCTTCCTTCAAGGAGCTCCAGGTGACATGCATAGTCCTTCTCCCATCGCATCCTCACAATAACCCTGTGAGATAGGTTAGGCCAGTGGTTCCCAAACTGTGGATCAGGACCCACCAGTGAATCAGCAGCCAATTTCAGGTGGGTCGCAAGCAGCGATGGGATTCACAAATTGACAAGGGGAATGCTGGGCGGGACTTCCGCTTGAGTGGCAGCCCGTCCGCAGCATTCCGCAGCTGTCCTGGCCTCGGGGGGGGGGGCTCCCGCTCGCCGCAGGGGACAGGTGAGGGTCACACCGGGTGCCTGGGCAAGCAGTGGTGGGGCACACTAAACGGGGGCAGCCCCCCCAAGGCCAGGACAGCTGCGGAATGCTGCCGACAGGCAGCCAATCACGCGGAAGCCCTGCATTAGTCCCGCCCCGCGTTCCCCTTGTCAATCTGTGAATCCCATCGCTGGTCACAAGTACCTAAAGCAGCCATATTAAAAATACAGAAAGATGGGATGCTGGAAAGGGGGAGGGTTGTGTGGTTATTTTGCAGGTGTCAAGATTGTAAATAGGCTTTTTTCCCCTTTCTGATTCACTTTGCTTTTGGAAAATAGCTGAGAAACAACCCAACTGATTGCTGCATTCTCAGGAAAGCAGCAGGTGCCAGAGGCATATCTAACCTGTAGTCCGGGGTGGCACGAGCCATGGGTGCCGGAAAGCGGCGGGGCGCCATTGCGCGCAGTCCGCAGGGAAAACCGTGTGCTGTTTGTCCCGCCCGCCCTCCCTCGCCTCCGTTTCGCTCCAAAATGGAGCTTTTCCAGGCGCAGGGAGGCGAGTCGGAGTGACGCATGGGGGCGGGGCAATGTCCTTGGGGCGCGGTTTCGTCGCCTGCCATGGGCGCGCTCAGGCCTCCATTCGTCCCTGGCAGGCGCTGGCATCACAATGATGGCACTTCCAGCCATGACATCATTTCTGGTGGGTCCCAGACAGATTGTCATTCTAAAGAGTGGGTCCTGATGTGAAAAGCTTTAAGAACCACTCGGTTAGGCAGAGACTGGCATCACAGAGTGAGCATGGCCAACCTTTCAAATTTAGGACTTCTGGACCTTTAACATCTGTGCAGAAGAGATAATTTCAGCAAATACAGCCTGTCATCTAGAGAAGACAGAAGATTTAGCCGAGAGGGTTAATGCCTCCGTTTGCCCGAAGATAACAACTAAAGATCTCAAGGTCGTGAGCTCGAGACTCCCGGAAGTCTGTGTGAGCGGCAGACCTTGCAAACTGCGGCTGATTACAAGCTGAGTTTCAGCTGCCCGTGGGAGGAGTGTGCTGAATGCAGCTGCGTCTCTGGTGAGAGCAGGGAAGCCGTTTATCAGCCAGCAGACGACAGATGGGTGGCTAAAGAAAGAAGGCTAAATCCAGAAAGAAAGATCTGTTTGAATGTGGTTCTTGAAAGATAGAACATTCTGTAAATTGTAAAAACCTTCGGGTTTGTGAAAAAGTCTGCCTATGTAAACCGCCTTGAGTTGTAATCATTAGAGAAATCTAGTGACTTTAAGAAAGGCGGTATATAAATACATGTATTATTATTATTATTATTATTTCTGCTGAAATTCTCTACACAGTTGTTAAAGATCCAGGAGCCCTAATGTTCTCCACCCCTTTTTTTTTAGATTGTAATTTTCTCAAAGCAGGGAGGCATTTTAATGTCACTCTGCAAAGTGTCGTGCTCATTTCTGGTGTGATGATAATGGTGATACACATGCTTGGCACAGAAGGTCCAAGGTCCAAACTACAAGAACGTCTGTGCAAGGAATGGGCAAGGCCTGCCCCTCGAGCCCTACTGACAATCTGGATAAACCATACTGGGCCAGGAGATATATTGCTGTGACATTGTACTTGATCAGAGTTCTTACTTTCTAGAAATCCAGAAGAAATAGTTTCAAAATTTCCACTGTGATCTTTCTTGACAGACAAATCACGTACCATTTACATGCACAGTCGCCAGAGGTACCATACTGGTTTATCTGATCTCGGGTGGATTCCCATTCTACATCACTCCAAAAGACCATCGACATGAGTCCAGTGGAAATGACTTTGAGGCAGCTTGGTTAAGCCTTGCAACCTTAAGATGAAATCAATAGGATTTTCTTCCTAATAAATGTGTGTTTGGGGATTAGCATGAGGATCGACTTCAGTTATCGTGACCATGGAAGAAGCACTCTCTTTACACATAGCAAGCACCATATGTTGGCTTCTTCTCTTTCAGGTTTGATTGGAATGCATGTGAAGATTGGAGGGTAAAATATGAATGCCAGTGAGTGGGTAGTGTCTTTTCTGGAAGCAAGGATTGGAATAGTAGGAAGTAGCAGACAATGAATTAGAAGGCATTTTAAGGTAATGCACAAGTTGTGGTGAGATGATACACTTTTAAACATCCAGCTTCATCACTTGTGCCAGAAAACTCCTGTATCTTGCATTGCACTACCTTCCCATAGGTTCAGGCAGCTGTTGGATGCTTTGACGATCTCCAAGTCTCTTACATGCCCACCTGGTCTCTTGAAAAGGTTAATGACAGCATGACTGAAAAAGGTACAAGGTTCCCAGGACTCTTTGCAGTCATAGGAGAGGCTGAAGATCCATCATTCTCTTTGTGAATATGCTTTGCCAGGCTAAAGAGTAACTTAGGGGGGCTTAATTATACCACTGGGCTAATATTTGCAAAGGCAGACTCTTCTACCTGCTTCTGTACATAATGAGAAGTGGGATGATTGAGAAAACTGCTGATGGTAGGGTATTATACAATTCCCGAGAAGACACATACATTTCAAATTGGAGCTGACACCACACAATTGCAATTTTTTTAAAATGTGGGCCTGATCCAGCCACAATGAAGCTCTTGTGACTCATATTGATCTCAATGGGAGAGACTGGCAAATGCTTAACTCTCTCATAGAAGCAAATTGACTGAAAAGTGCTCAGGATCAATAGATCGATTGCATCGATAGAAAGAATTGTATTTCCTCTGCTATAAAAGTAATAATTCACATTTGTTAATGACTTAAAGCTGACAATACTTTGCAGGATGAATGAATGCACGTTTCTGTTCTTCCTGATCTTATACTCGGTAAAAGAATTTTTCATGTCGATCTATAGAGAGTGGGGTAGGAAGAAAACAAAAGGGGTGTGGGGAAGAGATGCCTTCCTTGTCTTGCAAAATTCTGCAGTGATTCAACTACAGTGCAGTGAATCTTTCAAGGACTGCCTCTGTATTGCTCTGCTACTGTTACCTGTCTCTATTTGATTCCTGTATTGATGCAATGTGATTGGACCAGAATAAGCAGTTTGTGGTCAGGTTGTGAGCTGTGTATAAAATCCTCTTATGGATTTTGACACCTTAGAAAGTGATAAAAGAGCTGCACTGCTGGGAAAACAAGAATCGTCCAGAGAATTTGAATGTGGTTTTGGATATCTTCATTCACCACTATTTCACCACCACTACCACTTTAGAACCTTTGAAACAAGTCACACTTTATCCTCCAATATCAATCCCAAACTGGAAAGCTAAAGTCCTATGCATACTTATTTGGAGATAAAGTCAAGGGGGAACTTGGCGATATTTAATTCTGCATGCAATTGAGCTCCAAGACTGCAAACACAAACAGATCGTATTCCACCCATAGCTTTGAATCATCTGAAAACTCTTTACTGAATTACCCCATCGTCCTCATCACATAGAATTTTTTTTTAATCATTTGAGTAGGATGTGGGCTCTCAGATGACAAATACTCATATTTGGGGGAATGTCTAATTGTTACATAACCCCCATGGGAGCTTGATATAGGGTGGAGTGTAAATCCAAATCAAATTATGAAGCAAGCAGTGAGATTCTCAGATGAAATCAGCCTGTGTGTTCCTGATGACAGCCCAATGATTAATTCAATTCATATACTCCTTACAAGCAAACGTAACCATGCCTGATAAAATGAAACGTTATCAAACTTCACTGGGGAAGTATCAGCAAGGGGAAAAGAAACGGAGTCGATTCCCCACGACTTTGTAAGTTTCAACTCATTGCTTTCACAGGAGCATTAAAGAGTTCAGAGATCGTTTCCCACTTGTTGATCCCCACCACCTCCTCTAAACGGATCTCTTCTCAGTTGAGCGACTAGCAGCACTCCCTTAAGCTCATCCCTTTCCCAAGAGGGAAAGCATCACAATATACTTGAGACAAAGCTTATTCCAATATCTACCTTTTAACTTACTTGTTCAGTGGCTAAAAAAGAGGGGGGGATTAAAAGCTGTGCCGAGAGGATCTAAGTATTCATTTGAGTTTTCATTTGTGTTACCTGATCAAAGTAGATTATCCTGGTTTTGTTGCTCATCTCCGAAGGTTCATGATTGGTACTCCTGACCGCTGAGAAAGCAACCTTAGAGTTAGCAGCCCGTACGGAGATCCCCAGAGGAGACGAGGACGATCCCTTGGCATCGGTCGCCGGGTTGGAATCGCAAACTACCAAGCATTTCCCTTCCAGGACGATGGGCTCCGTGTCGTTCTGCGCCCAGACCGGGAAAGTGGGGAGAGTCAAAGCCAGGATAACCGTAGGCACCATGGACAGCGCCCTGGTTGAAGCGCCCATGTTCAGCACCGAGAGGCGGACAGCGAAGCCGTGCTTGGAGCGCCCCAACAACGCCTCTCCTTCCACCTCTCTCCACGTTTACACACACCACGCCACAGAAGCCAGCAATCGCAGCCCTACCGGCAGCAAGAGAGGGGGGGGGGAAACCCGCTACCAGCCCATCAGCACCAGAAGTATCTGTCTGTCTTGCACAGTTCCAGCAATTCCAGCAAAAAGTCCGTCTTCCCCCTGCTGCTTTTTTCCCCTCAAATGTATGTCCTTTAAAGAGCGCTTGAAAATACCTTTCCGAACACGTCCCAGACAAGATCAGCACTTCTCTGTGCCCCGTTCTTCACCGCCCAACCAACCCCCCCTCCACATCCAGGAGGAGAAGAGAGGGGGGAAGCCCTAAGGTGAATTATTGATGAGAGAGAGAGAGAGAGAGAGAGAGAGAGAGAGAGAGAGAGAGAGATCAGGAAGAAATAAAAACATTTGACGTAGCCATGGTTCTTTCCATTGAGATTCTGTCTCCCCCTTCGCGTCCTGCAGGAATCGAGCTGGCGCGCGGAGAGCTACTGACGGCAGGCGCTTGCCCTCCAAACTGGCTCAGACAGTGTGGTGGAGCTCATTTGCCACGATGCCTCGCAAAAGCGGAGTTCCCTCGCTCTTTACCACAATTCCCCCCACCCAGCGTCAAGGCATGCAGAAAGAACGCCCAGCCCTCTGCGTGCACAACCGTTGCCTTTTCAGCTGCATGCGTCTAAGAACCCGGGTGGATAATTTCTTAGACTGTCGTCCCAAGCAGAACTTTGTATTTAAAGTCATGCAGTAGGATTTATTGAGCCCTCAGGGAAACCTTTCTGACCATGGAATAATTTGCACTGGGTATACTTTGTTGCATAATCTCCTTGTGTGTGTGTGTGCGTGCGTGCGCGCGCGCGCGAGCGCGCGTGCCCGCGTGTGTGAATTTAATTATTGACCCAATGATCAGTGGGAATACACCAGGCAGGGATATTAACCCTTTCAAGACTGAGAAAATGGTCACTGCATGATACTTGTACACTGAGGTCCTCTGTAATATATATACAGATGTGTAAGGAACACCTTTCTCTCTTTCCTTCCCCACCC
This sequence comes from Lerista edwardsae, assembly GCA_029204185.1. Taxonomy (NCBI): domain Eukaryota; kingdom Metazoa; phylum Chordata; class Lepidosauria; order Squamata; family Scincidae; genus Lerista; species Lerista edwardsae. Next base: position 7,791,519 of record JAJKFI010000013.1, read on the forward strand.
CATGGCCATTAGAACACTGTATTTTATTTCTTGATAAGGCACTCAAGAGCTGCCCTGCTCCAAATAAAACAAATAGGGAAATTTTCTCCCACTCACTATTCTCCCACTTTCAAAATGGGCTTGGTCGGGTTTTACTCTACAGCGCTGCCTAGTGGCTGCTTTTGGAAATGCTGTCTGGAGATGTCCCCGGTTCATTCCTTTAAATTTTCCCTTTTTAGAGGAAGGCAAGAGATGCAGAATAAACCTGCCAATGGCATTAGAATGGATTGCATTTACATTTCTTCAAGGCTGTGTCTTTCTACCTGTGTTATTAATTTTACAATACACTCCCAGCCATTAACATAAATAAGGTACGTACCTTTTCAAGTCTTTATAATGGGAAGCAGAGAGTGGTTGCTGATTAACACGTTTAGATCCCACCTCTTAAACCATTGATTCCTCAGGCATCTCACAACATTGATTAAAAACAATAGCATAATAAATCCACAGTCAAAATTCAAAGCAAATAAAATTAAAATTTTAAAGAGCTTACCAGCAATGGCATGAAAAAAACTCTGTTAAAAGCTAGCATGAGTACAAATGTTTTTACTTGTCATCTAACATAAGAACATAAGAAGAGCCCTGCTGAATCAGACCAAAGGCCCATCTAGTCCAGCTTTCTGTATCTCACAGTGGCCCACCAGGTGCCTCAGGGAGCACACGAGACAACAACATGCCTGCATACTGTTGCCACTCCCTTGTTTCTGGCATTTTGAGATAAAGTCTGAGGTTAACACACTGGTAGCTAGTCAAGATGCTCCACAGCATTTCTCTTTGACAGCCACCAGAACCAGATGATCCTCTTCAGACATTTACTCCTAGGAACATAGGAAAAGCCCCACTGGATCAGGCCAAGGCCCATCTAGTCCAGCTTCCTGTATCTCACAGTGGCCCACCAGGTGCCTAAGGGAGCACACAAGACAACAAGATACCTTCATCCTGTTTCCATTCCCCTGCACCTGGCATTCTGAAGTAGCCTACTATTAATGTAAGGAGGTTGCCCAACCCATCATGGCCTATAGCCCACAATGGACTTTTCCTCCAGAAATCTGTCCGGTCCCCTTTTAAAGGCATCTAAGCCAGATGCCATCATCACCTCCTGTGGCAAGGAGTCCTGTAGCTTAATTACCCGCTGGGTAATTAAGCAATTGGCGAGAAAGCCTGGTAAATGAATGAGCCAAGGCAGTTCTGGAGACAGGTTGCCAGGGTTGACAAGTTCCAACTCCTCATTGTCATCCACTGCTCCCTAGAATGTGTTGGCTGTCTGAGCCAGGCCTGCAAAGATCTTGGTAGACAGTCAAACTCAAATGGAAGCAGGGAAGCCCTTGCATATGTACACAGGTCATGGACTACTGGATGTTTGGAACACTCTCGGAGTCAGAGAGGCCAGAATACAGACATGTGCCACCCCCCCGACTCCAAGAGTGGTCCAAATGTGCTTTATGGTGGGCCCTTGTGCTAGCCAAACTTTGCTGGCGTAACTGTGCTGGCCTAATTCCAGGTTAGAATCAGCAACGGGATCTACAAATGACCTGGGGGTACACTGGGCGGGATTTATGCGGGGCTTCCGTGTGATTGGCTGCCCGTCTGCAGCGTTCTGCAGCTGTCCTGGCCTGGGGGGGCTACCCCCGGTTAGCGCGCCCCACTGCTGCTCGCCCAGGCACGCGGCGCGACCATCACCCGTCCTCTGCAGCAAGCAGAAGCCCCCCCCCCAGGCCAGGGCAGCTGCAGATCACCGTGGACAGGCTGCCAATCACCAGATGTCCCGCCTACGTCCCGCCCAGCGTTCCCCCAGGTTGTTTGTAGATCCCGTCACTGGTTAGAATTGTGCCCTAAATTTGATTTCATTGTGTGGGGGTGGGCCATGGAAGGCAAACATCACCTTTTTGAAACACCTCTAATTATGGCATAAATGAAAGGGATCGGTTTGAAAGTTGAGAAAAGACAGAGGGAAGGGGATGCCAAGGGTTTCAAGAGATGAAGGTAAGCAAATATTACATGCACTAAGATTAAGCAATAACCTTCACTGAATGGGTAAATGCAGGAGAAATTGGAAGAGAGATGCATCACTATGTGGGCACTGTCCTGACCTGGCATTGTGCTGGTGCCACGCTCTTGCACCTGACCAGAGCTGTCACAAATGTGCCATAAGGCAGGTCTGCACCGCAGATTTGGTTGCTGGGCCAGCGCAAGCAGCAGGGCTGGCTCACGGTCAGCTGAACCAGTCGAGTGCTGGCTTAGCTCTGCCAGCACAGGGTTGTGCCGAGGATGTTCCAGAGGCAGGCAGGAGGCATAACAGGGCGGTGCTGTGGGTGGAGATGGAGCGGAGATGGGACACGGCCATTGGCTATATTCAAACCCCCGTCCCTGGGCTGGGCGGCCCTGATTTGGGCCACTCCTGGCCAGGTGGGCTTGTGCCTGCCCTTCTGTGGGCGCAGATCCGAGCAGCCCCATAGGGGCAAAAATATTCCCTTGCCCCATGTATTGGAAAAGGCAGAAGATACCCCGAGGAGATAGGGAATGGTATCAGCAGTGGCCCCTTGTCCCAGATTACCCAGGAAGTACGGGGTTAATCCCAGAGCTTCTGCAAGCTTCAGGAACACAGCTGCAGACTGATGAGGGCCCTGACCAAGAAGGGTGATTAGCACAGGTGCAGATGGGCGTGGCTGATGAATTAAAGCCTGCCCAGCAACAGACACCGATTGGCCTGCTTCAGTGTAAAGTTGGAGGCAGGAGCTGCAGTAAGTTAGCACCAGGTAGGTGCAGCACCGGGCAGGTGTAGGAAGGAAGGAAGGAAGGAAGGAAAGAAGGAAAGTGGCTGTGGATTGACTGATTGATGGATTGCTGGATGGACTGACTGACTGGTGGACTGACTGAAGGACTGTTGGATAGACTGACTGGATACTTGGTTATTGGAACTGTGAGTGGGTTCCTGTGGTGCCTTGATTGGAGAATTGTTGTATGGCTGCCACGCCCCTGGAGCCCCCGAGTGGAAGAGGCAGGTATGGCTTAGGTAAGTTGATTGCCTATTGTTTGGTGGTGGGGTTTGTGGTGCCAAGTTAGATTTAGGGTATCTTTAGCTAAGCTGGTGATGAGGGCAGTCTGGAGGAGGCTGGCCAGCCAGTGAATCCAAGCAAGGCTGCTAGAAGAGGGGAGAACCAGTGGGTGAAGGAACCCCCTCCCTCTTGCCTATCTCTGAGGCTGCTTAAAGGGGAAACTAGTCAGCCTAGTGTGGGCATCGGGGCCCTCGGGGAGGCCCAGCAGGGAGAATTTGGCAGAACACCCCACACTGAGAGGCTGCTGCCTCCTAATGTGGATGCAGCACAGGTCAGGATTGGGACCTGTAAGTGTTCAGGGAAGGAGTTCCACACATAAGGGGCAGCAAAGGGATTTGTACTGGAATGTTTGAGAGTGCAGGAGATTTGGGGGCTTCCGATGGTATTGTAACACCACACAAGAGGGTGAATGGGCACCCTTTTCACCCCTTACGATGTGCTAACCAGGGAGCTCTGGGTGGTTTAAATCCCTGCAGCAGAACAGCAAGGAGACATGGAGCACTTTTGGCTCCCTTCAGGGTCTCGGTTGAAGAATGGCAGCCGCTCGGTCTACTTATCAAGACAGATAATTGTGAAATTACCTAGCTTGATAAGTAGCTTGTGAAAACCTAATGAATTCACAGCCAGAGGTTGAGTTCTTTGTCAAGAGAGGAACTTAATATGTTTTCAATAAAGATTTGTTCTGGGGGGGAAAAAGCCTGCCACCTGTGAAATTGATGTCCAAGACAATGTCATTCAAAAAGCAAGAGCTGAATAATGCAGTTTAATCTCTTCTTAATTATGTTCCATTTTTGCAGAGGAGGCTGAAGACAATATAATATACATACATATATACCACAACAGAAAACAGGCAATTTAAAAGCAAATGCCAGCTTGTTAAAGGGAATGGACAGAAGTAGGGGGGAGTAAAATAGAAGTAGTGGAGTAGAATTCCTTTTGCTCCACTAAACATCCAATGGAGAACTCATCTGAGTAAGTCCACTCCAGATCAGTGGAGTGGATCATTTCGGTTACAATAACAATTCAAAGTTCACATGCTCTGGCACATCACAAATAACCAAGAGCACAATCCTAAACTGGAGTTAGGCCAGCATAAGCTAAACCAGCAAATTTTGGCCAGCACAAGGGCCACCTTAAAGCGTGTTTGGACTACTCTCGGAGTCAGGGAGGATGGTGCTCATTTGTGTGCTGGCCTCTCTGACTCCAAGAGTGGTCCAAACTCACTTTACAGTGTCCCTTGTGCTGGCCAAACTTTGCTGGCTTAGCTTATGCTGGTGTAACTCAGTTTAGGATTGCGCCCCAAAGGTCCAATTAAATCAACAATAGCATGTCAACACAAGGCTGGCTCACATGTTTGTTTTTGTCATTTAAGTCTGAAACTCAGCAGGGTGAGGAAGGAACAGGGGCAGAGAGGCTGTAGGAGAGGGTGGAGCAGCCATGATGAGGTGCGCTGGATCCTATCCCCATGTTTGCAAGCCTCCTTGCCCCCTTTCTCTCCTTGGGCTTGCACCTTCTACAAAGCTGGTGCAGAGCTAAGAAAACTCATTGCAGAGTGGGAAATTTATGGAGGGGCAAGGGGAAATAATTCCTCTTGCCCCTCTGGAGCATCCCAATCTCCCCTCACTCCCCACTAGATACAGCATGCCCATTTTCAGCATGGCTGCACCAGCAGGTGGGGGAAGGATAGGTTTGTGCGCTTTGCCTTCTCAAGGCCTTTGGAAGAAGGAGTACAATCTCAGAATAAGAAGGCAAAGTCACAGAAGTGGACTATATGCTGATTGGCCACTACTAAACACCACAATCCCACCAGTCTCTATCCCCTGATCTGCCAAGCATTACCCCTTAGCATCCAGCCTCTATCAACCACAATCTGTGCTTCAGGAGATCTATAGATGGATTGAGAAGGAAATATTCCTAAACTAGTAATTTTTGTGCAACAGTTGGTGAAACTGGATGAATGGTCACTTGCATGTCATTTTGTTGTGAATGGCACAGTAAGCTTTTCTAATTACCTCCGGTAAGAGGCGTCAAATCATTGGAAGGTGAATAACGGTGTCATTGAATATATAATATAATTAAATGGGGGGGGGGAGATATCATCACTATATTTCTCATTGATGCCACTAGACTTTCTGTTCCAGGGATATACAATCAATTAATTTTCTGCACCACATAGCAGGAGTTTTGAAACTTTCAATTCTTACGCAGAAAGGAGCAGCCAATTCTCTCCTACCTACTGGCCTGTTCCCTTAACAACATAAGAACATAAGAACAGCCCTGTTGGATCAGGCCAAAGGCCCATCTAGTCCCACTTCCTGTATCTCACAGTGGCCCACCAGATGCCTCAGGGCGCACATGAGACAACAAGAGACCTGCATCCTGTTGCCTCTCCCTTGCACCTGGCATTCTGAGGTAAAATTCTGAGGTAAATAATAATTTATTTCCCAATGTGGGCCTTAAGAACATAAGAAGAGCGCCCCTGGATCAGGCCAAAGTTGGGGAAACCTTTACCTTTATAGCATTTGAATGTTCAAACTGCAGCATTTTTGAATTTGGTGGAATTTTTGAATTTGAATTTGGTGGAATGCAGAGAACCAGTGGGATACTGTAATCCCAGGCTATAAACTCTATAGGAGGGACAGGGAAGGGCGTGTTGGCGGAGGGGTGGCCATCTATATCAAAGAAGGGATAGAATCCAGCAGAGTAGAAACTGAAGGTGGGCCGGACTCCACCATGGAGTCACTATGGGTTAAACTACCAGGCCGTAAGAGCAATGTAATAGTGGGGGTGTGCTATTGTCCTCCCGATCAAAAACTTGAAGGTGACCTTGAAATGAGGAAACAAATCAGGGCAGTGACCAAGAGAGGCAGGATTGTAATCATGGGGGACTTCAATTATCCTCATATTGACTGGGTCAACTGCTGCTCTGGTCAAGAAAGAGAGACCGGATTCCTTGATGTGTTGAATGACTGTGCCTTCGAGGAGCTAGTCATGGAGCCCACCAGAGGACAGGCGACTCTGGATTTAATATTGTGTGGTACTCAGGACCTAGTTAGGGATGTAAGTGTTACTGAGCCATTGGGGAACAGTGACCATGCTGCGATTGTTTTTGCCATGCATGTCCAGGAAAGAGTGCAGAGCAAATCTGACACAAGAACCCTTGACTTTCGAAGGGCAGATTTCCCTCAGATGAGGAGACTAGTTAGACAGAAATTGAAAGGGAAGGTAAAAAGAGTCCAATCCCTCCAGGCTGCGTGGAGGCTGTTTAAAAAAACAGTAGTAGAGGCCCAGCGGAAGTGTATAATGCAAAGAAAGAAGGGTTCGACAAGGTCCAGGAGGGTGCCTGCATGGCTGACAAAGTTAGAGAAGCTGTAAAGAGCAAAGAAGCTTCCTTCCGTAAATGGAAGTCTTGCCCCAGTGAGGAGAATAAAAAAGAACATAAACTCTGGCAAAAGACAAGTAAGAAGGTGATACGGGAGGCCAAGAAAGCGTTTGAGGAACGCATGGCTAGCAACATAAAAGGGAATAATAAAAGCTTCTTCAAATATGTTAGAAGCAGGAAACCTGCCAGAGAGGCGGTTGGCCCGCTGGATGGTGAGGGAGGGAAAGAGGAGATAAAAGGGGACTTGGAGATTGCAGAGAAATTAAATGAATTCTTTGCGTCCGTCTTCACAGCAGAAGAACTTGGGCAGATACCACAGCCCGAACAGCCCTTCCTAACGAAGGAATTAAATCAGATACTGGTTAATAAAGAAGATGTTTTAGATCAAATTGATAAACTACATATAAATAAGTCACCAGGCCCAGATGGTATACACCCAAGAGTAATTAAGGAACTAAAGAACGAAGTTGCTGACCTCTTAACTAGAGTATGCAACTTGTCCGTTCAAACGGCCACGGTACCAGAGGATTGGAGGATAGCCAATGTCACGCCAATCTTTAAAAAAGGGAGAAGGGGGGACCCTGGAAACTACAGGCCTGTCAGCCTAACGTCTGTTCCGGGTAAGATGGTGGAAAGCCTCATCAAAGATAAAATCCTAAAACACGTAGAGGAACAAGTACTGCTAAAGGAAAGTCAGCATGGCTTCTGTAAGGGTAAGTCTTGCCTCACAAAACTTTTGGAATTCTTTGAAAAGGTCAACAGGCACGTGGATGTGGGTGAACCTGTGGATATCATATACCTGGATTTTCAGAAGGCATTTGACACGGTCCCCCACCAAAGACTGCTGAAGAAACTGTTGCAGTTTCACATCTCACAGTCCAGAACTGGCTGAAACTGGCATTCCGTCTCTCCGTCTCAAGATCAGATAAACACCTGTGTGTCCTTCGAGCCAGAAGCTTCCCAGCTTGTTAGGGCAACTAGCTTGGATAGTAGTTGTACTCCCTTTCTGATAGTGTAGAATAAGCAGGCAGTTTCACACGGGAAGCCCTGGCTGGAAACACTGCACGTTCCCATGAGCTCATAGTGCTCTAAGGGTCACCCCATTGGGTAAGATGGGGCACAAGGGGTCTTCAGGTATCCACCTACCAGATATACTCTGGCTGCATCCCTTTGTTCTGTTGTTAGAAGGAGTTTTTCACTGTGTGTGCTTAAGATGTAAAGCTGCACTGAAACGGCCGCCTGCGAGCGGCATAGACTTCACCGGCTTCCTAGCCGGCAGATTGAACCTTTGTACCTTTCTCACTTTCGCTACAATAAAGAGACTTTGTTATGGAAATGTGGCGATTGCTTCAATCCTTCGCTTCGGAGCGCTAAGGCAAGGCGCTGGAATGGGTCTCCAAGCCCCCAACTCTGCTACTATTTACACAAATACACAACAGAAACTTCACAGTCAGGGAATAAGAGGGCAGGTCCTCTTATGGATCCAGAATTGGTTGAGGGCCAGGAAACAGAGAGTGGGGGTCAATGGGCAATTTTCAGAATGGAGAGAGGTGAAAAGCGGAGTGCCCCAGGGATCTGTCTTGGGGCCCGTGCTTTTCAACTTATTCATAAATGACCTGGAGACAGGGATAAGCAGCGAGGTGGCCAAGTTTGCGGATGACACAAAACTTTTCCGGGTGGTAAAAACCAGAAACGATTGTGAAGAGCTCCAGAAGGATCTCTCCAAGTTGGGGGAATGGGTAGCCAAATGGCAGATGCGTTTCAACATAGACAAATGTAAAGTGATGCACGTTGGGGCAAAAAACCAAAACTTTACCTATAGGCTAATGGGTTCTGAGCTGTCTGTGACAGCTCAGGAGAGAGATCTCGGGGTGCTGGTGGACAATTCAATGAAGGTATCGACCCAGTGTGCGTCAGCAATTAAGAAAGCCAATTCCATGCTTGGGGTCATTAAAAAAGGGGTTGAGAATAAAACAGCCAATATTATCATGCCATTGTACAAATCGATGGTAAGGCCACACCTGGAATATTGTGTCCAGTTCTGGTTGCCGCATCTCAAAAAGGACATAGTGGAGTTGGAAAAGGTGCAGAAGAGAGCGACAAAAATGATTACGGGGCTGGGGCACCTCCCTTATGAAGAAAGACTGCAGCGTTTGGGGCTCTTCAGTCTAGAAAAAAGGCGCCTGAGGGGGGACATGATTGAGACATACAAAATTATGCATGGAAGGGATAAAGTCGATAGAGGGATGTTCTTTTCCCTCTCTCAAAACACCAGAACCAGGGGGCATCCACTAAAGCTGAGGGTTGGGAGAGTTAAAACAGATAAAAGGAAGTACTTTTTTACCCAGCGGGTAGTTAATCTGTGGAACTCCTTGCCACAGGAGGTGGTGATGGCATCTGGTCTTGATGCCTTTAAGAGGGGATTGGACAGATTTCTGGAGGAAAGGTCCATCGTGGGCTATAGGCAATGATGGATTGTGCAACCTCCTTACAAAGGTGGTGGGCTACTGGTACCGGGTGCAGGGGAGTGGCAACGGGATGCAAGCATCTTGTTGTTTCGTGCCTCCCTGGGGCGCCTGGTGGGCCGCTATGAGATACAGGAAGCTGGACTAGATGGGCCTTTGGCCTGATCCAGCAGGGCTCTTCTTATGTTCTTATGTTCTTATATGAATGTTGTTCAGAAATGTGCTGCCCTAACGCTGTTCCTGGATCATCCTTGTATATTTATATGTCAGATTTTGAATGTCTGAAGAATTTCACATACGGTTTCTAAGTAACAACACAATAAAGTAGGCCACTATCATTAATGGGTATATTTATATGTGTAGGTTTCAGATTATCCATTTAGATTATCCAGTTAGTTGTATCCAACCCATGGAATCGCTAAGGGTCGAATACAACGAAATGGATAATTTGATCGATCAATTGCAGATGACCAGATGTGGATGAGAGAATGATGGCTTGTCTGAGTTAACGTCAGCTTGGTCCTATACAAATTTATAGTGCAAGCCTATGCATGTCTACTCAGAAGTAAGTCCCATTGTGTTTAATGAGGCTTACTCCCAGGAAAGTATGTATAGAATTGTAGCCTGTGTTGGAAATAAGTCACATTTAACCCATTGAGTGTTACTCCAAGATCAGTGTGTTCAGGATATCATAGTACTGAAGACAGGCCTAGCCCAATCTGAACCACTATATGCCCAATGTTTCTGCCCCCCTTCTTAGCACATGTGTGTGTGCTGCGAACCTTCTCAGTCCGAACCCTGCTGCACCACAATCTCCTCCTCCTCCTCCTTCAACAATGCCCATCATTGCTTCAAAACCAGTTGATTGGGAAGATCTTGTGATCTTGTGATCTGCCACATGTTTAGAATAAGCAGTGTGCATTGCTGGGGAAGAAGAAGGTGTTGGTGATAGTAAGGAATGCCATTGAAATAGGATTCTATGGATCCTGGGTTGTCTGGTTCAGCGGTACACAACCTTTTTTGCACCAGGACCCCCTTTTTAGGTACATCAACCCGTTGGGATCCCCCTAAGACCTAGGGCTAGAAGTGACGTCATTAAGCAGGAAGTAAAGTCATTGTTTTCAATACATCACACTTTTTGAAAGTTGAAATAACCCCACATCCTTTTTAGAATGTTCTGGTGCTTTTGTATCTAAGTGACGTTTGAGTTTGGAGTTCAGTGATTGATTCAGCACTGAGAACAACATTGCACCCATTGCTTCTCTATGTCATTGCTGATCAAGGTGGTAAAGCCCAATTATAGATAGTCTTCAGAGTATTTCTGTTCCTCTTCCCCATGTGCTGAGGCTCACCTAGGCATGCCCACAGAAGGCGTGGCATGCCTGCTCAGAAAGAGACCTGGGAGAGACTTCATCACACTGTATATGCACACACCAAGAGGCAAGCTAATTGCAAGGCTAATTTCCCTTGCAGCCACAAGCATTGAGGAGGCAGCAGTATAATGGGGAAGCCTCTTCCCTAGCCAAAAAGCCACTTTCAGGATGGTGGTGCCCAGCGTTTTAAGATGGCTGCCCCAAGCTCTTCGTGGCCCCTGAAAATTGGTTCAGTACCCCCTTGGGGACCACTGCTCTAGTTCATACTGGCTCACAACAATGGCACTGGAGGAAGTGATGTCACAGAAGGCATGTCACGAAAGCAGCGATGGGATTAACAAACGACCGGGGGAACGCTGGGTGGGACATATGCGGAACTCCCGCGCGATTGGCTGCCCGTCAGTTCCGCCCCGCCACCTTCCCCGCTGCCACGTGGGCCGTTCAGGCCTTGGAGGGGGTGCCTGCTCACCTGGGGGGCCCCCAGGTGCCCGGGCATGCAGCAATGGGGCGTGCCAACTGGGGGCAGCGGGCCCAGCCCTGCGCGGCTGGCGGGGACGGCGGTGGGGCGGAACAGACGGGCTGCCAATCGTGCGGGCTGCCAATCATGGGCTTCCAATTACAAGTACGTCCCGCCCAGCGTTCCCCCAGGTTGTTTGTTAATCCCATCGCTGCACGTAAGGCACAGAAAGGCATGACCCAGGCCAGTCTTGGGTTGCTTTTCTGGGACTAACAGCAAGAGAGCGTCAGGCCCCATAAGTCTTGGGGTAAAAAGGCCAAATTTATTGGAGAAACCCACCCCTTTCCCAGGCCTGATTTGCCCTCCTCCCCACTACCATCACTGCCCTGTTCCACCAATCAAAGATATCTGGCACAGGTGAGATTTTTCACTTTGGCCTGCTCTTGAAAGAGAGTTTTCCTTCCCAAAGCCAAAGTGATTAGTGGCTAATATCACCAGACAGATGGTAAAGTTGTCTGAGCAAACATTGCTCATTAGACCTCAACGCTGAATACATTTTGTGTATGTCGTTCAGTTTGGACAATATCAGACCCAGCTGTCCCATAATAGAAGTAAAACCAACCAGGGGGCAGTGTGCAGGGAGAAAAAAAACCACACCAAGAATATTGTGGTCTTTCCTGATCCTCCCAAATATAAGGCTGACCAAAGGGACTGGGAAACTCAGGATTCCAACCCTGGACAAACACCCAACAGTGGGCAAAGGAACCAGACTCAGAGCACAATCCTAACCAACCTCCCAGCACCGGGGTAAGGGCAATGCAGCTCGGAGGTAAGGGAACAAATGTTCCTTTACCTTGAGGAGGCGTCTGTGACTACTGCTCTACTGCAGGATGCAGCACATGCCCCATTGGCACAGCTATGTCAGCACTGGAACGTTGGTTAGGATTGCAATCAGAGTGCAATCCTAACTTGGAGTTAGGCTGGCACAGTTAGGCCAGCAAAATTTGGCCAGCACAGGGGCCAGCATAAAGTGCATTTTGGACTACTCTTGGAGCCAGGGAGGGTGGTGCACATCTGTGTGCTGGCCTCTCTGACTCCAAGAGAGGTCAAAACATACTTTATGGTGTCCCTTGTGCTGGCCAAACTTTGCTGGCCTAACTGTGCCAGCCTAAATCCAGGTTAGGATTGCACTGCCAGGGAGGGGGAGGACCAAGCCATCCAACCAAAGGGAAAGCCACTGGCACCCTCATCAGCCCCACTCCCAATGAGCCCTGGCAGCCAAGGTGTCTCCAAGAAAGTGCCGCAGCGGAACCAGGCTTCTTCTCTCAGATACCTCTTCTTCCCTCCCCCCCCCCCAGCCTGGCCAAGATGGCAGGGCAAAGCTGCCCCCACCCACAATGGACCCACAAGTGAGCATTATTATTTTTTTCATTCAGGAGAACACTTGAGTGCCTGCGCATTCTGTCTTGACAGCCACATAGAAAAGAGGCAGGATGTGAATATGTTTATATACGTAATTTTCAAGTCCTCTGGATTCTGTATGTGGCTTGGAAGGTCATTCTCTGAAGACCGTCAGCCAGTGGCATTTCTACAGGGAGGGCAAAGCTCTAAGTTTTGCAAGAAGCCTCACCGTGCAGTGGAAATCACTCCTCTCCTGCACCGTTTTAGCCAATCCTCACAGGGAACAGCAACATCTTGGCGTTGCTTAATGGCTACAGCAGCAAGGGAGAGGAGGGATTTACATGACAGGGTAAGGCTTCTTGCAACACTTAGAGCTTTGCCCTCCCTGTAACAACGCCACTGCTGTCAGCATCTGATGGTTTCCAGAAGACAATCTTCAGGCGGGGAGGGGGGGAGGTGGCAGGGCAAAATGCCAGCCATTCAGTTCGAACCAACTGCAGGTGATTTTGCTGCTGGATAAAAACGAAATTCCCTTTGGCCTCCTATTTCTGTCATTTGCTCTGCATCGCGAAGTGACAAATTTTGCACATTTGGTGTGAAATGCAATATGCTGTGCTGCTTAGCAAATTACAAAGGTTTTATTTAAAGGGATTATTTTTTTTCCCTGACTTGCTATCTAGGCTGTAATGAAACCCAGTCTTTTTACTGAGCCACAGCCTAGGCAGCTGCAGTGCTTTTGTTGTTGCAATGACCTCAGCAGGTATATAACAACCAAGCCAAGTTATAAGTGCATTCTGTTTTTCTGTAAAATTTGGAATCAGACTTGCAGTCCTCCTGTAGCAGATCTGCGTCAGGCCCTAGATTCATTGGGTAACGTTCCACCAGGCTCTAGAACAGTGGTTCTCAAACGTTTTAGACAGGGACCCACTTTTTAGAATGTGCACCTAACATGACATCATGAAGTGATGTCATGAACCCGAAAGTGATATCCTAGCTGGAAGGGTCATTATCAAGCAGGAATTGCTGTAATCAAACAACACTCCTAGAATGCAAACTGGCATTCTTGGATTGAAGCAAATGCACAACCATGAAACATCTTTGACAGAAAGCAACGTTAGGACAAAATATGATGTAAAAGCACTCAACTAAAAACAAAGAACATAAGAAGAGCCCTGCTGGATCAGGCCAAAGGCCAATCTAGTCCAGCTTCCTGAATCTCACAGTGGCCCACCAGGTGCCTCAGGGAGCACACGAAACAAGATGCCTGCATCCAGTAATGTCATTCAGTAACGAAGAGACGGAACGCGAGGCGGGACTTACCGCCTGATTGGCTGCCGGTTCCTGACACGTCGCTGCCTTGCCGAGCGCCGCGCGGGCACCCCTGGCTTCAGAGGGGGTGCCCGCTTGCTTGGGGGGCGCGCTGGGTGCCTAGGCGAGCCGTGGAGGGGCGCGCCACCCGGAGGGAGCCCCCGCAGTGGGCAGGCAGGCGGTGACGCATCACGGGCTGCCTGTCAATCAAGTGGTAAGTCCCGCCTCGCATTCCGTCTCCTCGTTACTGAATGACATTACTGCCTGCATCCTGTTGCTACTCCCTTGTATCTGGCATTCTGAGGTACGTTCTGAGGTAAAAACACTGGTGGCCAGTCAAGTGTTTCTCTTTGACAGCCACCTGAACCAGATGAACCTCTTCCAACATGTAATTGTATGAACATAGGAACAGCCTCATTGGATCAGGCCAAGGCCTACAGTATCTAGTCCAGCTTCCTGTATCTCACAGTGGCCCACCAGATGCCTCAGGGAGCACACAAGACGACCAGATACCTGCATCCTGTTGCCACTCCCTTGCACCTGGCATTTTGAAGTAGCCGACTGCTAACATAAGGAGGTTGCCCAACCCATCAAGGCCTATAGCCCACAATGGACAAAACAATATTTTGTTAAAAACCCTCACTTGAAAATTTAAACTATTAACACTCGCAAAAGGAATATAGCAAGAATAAGGTCTGCAGTTTCACTTTCAGCGACCCACCTGACATCATGTTGCAACCCACCAACCCAACCCACACTGTTCCCAAAGTTCTAGAAGATTTCACTGATATAGCAGAGTTAGTCCAAACTTGGTTCCCAATAGGAGCTTTTTGGCCAAATCTGCTTTATATTAGGATGCTCTGAGGATGATGGTCATTGTCCGTGTGACAGTGTGTCTGAGCTCTGTGCCCAGACTTTTGAGCAATTCAAAATAGATTCACCTGTCCTCCCACTCCAAACAACAGCTATGGGCCCAACTATATACAACAAATTCACAGCCCAATCCTAGCCAGGGCTGGAATAGGCAGGCCAGTTGGTTTGCACTATCTCTTCTTCCAATTAGGAAGTTGCTGTGGCACAACTTGGAGTAAGGGGACCAATGTTCCCATACCCTGAGGAGACCCCTGATTGCTTCCCTGGCCCTGCAGGATAACGGTGTTTCAGTGCTGTACTGCAGGATGCCAGCTGAGGATACGTTTGGGCTCTTAGATATAACTGCTTCAGTGGGATATCCCTGTTGAGGAACAAGAGATCAGGCTCTGAATGCCATGCCACCATTCCAGCAACCTAATCCATGTGTGAGAGTGCATGTCCAGGCATTTATCCACTGGAGATGTAGATACTGTGTCTATGTCAGTGATACCCAACCTGGGGGTTAGGACTCCCAAGGGGGTCACAAACCAATTTTCAGGGGGTTGCAAAGAGCTTGGGGCAGCCATCTTAAAAAGCTGGGCATGTCCATGTTGGAAGCTTCTTTTTGGCTAGGGAAGAAGCTTCCCCATTAAACTGCCATATCCTCAATGCTTGGATACCAAACTAGCTCGATGGGCATTCTGATTCAGGTTAGGACCACATCCCAATCTGCTTTCACTTTTTGTACACAAGGTAGAACTGAGTTAGGGACCATGTCTGCAGTCTAAAGGAGCGATAACATGATGGTTTGAGCCTTTGTGTCCCAGACAACAGTGTATGCACATTAGCAACATATATGAATTTCAAATAGCAATTGTCAAGGGCTGGATTAGGAAAGTGCCTTTTAATATTCACAAAACATCACATTTGTCTTTGTTTCATGTTGCAGCAGTCGTTTCGGGCTATTTTTTTTTTTTTTTACTGAAAAGAATATTTGGTAAAATATTATGATGACTGTTTTTTTATCAAAGCAATGCAATGAGAGATTTTCCAAGGTTTACTAGCCCCTGGCAGCCTTTATAGACTGGAAGGGCTACATATCTCAGCTATTGAATACTAATAAAATGTCAAAACCTTTTGTCGTTGAGGCACTATCCAAGTCAGTATCCAAGCTAATGATATGCATATTTGAGCTGTTCGTCCCCAGTCATAGACTTTCAGAACTCGTCAAACTAATATATAGGTTTTGATCATTAGGGGAGGTTGGAAGAATCCTTCCACATCACACTCCTCCTTTTTTTCCAGGAGAAAATAGCCCCATGAAACAAACAAGAGTGTGCTTTGATTGATCTCAAGTCAAATGTGCAATGTGGCCATGGCTGAATAAAGGTTATCACGTCTTCATTAAATATTATGAGCATGACCAAGCCTGCGTTAAGGAATGTCTGTGTCTCATTGATTTGGCTGGAAGCACGTGTTTAAATCAATGGGACTGAAAAGAGCTTGACTTGGGTTGGATTGTGCCCTAAAGTAGCTTGAAAGAACAGATAGACTGGAAAAACAACCATGCTAGATATATGTGGTAGGGATGCAGAAAGAATAAATAAAGATGTTGCAATGTTGTCAAGCAGGTAAGAAGAGGAGGAACATAACTCAGGGAAAGAGCACACACTGTGAACATAAGAACATAAGAAGAGCCCTGCTGGATCAGGCCAAAGGCCCATCTAGTCCAGCTTCCTGTATCTCACAGTGGCCCACCAGGTGCCTAAAGGAACTCAGTAGACAACAAGATGTTTGCATCCTGTTGCCACCCCTTTGCACCTGGCATTCTGAAGTAGCCTGCTATTAACGTAAGGAGGTTGCACCACCCATCATGACATATAGCCCACGATGGACCTTTCCTCCAGAAATCTGCCCAGCCCCCTTTTGAAGACATCTAGGCCAGATGCCATCACCACCTCCTGTGGCAAGGAGTTCTATGGCTTAATTACCCACAGGGTAAAAAAACATTTCCTTTTATCTGTTCTAACTCTCCCAACACAATTTCAGTGGATGTCCTCTGGTTCTGGCATTGTGAGAGAGAAGGTCATGCCTGCAGGTTGTGCATGCAAAAGGTTGTGCAGGCAGAAGGTCCCAGGTTTGATCCTTGGCATCTCCAACTAAAAGTCACCCTAGTGGCAGAAAAGACTTTCCTGAATTTGGTGCTTTGCTGAACCTTTCATGCCAATTAGGGTGACTTATAGGGTGACAACATATCCTGAGCAATTTTGGGGAGAAAGCCACCTTACGTTTCAGGCTCAGTTTGACATTACATGTGATTCTAGTGGGATATTTAGAGACAAAAATTGCCACATGCTAACCATCTTCTTATGGATGGTGTTTCAAATGAGAAGGGGTGATGTGCATAACTCCAGTGTGAGCTTCCCCTTCTCCTGTCAATCAAAATCTATTAAATAAGGAGATGATGAACCTAATCCTAAGGGCTTATATTTCAATTTTGTGTTCAGGAAAAAAACGTGGGGGAGGGAGCTAAGTGCTCACTCTTGGGTACATCCATCCATTTTTTTTTCTGATGAATGAGGTGAAGGTTGTTTCAAAATCAGCTTTCAATGTTATGTTTTGGATTGGATGCCTCACAGCCTAACATGCAAGCCTCTAAAGATGCTCACTCACAACGTAATTTGTTAAACCCATACAAAACGTCGTATTTCTATTCCATTCTTCTTTGACCATAAGAACGTAAGACGAGCCCCGCTGGATCAGGTCCAAGGCCCATCTAGTCCAACTTCCTGTATCTCACAGTGGCCCACCTGATGCCTCAGAGAGCACACGAGACAACAAGATGCATCATGTTGCCACTCCCTTGCACCTGCCATTCTGAAGTAGCCCACCTATAAAACCAGGAGGTTGCATGTACCCACCGTGGCTTGTAACTTGTGATGAAACTTTCCTCCATAAATCTGTCCAATCCCCACTGCACTGCGCATTATACACCAAGAAAAGTCCTAATTTTTAGAGAAACGTTCTTGCCATTGCCTGGCAGCAGAACTAGAAGTAGGTGATGAGAAGAATGAAGTACAATATTATTTGCTTGTGTGTTGCTCCAGGTGTTCAGCTCTGCAGAAGGATTGGTGCAGTTTACGCCGACTCTCATCCCCGCCGCCTCCCTGGTGCACCCCAGTTGCCAGTGGGATCCATTTGTAATTCATGAGCAGCACTGAGAAGCTTCCTGTTGACCCTCTTCTGCCTCCAGAGGGGA
Organism: Lerista edwardsae; assembly: GCA_029204185.1. Taxonomy (NCBI): domain Eukaryota; kingdom Metazoa; phylum Chordata; class Lepidosauria; order Squamata; family Scincidae; genus Lerista; species Lerista edwardsae. Next base: position 7,809,111 of record JAJKFI010000013.1, read on the forward strand.
AGACATAGTTGTAGGTCAGATCTAAAATGACGCACCTTAAATTGCAAGAAAGCTTGCATGGGGTGTTGATGTTCACAACATGTGGCTTTCCATGGGACTTTGAGTCAACCCAGTGACCTGAAGCTGCGTGATCTGCATTGCTTCGATATACAGAGCAGCTGTTGTGAATACTTGGCTGGATGACAGAAAGGAATTTCTATAGCCGTCTTGCCCCCTATTTTGCCGATTCTCTTTTGCAGGCCTTATGGCCATATCACAAAGCTGTTAAGAACAGGAGAAAGCTATTCTGTTAAGTGAGACCTCCTGGTGGTCTCTATCTAACCCAGAGGAAGAGGGGGGGAACAGAGGGAAATGATCATGACCATAACTTATGCTATTTGGGGATGTGGGGATCTGGATGCCATGGAAATAGCAATTGTGTTTGGTGTAGATTTACATGAGTCACATATCAATGAAGCCCATTCTAATGTGCGGGAGGTAATGAGGCACAGAAAATTGTGTGCATGGAGAAATCTGCTTTATTTTGATTATGGGTGGCAACCAGCCATGAATGGTAGCAATGAAACAAGCGATAGGAACTATAAACAGTGTTTCTCTGGTTAAGGAAAGAGCAACCGTGACCTAATACAGCATAAGCAGTTAAATATATGTTTGTTTCCTATTGATTCCAATACCAGACCCGTTTCCCTACCACAATGGTCCTCACACCCATTACAACAGTGTTCCCAAACTGCGGGTTGGGGCCCACCAGTGGGTCACGATCCAATTTCAGGTGGCACCTAGAGCAGCCATATTGAAAATATGGGAAAATGGGATACTGGAAAAGGGGAAGGCTGTATTGTTCTTTTGGCTGAGAAATAATCCAATTTACTGCTGCATTCTCAGGACAGCAGCAGGTTCTGGCATCACAATGATGGCACTTCAGGCTGTGACATCACTTCTGATAGGTCCTGGACAGATTGTCATTCTAAATAGTGGGTACCAGTGCTAAAAGGTTTGCGAACCACTGAGTGATGTTCTGAGTGTTCTGCAAGCCTGAGTGTTGAAGATTTATTTGTGGGCTGCAGTGTTCTAATACCAGTTTACTTACAATTATGCAAGTTGAGCAGGGGGAACAGGCAAGTAACCGGCTGGGGAGTGCCTGTCTTTAAAGCAGCATCAGTAAAAGTAAGTAAACCACATTCCCATGGAGACCCTCCCTCCACCCTCTTTTTCTTGGCTGCCAGTTGTAAAATTTAGGGTGCAATCTTAACCTGGAGTTAGGCCAGCAAAGTTTGGCGGGCACAAGGGCTACCGTAAAGCGCATTTGGACCGCTCAGAGTCAGGGAGGATGGTCACTTCTGTGTGCTGGCCTCTCTGACTCCAAGAGTGGCCCGAATATACTTTACCAAATTTGGCTGGCCTAATTGTGCCGGCCTAACTCCAGGTGGCTCTGCAGGTTAAACCGCTGCTGCTAAACTTGTTGACCGGAAGGTTGGCAGTTCGAGACCACGCAAGGAGTTGCTTGTCCCAACTCCTACTAACCTAGCACTTCGAAAGTACATAAAAATGTGAGTAGATAAATAGGTACCACTTTAGTGGGAAGGTAACAGCATTCCATGCACTACAGCATATAGTCATGCTGGCCACATGACCATGGAAGCTTGTCCTTGGACAAACACCGGCTCTTCGGTTTTGAAACGGAGATGAGCACCACCCCTTACAGTCAGTCACGACTAGACCATTCAGTTGTGGGGAAACTTTTATATTACTTTTAACTCCAGGTTAGGATTGCACTCTCAGACTTCTTTCTCTTTTGTTGCTATAATTCAAGCTAACTAAACTGTTTCCTTCAGCTCCTACCCACAAAGACAGGGTGTTTCTAGTAGCTAATAGTCACCAGCCATCTATGCTTATTTGAGCAAGCATCTTCCAGCCATCAATGGTTGCTAAAGAAGAAGAAAAACATATTTAGCTATTAAGCTATACAATAGCCTAGAGAAAAGGCCATCTGCTCACATTGCAAGGCATAACAGTATGAAGACAATTGTTTCCAACTTTTGAAAATCCCAGAACAAGAAATTTAAGCTTTTCTTATCTTACATGGGAATTGCCATTAAATCTTAATCTCTTTTGGATTGTCCAAAGTTGGCAGTCTGCAAGCTCTTTGCTCATAGATATTATGGTAGTTGCATTTATTCTGGACCTGTTTCAAAGTGTATGCAACATTCAGGATTCTCATTAAATATGCTTCATAACTTCGTATATTCCTAGTGGTAGGAAGTCCCAGGGTGGAACCACACACTCGTTGAAACAAGGTGCAACCAAAATCAGCATCGCAACACCAAATTCTCTCTTCTCTTGCCCATAATAGCTGAGCCCATTGACACTGAGCTTCCCAATTTTCACTCTGCATCATTGACTGTCACTGCTATAGTTTAACGGCCCAACCCTATCACCAGCCAGTTCATACTATGCAGCACAGCTGATAAAGCATGTGCTGAATGCTATAGTGGAGGGCCATCAGGTGGCCAGTGAGAGATGGTGAAAATAACCTTTGATTACCTCCAGTGATTGTATCTAAAGCGGGAGGAACCAGTACGCTGGGCGGGACCTACGTGTGATTGGCTGCCTGTCCATTCGGTTCTGCTGCCTGCCCGCCCGCCGCGTGGGCTGCCCTGGTCTCAGAGGGGGTGCCTGCTCGCTTCAGGGGATGGGTGGGGGGGCTCCGGGTGCCTGGGCGAGCAGCGGTGGGGCGCGCCAACCGGGGGCAGCCCGCGGCAGGCAGGCGGGCGGCGGAACAGAACAGACGGGCTGCCAATCAATAGTATGTCCCGCCCAGCGTTTCGGTTCCTCCCACTTTAGATACCACCACTGCTTACCTCCCCTCCCAGTAAACTGCCTGATCAATCAGCAGGTCTCCTTGGACCTATGCCAGTTATTTTTCTGGTGTAGATCCAAGGAGAGGAAGGGGATGAGTCCAGGCCAGGAAAGGGGAAAAAGATCCAGCATGTGTGACTGCTGAAGGTTCCTCCCCCTCCTGCCTCATTCTCCCTCTCTCCACCCTGAATATCCTCTGAACTTCCCATGACCCACCACCATTACCTCCCGCTTACCTCCTCTGGCAAGTGCTGGGTCCCTAAGTGGTGAGCATGTGCAGCTGCTGGGCATTTACGCCAACAGTTCCAACCAGGTGTGTAGCTAATGTAAGTGTAGCTCAGTGCAGAGGTGTAAAATGTTGCCCCGGAGCTGACGTCACAACGGGAAGTCACATCACAGTTGTATTTTTGCTTTTTCTGGTTTTTTTTTTTTACCATAAAGCTCGACAGAGTAAAGATATCACACTTTGGTTTGTTTCATTGCATTCTGCATTAAAGTACCTTTCCTATGATATGTAACATGATGGTATTATTCATACATACCAAGGTTTTCACAATTTTGGCAACTAAGGTCAAACTCAGCTTGTTGCTCCCCTAAAGCTTATTGCCCGGTGCAAATGCACCCCCCTGCACTTCTTTAGCTATGCCCCTGGTCCCAATGTCCTCAACAGCAGCACATGGTGCCACAGTGGCATTTATGATTGCAGAATGCAAGGTCCTCTGTCATAAATGCCTATTGGGCCATAAGAAACCATTCAAGTTACAAAATAAATTTCCATGATGCTATTTCAACTGCCCCTTTTCCCTCTGACTCATTTCTTCTTTGCCCTCACTGCCCTTGGCCTCATTTTCCTTCAGTGCCATTTGACCTGATCAGCTGTGGCAATTGGCATAATTCTATCAACAACACTGGGGCAGCAGTAAATGCAATCTTGTGGCTTGTCACTGTCAGACGGATTAAACAGCAGTGAGGGCAAATGAGGTCAAGGACAGTGAGGCCAAAGAAAAAGACAACTAGTGCCAAGAAGACATTTCTCCATCTAGAGGGACAAAAATGTGCCAAACACAGAGACAAGATAAATGTATGGCAGAGTGAATATTTTTTGCATAATTAGTTCAGCTGCATTATACATGCTAATTTTGAAGCAAATGTTAAAATTAATCATTTCCATTTCAACCTTAGTTCTCTGTCTTACAATATAGATCCCCACTCGCACCCTTTTCTTTTTTTTCATCTTGTGAGGTTGTCTACCGCACTCACTCTACCGCTTCTCCAGTATCTTTTATCAAAACAGCCTGAAGTTAACCCAGAGCGCAATGCTAAACTGTGCTGCATTGGCGATGCCAGCGAGCCTGTGGCAAATCCAGCAGGTGTGCTTGGGAGCCTCCCCAGGGCAAGGGCACGTTCATCCCCTTGCCCCAGGGGAGGCTCCAGTCATCCCATGGGGTTCCTCTGATCTGCGCCTGCAACTTAGCAATTTAGCAGGCGCAGAAGGGAGGAAACTTCACAGCCCAAATCAAGGCCATGCAGCCTTCCGATGGGGCCTTGGATGCAGCTGCATCCCAACCCCCTCCCTGGGCGAGCACACATCCTATCCCCCATTCTTGCACCTAAAAGCCATGCAGGGGCTACTCAAATCCGCACCGGCTATTGAGCTGGTACAGATATGATTAGACCCATAGGAGCAGCCAATGTTCCCTTACCCCAAGAAGACCTCTGCCTGCCTCCATGGGATATCTTGTAATCCAGATAGGATTGGGGCTGCCCCACTTGATGGGGAGGGAAGGAATCGAGAAAACAGCATTTCTTCATTATGCTGTTTCAGTCCCAATCGATACACGAGTAACATGATTTTCTGCTTTCATGGTCAGTTCTCTTTACATTTGCAAGTTCTTCCCCACTCTCACAGGCATTTAGTTGTCCTTCTGTTACATTTGCAATTATTAAAACCAGCACCAAGAGCACTAAATGGACGAGAAAAAGGACAAGTCCTTTAGACAGGCTGAGCTAGTTAGCTGTGAGATGCATTATTTAGGTTCTGTGCAACTAATTGCTTTTTTTCCCCTTTTTCCTTCTATGTGCCCTTTCCACCCACATAATTGATATTTCAGTTCACTCCAGCAGCATATTACCCTAAAATTGGCATCAGTCATGTGATTATGCCAAATATTCCAATTGAGCAGCCTTCTCTCCTTTTGTATTTAATTACTATTTCTTTATTTATAGTCTGAAATAACACTGGCTGAACATGACTTTTCCTTGAATATTTCTCATTTAAATAGCCTCACTGCAACATATATGATATATCACTGTTATTCAAACTGAGGGTCAGGATCCACTTGGTGGGTCACGACCGGATGTCAGGTGGGTCACGGAAAGCTGGGAGCAGCCATTTTGGAAACTGCAGACCTTACTCTTGTTATATTCCTTGTGTGAGTGTTAACAGTTTGAATTTTCAAATGAGGGCTTTGTTTTTAATATTTTTTTAGTTTATCACTTTTACTTCATATTTTGTCCTAATCTTGCTTCTATCAGGGATGTTTCATGGTTGTACAATTGCTGCAGTCCAAGAATGCCAATTTGCATTTCAGGAATGTCATTTTATTATGTTACAATGACAGTACTTCCTGCTTGATGATGTCACTTCCTGCCACAGCATCACTTCCAAGTTAATGACATCACTTCCGGTGGGTCCTGGCACAGTGCTATTCTACAAAATTGGTCCCTGTCTAAAAAGTTTAAACACCACTGATTGAATACCAATGTGGTGAATTTCACCACATTACTCTCAAAAAAGAATGAAGAATTAGAGTAAATATCACATTGAATGCTAATCTGTTTGTCTTGAAAATACGTCAAACTTTTTCAAAGGGTGCAGAATCAGACATATATTTAGAAAAGAGAGAATTTGAAATGTTCCCGGGATCCCTGACTTGTGAAATTCTCTCAGCAATCAGACATGTTGATAGATGTAAAAATAATTGTGATTAAGTATATTGCCACCAACAGTCAAAACAAACCCCTAATAAGACACCAGAAGTGTAAAGCTTATAAACAGCATCTATAATTTGAATATGTATATGAAGCTGCCATATTCTGAATTAGTCCATTTGGATTCCCTGCATGACTGGTAGTGGCTCTTCAGGGTTTCCAATGGGGATTTTTCCTGGCCCTAATCAGAGGTAACAAAGATGGAACCTGGGGCATTCAGCACATAACACGCAGAGCCCTATCCTAAGGCCCTCATCATGGGAGGTACTTGAGCTGTCACACATGGTGCCATAAAGCACCTCCAACCCAAGTGGTAAGCCATTACCGTTGGCGCTGGGGCAACACCATGGCAACACCGGCCAAGCGCACCCCAGTAGTATGTTTGCCACTCGCCAGCAATGCAGCCTTTGGGGGCCAGGTGGGAGGGTGTTCTGGGGTGGGGGAGGGGTGGAGCAGACTGGGACCAATGGTGGCTTTTGCCGCCATTTCCCGACCTTCGGGTAAGTCTGTACAGCCTTCCTAAATAGCCAGCACAGAAGCTAGTAGACCCATCACCCGCCTTGCGCCCTTACTGTACGGAAAAGAGACGAACATCCTCTTTCCCCCAGAGGCTCCTGTGGCTACCTGGCTGCCACAGGATGCAGTGGTAGCCGCCAGTCTAGGATTGGACTGACAGGCTCTGCCACTGAGCTGAAGCACATCTACCAAGGTCAGATGTGGATGCCAAAAAAACCTCACACTGAAATTCAAAATTTGTCCAGTGTGATGGGTGGAGCGATGAATGGCCCAGTCCTACTGATGATTGGGCCGGCATGCAGAGCCCTTTGCAATAGCAGAAAGCAATTCCACGGTCACAAAATGGCTGTTGATGGGGTGTGCAGTGGTCGTGAACAAAGGAAGCTAGGCCTGGGTCTGACCACGCCAGCAGCGCTCCATCAGTGGCCATTTTAGGAGTGCTGCCACCCGAGGAGGCAGCATTCCAGGACCGTCTCTGGAACTGCTTACTCTCGCTGGAGGAGGCAAGGCAAGGTAGGGGTGCACGGACATGGCCACAGTAACCCACGCCCTAGTGACATCTAGATTAGATTATTGCAATGCGCTCCTCTACATGGGGCTGCCTTTGAAGATGGTCCGGAAATTACAACTAGTACAGAACGCGGCTGCTCGGGTGGTTGCGGGGGCACATCGGTTTGACGCTGTCGAGCCGTTGCTTCGGCGACTACACTGGCTGCCGGTTCTATTCCGGGCCCAATTCAAGGTGCTAGTTTTGACTTTTAAAGCCCGTTACGGCTCGGGTCTGGGGTATTTGAGGGACCGCCTCCTCCCATATAATCCTGCCCGTACTCTCAGATCATCTGCAGGGGCCCTTTTGACTGTGCCGCCGACAGGAGAGGTGAGGGGGATGGCGGCCAGGAAGAGGGCCTTCTCTGTGGTGGCCCCCCAACTTTGGAATTCCCTCCCCTTAGAATTGAGAACTGCTCCCTCTTTGGTAATATTTTGGTGGGGGCTTTTTATTTCGAAAAGCTTTTAATTGTTGGCAGGCTGGCTGGCTGGTTTTTATACTCTTGCTTATATTTTATGATCCATGGGACTTGTTGTTTTAAATTTTAATTGTTTTAATATTGTCTTTAAATTATTGCTTTTTAATGTTAAATTGTGAATTTTATTGTATTTTACTGTTCTTTTTGTAAGCTGCCTTGCGTGCCTATGGGCAGAAAGGCGGGGTATAAATTAAATAAATAATAACAATAATAATAAATAGAAAATATTTCTTTACCCAGCGTGTAATTAGTTAGTAGAACTTCTTGTCCTGTGTAAAGCGGCCCCTCCCCCTCGCCTTCAGAGCCATTTGCTGCTTACAGAGCAAAGCCTCCAAGCCAGCTCTCTGAGCTATGAATGGCTCTGAAAGCAAGAGGGGAGGACTGCTTTACACAGGAGCTCAGGCTCCTGCAAAACCTAGCATTTTGCCCCCTTCTAAAGCGGGCTGGATTGAGTGGGGCCAAAGCAAGGCGTTCCCGTGGGGGCCACAACCCTCCCCTGCTCACCAAGAAAAGTGCTGTTGGTGCCAGGTGCAAAGCATGGCATGTGGGAATTGGTGGTGGTGATATGATAATGTCACAGTCACAGTCACCAGCTTCCAGGTAACCCATTTTGGGCTGTTCAGAGGCAGGGGCAGGTGGGAGGGCCCAAGGTGTAGCTGCTCTGCATGCCCCACTGACATACAGCCCAAAGAGATCCCAGCAGCAGCAGCAGGCAATATGCTCACTATGCGGGTATGCCCTGAAGCGCGGGGCATATGCCCTCAATATGCCCTGAAGCGCGGGGCCCAATGTGATGACATTGGTCACATTGGCTCAAGGCTGGCCCTGCTTCTAGGAGTGCCACTGGTGCACACCAGATCCTATCCCCTCCAATAGGAGTCTCCCTGACCCCTTTCTCTCCTAAAATGTGTGCTAGTGAAGTTGCTAGAGCAGGGTCAGGAGGTTTGCACAGGGTCAGCGGCGTCATACTGCCGGAACGCTGGGAGGGACGAATGGGTGAGCGGCAGCCCACCCATTGCATCACGCTCCGTTTCGCCATCTTCCCCGCCCCACGGGGCGGGGAAGATGGCAAAACGGAGCAGTACGCAACGGGCGGGCTGCCACTCACCCGTTCGTCCCTCCCAGTGTTCCGGCAGCATGATGCCACTGCACAGGGCTAAGGGGGTTAAATCAGCTTTCACCGCTGAAGCCTCCTGATTCATTCCCACCCCCTCGCTTGAAACAACACAACTTTTTTGGGGCAACTGCAACGGGGGTGGGGGAATACAATTGGGCTCAAAATGAATTTGAGATACGATGTGATAAAACGTATCGCATCTGAACTATCAGGCACAGTCAAATATTGATTGCTCCAGCCTGCCAGCTCTCAGATACTGTCAAAGAATGCTGCATGCGACAACAAAATGCTTATCTGACATGCACCGGTGTTGAATATGAAAATATTTGCCAAACCTTCTCCCAAAACTGAGACATCCGGAGGATCTTAGGAAAAGATGCATCATCAAAATTCACTTTAGAAATTTTTTTTAGCAATCTATTTCATCTCCAGCAAAATTATCTTTAACAAATATTGGGACTCATGGAATTCTGAAGGGCCTGCTGTAGGATTGGCAGGGCCTTTATGTGGGGCATTCCCGCAGGATCCCCCACTCTCCTCACAGGGCCCCCCACTCACCAAGAGGAGCACTTGTGGTCAGACATGTCATGTAGCAGGTACGCGGGCGTACGCAAGTACCCGTTCCTAGGATTAGGGCTGGTCCCCGCCCCCTGCAACGTTTGAATTGCCTGCACATTTGAGTTGCCTGCACATTCTCAGAGTCAGTCAGGCAGGCAGGCAGGCAGGCAGCGGAGCGAGGGAGACCGACGACAGCAGCAGTGTGAGCAGGTAGGCTGCCTGGGGCTCCCTCCCGAGGAGGCATGGCGGTTCCTGGGGGGGAATCGGTAGCCCGTGCGGTGGCCCCGGGGAAGGCCCGGGACTCCCGGGCCTTCTCCTGGGCCGCCATGCGGCCTACTGAAGAGGCGCGGCGGTTCCTGGGGGTGGTTCCTGGGTTCCGGCTATGACCTCACTTCCGGTGGGCGGGCCCCGACACAAGTGCCAATCAAAAGTGAGTACCTGTTGCTAAATCATTTAGATGCCATTACTGCTTGAGTTGCCACACACAAAGTGTAACACCTGGAAACAGTTGGTGGTGACACAATGACTGCCAACTGCTTGTAGGAGGCAGGGACAGTTGGGAGGGCCCAAGGCAGTGGTGGGATTCAGGGGGTTTGCCCAGTTTCTATAGAACCGGTTGTTAAATGGCCGGGCCCCGCCCACTCGCTTACCTCGGCTGGCTTCGGGTTTTTTTTGGCTCCGGCTATGATGTCATAGAACCGGTTGTTAATTTATTTGAATCCCACCACTGGCCCAAGGTAAGGCTGCTCTGTTCACCCCACTGACCTACTGCAGCTGCAAGTGATATGCTCACTGCACTGGTGTGAGCGACCCCAAAGTGCAGGGCCGAATGTGATGACATTGTTCACATTAGCTTAAGACCAGCCATGGAAGTCTGGGTGTATTTTGGTCTTAGAGTTATTCTGAAAAGGGCATTTTGCTCTACATAGTAGTTTTCCCAACAGTCTTGTGGATATGCAACTGCAGAGTACAGTCAACACTTCCTGCAATATATCTGACAGCTATTTCCCATGTTTACAAGAACACTTTATTCCAACCACCACAGTCAAAGTATTGCTTCTGTTTGTGTCTGCAAACATCTCGTTCATAGGGAAAACAGTTACCCTGAGATGGCCAAGTTTTATTTATTTGTTTTTAAAAAAATTACATCCTGTATTTCTCCTGATGGGCAATCAAGGTTGTTTACAATATTAAAATATTAAAAACAAGAAAACATTAAAAACTATTTAAACAGTAAAAACAAAACAACCCCCAATACAGCACAAACGGTTAAAATCTGATTAAAAAGCAGCCCATCATGTCAGCTATCAAACGCCATCCTAAAATGAAAAGGATTGAAGGCCCCACCAAAAATTCTACAAGGGGAGAGCCGTTCTGAATTCCAAGAAATGCAATTCCACCGTTGGGGTGCCACTGCTGAGAAGACCCTGTTTGTCATCGTCATCCCCCTCACTTTCATCAAAGGTGATACAGATCAAAGGGTGACCTCTGATGACCCCAGAGGATGGGTCAGATTTTATGAAGGAAGCAGGCCCTGGTGTCTATCAAAGAAAACTGGTGAACCTACTCAGATTTTTTTAGACTTAGGGCACAATCAGTGATGTCATCCGGGCGCGCCAGGAACCGGAACGCCTGGATGATTGGCAGCCCTCCGCCCCTATGGCGGAGGCCAGCCACGCCTCCTTGCACCTGGAATAGCTCCATTTCAGAGCGATTCGGATGCACGGGAGGGAGGGCGGGCCCAGGAGCAGCTCGCCCATCCTCAGGAGAGGCGGCGCGGCCCGGGCCTGTCCGTGGAACTAGCGGAATGGCGTACCGGCCCGTTCTGCCAGGATGACACAGCTGGGTGCAATCCTGATCTGGAGTTAGGCCGGCACAGTTAGGCCAGCAACGTTTGGCTGGTGCAAGAGACACCGTAAAATATGTTTGGAGCACTTTCGGAGTCAGAGAGGCCAGCAAACAGACGTGCGCCATCCTCCCTGGTTCCCCTCATAAAATAGCACAGGGAACATGATTGCGGTGGAAATGGCAGTTGGAGGGAGGGGGGAATAGCGAAAGACTCCTAACCCACTACTGTTTCTCACAATTTCTTCCTCTTGTGATCTCTTTAGAAAACAAAAAACAAAGGGCAACACTATGGGCCCAATCCTATCCAATTTTCCAGCACTGGTGCAGCTGCAATGCAGCCCCGAATGCTATTTTACCTTGAGGAGTCCTCCTCCCTCTCACTGAAGGATGCAGCGCACATCCCATTGGCACAGCTGCAACAGCACTGGAAAGTTGGATAGGATTGGGTCCAGTAGTGAAATTCAGGGGGTTCGCCCAGTTTCTATAGAACTGGTTGTTAAATGGCCGGGCCCCGCCCACTCGCTTACCTCGGCTGGCTTCAGTTGTTTGTTTGTTTTTTGGCTCCGGCTATGACGTCATAGAACCAGTTGTTAATTCATATGAATTGCACCACTGATTGGGCCCTATGTGTTTCTGGTGAAGTGCAATTCGGCCCTAAGACCTCCAGTTTCCTCCACAAACGTTCCTCAGGTTTTAATGATAGGTTTATTCACAGACCTCCATTCCCAGCCTGGGCAGTCCCAATTCGGCCACTCGGAGCTGCACCACCGATTTCGGTGGCAGCAGCACCAAGTAGCCCCATTGGGGGCATTGCATGCTACCCAGGGGAAGGGGAATATTTTCCCCTTTCCCCGGGTAGCACAGCAGCACCACTGAGCCCTGGGCTGGATATGGGGCATGTGTGTCAGCCTGCTGATTCCAGCCCAGGGTTTGGATTGTGCTGTGAAAAGAATAACATTCAGACAAATTAATTCATGTACAAAAGGTGAACACAATGACCCACACACCACTGAATTGCCACAGATGCCCTCCAAGGAATAACATTGAATTTCCCCTGATTCAATTGCCATGCTCATGATATAATCTGTGCTGAAGCCCTCCTGAATTCATTGACAAATGTAGAAATCCAGCCAAAAAACTCTTCCGAGTCTCGATCTTCTGCTTCCCCAAATTTAACCTGCCAAAAAGAGAACAGGAACACTGGCTGTTTAATGCTATTTGAGTGGTGAACGGTTTCCAGAGAGGAAGGGGAGGCAAAAATGTTGCCTGCTTCCTGTGGGGGAGTGTAGGATTTTGCAGGAAGTGATTGACAGCATTTCCCAGGCACAATTAAGAATCAGAAAACAAAATGCTAGTTTGCAGGTATTAAAGTTTGTTAGATGGTTGTCTAGGGACGGCATCTGTCCGTGTAATTTACAAATCAAAATTCATCTCTGGAAGCTCCTTGAATACAAATGAAATCACATCTTAACAGTTGCAGCTGGTGACAGAAACCAGAAGTACAGAGGTCTACTTCTAACCCCCAAAGTCTACTTTCTGCTGCCACCACCACTACATTTTTCATATAAAAAAGGAGTAGTCCAGACCCCTTGGACCTAAACAAATACAATCACCCCAACATTTTCATGTCTCCAGTGGCAAAGCTAAGGCATCTTGCCACCCAGGGGCAAAGAAGATTTTGTAGCGCTTCCCCCTCCACAATGAAATCAAATGTAAGTAAATAAATTAAAAGTTTTATGGTTAATTGGCCGTAACGTTTGATATGATGCATATATTCCAACGTGGTTTGATTCATTGCATTCTGCATTAAATTACCTTTCCAATGATATACAACGTGATGGTATTAGTCATACTTACCGAGGTTTTCACAGTTTGGGTCACAAACTGTCAAGCTCAGGTTGTTGCCCCCTAAAGCGTGTTGCCCGGTGAAATTGCCCCCCTGCACCCCTTTAGCTACACACTGCATAACACATATACAACTCATATCCCAATCCTAACTAAATTGCCATGTGGCAAAGCAGCAGCAATTGGACCAACTACACTATATCCTGCAGGGAAATTGTGGCTGCTGGAGATCTCCTCGGGGTAAGCCCCAGCAGCGGTATGGGTCAACTTCCACCTGCAACAGTGATATCGCTGGCACAAGTCCAAGTTGATCCATGCAGGTGGATGGCCAGAAAGGGTATGAAGAAATGATGCACATGGTACACCAATCCTGCCCCATCCCAGGCCAGATCTACCCACCCCTGCCCAGTTGCCAGCCTCCCCCTGCCCTCCCCATGCCTCATTACATCACCACCCCATCCTAGCCTTGCTCCCGTGCCTAGTCTGGCAGGTGTCCCTGTAATTGTTTGCATCCACAGGCCAGTTACCTGAAGGTGTACAAAGACGTTGGCCTTAAGGGATGCTCTAGGGAAGATCTGTGCCACCACAGAAAAGGCCCTGCTTCTAACAAAAGCCTACTGAATTTACGTCAGTGGGGGAATGTGGAACAAGGCCTCAGATATATATAGTTTCAGGTATGAAAAAGAAAGAACATGTCAATGAATGAATGAATGAATGAATGAATGAATGAATGAACTGTCTCAACTGAATGAACTACAATTTGGAGCTCAATCCTAACCTGGAGTTAGGCCAACACAGTTAGGCCAGCAAAGTTTGGCAGGCACATGGGCCACCATAAAGTATGTTTGGACCACTCTCAGAGTCAGGGAGGTTGACGAATGTCTGTGTGTTGGCTTCTCTGACTCTGAGAGTCATCCCAGCATAGTTTATAGTGTCCTTTGTGCCAGCCAAACTTTGCTGGCCAAACTGTGCCAGCCCAACTCCAGGTTAGGATTGCGCCCTCAGTCTTCCATCAGCAGGAAAAAAAATACAACCCTGCCCGCTGCAAAATATTGTCTCCACCGCTAACACAAAGGTTGTAGTACACTGCAGTGGAACTCAATGTACTTGGGACACTCTTCAACACAGGCTAGGATCACGGAATTGACCTTTCATGCCAGTAAGAGGATGAAAAGGGAATGATGTGAGCCTATGACATTTCACCCCTGCATGCTTGCACTCTTTCCTGCCTAATTTCAGCTCTGAAGAAAATATTATACTTTGCCTTAAGCCACGACCAATTCCATGCATCTCTGTAGAGGGCTACACAGAATATTGTGTTCAGGAGGAGGCATTTATTTATCCAGATCTCCTTCATGAGAACCTCATGCGGTGTCCTCAAGTACATCTCTGGGTTTTAAATCATGTCCTGGGGTTTAATTAAGGAGAGGTGTCACCATTTCCAAGGTCATGTCCTTAATGCAATTATTAGGATACAGAATGTAGGTTGGCAGAATTGGCAATTCACCAGGAAAGATCCTTAAAGCAAGATCCAAACAATCTTCTAATAAGAGAGGTTTTTACTAGACAATGAAGTTTACTTTGTAATGGGCCATCCACACCTCCTGTTTAATGGCTTGGCCACTAATCGTGAATGCTGACCAATGGGAAAATCAGGACAGCTAGGAATACAAGTCAGACCTATCTGTCAAGTTGCAACAGAGAAGAGGAAAGAAACATTTTCTAATGCAAGCAGGGAACAAGAAACAGCCTGCAGTTCACAGCTGGCTAAGAAAAAGGAAGGGGGGCTGCAGATGCTCTTGAGGATAAAGGCTGTTTTGGGATCTAGTACTGCCTCTTTGTATGACTATGTATCTTATAGGTCCATCAACAGTGATTAGTCATAATAGCTACATAGTTTGCCCCGACACACCTTGGCTGGCACTGATATTTCAAAACAGTGAAATTCCGAGCAATTCAAGGAAAAACATCTGGGGATTGTCAAGAGAAGTCAAATGAGTTTCTACAAGACAAGTGGAATTTCTATTCTGCAGATCCTTACAAAATATCTGTTGCTGGTTGAATGATACATTTGCATAGGATGATTTTAGCCTGCTTGAGTTCTTCCCAGAAGCACTTGGTTTACCAATGTGGGATACAAACAGCCCAACCCTATGGTTCCTCCCTGTCGTAGCATAGCATGCAGCCATGCTATAACAGGCTGTGCTGCATGCTATGGTGTGTGTGTGTGTGTGTGTGTGTGTGTGCACGCGCGCGTGTGCTTGTGCATGTGCATGTGTGTGCATGCGTGCATGCGTGCATTCATGCACGCTGATGAGAGAAGAAGGAGAGTAGAAGGGCAAAATATATATTTTTTAAATCCCCAATGGGTCTCCTTGGATTTTCGTCAGCTTTTTAGCTGATCCAAGGAGACAAAGGGGAAGTGCAATAGTATCCGATGCAAGTTGTCCACACCAGGTGTCATCCCCTCCTGCCACCCACCTCCCCATCATGTTACACCCACCCCACCTTATGTCCATTGGCAGGCTGCTGAGTGCGGGAGGCTCACAGGCTCTCCAGCAACAAGCCAGAAGCAAAGAGTGCCAAACGCTTCCTGATCACCTTTTGCAACTAGTGGAAAACATTTTTCCACCAATGGAAAACAAGTTTGGGCAGCAGCACGTATGATGGGTCAACAATGTGGAAACAATTGTAGGTGACCCTGTAGTCTGATCACAGCAGGGCTGCAAATGCATTTAGCAGGTATTTCAAAAGTACTATTGCAGTGGTTCTCAAGCTTTTTAGCACCAACACCAACTTTTTAGAATGACAATCTGTATGGGACCCACCGGAAGTGATGTCATGGCTGGAAGTGCTGCCATTGTGATGCCAGAGCCTGCTGCTTTCTTGAGAATGCAGCAATAGGTTGAGTTACTGACACAAGCAAAACAACCACACAGCCCTCCCCTTCCAGCATCCCATCTTCCCATATTTTCAATATGGCTGCTCTAGGTGTTTTGCAACCCACCTGAAATTGGCTCATGACCCACTGGTGGGATTCAGGGTGTTCGTCCAGGTTCTATAGAACCAGTTGTTAAATGGATGGGCCCCGCCCACTCGCTTACCTCAGCTGCCTTCGGGTTTGTTTTTTTTGCTCCGGCTATGACATCATAGAACCGGTTATTAATTTATTTGAATCCCACCACTGCTCATGACCCACTGGTGGGTCCCAATGCATAGTTTGGGAACTATTGTTTCAGTTCCCAGTAGGCTCTCCTCCAAAGCAAGCTAACTCTGTAACAACTGCCTGTGGAACTCATTCCTACCTCTTGGAGAAGTGGCGAGCATGAAATAGTATTATGGCCTTCCATCTATAGTAAAGAGTGATTTGAATGAAATGTTATTACTTCTTTCCATAGTCAGTGATTGTTCATTTGCTCTGCTTCTCTTTAATTTACTGTATCAATAAAAAGAGTAATCCGAACACAGGTTCTTATGGTTACCCAAGGCAAAGAGCCAGGAATCATTCCAAATCTAATTCGCCCCCAATCAACTTAACTTCATCTATTGGTGACGAATCAATAGTCCTCACTTTGTGTTTCCTAATTGCACCTCTGGGGTGATGGAACAGGCTTGCTGATAATTTAAGCAATAGTGGGGGTAGGTGGGGGGAAGACAATCTCTATGGCTAATGACCAACATATGGTAGGAGCTGACCTCCAATGGGGTGTACTGCAGGCAATTCTTTCCAAAGCTGTTGTTAATCTATTTGCTGAGGCATGAAGAAATTAAGAAGTAACAAGCCCAGACCTATGGATATCTACATTATTTATGATGTTGTTTCTATTGATAGCTCCAGGATACACTTAAGAGTATTGACACACTTGGAAAATCTGTTGCATGCTAAGGCGGAGACTAGCAAATTCTTAAGTGTGTGTTTGTCTGATTGCTTGTTCTTAAGCATGTGTTTGACTGACTGCTTCTTCATCAGCTGTCTTGTTGAAGATTCCATTTAATTCCTAAGTTCACCCCATCTTGCAAAGTCATATCTTATAATTACCCCATGGCTTGAAGTGTAATCACCACTGAACAAGGGATGGCGAGAACAAGGGAGGGGGGGCCCTTTTGACTGTGCCGCCAACAGGAGAGGTGAGAGGGGTGGCGGCTAGGAATAGGGCCTTCTCGGTGGTGCCCCCCCAACTTTGGAATACCCTCCCCTTCGAATTGAGAACTGCTCCCTCTTTGTTAACATTTCGGTGGGGGCTGAAGACCTTTTTATTTCAAAAAGCTTTTAACTGTTGACAGGCTATATCTTGATTACATTTTATGATCCACGGGGCTTGTTGTTTTTAAAAAAATTTAAATTGTATTGTTTTAATATTGTTTTTAAATTGTTTTTTAATGTTAAATTCTGTTTTTATTGTTTCTTTTGTTGTAATGCCGCCTTGGGTGCCTTCGGGCAGAAAGGCGGGATATAAATCCAATAAGTAATAAATGATAAATAATAATTCTCACCGTGTATTGATGTGAGAATATTCTGTTGTTTGGGCCACACATTTTGAAGCACACGCTTGAAATTGGGGGAAATCGTTGTAGAAAATGGACATGATCCATCAAACGGTAACCACAAGTGAAGCCACAATTCTAAGCATGCTTAATAATAAAGAAACACCACTGACTCAGCAGAACCTATTTCCAAATAAATATGTGTAGGATCATGTGGCAGGTGACAATGAAATGGAATGGAACCCAGTCAAGACTGGGACCGTCAGTTTCAATGGGACTTAAGACTAGTTCCTACTGATTAATCTGTGTTGGTTTGTACCACTTCTGATAGGTTCTGATTGGTGAAGGTCTGCATGACCAAATGCACCTTCATACACACACACACACAAAAGAATCTACCATGTAGAGAAGCATGTTACAACCAATCTCCTAGCACAGTAGTTCCCAAACTGTGGTTTGGGACTCACCAGTGGGTTGCAAGCCAATTTCCTGTGGGCCGTGAAGCATCTAGCACAGCCATATTGAAAATATGGAAGATGGCATGCTGGAAAGAGAGAGGGCTGTGTGGTTATTTTGCTTGTGACAAGGTTGTAAATAGGTGTTGTTGTTTTTCTGATGCACTCTGCTGTTGGATATGGCTGAGACATAACCCAATTTATTGTGTATTTTCAGGAAAGCAGAAGCTCTGGCATCACAATGACATCACTTCCGGCCATGACATCACTTCCAGTGTATCCCGGACAGATTGTCATTTTAAAAGGTGGATCCTGGTACTAAAACGTTTGAGAAGCACTGATCTGAAGTCGTAGAAGTACGACTGCTATGGGGTTCAATTGAGAACCTTTTATTATGCTGGACTGGAGCAAGACTTCACCCTTAACGTGGTCATTCTTATCCCTTTCAGACTCTGCACAGCATTAGTCCATATCACCAGTGATTGCTTTACAGAGTCTATGCATGAGCTCCACAGCTACACCTGAATCAACCCAGACATCATTGCCTTCTCCAGCTCACTTTTACCCGAAATGCTACAAAAGAGAATGACGAGCCCAGGTCGACCTTTGGGAGCACCATTGGAACAGAAGCAGAAGATTAAAGTGATGTCAGACCAGGAAAATGTAATTAGTGAGGTTTTACTGAAAATAACCTTTTTCATACTAATGTACCAAGGTCTCCCTCAATGCCTCTCCAAGGCTTTTAAAAATAAAAGGAGAGCTACACTGCAGCATAGCAAATGAGGTTGGAACGATCATTTGTGAGCCAGGGCCACATCCTCAGTGTGTGCGGTCCAGAAGGCAACTTGACTGGGTTGCTACTGGGCAACTGGGCTGCAGTAGCCAGACCGTAGCCCAGCACAATGGTTGGCACCATAAGGGTGTCAGAGGTCCATCAGGTTGAGCACTAGTTGAAGGCCCAAGATGAGCTCTCAGGATCACCCACCTGACCCCTGAAGCCTCCTAGCTCCCCCTGTTCTATTAGGCAACAGCAGGGTGAGGCCAGTGAATCATTATGTTGCTTCCTTCTTCCTTGTGTGCTTTCCAGAGTTCTTGGTCCCTGAAGAGCAAGTGAGATTGATGGAGGGGTTGGCGGAAGGTGGGGTGACCAACACAAATCTCAGGCTGCTCCCATCCCTTAGCGCTCCCTTTCCTCACTAAGAGCACAATCCTAAACTGGACTTAGGCTGGCATAAGCTAAGCCAGCAAAGTTTGGCCAGCACAAGGGCCACCATAAAGCGTGTTTGGACTACCCTCGGAGTCAGGGAGGATGGCGCACGCCTGTGTGCTGGCCTCTCTGACTCCGAGAGTGGTCCAGACGTACTTTACGGTGTCCCTTGTACTGGCCAAACTTTGCTGGCTTAGCTTATGCCGTCCTAACTCAGTTTAGGATTGCGCCCTAAATTGCATAGCTCTCAAGGGACTCTACTTCCTGGCGAGCAATGTGATTGGCAGGAATGGAACCAGGGCTTGATTAAGAGCGTAATCCTAAATTGCGCAGGATTGGCAAGGCCAGCAGGTCTCCGAGGCAAGGGCATGTTCACCCCCTTGCCCCAGGGGCAGCTCCCATAGGGTTCCTCGAATCTGCGTCTGCTATATAGCAAGCACAGATCCTAGGAAGCCGCATGGTGCAAATCAGGGCCGCATGGCCTCCCAACAGAGCCACATCCCAGCCTCACCCCCTTCCCTGGGCCAGCACGCACACCAGCCCGCCCACCCACCGCCAGTTTCTCCCACCTGCCCTCCCACCATCCTCCCGGAACCACCCTTGCACCAGCTGGGCTCCTTGCACCACCCTTCTCCCAGAACCACCCGGCACACCAGCTGTGTGGCACAAGGGCAACTCGGCGCCAGCACTCTCAAGCCAATGCTACTGTAAATGTTGATGCACAGACAGTGGCTCCCAAACTGTGGCTCAGGATCCACCAGTGGGTCGCAAGCCAATTTCAGGAGGGTCGCATAGCACCTAGAGCAGCCATATTGAAAATATGGGAAGATGTGTGGCTGTTTGGCTTGTGTCGAGGTTGTAAATAAGCTTTTTTTTCTTTCTGATTCACTTTGCTATCGGAAAATCCTGAGAAATAACCCAACTGATTGTGGCATTCTCAGGAAAGCAGCAGACTCTTTCATCACTTCCGGCCGTGACATCACTTCTGGTGGGTCTCAGATAGATGGTCATTCTAAAAAATGGGACCCGGTGCTAAAAAGTGGTTTGAGAACCACTGGCATAGGCTATTAGCCCAAAAACTGTGCGTGTGAAGGGAGGAGGTGCATGGTGCTTTTTTAATAGGGCACAGCAACATGAGAAGCCTGGTTGCACATGGGCCATGTGCAGTGGTGTCATTCAAATGATTTAGGAACAGGAACTCACTTTTGATTGGCACTTATCGGGAACCCGGAACCAGCCATGGAGCCCGTTAGAATCCGGAACGCCCATTCTGGTCCATTCCCCCTGAATGACATCACTGGCCATGTGTGTATATAGAGATAGTGACATTGTGTGTTTGTGTGTATATATATAGCAGAGGTTCCAGCGGCAGAAAGCTCAGCAACCCAGAAATTTGGCAGGGTCATGATAACATCATCACATCACCATCAAATTTCTGGGTTGCCTGCTCCTTGAGCTGGTGACACCAACCCCAATGAAGCTTCTGATGGTACAAGCAATGTCTTGCCCCTTAGGGTGCTTGTCTTTGTCACGCTATGTGAACCCATCATCTGGACAAGCCACATGGGTGGAAGCATTTGCACCTACCATTAGTATCCACAAGTTGAGTATGAGTAACCACAGATGAGGCAGTGCCAGATGCATAAAGCATGCACAATTAGGGTTTTTTCAGCCAATGCATGAATATTGACGAACCACTGCAATAACATTAATATTAGAAGTTATATTAACATTAGTGTGACAGCTAGTGAGCCAGATCAGGCAGCTGTGCAAGAAGAGCAATGTTTTGTAAATCAACACAATCACTAAGTTCTTTGAATATCCAGGAATACAATCCGATTTGCTCCACTTAAGCATTACAATTGTCCATTAATATTCGTGCTAAACCCGACAATGAATGACAAAGTGCTTAAACGCCTGCTTATTTGCCTCATTTCTATGCACCTTTCAGCACTATTTGGTATTCAGCAACAGTTCGAATATCAAAACTGCCAAGCACCAGCAGTCCCGGTTGACATGAATGGAAACGAGAGGTGCAAAGCATTTCTGAAAACCACACCGTATAAGACCCTTAGGAAAAAAAATGCCAAATGTTCATTCTGTGCTGAAAATGCAGAACTAACAAAAATATTAGAGATTTTATCTCCTAGCAGGCTTATACAAACATTGGGAAAGAAAGAGGGGTGTGTGTGTGTGTGTGTGTGTGTGTGTGTGTGTGTGTGTGGGTGTGGGTGTGTGTGTGGGTGTGGGTGTGTGTGAGAGAGAGAGAGAGAGAGAGAGAGAGAGAGAGAGAGAGAGAGAGAGAGAGAGTCCACACACGTGCATGGGTTTGACTTTAATTCAGAGCACAATCCTAACCTGGAGTTTGGCTGGCACAGTTAGGCCAGCAAAGTTTGGTCAGCACAAGGGCCACCATGTTTAGATTACTCTCGGAGTCAGGGAAGATGGTGCACATCTGTGTACTGGCCTCTCTGACACCGAGAGTGGTCCAAACTTACTTTACGGTGTCCCTTGTGCCTGCCAAACTTTGCTGTCCTAAGTGTGCCAGCCTAACTCCAGGTTAGGATTGCACCCTCACTCCACCCTCTCAGCGGTGTTATGCTGCCGGAACGCTGGGTGGGACATCCAGGTGATTGACAGCCCACCCATCGCGTTCCGCAGCGTTACGCCATTTGCGTAATGTACACAAGCAGCGTAATTGGTTACGCAAACGGCATAACACTGCGGAACGCGACGGGCAGGCTGTCAATCACCTGGATGTTCCACCCAGCGTTCTGGCAGCATAACACCACTGCACCCTCCCCAGTCAGTGAGATTGCCGGCTCCCTGGTCCATCCTCAGGCTCTGCATCCCTAGTGAGATTGACAGCCCATTCCTAACCAACTTTCTAGCATTGATGCAGCCACAATGCAACCCAGAGGTAGGGGGACAAACATTTCCTTGCCTTGAGGCGGCTTCTTGACTGCCCCTCCGCCAAGAATGCAGCACGTGCCCAGTTGGCATGGCTGCATTGATGGTGGAAAGTTGGTTAGGACTGGGCTGTGAATCGTCTACATTTCGTGGTTCGTCAGAAGATTGCGGGAGCCAGAGACGTCGACCAAATAATCCTTGACGGCATTTAATCAGAGTAAGGACACTGTACTAATAAAAGTAGGAGTACCTCTGAACATGTGCCGAGTGCCAAGTATATGAATGAAAGCATGTATATATATTTGGCATTCAGACTTCCAATATTAACAAGCAGAGCAGAAAAGAGGCATTATGAAACAGTTCCATCATCCCATAAGGAATGTCAAAAACACAACCCCCACATTTTACAGTAGTGAATTTCATGGAAAAACATGAGCCAATCCAAGTAGTAGAAGACGCTGAGGTTGACAGCAGACAGGATATTATGCATAACAGTTCCATATCCTTCTTTCTACACACACAATACTTTGCATTAGCCATGCATTCATCGTATTTTTAATTGTAGCCATCATGGGAGATGAAAGGGAATTCATAGATAATGGTGCGGAAATGCTCACATTGCTCAGGAAATGCATTAAGAATTTTCATGCAGTCAAGATTTGTCTACATTACATAGGGGAAAAAAAGACCCTGCTACTTTAATTAGACATCCACACTGAGATACTTCAATGTTGACTGCATAAATTGCTTAAAAGTCACATAGCATGCCTGTGTAAAACTTTTGAACAATTAATAGTCATGCTGTGAACAGCATTACTCTATGGGCTGGATTCAGTAATAGCATTTTTTCTCAGTCAAAAGAGGATGTAATGTGTCAATGTTCCTAGACATCATCCAGACGGCATAACAGTGAAACACGACATGCATGCATAGTTACTTGTGCAGAGCAGCAATGTAGTGATGGATCACGGAACCTGGGGTGGTGATGTCATTAAAGTCACTTTCGGAGTCAGGGAGGATGGTGTACATCCATGCGCAGGCCTCTCTGACTATGTGAGTGCAAACGGTGCATTTGTGATATTCCTAGGCTGGCATAAGGGACTTGTGCCAGCCTAACTTCAGGTTAGGATTGCGCTCTAAATCACATGATGTCATGATATCACATGACGTCACAATGTCACTTCCAGGTTCTCGGAGGATGTGGCACCATTGCGATCTGGGTGCTCATTGGGAGCCTTCAAAGGAGGAGGAGGGAGGGCAGATCTCTCTGCCACCTCTTACTGTTTCAGTGGATTCACAATGGAAAGCTGCTGAAACACTAAGAGGCAGAAAGGGCACAAGGAAGGGAAAAGCAAGGAAGGAGTAGAAAGGGGGCCACAGAACAATCTTGCCACTGCCCATTCCTCCTCATAAGAACATAAGAATAAGAATTATTCTCCTCCTTCCTCACCTCCTCCTTTCTTGTGCTGCTGCCTTTTAGGGTACAATTCTAATCTGGAGTTAGGCTGGCACAGTTAGGCCAGCAATGTTTGGCTGGCACAAGGGCCACCCAGTGGTGTCAGCCTACCGGTTCGCTGGGCGGAGTTTCTTCGCTCGTTGGGAGGGTTTCCGTGGTGATCGGCAGCGTGCTCTCTGCCTCCCGTTGCGTAATGGCGAAAGCCCGCCCGACACCACTGGGGCCACCGTAAAGCACATTTGGACCACTCTCGGAGTCAGGCAGGATGGTGCACGTCCAGAGGCGGATCTACAGGGAGGGCAAAGCTCTAAGTTTTGCAAGGAGCCTTACCCTGTCATGTAAATCCCTCCTCTCCCTTGCTGCTGTAGCCAGTAAGCAACGCCAAGATGTTGCTTTTCCCTGTGAGGATTGGCTAAAACGGTGCAGGGAAGGAGTGATTTCCACAGCAAGATAAGGCTTCTTGCAAAACTTCGAGCTTTGCCCTCCCTTAGATCTGGCTCTGTGCACGTCTGTGTGCTGCCCTCTCTGACTTCAAGAGTGGTCCAAGCATACTTTACGGTGTCCCTTATGCCAGCCAAACTGTGCTGGCTTAACTGTGCCTGCCTAACTCCAGGATAGAATTGTCCCCTTAGTGTTTCAAAATGATCCCTGATTGGGACTGAAACACTAACAGGCAATGGCCGCCATCTTGGCTGCACCTCATGTGGCAACCCCTCACAGGACATTCCAGAGTGGCACCAGGGTCATACAACCCCCATCCCCTCACTTGGTACGCCATTGGTGCAGAGGCCCTGATCCTATGGCCAATTTCTAGATTTATCTAGCACATGAGATACACTATATGAGCCTACATATGCTGGCTTTTGAGTTACGTTTATGGTGTTTGAATGCAACCTATGCACATGAAACCTCATACCCAAACATAGATGTTCTGGAATGCAACAATTAGGACAGGCATACCAGGTGGGTGAGAGGACCGCATGCCATTAGTTACCTCAATATACAGTATATGGGCCAGACTGGGCAGAGACAGTGTCTGAAATAACCCTACAGTTCCTTCCATTGTGACATTTCCAGGGGTTTCTACGCCCCGGCTGCAGTTGATCCTTTAAAAAGAAATAAGCTCCTTTGAAAAGTATATTTCAAATTGAGAGGTACCATTATGGCCTGGTAGACTTTTTTCATTTCTGCACATCTTCTCGAGAGCTGCAAAAGTTCTTCTTTATACTTGTGAATCAGATCCTGCAAGAAAAAGCACAATTTGGAGTGAGTGGAAGAGGATAGTACTAAAGAAATCCAGCTGAGAATATAAGGCCACCTCTTCCTTGTCAAAGCTCCTGTGTCTTGGAGCACAATCCTAACCTGGAGTTAGTCCGGCACAGTTAGGCCAGCAAAGTTTGGCTGGCCCAAGGGACACTGTAAAGTATGTTTGGACCACTCTCGGAGTCAGAGAGGCCAGCACACAGATGCGTGCCATCCTCCCTGACTCCAAGAGTGGTCCAAACACGCTTTACCAAGGCCCTTGCGCTGGCTGAACTTTGCTGGCCTAACTGTGCCAGCCTGACTCCACGTTAGGATTGCACTCTTAATAACGGCATAAGAGGCAGATATTCAATAATGTTCCCCTCACAGCAGCTTCTTGCCAGGAAGTACTGAATGACTGCCTTTCTGGAGTCTTAGGAGCCCTGCCAGAAAAAAGAACCAATGCTTTGATAAAACAGCACCAGTAGTCAGATCTGTCTCCTAACTCCAGGTTAGGATTGTACCCTCAGCTACTTCCTAGAACAAGTCTCCACAATGCCTGACCTCCCAAGTTCACTTCTGGACAACTCTGCCCTGCCAGATGTCAGTCCCTCTGTTTACATAACCCCATGCAGAAAGCAAATCTAGGCAGTTTCCATCCTCCATAGATGACTGGTGAGTGACAACTGACTTGTCAGCCCACATGTTGGGCTCTGGATTACAGCATTTGCTTTTCTGTCACTCCCAGGCCAGCTCTTGTAACCCTTGTCATCTCTGCGTCCAAAATACCTCCCACCTCAACATTCAACTACACATGAACTCTGCTCACTTAAATCAAAGTTACCTTTACATCTTTGTAGAACTGCGACTCTCGAGTTTCGGCCTTGATCACCTTGGGTTTGATGAGCCGTCGGCACCGATCAATGCTTTCTAATTCTTTCCGTAAAACTAACCACAAAATGCAGAAGGAGGAAATGAGGCCTTTCCCTGTTATGGCTCTAACTTCATTCTGCGGATTGCAAGCACTGATACGTCTTACAGATAAAAGGAACGCATCGGATGTTATTGCTTTTCAGCAGAGGGTATTCACACAATGAGATTTTTAATTGAAAATATCAGAAAGTAGCTGGTCGTGTGAAGTGTTTGAGACACATGGCCCTTCCTTTGATGTTCTGCTTAGCTTATGTAGACAATATACTTAAAACAGAATAAGGTTTGTCCACAATGATCACAATATCAGTACACTCACTGTACATCACATGACTGGGACCTATGGGCTCTTTGTGAATTACTGGTCTTATTTCTTCTCCTGACCATCCCAAGTTGAAGTTCTCTGGTGGTTTTATGCCTTTGGTTCCTGGCCATCACCCGCTGCTCAAAATCTCATTGGAGTCACAAGACTGGTGGCCCAATCCTATTCCTCCTCGGCACCAGCGGAATGTGTGTTCCACCAGCGCATGCTGTCGCAAAAGAACCATAACCCACTTTACTTTACAGTATCACTTCTAGCAAGCACGTCAATGGGAAAGAACTGGGCATGCTGGCAGTCACACAGATGCCCACTGGACCTGGTAAGTCCAGCGCAGGGACAGGTGGGGGCTGAGGGAGGGCAGGAAGTGATGGAATGATATGGGGGAGGGCACCAAAAGGGTAGTGTGGGAGGATCAGTCCTGGGAGGGGGAGAGATTGAAGGAGTCTGTGCTTTCCATATCCTGTCCCCTCCTGAACCTGAGCCGTCTGCATGATCAATTCAAACCTTGTGCCAGGAGTATCATTGCCACAGGTCTGTGTTGATCCACAGCGGCTTAAGAACATAAGAAGAGCCCTGCTGGCTCAGGCCAAAGGCCCATCTAGTCCAGCTTCCTGTATCTCACAGCGGCCAACCAGGTGCCTCAGGGAGCACATAAGACAACAAAATGCCTGCATTCTATTGCCACTCCCTCTTTGTATCTGGCATTCTGAGGTAAATTCTGAGGTCAGCACACTGGTGACCAGTCAAGATTCTCCACAGCATTTCTCTTTGACGGTGTCCAGAACCAGATATTCCTCTTCAGACATGTACTCATAGGAAGATAGGAACAGCCCTACTGGTTCAGGCCAAAGGCCCATTTAGTCCAACTTCCTGTATCTCACAGTGGCCAACCAGATACCTCAGAGAGCACACAAGACAACCAGATACTTGCATCTCATTGCCACTCCCCTGCATCTGGCATTCTGAAGTAGCCTACTTCTAAAATGAGGGGGTTGAACCACCCATCAGGGTCTGTTGCCTGTGAAGGACCTTTCCTCTAGAAATATGTCCAATCCCCCTTTAAAAGCTGCTAGACCGGACATCATCACCACCTCCTGTGGCAAGGAGTTCCACGGATTAATTACCCACTGAGTAAAAAAAAAAAAAGAATTTTCCTTGTTCTGGGGCTTACCCCTTACCCGAAGGAGACCTCTAGCAGCCAAACTTCCCCTGTAGGATACAGAGTAGCCTGCCCTGGTGCCCCTTCATCAGCACATGGGAATTGAGTCAGCACTAGGCTGTAAGAAACATTCCACAGCCTTTCAGTTTGCTATGCCTTAGTTTTCCGACCTGTCTCCTATTTGCCAACAAATGATGTGGTTCTTTCCTACTGAAACTACTCAAGGTCAGATCTATCCATGATAAATAGTTTCTGGATAGTTTGTCATCACCACTACTTCTTCTCGAACCTCTGAATACCAACAATACATGTGAATTTTACTTGAATTGAGTGTTGAGGAAAATTCAGAGATTCAGGAGAGTAACATCGGAGGGATGCGAAGGGAAGCCAAAAGAGTGAGGAGATTCCGCAGGGACGTCCTGTAGATTCCTAGCCTAGTATCAACTCTTCCTTCCTTAACTATCCATGTACAACTGTTGCTTTCTCCAGCAGTACGATCAGAATGTGCATGACCAATTATCCCAGTGGCCAGGAGGGCCATAGGCCATTTCACTGCATATTTCCATATCTTCCATGGCTGACGCAAAGTTTTGATTTGAATGACAGCTTCATCCTTTGTTTAAAATCCTCACCGCTTCCCCCTCCCGATCTCCTGCACCTCTTCTAAGGTCAAGCCTGAAGGCAGTGGTTGAAGGCAAAACGAAATTAAATTCCCTATTTATTGGTGACATTCTTTATAAATACAGAGTGCAATCCTAACCTGCAGTTAGGCTGGCACAGTTGGGCCAGCAAAGTTTGGCCAGCACAAGGGACACCGTAAAGTATGTTTGGACCACTCTTGGAGTCAGAGGGGCCAGCACACAGGGCAGAACAGTTTCGGACACTGGGAAAAACAGGTGCGGCCCCCTTGGCAAAACAGGATTGGCCCCTGGGCCAAACAGGTGCAGCACATTGCTTGCCAGGAAGTAGAGTCTCTTGA
Source organism: Lerista edwardsae (assembly GCA_029204185.1). Classification (NCBI taxonomy): domain Eukaryota; kingdom Metazoa; phylum Chordata; class Lepidosauria; order Squamata; family Scincidae; genus Lerista; species Lerista edwardsae. The sequence goes on from JAJKFI010000013.1 coordinate 7,837,015, forward strand.
GAGCTATGCGATTTATGGTGCAATCCTAAACTGAGTTAGGCCGGCATAAGTTAAGCCAGCAAAGTGTGGCCAGTACAAGGGACACCGTAAAGTATGTTTGGACCACTCTCGGAGTCAGAGAGGCCAGCACACAGACGTGCGCCATCCTCCCTGATCCCAAGAGTGGTCCAAATGTGCTCTATGGTGGCCCTTGTGCCGGCCAAACTTTGCTGGCCTAATTGTGCTGGCCTAACTCCAGTTTAGGATTGTGCTCACACACACACACACACACACACACACACACACACACACACACACAC
>JAJKFI010000013.1:7837663-7877360 GCA_029204185.1 Lerista edwardsae
CTCTCTCTCTCTCTCTCTCTCTCTCTCTCTCTCTCTCTCTCTCTCTCATATGATTTGGACATTACTTGAATATTTCTTCTCAAGCTCCCTTGCAGCAACATGGCAGGTTAAAAATATCGCCATGGCAACGTCTCCCCTCAGCAGTTTGAACTTTTTTTAAACTTCTCTTTGAATCCTACAAGCTCAGCTTGGCCCAACGTGGTTCCAGGTGGCTTCGCAATCTGTGCAAATTCTTTAGGTGAATTCTGAGGACGTATTTACATACCTTCAACTTCAGCGCTGAGACCTTTGATGGAAGCTGCAGCGAAACAGAAAGGGAGGTTGAAAAGGGGGAAGAAAGATAAGGATAAATAAGGAACACTTTATATTCTGTTGAAATGGGCTTTTTTTTTAGAAGAAAGAAAATACATCCTCTTACCACCAGAAACAGCTTTAAATTCTGTCAACTCCTGAGAAAATTTAGCCAGATCAGGCTCATGTAAGAAGATCTGTTCCACAAGGGCATGAAGCAAGGTGAAATTCCGATCCTTACCTTGCAGCAATGATAACTGCAAACAGAATACGGCAAAATAATTGACACTCATGGTTGCAGTCTTTTTTTTTTTTTTTTTGAATGGGGACAGAGGGGATGTTTTTCCTTTGAGGGAAATGTAATAAAAGAGGAAAGATTGGGATTAAAATGTCCCATTACAGTTCTGTGCAATGTAATAATACTTAGGCCGCAATCCAGTGGTGTCATGTAGCCAGGATGCTCCGGAATGCCATTCCGGTTGTTCCGTGTAGGGCTGGCTCCGCCCACTGCAGTCGTCACTGCCGCGCACCCCTGCATTCCGTGTAGGGCTGGCTCTGCCCACTGCAGTCATCGCTGCCGCGCGCCCTTGCAATATGCGAATGGGGCTGGCCGCGCTTGTGCCCTGCACGCCCGCAGCTGGAGGTTTCAGCCAGGCAGGCAGGCAGGCAGCAGACCACGGGGGAAGCGAGGACGCGCGGAGGAACTGCCAATCAACCGTGCATCCTGGCAGCTACTTCCTGTGTTCCGGTTATTAGCGCAGGTAGATTCTACCACTGCCACAATCCTAACATGCAGTTAGGCCAGCACACGTCCCTTGTGCCAGCCCAGGAGTGTTGCAAACACACCATAAAGTGTGTTTGCACCACATTTGGCGTCAAGGAGGCTGGCACATGGATGTGCGCCATCATGCCTGACGCCGAAAGCGGTCCAAAGGTGCTTTACAGTGTGTTTGCGACACTCCTGGGCTGGCCTAACTCCGTAAGCTGCGACACCCCTTGAGCTGGCTTAACTTCAGGTTAGGATGGGGTCCTTAGAGAGATTGTCATGCAGGGTGTTCATGATATCTTTCTGACATCTGAAAGAGTTGTGGAGAGGACTAAGAGCCAAATCCTATCCAATTTTCCACTGTTGATGTAGCTATACCAATGGGACACACACTGCATTCTGCAGTGAGAGGGCAATCATGAAAGCCTCCTCAAGGTATGGGAACATTCAGTCCCTTATCTCAAGACAGCTTTGTAGCTGCATCAGTGCTGGAAAATGGGATAGGTTTGGGGTCTAAGGTAAGTTCCTTAGAGGTAGAGTGAGGAAAAAAATGACAACATAAGACCTTTGTATTCAAACTGACTTTTGATGGCCATGGCTAGACTATGGTAATGCAAGATGCCATTTAATTCATGAAACTGGGCAATGGGGTGATTCACATACTGCTACCTACCCTGGATCCTACCCTGGGCTTGCTATAAATCAAACAATCCTACAGCCCAATCCTAGCCAGGAGTGAGTTACAACAGCAAAAGTGTTGTAAAATGGCTGCCGATGGCAGGTCCAGTGCTCCATCGGCGGCCATTTTGCAAGATGGCACAATGGCACAGCTTCGTCACCACACCCTGCTGCACCCGTCAGAGCCAGTAAGTCAGCGGTGGAGACACGGGTGGACGGGACGAGAAGGGTGTGGGCGAAGATAGCACGGTAGGGAGGTGGTGAATTCAGTAGAAATGGCACATGCTGGATCCTATCTCCTCCATTTTGAAGCTCTGAGAGCCATAGTTGGCCCCAAGACTTATGGGGGGGGATAAGTAATAGCTTTTTACTTACTTCTTCTGGGAGGTCTGATGCCCTCCCTCCAAGGATTCAATAAATGCTACATTGGCAGCATGGCATGCTCTGGGCTGGCAGGGGGTAGGTTTGGGCTAGGGTTGGGCGATTATCCTTTCAATACAATACCTATTAGCTATGGTGGCAAAATAGAGCCTCTGTATAGCGAGACAATCGGTCATTGAATAGCAGTTGCAAGTATGAAGGGGTGGGACGGACTATTTACTCCATGTCTTGGCTTTCCATCACATCTGGAAAAAAGCTTGATGAACGAGATGGGACAGTATAATAAGCCCTGTTCCTAAGAACAATAACACAACTTCTTGGGACAATGTATTCTTCTGCAGTCCCTTTTTGTCCAATTAAGTACAGTTTCCTACGTGTGACATATGAGGCTGTCTATTATCAAGTCAGCCGACTGCCCCTTATGGCTCAGTATTCTCTGCACTGACTGGCATGCTTACCTGCAAATGAAGTGCACTGAACACACATTTAAGTAAACACATTAAGCATTTATGCAAGGGGATTGCATTGGTCGACCGCAAATCTATTCTGGACTAGTACAGCCACAGAGTGCATGAAATAGGCAGAGAGCAGAAGTGATGCATTTGCAGAAGAGCTAACCCTGGTCCAAGCTTGCTGTGCCACTAACAAAGAGGCTCAAGAAAATCAGCACAATGGTGGGTTCCAGATAGGAACCTTCTGACCTTACTTAGGGATGCCAAGGACTATTTGGGCCAGCACTGGCAGTAAGCCCTTACCACTTGCGCCAGTGTTGTGAAAGAGCCGTAAGGCTGCTGACGGTAGGAGCTTACCGCCAGCGCTAGGGCACTGCCAGGCCCCAGCACGCGGAGGAACAGGCACGGAGTCGGCAGGAGGGAAATTTCACTGCTGTAGGCAGTATACTCCTTTGGTCACGGGAAGGGCATGGGGAAAGCGTGAGTGAGCATAGGCATGGGGAAGGCATGGGGGAAGCATGGGCATGGGGAACTGGATGGGGGAGGGACAAGGCAGGGGCGGGGCCAGAGGTGGCCTCCACCACCTAATCCTAACCTCCATATCAGGCCGCGTGGCCTGTCACAGAGGCCCTCAAATCTGCACTAAAATAGCCTACACAGACTTGAGGAGACCCATTGGCGGGCCTGCGCCCTTACTCAGGGAACATCCCCTTCCTCTGAGGTGCCTCCTATGGCTGCTCCCGCGCCATAGAATGCACCAATAGCTGTTTGGCTACCACTGCACCTATGGTGGCCAGGTAGCTTAGGACTGGGCTGTGAATCTGGAATGTTCTACATGCAAACCTGAGCACTGAGCTATTGCCATAGTTCCCAAACTTGTGTGTGTGTGTGTCTGTGTGTGTGTGTGCACGTGTTTGCAATGTACTTGCGTGCTACAAACAGCATGACAGAGAAGTTGACTGCATATAAAAGAATGTAAATGTGTGTGCCCTTTGGGAGCAATGTAATATTGCAAATGTGCTTTCTCTGGACAGAGACAAAAGGTTTCCCACCCAGATGTAAAACAGCACATGTAAAATAATGCTTTAAGCCTCCTTAGTGGAATCAAGAAAGATGTTTTCTGGCACAGAGAGGTTTTGTCGGCATTTTTCATAATGATAGATGTGGTATTTCGGCCGTTATATAAACAGAGAACATCTAAATTGGGCCTCAGAATTGTCACTCACATCATAAATCATTCACTCAATATATTGAAATCCCTGGAAAGGAGGGAAAAAGATAACTTCCCTTCTATTTAGAGATGTGGCAGAATTTGATACTATTCTTAAAGGTTCAAGGCTGCCTAGAGAATTTCTGAAACAGGAGCAGCTGATCAGTGAATTTATAGAGGAGAAAACTGGTCTCGTTACCTACATTTTTGCAAGTTCAGCAAGGGGGACTACAGAACAACAGTCGAATTGGAGCTGGAAGGATAAAACTGGTAGCCAATAAAGCAGCAACAAAATGGATGTAACATGTTCCAGCCCATTTGCCCCCACTAGTATTACGGTGGCAGCTTTCTGCACCAATTGAAGCTTCCAGACAGTCTTCAAAGGCAATCCCAAAGCAGTCGGGGGGGGGGGGCAAAAGGACAGCATCTCCTCCGCTTTGCTCTCACAGCCACAAATGGCTCTGAAGGCAAGGGGTAGGGGTTGCTTTACACTGGTGTTCAAGTGCCTGAAAAACCTAGTGCTTAGCCCCCCTCTAGGAACGCCACTACCCCCCTCCCAAAAAAAAAAAAAAACATCCATCACAGTCTGTATGCAACCAGATCATGGGTTATAAAATCATCCCTGAATGTGCAGAGCGGACCAATTCGAGAGGACCTGAAACTTATTTTTCCATGGTGGACCCATTTCATGCATGTAGGGCATGAGGAACCTGCACAGGTATCCCCACACATGAAGCTCTATGGTGCTGTTGCTTTCTGCTTATGCCCCAAATTAAAACCAGCTCCAGGCTTCCAGCCCAAATGGATGAAATACCAGTTTTCACCACACGAGGGTGCAATTCGTTAGAACATTCACCATGCAAGTGGACAAATTAGTGTGCTTAATACTATAAAGATGCATGGATGTAGACTAGGATATTGGTGCTCTAGGAAAATAGTCTAGAAGTGTGTGTGTGTGTGTGTGTGTGTGTGTGTGTGTGTGTGCGTGTGTGTGTGTGTGTGTGTGTGAGAGAGAGAGAGAGAGAGAGAGAGAGAGAGAATAATGCTGCCATCAATTAACACAAATATACTCAGGGTGCAATCCTAACCTGGAGGTAGGCCAGCACAGTTAAACCAGCAAAGTTTGGCTGGCACAAGAGACACCATAAAGTATGTTCAGACCACTCTCAGAGCCAGAGAGGCCAGCAAACAGATGTGCGCCATCCTCCCTGATTCCGAGAGTGGTCCAACCGCCCTTGTGCCAACCAAACTTTACTGGCCTAACTGTGCCAGCCTAACTCCTGGTTAGGATTGCTCCATCAAACATATAGTGCCAGTCAAGTAACACAAACACACTCAGAAACCCAGACCAATCTTACCATCCCAAATTTGAAAGCGGAGTTTGCACCTAGGCTGCCTAACATGCTATTTCCTCTCTTATTACCACTTTAAAGGTTTGGAGCATCAAGCAAAGATAAATCTCCAGTGGCTGACAAAGCTGAACATAACTCTATTTATCTACCCTAAGAAAAATGGGATTTGTTGAGGAAATTGCACTTTAAAGGCAAACCTTTTCTCCACCAAAGCACTTACTTTAGCCAGAGAAGACAGTTGAAACCCTTTGGCCTTCTCTCTCCCGCCCTTTTCATTTAAGTAGTTTCCAATGGCTAAGATATATTCCAGCACAGCAACAAATCTTGAGCTGTCCTGCAGCTGTTTGCATGCACGAATCTTCTGGTTTATGAGCTGGAACGCAAAAAACCCGTCATTTGATTAAATTGTCTGGGGTGACTAAACTGGGCCCTCTGCTTTGTTTCTTGTCAGGAATTAATCTAGAATCACAGGGTCTCTCAAGCCAGAAGGAGAACTCCCTAAAGGTGCGCCATTAATTCTTACCAAGTCTCAATACTGAACCTTTCTCTTGCATTTCATTGAAATTTAGACAGGAGATGGCTGCAAGGTGAATCGCACCCTACATCAAGTTTCAAAAGAATACGATCTTATGTGGTCTGCCTCAAGGACAAAAATGTAATGGCAGAAAGAACCTTAGAATCATAGAGTTGGAAGGGACCTACAAGGTCATCTAGTCCAACCCCCTGCCTGTCACAGGAAATCCTCCTAGAGCATCTCCAGCAGGTGCCTGTCGAGCCTCTGCTTAAAGGTCTCCAGTGAGGGAGAATCTACCACCTCCCTGGGCAATCTGTTCCACTGTCGAACTGCCCTTGCTATCAGGAATTCCTTCCTGATGTCCAACCGGAATCTCCTCTCTTGCGGAAAGGCAGTGTGTAAGTGCAATACAAAAATTATATAGATGATAAAAATTTATATATCATTTTCCATTCTTTTTTTTTTAAAGAAAAAAGTTCCCAAAATAGTTTGCACAGCAAGACATATAAGGAAAGTGTCCCAGTGAAATCTATAAAGGGACACACCAGCAACAAACATTGGGAGGGATGCTTGGATAGGATGCTTGGATAGTTGCTCACTAATGTCAAAGGTTTGCCCTGTTTGCTGGGGTGTATCATCCCTGCTGCTGGGATGGAACTATTTAGCCTACCAAACTGGAGGCTGGAGAGGAATCAAAGCAAATAATCCAGAGTGCTTTCCCAAGCACGTTGGATGCATTTATGAAGGATGTTGCGTGAACGTAACCTCAGGCGTGGACGACTGGACTCAGGAACAGTAACTTACAAAGAGTGATCCTCTCGCCCAGGGCCAGCCTTAGGGCAATTGTAGCAATTTGGCCAAATTCGGCCTCAGGCCTGGAGGGGCCGGCAAATAGTGCACCTGCAGCCACAGCCAACGTCTCATTCTGCAGCTGATGCTCTGGCATGGAGTCTTCCAAGCTGCGGTGTTGGGAGGAGATTGCAAGCAGGCTATTCCTGCTGGATGCCCCCTCCCAGCTACCCCTTGGTCCAACTGGCTTGAAATCCCCCCAGAAGCAGATGACAGTGACGCCACTGCTGGGTGCCTTGCCACTGCCACTCATCCGAATAGGTAGGGGGCCGTGGAGGTTGGGGGCCCCCCAAAAATGGTTAGCATCAGGGCCCATAGCTCCTAAGGACAGCCCTGCCCTCCACACTCTGCCCACTCCACAAATCCCAAAGACTGGTATTTGACCCTTCCTCTGTGGTATCCAAGATTTATTTGACTGGAGAAAGAACAGTTGGTGGTATGACTACAATCCTATGTGCATCTACTCAGAAATCAGCACCATTGAGTTCCATGGGGCTCATTTCCAGGTGCGTATAGGATTACAATCTTCATTTACTTATTTCTATTTCATTTAAAAGACGAATAGCTCCAATAACTACTAATAAAAGCAGATGAGCACTTTTAAAAAGCCGGCGCTGTGTAGAGGTCAGGGCAGTGATGTCATTCAGGGGGAATGGACCAGAACGGGCGTTCGGGATCCTAACGGGCTCCGTGGCTGGTTCTGGGTTCCCGACAAGTGCCAATCAAAAGTGAGTTCCTGTTCCTAAATCATCTGAATGGCACCACTGGGTCAGAGTGTTGGGCTTGGAATGGGCTCAGATGCGCCACTTGGGCCATGCGACGGCAATCCTCACCTGGAGTTAGGCCAGCACAGGTTAGGTCAGCAAAGTTTGTCCAGCATGAGGGACACGGTAAAGTGTGTTTGGACCACTCTCGGAGTCAGAGAGGGCAGCACACAGACGTGCACCATCCCACCTGCCTCCAAGAATGGTCCAAATGCGCTTTACGGGGGCCTTGGGCTGGTCAAACTTTGCTGGCCTAACTGTGCCGGCCTCAGGTTAGGATTGTGCTCTGTAGGCAGTGATGTCATGCAGGGGGAACGCGGGGGAACTCAGTTCCACTAGTTAAAATTAGGGCTGACTCCGCCCACTTCACTCTCCCTCCTCCCCTCTCCCAATTCCTCTGCAAAGAGCTTTTCTTCTTAGTTGGCCGGCACTCAGAGGGTTAAAGGGAGCGACTCCAGATTCCTAGGGGGGTGAAGGCAGTGATGTCATTCAGGGGGAACGGACCAGAACGGGCGTTCCAGATCCTAACGGGCTCCGTGGCTGGTTCCGGGTTCCCAACAAGTGCCAATCAAAAGTGAGTTCCTGTTCCTAAATCATTTGAATGACACCACTGTCTGTAGGTCACAGGCAAACCTGGGTCAACTAAACCCTTTTAGCCTAACCTGACCTGTAATGAGGTGTACCTCATCTACACACATCACCCTGAGCTCCTTGGAGGAGGGGCTGGATATAAACGTGAAAAATGAATGGAAACATAATGATCAATGGGGCAAAGCGTATAGTGGCAGACAAAAGGCACAAAAGGCCAGTGACGTCATTCACTGGCGCCAGCAACCGGAATGCTGCTGGTGCCAGGATCCGGAACGCCACGGGGACGGACGGGTGAGCTGTAGCTCCCCGCCCCCTTGCGGTGCCCGGAAGAGCTCTCTTACAGAGCGATAAAGGCGCAGGGGTGGGCAGGCGGGCAAAAACAGCGCGCGGAGTCTGCCGCGCGCTGCTGCTCTGTTCCCGCTCTCCCCGGAACTACCGGAACGGGGTACCACCCCGTTCTGGTAGGATGACGCCTCTGCAAAAGGCCCACCAGCAATCAAAATAAACACCAGACGCCAAAAACCAATGCAAGAATTCTCAAGAGATCATTGTTTGCTAAAACTATAGGCTAAACAAAAAAAGTCTTAACTTGGCACCTAGAACCTAACAAAAAAAATATGTGCCAGATGGACTTTCTGGACACGGCATTCACCACCCTACACTCAGATCCAGTTCCAGTTTACTCAGAGGTGTACCTAAAAGGGATCACAGCACTAAGTTTTGCAAGCAGCCACTAGATCCTCTTCGGAGCCATCGGAGCCTCCATTTTGCTCTAGCCGCTCGAAATGGTTCCGAAGAGGAGGAGGAATGGCTGCTTGTAAAACTTAGTGCTGTGGTCCCTCTTTAAGTACACCTCTGAGTTTATGGAAAAAACCTTGTAAACCAGTTTGGGTTCAAATTCAGTTCAGCTGCATGCCCTCAGCGCAGTTTGGCTTTTCAGAGGGTGAACTCCTTGGGCCCAAAGCGGAGATTTTCATTATTATGTAAAACAAAAGCGTCTGGCTGGCTTCACTTGGGCTCCTAGGCCTACATTGCAGTAAGTAAACAAGAATGACAAATATCTCAGAAATCAAATTTCAGACAATATCTACAAGGTATCAGTTACGTTGATTGGCAGGGACTATGTCATCATTCATGAGGTATTACCTTTTGGAGGTGCTATTTCCGCTAATGAACTCTCTCAGGTTTTGGCTTGCCCAAGGCTATTTGAGATAGCCCAGCAGGTAGCGCGTATTGTGCTTCAATTCTAGACAATCTCAAATTTACTTTCATGCTAGTTATGACTCTCTTGGCTATAAAATCCAGGAGCGGCGTAGATCATCAAAACCCTTTCCCACATTTCTTTTGAATAATGCAGTGCAATGACAACTTATACATCAGGCTGCCTGTGTTATTGCAATATGAATGTCAACAGCATGACTGGTGACTTGCTTTTTCCAAGGAAAATCTCACCTCATACACACAGGCACACTGGAGTTTAAAATTTACATTGAGGACATCTGGTGCTTTGTGATAGATTTAGATTTAAGGTGTAAACACACTCATGCGCGTGTGCACACACAGAGAGAGAGAGTGTGTGTGCACACACACAAATACGTACTGGCTCCAAATCAGCAATCGATGATGGAAGTTCCCGTACTGAAAGCAACAGGTCCAACTTCTGACCAAGATTAGGTATTTTGCACATCTGCCCAAAGACAGGGAAAGGATAATTAAAAAAAAAAAAAGATTCTGGTCCTCATAGATAAAAAAGGTAAAGGTTTCCCCATGACCGAATGGTCTAGTCGTGACCGACTGTAGGGGGCGGTGCTCATCTCCGTTTCTAAGCCAAAGAGCCAATGTTTGTCCTAGGACAAGCTTCTGTGTTCATGTGGCCAGCATGACTATACACCGTAGCACATGGGACACCATTACCTTCCCAGCGAAGTGGTACCTATTTATCTACTCGCATTTTTTACATGCTTTCGAACTGCTAGGTTGGCGGGAGCTGGGACAAGCGACGGGAGCTCACTCCGTTGTGTGGTCTCGAACTGCCAACCTCCCGGTCAGCAGCTCAGTGGTTTAACCCGGAGTGCTACCATGTCCTTCATAGATAAGCACATGCTAAGCTGCCCATACTAGGTAAGCCCACTAGCCCATATTGTCTATTCCTATTTGCTGTGGCCTTCCAGAGTCTCGGGAAGAGTCTTTCCAAGCCCTCATGCCTCGAATCTGTTTTAAGGTGACATACTGAGAGTTTTATACATGCAAACCATGCTCTAACCCAGTACAGTGATGGCGAACCTTTTCAGTTTGCTGTGTCAAAAATGCCTAGAGTGACTCTGTGTCACTCCCAGTATTGTCATCCGGCAACGAGCTGCCGGAACGCTAGGCGGGACTTACCGCTTGACTGACAGGCTGTCCATGACGTGTCGCTGCCTGCCTGCCTGCCGCACAGGCTCCCTCCAGTTGGTGTGCCCCTCCGCAGCTTGCCCAGGCACCCGGCGCGCCCCCCAGACAAGCGGGCACCCCCTCCGAAGCCAGGGGTGCCTGCGCGGCAGGCGGGCAGGCGGCGACACATCACGGACGGGCAGCCAATCAGGCAGTAAGTCCCGCCTAGCGTTCCGGCAGCTCATTGCCGGATGACACCGCTGGTCACTCCCCTCCCAAACAAAGAGCAACAACTATTTACATATCAATTTAGTTAAAAAAAATACAATACAATCATGTGTGGGGCTATCTGTCATATAAAGAACATCAAATCATTACAAACCATTACAAAACAAAAATCATATCATTACAAAAAAAAACCTCAGTTGTGGTTGGGTGTTGGTGAATGCTGGTGTGTCACCCAAAACTTTGTGGCGTGTCACCTTTGACACGCGTGTCATAGGTTTGCCATCACTGCTAACCATTGAGCTCTGCCCTTCTTCAACAAGCAAGGTCAAATGTCCCATCAGGTCTCTGGTATACACATCTTCAAAATTCATCTTAAGTTGTACAGCTGCTGATCGGTTCACTTTATTATTACTATTTGCCTGTAAACCGCTTTGTGAACTTCGTGTTGAAAAGCGGTATATAAGTACCTGTTGATTGATTGATTGATTATAAAACATTTACAGCCCAACCCTGTACTCCTCAACTGCCCAGGAGCGCAGCCAGTGATGTCATTCAGGGGGAACGGACCAGAACAAGCGTTCCGGATCCTAACGGGCTCCGTGGCTGGTTCCAGGTGCCAATCCAATCAAGACAAGGGCCAATCAAAAGTGAGTTCCTGTTCCTAAATCATTTGAATGACCCCACTGAGCGCAGCAGTAGCCAAGCTTCTACCACCGCATCCCATGGAAGCCATCCAGCCATGGGAGGCTCCGCAGGGGAAAGGGACATCCTGCAGTAAGGCCACAGGGTGAGCACTGGGTCTCCTTGCTTCTACACCAGCATTACTAGTGAGCAGTGGACAGAGGCAGAGGAAGGGTGTAGCCCGGGGTGGCGCGAGCCATGGGTGCCAGCAGTGGGGCGCCATTGCGTGGAGTCCGCGGACTAACCCGCGCACTGTCTGGCCCGCCCGCCCTCCCTGGTGTCAGTTCTGCTCCAAAATGGAGCTATTCCAGGCACAGGGAGGCGTGGCTGGGCGACGCACGGGGGCAGGGCGACGTGCTGGGGGCGCGGTTTCGTCGCCCTGCCATGGCTGCATTCGGGGCTCCATTCATCCCTGGCAGTGGATGCACTGCTCTCCGGCTTGCAGAGCTCTCTCCGGGGCATCGCTATGATGTCACCCCCGCACCGGCAGTAATGGCTTACCACCAACATTGGAGGTGCTTTACAGTGACACCAGCACAAGTGTGGATCTCCACGCCATGGTTTGGCCACCCCTAGATGTTCTATCTGCTATGGCAGTGTTATTCAAACTGTGGGTCGGGACCCACTTGGTGAGTCTTGATCTAATGTCAGGGGGGCGCAGAAAGCTGGGAGCAGCCATCTTGGACACTGCAGATCTTACTCTTGCTATATTCCTTTTGTGTTAATAGTTTGAATTTTCATGTGAGGGTTTTTTTTAACATCATATTTTGCTTTTACATCATATTTTGTCCTAATCTTGCTTTCTGTCGGGGATGTTTCATGGTTGTGCAATTGCTGCAGTCCAAGAATGCCAATTTGCCTTTCAGGAGTGTCATTTTATTATGTTACATAGATAGCACGTCCTGCTTGATGATGTCACTTCTTGCCATGACATCACTTCCAGGTTGATGACATCACTTTAGAGTATCATTCTAAAAAACGGGTCCCGGTCTAAAAAGTTTGAATACCATTGTGCTATGGTATTCCTTGTGCTATGCTCTGGACACAGGACTGACTCAGAAAAAAAAGAAAGCAGCAACGGTGAAACATGCATGAAATACATAAACTACAAATATGTTTCTTACTTCTAGCATAAACTGATCCACGGTATGCAGGTCTGAGGGAGATCCTTTAAAAGACTGGTACATTTCTATATCCTTTGCAGTGGGTTGGTACCTGCAGGAAATCAAGTACAAATGGGCATTCCCAATGCCAAGATGTCAATGGCAGACATAGGCATTTTGTTTTCAATGATGCCACAATTCCAGCAGGTTGTTCATAAAACATGGATTCACTTTTGTAGCAACTTGGTTTAACAAAAATCTTGAAAAGTTCCAAATATTTGACTAATTGGAAAGGAATATGGTACTAGGGGAGTCTTCTCATCTGTGGTTTTCCCATCCACTGATGTGACTCAGTGCAACTGCAGAAGAGAAGGGCTCTTTGTTAAACAAACACGTGCTGTTAATTAAGCATTTTTAAAAAGTGTTTAAAAAGGCTTTTCTCACCAAGGCAATGCAGCTGCAGCATTGAGATCTGCAGCTCATCTCATTAGCTCTGAGATAAGACCTCTTCCCTCATCCCAGGAAGCAGTAGCGCCGACTTGGGTGTGGCATGGGGGCCAGTGGCCCTCCCAATAATTTGGGGTGTGTGGCTGTGCCACCCCAATATCTGCCCCCCACGCCCCTCCCAAAGAGCGGAGCCGAGCGCGAGCATGCGGTGGGGTGGGGTGAAACTGTGCACTTCACCGGCTCCCGGAGCCAGGAAGGCGTGTGGTTCCCCCCGCCCCCGCTGCTGCTGCTGCCGCTGCTCAAGCAGTTGCTGCGCTGCACTCTTTTGGTGCTCTCCAGAAGTTGAGGAGGGAGTTGGAGAAGAGTGGAAGTACCATGGCTGCCCCCAGCTTGTTGAAAAGCACATACACACACACACACACACACACACACACACACACACACACACACCAGGACTAGCACTCTACACAACACCCGGAGCAACTCCTCAGGCCTGACTTGGCAGCTGCCTCCAGCTACGGCTCTGCCAGCACCTGCCTTCTCCGCCCATGTGTTCCTCTTGCATCCTGCTGGGCAGCTGAGGCAGTTCCAGCTGAGGGCACCGGGGGGGGGGGGGGGGGACGGCTGCCTGTGGGTGAGGGGAGGGGGCCATCATTGCTTGCTGCTGCCTCAGAAAGGGGTGAGGGGGAGAGAGCCCACCACAAGGATGCCTTTGTGCCCACTCCATGGCACCACTGAGGGGAAGAGGAGAAGAAATGCCGCCAAAATGCCACAAGTGTCCGTCTGACTGACTGCCGCTAGTTTGCATGGAAACCTGCCTTTTCCCTCTCCCCCGCCGCCCCGCCCCCCTCCCTCTCGCCCTTTGCTAACTTCCAGGAGTGGCTTAGGAGGACACAGCCAGACTGAGGCGCAGTAAGGTAAAGCTAAGATCGTACTTCTGTCCGTGGGCTCCTGTTTTGAGTGTGGAGGGAGTGGAGAGGAGAGTGTTTATTCTTTGCGAAAGGGGGGAGGGTGGCCCAGAAGAGCCAAAGGGAGGTGTTGGTAACGGCGGGGGGGGGGAGAGTAAAAGGACGCTGGAAGGAGGCAAAAAGGGGAGAGAGAAAGGAAAGGATAGAGAGCAAGTGGGGAGAAGAGAAAGCAGAGTGTAGCAGTGCCCTGTTATATTTGTTCCGGCAACCCGGAGATCGGTGACTCTGGCTAGTTCCTTTGTATTATGTCTGCACTTCAAAGGAAACTACCAGAGTGGCGGTGGGGAGAGGGGACACGTGTGTCTTCTGGGAGCCGGCAAAGCGCACGGCCACACCCCCAACGTTATGACGTCACAACGTTGTGATGTCATGACGTTGGGTGCATCAAGGGGCGTGGCTACGGCCCCCCAATGTTGAACTCAAGTCGGCGCACCTGCCAGGAAGTGTGATTAATCATATCCATTTTGCATTTTTCGCCTTGCTCCAGGGCAAAGGGAAGAGGTCTTAGCTAATGGATACGAACTGCTATAAGCCCCTGGAGAATGGCTGCAGCCTATTGCCATAGTAACAGAACCTTTTTTTAAAGGCTGAGTGCTAATAAACAGCATGATTTCATTGAACACATTTTTTTCTGCATCCAAAGGGTTCCTGGAACGGAACCCTTGCAGATAGAAAGACTCCACCTGTATTGTTTAATATCACATTAGTTATATTCCCTTTTAGACACCAATGGGAACTGATGACAATGAGCAGTCAATGGGGAGATCCTGAACAATGGTGATGGAAAGCTTCAAATCACCCCACGCCATGCTTCAAATCACTCCCTAAGCAGACCAGCCACTCTTAGTGCATGTCTACTCTTATAGTGCATGTCTACTTGACAAAGTCCCATTGCAAGTAAGGGAACCTGCTCTAGTGTGCTTGATTAAGTTGAGGGCCCTTGAAACAACTTCTCTGTGGTACCTTTCCTGGTGGGTGCTGTAACATGTTCTGCCACTATCCTTCCGTCTGTGGTGGAGAGTTTCCAAAGCATCCTCATGGAAGCTCTCTACTACAAGTGGAGAAATCGAGACAGGGTGAGAGAGACTGACAGGGAGATTCTACAAATTATGGAAGAGGCAAAGCAAGACACTGCAGTGGGGGAGTTATTTCAAGTACTCCATGAGACAAAAGGCAGGCAGAGTGGTCCTTCATTCAATAGGATTAATGCAATTTCCATACAAGTAATTTGGCTCAACTGGGTTCTGGATCAGGCTGTTGCTTGCTCTGCCTTAAGCTGGGAATTATTAGTAGTGAGGAGGCTTGTGGCTTCTTGGGAGAGCAATGAGTAATAGAGAATAAAATTGTTGGATACATCCCTAATTTCCAATGCAGTGAGCCAGGTACATCTGCTGCTTCAGTACACACATCCTCCTGCTTTTCCTTTCATTGGCCCAAAATGAGGCTGTTTTCAAAAGTAATATCTATCATAAATAAAGAATTGGATGCAAAAGGTTACCTTCTTAGCGCCGTAATCTGCTCATCGCTAAGTCCACCACTGTCTTCATGTATAATGTATAATTTTCCTTTCAACTGGCTTGGCTTTATGTGGAAACTTTTAAGAAAAATGTCTGCAGGGAAAAAAAATGATTCTTTGATTTCTTGTAGATAAATGTGCAATGGGGGGGGGGAGGACACGTCACGCAGACAACTTCCCCCAGAGAATTCACGGTTTTTGTGCCTGCTAGAAGCCAAGCTGAAAAGTCAGTCTTCTAGCATGCTTAAGCATGAATCAATCCATATGTATACATTTGATTGCAGTGCAATTGATGCATTAGATCAATGCATCATGGGACAGGCATGCGCCAATATCCGCTGGGGTTCCGTTTCGGACCCCACAATGGATACCTGAATCCGGGGATACTGGGGAAGCCTTTTTAAAGATAGGGGAACATCAGTGGTTTGCTGCAAGAAGATTAAAAAAAAGAGATTTGTTCCCCTATCTTTTTAATAGGGGCAGTGGGTTAAACCGCTGCTGCTGGGCTTTCCGACTGGAAGGTTGGGAGTTTGAGACCACGCCATGGAGTGAGCTCCCGTTGCTTGTCCCAGCTCCTGCCAACCTAGCAGTTCGAAAGCACCTAAGTGCAAGGAGATAAATAGGGACCACTTTGGTGGGAAGGTAACGGCGTTCCATGTGCTATGGCGTAGAGTCATGCCAGCCACATGACCACGGAAGCTTGTCCTTGGACAAAACGCCGGCTCTACAGGCTTTGAAACGGAGAGGAGCACTGCCCCCTACAGTCGGTCATGACTAGACCATTTGGTCGTGGGGAAACCTTTACCTTTTATCTTTTTAATAGGCATCCCAGTATCCATGGTATCCGTAGATAACTGAAACCGTGGATACTGAGTCAGTGGATACCAGGGCACACCTGTGCTGTCATCTGGTTGCACTCAAAAGCTCACTGTTAAAATCCTTTTGGTTAAGAAGTCAGAGAAAAATGTTCTTGCTGCAGGCAGAGGCGCTACACAGTGGGGTATAGCACTTGCCATGGGCGTGGCCAAGGGAGCTGGGTACACTGGGAGAAAAAAAAAAACGGTGCACAGATTGGTTCTCCCGCCTGCCCTTGCCTTTGTATTGCTCCAAAATGGAGCAATCCCAGAAGCAGTGGGCGTGGTGAGACTGCATGGAGGGCATGGTGACGTCTTTCATCACCACCCCATCCCGGGCACAGTCAGAACCCTCTCCAGCTTTGGCTGCAGGCCAAGCTTCACTGGCTACTGACCAGCTTATTTTTTCTTTTTCCTGGAAACTCACAAAAAATGTATGAACGTGATGGCCATCCCCTTTGATGGACCTTGGCATAAGAATATAAAGAGGAACAAACCTTGTTGGAGCAGATTATGGATCCAATGACTCCAGCAGAGGGACGTTCAAGGAAATCCAACCTTAGAAAAGTACTATAGTGCCTAGTACTAAAAACTCCAGCAAAAACTGCTGAAAGCAGGGACTTGTTCTATTTGCAGTGGCACAGCATAATTCCCTGGAACAGGACTAATTTGAACGGTCGAAAGAGTGCTATTAAAGGATGTCATCCTTCATCTTCACTGCTCAAACTGCTCTAGACATGCACATCCCCTCCCCAATGTTTTTATCAGCTGGTCAACAATGTTGTTGTTTTCAATCCTAGTGTCCTAATTAAAATGTGCAAACCAATCTAACAACACAAGGGTGCCAGCAGGCACAACTCCATGGGTGCCGGTATGCTGTCGGCACCCACAATAATTTTCTGGGGGTGCTCTGCACCCCCAATGTCAGGCACCCCCACACAGCGCAGCACCCCCACATTCAGTGCTGAGCCGGGAGCACGCCCAGCCCAGCACTGAAAAGGCTGAGTCAAGGGTAGTACGATAGAGCCAATGAGCTCCTTCCCGAGGCGTCGCTGGCACCTCGGGAAGAAGCTCATTGGCTCGCCCACCCCAGCCTCGGAAGGGGGCGGGGCTGCCTTGCAACGTCTAGCCTCAGAAGGGGCTGCTGCGAGCAGCTGCTTCCAAGGCCGGGCTGTGATGACAGGGGGCGAGATCACATCAGGGGGTGTGGTCACATCAACATCAGGGGCGTGGCTACATCAGGGGCATGGCTACGTCAACATCAGGGGTGTGGCTACATCAACATTAGGGGCGTGGCTACGGGCACCCCCAATGTTGAGATCAAGTCGTCACCCCTGGAGTGCGCAATCCTAACCTGGAGTTAGGCCGACACAGTTTGGCCAGCAAAGTTTGGCCGGCATGAAGGCCAACGTAAAGCGTATTTGCACCACTCTTGGAGTCAGGGAGGACGGCACACAGATGTGAGACCTGTTTTCCACCGAAGCTGGGCTGACCTGTGGCTGTTACATGAGTGAACAAGCAAGCAAGTTAGCAGGGGACCTTTGGCTCCCTATAACACCAGCCACCACGATGAAAACTCCTCCCTCCCTCTGCGGCTAAGCAATGTTCTTCTAAAGCCAAGACTCCACCCCCTCTCCCTTCCTTTGTGCAGAGCCAGAACTCAGACCACAATTTCATCCAATCCAGGGTCCGCACCTTTGGAGATGGACAAGAAAACTCCCGCCTCCCTCCCCTTTCAGCTGACTGGCCATGCTTTCCTCCGCCCAGGTCTCATGGTCCTTCCTGAACTATTACACCTTCCTAAATATGCTTGTTCCAAATTCTTCACAGGGAGCTTTTTTCCAAATAGCACAGTTATACATTATACAGTGATTTGCGGCTTTCAAACCTCATGGACTCGTTAGCCAAAGAAGTCACCATACAGTAGTATTGTAATAATTGTTACAGCGTTAGACAGACAGACAGACAGACAGACAGATCATTAAAGAGCCTATTTTCTAAATAACCAAACTGGCATTCTCACACTTACTGAAGTTATGTGCAATTTTGGGGTTTAGCATAATGTGCTGTTTCAGAGGTTCGCCACCAGACAATCCCACTGCATGCTGCACATGAAACTGATCATAAAGTCTACCCTCATCTATGTCTTTCTTGGCCAGGTGGCAGGATGTCCACATTGATTTCTGTAGCTGGAAACATAAAACATATTATTTTCCTTTACCTCTCCCAAGCCCCCACCCCACCCCACCCCATAGCATGCAAGGCAACCAGTTTTGGTGTAGCTGCATGAAATAACAGGGAAAGGATCGAATCAGACTGTCAAGGACATTTCCAGCCCAATCCTATGCACATTTACTCAGACGGACATTTACTCTCATTATTGTCAATGGGGCTTACTCCCAAGTAAGTGTGGATAGTATTGGAGTCTTCAAATACTACAAATTCCTACATTTTTTTTACTTGTTCATTTCTTTATTACATTTTTAGATCTCCATTTTCCAGTTCTAAATGGCACCAAATGGGAATTAGCGTTTCCTTGAGCTGTTCGTATTTAACTTAGACTTCGCATTAAAGCACATTATTATTATTATTATTATTATTATTATTATTATTAAAAAACACAAATGCTGACAATAATTGAACACCCCAAAAATATGATTTGAATTTTTTAAAAAAAATTGTTAGAGTGTTTTAATGTACCCTGGCATTATTTATATTTTGCAGACCTTTTCTTGAGGGACAACATCCCAGTGAAAAATTTTGGTTCTTGCTGATGCTGGCAGCAGGTTGGATGACTTGGGGAAAGGAGGCGGGGCTTCTGTGGTGGTTATCATTACAGGAAGCTGAGTCATCACGGAACCCAAACAGGAACCTTGCTGAGTCACAGCCAGAGAGTCGGCAGGGAAACCCACAAGGAGACAGGGGGGCTTTTCCATCTCCCCTTCACTTAGATATGGGGTTTTCTCATATTCCACTTCAGAGATGTTGTGCTGAGTCAGAGATCCATCCTTCAGCAATGAGCAATGTCGGTCTAGGAGCATTAGCCATTCATTTCGGAGCTTGCCAATGTCGTCTGCTTTGTTGTTCTGGATAGTAAAGGGTATTTGGAATCTGTAATGCCAAAAAAAATGGCGTGTGTGAACTCAAAATAGTGTACATGAAATGCTAACAAGCACAACTGCAACCACTTCTGTTTTGCACCCACTGCTGTTGGATGGTTTCACTTGTCAAAAAAAATAAAAGGCCTTCACGGCTAACTCTGACCTTTTCAGGCAGAGTTAATTGCTTCAACTAAAAAGGAGGTGTGCCAAGTGTGTGTGTGTGTGTGTGTGTGTGTGTGTGTGTGTTTGCAACTGTATTGACTCAGATGAAGAGGTTGCTCATAAGTCTGTGTTCTTTAGGGTAATTGCAGCAATGACTTCATGCTTAAGAAGATATCATTAGGCACTGTCTCCAGAATCTACCCCCTCCACTTGAGCAAAATAAAAAGATGCTTCCTCTGGTTTGCAAGATTACTTCTGTCAACCGTGTCTAATATAAGTACGTGTGGTTAGTTCTGTATTATGCGACATCGAGGGCACAATTCTAGCCTGAGCGGCATCCAATGCAGGTTGGCAGCAAGCTGGAGCCTCCATGGGGCAAGGGCATTTTTGTCCCCGTACCCACCAGCTGCCCTGATGGGGCTGCTTGGATCTCTACCTGCTGTTTAGCAGGTGCAAGTCTGAGTATGCTGTGGCAGCCCAAATTGAGGCTGAGTAGCCCGGGGACAGAGTTTGGATGTGGTCTAATGGCCACATGCGGATATACATACATAAACCTTCATTGGCATTAAAATAGATGACAATAACCAGCACAATAGCATTACCACCAGCGTCGGCATGCAGCCGGAATGCTGGGCGGGAGGAACGGGTGAGAGGCAGCCCGCCCGTCGCGTTCCGATCCGTTTTGCCGTCTTCCCCGCCCGGGCGGGGAAGACGGCGAAACGGACCGGAATGCGACGGGCAGGCTGCCGCTCACCCATTCCTCCCACCCAGCGTTCCGGCTGAATGACGATGCTGATTACCACCGAGAGGAAGGAGAGAAAGGATAGGTCATAGTGAGGGGGGTAATAGAGAGGTGATAAGAGGAAAGAGGAAAGGATGTTGGATTCCAGTCCACTCCACTCCCCAGGCCAGACATGCGCCATCCTCCCTGACTCCAAGAGTAGTACAAACATGCTTGACAGTGGCCCTTGTGCCAAAACTAACTGTGCCAGGGTAATTCCAGGTTAAGATTGCACCCTCATTGTGATAACAGTGTGGGTAACAAATCACCATTAAAAAAATGATCCAGAGCAAATAGTAATATGTAAGAAATACACTCGCTTCTATTCTTAAACACACACACACACACACACACACACACACACACACACACACACACACACACACACACACACACACACACAGCTACAACCAGCCATGAATAGGAAAAATGGAAAGAAAGAAAAACCCCTTACTTTTTTGGTCATTAATTCAATGCATTCTGTGGTTCATTTATCTCACAATGAATGGAACCCAACACAAATGGTTTCTTTCATGTAAAAGTTCAACTCCTTCAGAAAATGAATGCATATGCCTAAGGGAGTCAAATGATTTATTTCGTATACGTAACCTTACCAGGTATATAAACACACTGCAGCAAACGGTTCTGATAATTCCTGAATTCACAATTCATTGATTTACAAATCACACTGGAACTTAATAGGTGGCATGTACAATCTCCAGTGTAGTAATATAACCCATGGGACTTGAGTGTACATGTATATATGAATTGTGTGAATTCTACTTAACACATATGTTGCATCAAAAATCTGGTAATGTATATGCATGCAGATTTATACCATTCCCAGGGGTCTGAATGCAGAGCCATAACCAGATAGATGATAAACCATATACAGTTAGTTTAAATGTGGGTTACCAGATACAAACTGGGACAGTGTGCCTATACCTTTAACCAATGTGCAGAAGAGGGAATTTGGGCAGGTGCAGCACATCGCAGAAGGGTTTCAAAGCTGCACCTGCCAAAATTCCCTTTTCTATACAATGGTTAAAGGTATAGGCACTCTGTCCCAGTTTGTGGGACGTGGTGGTGCAGCAGGTTAAACCGCTGCTGCTGGGCTTTCTGACTGGAAGGTTGGGAGTTCAAGACTGCGCGACAGAGTGAGCTCCTCCTGTTGTTTCTTGTCCCAGCTCCTGCCAACCTAGCAGCTTGAAAGCACATAAAAATGTGAGTAGATAAATAGGGACCACTTCAGTGGGAAGGTAACGGCATTCTATGCATTATGACGTATAGTCATGCTGGCCACATGACCATGGAAGCTTGTCCTTGGACAAAATGCCGGCTCTACAGGCTTTGAAACGGAGATAAGCCCCCTACAGTCGGTCACAACTAGACCATAGGTCGTGGGGAAACTTTTACCTTTTTACCCAGTTTGTATCTGGTAACCTTATTTATATGTGAACTCGCTATATGAGAACACTTACAGATACTTGACTTCCTTTGTTTGAAGTGAGAAGGTGCTGGAACCATCCTCCTTGCTGACAACTGTATCCCCATTTGACAAATTAATTGTTTTTATTGCAGGAGTGGTCACCCCTGTCTGGTACTGGCCAATGCAATGTAAGGTCAGCTCCTGTTCCCGCAGCTGCACCAAGTGCCTAGAAGACAAAGGGGTGACAATGGATAGCCCATACAAGTAGTTGCGCGTACATGCTTGGGGGTACACGTATTAGCCTGAAACATTCTATTGAAGGGGTTTGAGGTGGTGGGGACAATCATTGCTGAACAGCCAGAGCACTACATATCGATATATATAGACAGGTCAGTATGTTTGACGTGATTTAGAGCGCAATCCTATACTGGAGTTAGGCTGGCACAGTTAGGCCAGCAAAGTTTGGCCAGCACAAGGGCCACCATAAAGTGTGTTTGGACTACTCTAGGAGTCAGAAAGGATGGCTCACGTCTGTGTTCTGGCTTCTCTGACTCCGAGAGTGGGCCAAACGTACTTTATGGTGGCCCTTGTGCTGGCCAAACTGCTGGCTTAGCTTATGCCGGCCTAACTCATTTTCTCCTTCATGGATCACTGCCTTGTCTTGGTGAAGGGGCTTGTGTAGCTCAATGATGCTGTGAGCTATGCCATGTAGGGTTACCCAAGATGGACAGGTCATAGCAGAGAGTTCTGACTAAATGTGATCCGCTAGAGAAGGAAATGGCAACCCACTCCAGTACCCTTGCCAAGAAAACCCCATGGACTACAGTATTAAAAGGCTAAACAATATGTCCATTATGCTACTGGGGAAGAGCCGAAGACAAGTACAAGTAGCTCCAGAAAGAGCTGGGCCAAAACCGCAAGGAAGCTCAGCTGTGGATGTGTCTGGAAGTGAAAGGAAAGTACGATACTGCAAAGAGCAATACTGCATAGGAACCTGAAACGTCAGATCTATGAATCAAGGTAAGCTAGATGTGGTCAAACGGGAGATGTCAAGACTGAACATCCACATAATGGGAATTAATGAACTAAAATGGGCAGGAATGGGAGAATTTAATTCAGATGACCATTACATCTACTATTGTGGGCAGGAATCCCTTAGAAGAAATGCAGTAGCCTTCATAGTGAACAAAAGAGTGAGAACAGCTGTACTACTAGGGTATAATCTCAAAAATGAGAGAATGATTTCAATTTGAATCCAAGGCAAATCTTTCAACATCATTGTAGTTCAAGTCTACACCCCAACCACTGATGCTGAAGAGGAAGAACGTTTCTATGAAGATCTACAACACCTTCTAGAATTAACAAAAAAAAAACACGTATTTCTCATCATAGGGGATTGGAATGCTAAAGTCAAGAGGTAATAGGCATAACAGGCAAGTTTGGTCTTGGAGCACAAAACAAAGCAAAGCAAAGACTAGGGCTGCAATCCTATCCACGCTTACCTGGGAGTAATTCCCATTGACTACAATGGGATGTACTTCTGAGTAGACATGAATAGGATTGGGCTCTAATAGAGTTTAGTCAGAACACTTTAGTCATAGTGGACACCCTTTTCCAACAACACAAGCAGCGACTTTACACATGGACTTCACCAGATGGTCTACACTGAAATCAAATTGATTACATTCTTTGCAGCCAAAGGTGGAGAAGTTCTATACAGTCAGTAAAAACAAGCTATGGTGAACCTAAACAACTTAATAAGAAGCTGAGACATCACCCTGCCAACAAAGGTTCGCATAGTCAAAGCTATGGTTTTCCCAGTAGCAATGTATGGCTGCAGGGGTGGAGGGAGGGTGTAGCCAGGGGTGCGGAATGCATGGGCACCAGCAGCGGGGGGGGCGCCGGCAGCACGGAGGCGGGAGAGTGAAGAGGAATCCGCGCGTCTTTTGGCCTGCCCACCCTCCCTGGTGCCCGTTGCGCTTCGAAATGGAGCTCTTCCGGATGCAGGGAGGCGGGGTGTGGTGGCACATGGGGGTGGGGCGATGTGCCAGGGGTGCGGTTTCATCGCCCTGCCATGGGTGCGATCCGCGGCCCCACTCCTCTCCATACGCCACTGTATGGCTGTGAGAGCTGGACCAAAAGGAAGGCGGAGTACTGAAGAATAGATGCTTTTGAATTATGGTGTCGGAGAAGACTCTTGAGAGTCCCCTGGACTGCAAGGAGATCCAATCAGTCAATCCTCCAGGAAGCCAAGCCTGATTGCTCCCTGGAAGGACAAATCCTGAAGCTGAAGCTCCAATACTTTGGCCACCTCATGAGAAGAGAGGACTCTTTAGAAAAGACCCTCATGCTGGGAAAGATTGAAGGCAAAAGGAGAAGGGGGCGGCAGAGGATGAGAGGGTTAGTTAGTGGTTCAGAAGCAATGAACATGAAGTTGGGCAAACTCTGGAAGCTAGTGGAGGACAAGGAGGCCTGGCGTGCTGTGATCCATGGGGTCGCAAAGAGTTGGAGATGACTTAGCGACTGAACAACAACTCCTCAGTTTAGGATTGTGCCCATAATTATATACCAACAATATTGAACAATAGGTTGGATGTTACCAAACAAAGCAACCCGAAAAAGCTGCAGGCTTTGCCAAACAACCACAGGAGGGGCAACTTTCAAGCAGAGAAGAAATGGAGAACTTGGGAGTACTTAACCCTTCCCATGAAGGCGTATTTTCCTCTTATCTCCATCCAAATTTCTATTTTTAACCCAATTAGAGGCCTATGTTTATCATGCAATTGGTTGAAAGAAAACAGGGCTAAAGGTAGGAGCTTAGGCTCCTGCAAAACATAGCAGCGGTAGGAATGCCGCTGGCAACAGCAACAGGTGAGTGAACAACTATGGGAGTTTCAAGCAGGAATGGGCTTGTAAGAGGAGGATTAAGTATGACTTTCCCTTCACTCTCTACTTCAAAACACCCATTAGAGGAGGGAGTTGGCCACACTGGATCCTTACTCCAAATTACTCCTATCTATCAGCTGTGAAAGGGAACACATACAAAGACAATACCAGTCAATTGCATAGCCATACCCCGGGGGGGGGGGGCGCAGTAAGTATTGCAGGCACCACAATGCATGGTGCAAGTGGCTTGCTTGCTGTTGAGGCCATTTTGGGCAGTGACAGCCCGTGGGATTTCTACAGGTGGGGCAAAATGCTACGTTTTGCAGGAGACCATGCTCCTGTGTACGCCGGCCCCTTCCCCTAGCCTCCAAAGCCATTTGCTGCTTGGAGAGCGGGCTCAGAGGCTTTGCTCTCTAAGCAAGAAATGGCTCTGAAGGCAAGGAGGTGGGGCTGCTTTACACAGGAGCTCAGGCTCTTGCAAACCATCGCGTTTTGCCCCCACATAGGAAAGCCACTGGTGACAGCAACACAGAGATGCATGACTGTGTTGCCGTTGCAGCTCAGAATGGCTCTGATGAAAAGTGGAAAGAGGCTGCTTATATGGTGCATTGCAGCTCCTGCAAGACTTACTGTGCCGCCACCCCCTTTGACTACACTACTGATACAGGTGCCCATATATGCTTGCTTCTGTGGCAATTTAAATTAGGGAAACAGCATGGTGGGGTAGGGTTAATCCCTCTGGTATCATACTGTGGGACCAATTCCCTACCCCACCCCCCACCCCAAGGCTCCTGCTTTCCTGCCTCATGTACAGTTTGGTTGAGCATTTCAAGGCTCCCACAGAAGGTATTTTTTAATGTGCCTGAGCTTTTATTGATTAACATTGAGGATTTTACTGCTGCTTGTAAATGCCTTGCGAGCTTCCATTCGGTTTTATAGTATCCTTCTGAGAAGTTTATTGCTGTTTGTTTGTAATGCACTCATGATGTTTTCGATTGATCCTGTTTTAATTGTTACAATACATTGGAACGTCTCCTGAAATGGAAAGGTGAGCTAAAAATATCTCTCAGTGCAAGCCTAGGCATGTCCACTCAGAGGTAAGCCCCAGAAGAAGTCTATTAGAACTGCATAGTCCAGTGTTCTTCACCCTTTGGGGTCAGGACCAGACATGTCATGTAGCAGGTACGCGGAGGTACGTGAGTACCCGTTCCTAGGATTAGGGCTGGCCCCACCCATTCGCCTGCCCACTCGTTGACTCCGTCGGCGCTCTGCTCCGCCCTCTGCAACGTTTGAATTGCCTGCACGTTGTCAGAGCCAGCCAGCCAGCCAGGCAGGCAGGCAGTGGAGCGAGGGAGACCGACGGCAGCAGCAGCGTGAGCAGGTAGGCTGCCTGGGGCTCCTTCCCAAGGAGGCATGGCGGTTCCTGGGGGGGGGAAATCGGTAGCCCGCGCAGCAGCCCTGGGGAAGGCCCAGGACTCCCGGGCCTTCTCCCGGGCCGCCGCGCAACCTACCGAGGAGGCACAGCGGTTCCTGGGGGCAGTTCCTGGGTTCCGGCTATGACCTCACTTCTGGTGTCACCCCGACACAAGCGCCAATCAAAAGTGAGTACCTGTTGCTAAATCATTTAGATGCCATTACTGGTCAGGACCCCACTGGGATCACAAAGCCTACTTCTGGGGATCATGGCAAACTGTGCAAGAGAGGGCTTGGCTTCAATCCAAGCCTGGTACTGCCTTCTCAAAACTGTTCTTGCTAGAATCTTGCCTCTTCTCACAGTCTTGCCCTGCAGCTCCTAAGGCCAACCCATCTTAGGATGCTATAGCACAGGGCAGTTGCGAAGACACCAGAGGTAGGCAGAAATGGGGCAACTCAGGAGGGGGCAAGGCTGGTGGTTGGTCCGGGCAGCCCAATCCTAAGTAAGGGTTACCTAGTAAGGCTGACATAGCAGGACTGTATCCTAAAGCCCATCAGGAGGAGGCGGCAGTGAAGTGCAGGCCAAGGGGAGGTTTTCCCCTTACACCTGCGTCAGCCCCAGTCATCCCAATGGGGCTGCTTGGATCTGCGTCTGCTGTTTTGCAGGCGCAGGTGCACATGCGCAGGAGCGGCCTGAATCGGGACCGCCAAGGCTGGGGTTTAGGGTTTGGCACTACGGCTGTCCTGTGTCACAACCCCTGTCTCCGTCCACTGCGCTGCCCAGTTACACCCCGGCATGCCTCTGGAACGCCCTCAGCAAGGCCCAGTGCCAACTGCGTACTGCCGACGCTGGACCAGCGCAAGGCCTGCTCTGCTGGCGGTTGCGGCAGTGCCTGAGCATTGGCGCCGCTACTTGCACCGGTCCTTCACCGTACCACTGATGCGCTTGACAGCACGTTTGTGACCGCGTTCTGCTGGCACAAGAGCATAGTGCCAGCGCAACGGGAATATAGGATTGCGCTCTCAGTCTCGGACTTCAGTGATTGATTGATTGATTGATTGATTGATTGATTGATTGATTGATTGATTGGAATCACGGCACGAAAAATGCCTAAGACCTAAGACACTCTTGTCCCTTAGATCATCTCTCGATTCCATACTTCACCCATTTAATGGATGTTGGTGTCTCTAGCTGCAGGTCCAAGAGTCCTTCGTGTATCACATCACGCGAGTCAGGTGGATGTTCTGCAGGTCTTCCACAGACGTTGCTCTGGGCAGCCTTACTCACAAGGTGTGTTATCTGCAAAACAAATGATGGAGGGAGCTGCTGAGCCCCTATTACAGCTGTACAGAGAAGTTCACAGGGGTATAGAGACGCTTGGTCTGTGCATGCCTGCTGTAAGCACAATGCAATGAAATGGAAAGTCTATGACCTTCGGTACAAGATCTCTATTTTTCATTTGGACAGAAACAAACAAGCATGTGAAATCCTGTGTCATCATCGCAGACGATGTCCCTGGGTAGTCAGCGTCCCAAAGGCAGCTGGCTGGTCAGCAGTTGCAGTGCTAATTACTCATCTTCACCCTGGTCCAGTAGGGCCTGGGTCAGCAGGAAGGTCTTGGCGCAGTTTCCTTGCTAGAGGGAGAACTGTGCAGCAGGCAGAACAGATGCAGGTGTGTCTCTGTGTGCACATGGGCAGCCTGCTGCATTCGAGACGCATAGCATCCGTTCGGTGTGATGCATGCTTGCAGCGCAGAAATGGATGGCACGGTGGAAATGCACTTTCCCATCTGTCTTGCACCACTGGTGCAAGGGTCCACTCCCATCTATGCTCTCAGGCAGTGGTGTCATCTAATTGATTTAAGAACAGGTACTCACTTTTGATTGGCACGTGTCGGGACCCGCCCACCGGAAGTGACGTCATAAGCCAGAAGTGATGTCGTGGCAGGAAGTGACATAAAAAAGCCCTTTTTGAGGCCTCAGATGATTTTAAACTGACCCAACAGTTGCAACAGTATTCCACAGCACCCCCAGAACACATTAAGCAGGCCTGGCATCATGTTAAAGTGACCCAACAGTTACAAAACCCCAGAGCAGCTCATTTTTCAGTGGCAAGGCAAAGCAAGGCTCCGCTCGCTGCCTGCCTGCCTGCCTGGCTCTGAGAACATGCAGGCAACTCAAACGTGCAGGAAATTCAAACGTTGCAGGGGGTGGAGTCGATGAGTGGGCGGGCGAATGGGCGGGGCCAGCAGTAATCCTAGGAACTGGTACTCGAGTACCCCCGCGTACCCCCTGCATGACATCACTGCTCTCAGGCATTAGCAGCACACTCCACCTTGTAATACAATGCTACAGAATCAGGATCCAGTAGAGTAGCTGTGGGGTGGTAACTATTGCAGGTGCCACAATGCTCCGTGTAAGTGGATCCTCCCACTCCCCATTGGAGTCATTCTGGAAAGTGACGGCAGTACAGGGCGCAATCCTACCCAACGCTGGGGTAGGAGCGCCAGCCAGCCAGCGCCCTATCCAGTGCTGGGTAGGTGGAGGCTGGAGCCTCCCTGCAGCAGGGGATTGGTGGTTGGTCCGGGCAGCCCAATCCTAAGTAAGCCTCCCCTATGTGCTCCTCAGATCTGCGCCTGGTAAAGAGCAGGCGCAGATCCAAGGAGACCGCATGGCCCAAGTCAGGGCCGCGCAGCCTCCCTGACGAGTTTAGGATGTGGCTGTATGGCCACCTCCCAAGCCCACCCATGTCATGCCCAAGTCCCGCCCCTGCCTCCCTCCCTCCCTCCAATCCCCGTGCTGCCTCAGCACGGAGGCTCCCTCACGCCAACCGGCTTCAGTCGGCGTGAGAGAGGCTCAGCGCGGGTGCAGCAGGACCGGCGCTGCCTGCAGCACCGGTCCTGTTGCCTTAGCACAGCCGTGAGGTGCTGATCGGCACTCCCGCATCAGAGCTAAAGGTGCAGCTTCAGCACAACCCCGTTGCGCTGATGATGTGCAGGGTTTAGGATTGCGCTGACAGTTGCCATTGCTGGCCAGAATGGCTCCAACAGTGAGTTGGAGGAGCTACTTACATTGGCGCATTGTGGCACCTGCAATACCTACCGCCCCACCCCCTATAGCTATGCTACTATAGGATCTTTCCTTTAACTTATTTTCCCTCTCTCACAACACCAGAACCAGGGAACATCCACTAAATTTGAGTGTTGGGGGAGTTAGAACAGATAAAAAGGAATACTTTTTTACCCAGCAGGTAATTAATCTGTGGAACTCCTTGCCATGAGAGGTGGTGATGGCATCTGGCCTAGGTGCTTTTATAGTAAAAGGGGATTGGACAGATTTCTGGAGGAAATGTCCATCGTGGGCTAAAAGCCATGATGGGTTGGGCAACTGCCTTATGTTAGTAGCAGGCTACTTCAGAATGCCAGGTGCAAGGGAGTGGCAGCAGGATGCAGGCATCTTGTTGT
Source organism: Lerista edwardsae (assembly GCA_029204185.1). NCBI lineage: Eukaryota > Metazoa > Chordata > Lepidosauria > Squamata > Scincidae > Lerista > Lerista edwardsae. The sequence goes on from JAJKFI010000013.1 coordinate 7,866,915, forward strand.
CTCATGTGCTCCCTGAGACATATGGTGGGCCACTGTGAGATACAGGAAGCTGGACTAGATGGGCCTTGGATCTGATTCAGCAGGGCTCGTCTTATGTTCTTAACTTACTTTATTTTTGTCTTCCAAGGATGCTGCCTCCAGTTCATAGTCCTGGCGCCCGTGAAAGTTTATCCTAAAGCGTCTTCCTTCACCATCCATACAGGATTTGACTTGGGAAAACGGGAATTGTTTTTTGATGATCCCTTTTTCAATGTTAAAAATGATCTTTGTTGTCAAATCAATCTGGAAAAAAAACCAGTTATTTTTCTGGTGAGAGATTGTTCACAGCCCTCTCTTTTCTCCTAGTGAAGAGCCAAAGGCCTCGTCTCAAAAAAAAAGCACATGCAATCACTTGCTAGTAAAAAAAAAAAGCTAAGAAAATGACTCCTTTTATTGATGATTATAATCAAGACAAACATTCTCTTCATCACTTCGTCACCATAACATATTTATTTAAGTTAGTGACCAAATATAGATTGATTCTGTCTGCTGCTTCCTTATCCCCTTTCATGATAAATTTGTATCAATTTATCACCCTGAAGTGTTATTTCCTTTTATAAATTTTCCAACGTCTCGTCTCTACCCAAGGCAAGAACTTCTCCTCTGGTGGAAGGAGTTTAGCTTGGATGTGAAGAGTTCACCAAGTGTGAGAGGGACCTGCTGAAGAAGACAGTGACGCATAAGGCAACCAGAACACCCATTACTGGGGAGACTTTGGGACACATCTAACATGTGCACATCGAGAAAACCAACCAAATGTTGTTTTCATATATGACAGCAGCAGCAAGAATATGCACAACACTGGAAGGGCACAGAAATACTGTCAGTTGAATACTGGTGGATGAAGGTTTTGGAACTAGCAGAAATGGATAAACTTACGATTCTAATTAAGGAGAAGTCAGTAAATACATTTATAAACATTTGGAAGCCACGTATTGTGGGCACAATCCTAAACTGGTTAGGCCGGCATAAGCTAAACCAGCAAAGTTTGGTCAGCGCAAGGGACACTGTAAAGTATGTTTGGACCACTCTCAGAGTCAGAGAGGCCAACATACAGATGTGCGTCAACCTCCCTGACCCCGAGAGTGACCCAAATGCGCTTTATGGTTGTCCTGGTGCCGGCCAAACTTTGCTGGCCTCACTGTGCCGGCCTAACTCCAGGTTAGGATTGTGCCCTTGGCGTTAGAGAGGCCAGCACACAGACGTGAGCCATCCTCCCTGACTCTGAGAGTAGTCCAAACACGCTTTATGGCGGCCCTTGTGCTGGCCAAACTATGCCGGCCCAACTCCAGGTTAGGATTGCGCTCTGTTTCCTTGGGGAAAAAACCAGACAAAAGATATAATGGTTTGTGGATTTGAAGAATAAAAAGCAATTGAAATAGCTGTTAAGAGGAGATTAGAGGAATGATAGGCAAAGGGAGACATGTTTTCTCAAGAATGGTTGGAAGAGACTTTTATTATGTACTATGAAGGCTGGACGCTTGGTTTCAGTGGCAGACCCAGCCGAGTCTCTGCCCTTGGGCCAGATGCAATGAATGCTGCCTCCTGCGCCAGCTCACCACCTCCTGCGCCTTCCCTAGCACGCCACCAGTGTCCGCAAATGCTCCATTTTGGAGCGATCAGTCACATGGGCGGGCAGGTGGGCAAAACGCTACTCCACAAACAAAATGCTTCTGGTTTCATTTGCAGTTTCACTTTTAAAATTAACTCAGTGATGTCATCTACAGATGAAGAAGCGGAACACTGGGCGGGACTTATGTGTGATTGGCAGCCCGCCCGTTCCGTTCTGCCGCCTGCCCGTCCGCCGCGCGGGCTGCCCCCGGTTGGCGCGCCCCACCGCTGCTCGCCCAGGCACCCGGCGCACCCCCCACCCATCCCCCCCAGCAAGCAGGCGCCCCCTCCTAGGCCAGGGCAGCCTGCGAGGTGGGCGGGTAGGCGGCAGAACGGGACGGGTGGGCAGCCAATCACACGTAAGTCCCACCCAGCCTTCCGCTTCCTCATCTGCAGATGACACCATTGCATCTGTCTATGAATCATGTCCGGTATTTTTTTACTTTACCACAAATCCTGGAAGAAGGTGGACCTTGGCATGGTCCCAGTCCATTCACAGGGCCCGAAAGATTTAAAAAAAAAAACACCAGCACTTTGAATTGGGCCCTGACACTCACTGGTAATCCGTCACGCTGGAACTGCATTACAGGAAGACCGTCTCATCCTCTTGCGCCAGAAAAACGTTTGGCGGCTGCATTAACACAGTTGCCGTCTTAGCTCAGCAGGGAGGCTCAGCAGGAGGCCCGGCTTTGAACATCAGGGCAGAACCGCCACAGCACAGCCGCTGGTGGCGAAGGCTTGATTGGCTTGGCGGAGCACACCCCAGCGCTGGGCCCTCGTGGCCAGCAGGCAACGTGGAGGCCTTGCTTTCCCTGAGAGGACTGGGCACGAGGGAGGGGGGGGCGGGTTCCACAGCAGGGTAAGGCTCCTTGCAAAACTTAGCTCCCTGCCCCGTCTAGGGACGCTGCTGCCTTGGGGGTTTGCTCTGGTGTAGGAAAGGAGGGATAGAGATCTCTTAAATAAATGAAGACTGGCCAGCACAACTGTGGCGTGCAGAATATGGACCTCCGTCCCTGCCGTGGGACATTGGTTCAGTTCGCCCCTTATTTTTCACTATCATTCAGAGCTCAATCCTCACCTGCAGTTAGGCCGGCACAGTTAGGCCAGGAAAGCTTGGCCGGCACAAGGGACACCGTAAAGTACGTTTGAACCATTCGTGCAGTGCAATCCTAAACCCCGCGCAGCGTCAGCGCTGACGCGGCATCCTTAGCACCGACGCGGGAGCGCTGAACGGCACTCCATGTCGGTGCTAAGGCAACAGGACCGGCACTGCAGGCAGCCCCGGTCCTGCTGCTCCTGCGCTGAGCCTCTCTTGCGCTGACCGAAGACAGTCGGCGTGAGGGAGGCTCCGTGCCGAGGCAGCACAGGGATTGGAGGGAGGGAGGGAGGCGGGGTGGGACTTGGGCGTGACTTGGGCGGGCTTGGGAGGTGGCCATATGGCCACTTCCTAAGCCCGTCAGGGAGGCCACGCTGCCTGGATTTGGGCCACGTGGTCTCCTTGGATCTGAGCCTGCTCTTCAGAGGGCACAGATCTGAGGAGCACATATAAGAGGCTGGAGCCTCCCCTACAGTAAGGGAGCGCATGCTCCCTTGCCACAGGGAGGCTCCAGACTCCACCTACCCAGTGCTGGATAGGGCGCTGGCTGGCCTCAGTCAGAGAGGCCCACACACAGACATGCGCCATCCTCCCTGACTCTGAGAGTGGTCCAAACGCGCTTTACGGTGGCGCTTGTGCTGGCCAAACCTTGCCAGCCTAACTGCAGGTGAGGATTGCGCCCTCAAAGACCTGGCTCTCTCAGCAGGTTCTACCTACTCTGCTGCTGATTGGATTTGCTAGCTCATGTTGCTTGCTGCTTTAGGGCATGATCCAAAGGGCCTTGTCTGCCGCTGGCGTAGTGAGTAAAAGGGCATTAGGTGAGGATAGAGATTGGTCAGCAGTGGGATCTGCAAATGAAGTAGTGGGATCTGCTGGGTGGGACTTAGGCGGGACTACCGTTTGATTGGCAGCCCGTCAGCTCCGTTCCGATGCCCCCCCACTCGCTGCGCGGGCTGCCCTGGCCTCGGAGGGGGTGCCTGCTCGCCTGGGGGGAAGGGTGGGGGCCAGGGCAGCCCATGCGGCGAGTGGGGGGGCGTCAGAACAGAGCAGACGGGCAGCCAATCGTGCGTAAGTCCCGCCCAGCATTCCACGTCTTTATTTGAAGATCCCACTACTGAGATTGGTGGGAAGGGGGCAGCAAACTTTTCCATGTTTGGAAGAGAGCCTGGGAGGCCTTTGGAAGCTCTCCTGCCCCAGGTGGTGACTTTCCCAAGCCCCAAGTATTATTTTCCAAACCGTCACAAGCATATCTTGTACAAATCAACTGCAAAATGGTTGCCAATTCACTTTCAGCTCAGTTAAAAGTGTTGGCTTTGGCCTTAAAGACCCCAAATGGTCTGGGTCAAAAGGGGGCACCTTCTCTCATGTGACCCCCCAGCAGGGCTGGGGCCTAACACAAACATTTTTGTGGGGGGCCGGCCACCCCAATGCGGTCCCTACTCATTAGGATGAGCAACAGCAGTGAGGGATCCAGCAGTGGTGTCACAGCCACCTGCTTCTGGGAAGGTGATTTCAAGCCAATCGGATCCAGGGGTTGGCGGGACGGAGGGCCACCCAGTGACAATGCTCACCTGACCCCCCCCCAAAGCCTGAGATTAGTTCCCAAAGCCCAAGTCTTAGGCCTGCCTTTAACATTGCTGCTGCTTTCAGGTATTTCTAGTTCAGTGGCTGTGGAACGTTTTTGTAACAGGACCCACTTTTTAGAACAACAATCTATCTTGGACTTGGACCCACCTTAAGAGTGCAATCCTAAACTGGAGTTAGGCCGGCATAAACTAAGCCAGCAAAGCTTGGCCAGCACAAAGGCCACCATAAAGTGTTTTTGGACTACACTCGGAGTCAGGGAGGATGGCACATGTCTGTGTGCTGGCCAATCTGACTCTGAATGGCCCAAACATGGTGGCTCTTTACGGTGGCCCTTGTGCTGGCCAAACTTTGCTGGCTTAGTTTATGCCGGCCTAACTCAGCATAGGATTGTGCCCTAAGTGATGTCATGGCTGGAAGTGCTGTCATTGTGACGCCAAAGCCTGCTGCCTTCTGAGAGTGCAAAAATAAATTGGGGTTTTCTCACCATTTTCCGACAGCAAAATGAATCAGAAAGAGAAAAAAAAAGCCTATTCACACCCTTGACACAAGCAAAATAAGCACACAGCTCTCCCTCTTTCCAGTGTCCCATATTTCCAATATGGCTGCTCTAGGTGCTTCGCGATCCACCTGAAATTGGCTCACACTTAGTGGGTCCCGACTCATGTGTAGAAACACCATCTCGGTTTTTTTTACTGCCAATTCTTTTACTGTGAATTGTTTTTTAAGGTGTCTTATTTTAAAATGTATTGTGGCTCACCTTGAACTAAGTTTCAGGATATATAAAGGCAGGATAGAAAACCAGATACAAATACGTGTGCTACAAATAGCCACAGTCAATCACTTGTTCAAATCTATATATTTTTTTTACCTACATATTTTCAGGAGAAGATCAGGCTGAAGAAATTTGATGTCAGAAAAGTAAGCACAGCGTGTTGCTTTGAGAGGCCTTGTGTGGTCTGGAGAGTCCATTCAAAGAGCTCACAATAAAGGACCAACTTCCCCATTACCTTAAGGTAGTTACCTGCACTGCTGTTGTAATTCTGCTAGGAAATGAGCAATGGACAAAGGCAGGCAGGCTCGTCCAAACAAAGAATTCCCTGTTGCTATCAATTGCTTGTGCAGCTGGATACAGTCAGAGATGAAAATCACAAGCGAGAATATTGACTGCTTCGCCTCACTACATAGCATTGATTTCTAATCATGTGTGAGAATGCAGTAAGTGACTAAAAAAGAAAATCCGCTCCAGGCTGGATGATTAAACCTACCAAGCGTGATTTCCTGAGCTAATTATGAAAATACTTCCCAAGTTTCAGCATCGAGGGAGGAGAAACTGGTAATGAAACTGATGGCAAATGGAGGCTGCGTATGCCATCAAGGAGAAACTGATGAGGAGTTAGAATAAGGGGGAAGGCACACACACACACACACACACACACACACACACAGAGAGAGAGAGAGAGAGAGAGAGAGAGAGAGAGAATTGGGCGCTTTTAAAATGTGTGTTTCTATGTCTATGCTACAGTCCAGTGGCGTTCCTATGGCGGGCAAAATGCTAAGTTTTGCAGAAGCCTAAGCTTGTGTGTAACATGGCCCCTCCCACTCACCATGTAAGCCCCTCCTTCTTGTCATCAGAGCCATTCTGAGCAGCAATGGCAATGCACAATCATGCACCTGCATGTTGCTGTCATTAGGGGCGTTCCTACAGAGAGGGCAAAATGCGAAGTTTTGCATGAGCCTGAGCTCTTTTGTAAAGTAGTCCCTCCCTCCCACCTTCAGAGCCATTTGTAGCTCGTAGAGCAAAGCCTCTGAGCCTCGAGTAGCTCTGGAGGTGAGGGGGAGGGGCCACTTCACTCAGAAGCTCAGGCTCCTGCAAAATGTAGTGTTTTGTCCCCCCTTTGTAGGAACGCCACTGCTACAGTCCAAAATTTGGTAAATGCCAGCCATGTATTATGACTCACTGTTACATAATTCCTGTCATTGTTGAGTCGTAAGCCACTAGAAGCCGAAATCTGAAGTCACAAGCCAGAGATCAATAGCCAGGAGTCCTAAAACAAGCCAGGAACCAATGCTAAGCTTGGGCGGGTGGAGTCACTTCTGAACCCAGGACACATCCTAGGAGTGCTTTGGAGAGCAATCCTAACCTAGAGTTAGGCTGGCACAGGTAGGCCGGCAAAGTTTGGCTGGCACAAGGGCCACCGTAAAGAGCATGTGAACCCTTCTTGGAGTGAGGGAGGATGGTGCCCATCTGTGTGCTGGCCTCTCTGAGAGTGGTCCAAACATACTTTGTGGTCCCTTGTGCTAGCCAAACTTTGCTGGCCTACCTGTGCCATCCCAACTCCAGATTAGGAATGCACCCTCGGGGCAGTTAACATCCAATAAATGCCATGTATTTGCTGTGACATGATGTGTTGTGTGGCTGAACCTTTTCTTTCATTTGCTTGATTTCCGTAAGCATGTGAATTGTGCCTCTTTCAATGCGCTGCACAAGTCGTGGATATAGCAGCAATAATACACAGTAGGTCACAGACAGTGATGTCATTCAGGGGGAACGGACCAGAACGGGCGTTCCGGATCCTAACGGGCTCCGTGGCTGGTTCTGGGTTCCCGACAAGTGCCAATCAAAAGTGAGTTCCTGTTCCTAAATCATTTGAATGACACCACTGGTCACAGACCACCTTTTGAAATTTCGAGGAATGAAACCAGCAGCGTCATGCAGCCGGAACGCTGGGCAGGAGGAATGGGTGAGCGGCAGCGGGGGCAGGGAAGACGGCGAAACGGAGCGGTACGCAATGGGCGGGCTGCTGCTCACCCTTTCCTCTCGCCCAGCGTTCCGGCTGCATGACACCGCTGAATGAAACCCTCCTTATACCCATAGGGCAGGCACAAAATTGTGTAACAGCCTTATTCCTATTCATTGTCATAGTTAGCATTGCCGCACAAATGTAATTGACCAGTTGACTTATCACTGTGGCTGAATTTAGAACAAACATTCAGGTCAGTTTCTCACGCTCCCTGGGAAGACGGTTTGTTGTCACATGTTTTCAAACATATGCACAATTATCAGCTAATGATCACCACATGCTTGAATTCTACCCTCAAAATGCTACATCTTGCACATAGATAGCATCTCAAAAAGAATACTCCCCCAGCCCCGGACAAGCTTGTTCTGAATATGCAAGGGACCATTGCGATTATCCCACTTGCAACGTGGAATCATACAGTCCAGGAAAAGATTCATTGGATTGGCTCCATGTATGAACTGGTTTTTAAACACAAACACTTTGGACATCTCCTGTATGAGGTGTCCGTCTAAGTGGCAGGGATGTACTCCAGCCACTGAGCTCAAGTCGCGAGTCAGCAGCCCCTCTCCTTGCGAGTCATAGCGCATGCTCATTGTGATTCGGCATGAGCAAAATGTCAAGTTTTGAGTTATGAGTCCGTGTCATTTCAAGGAATTAATTGAATTATGAGTCAAAGGCTTCCTTTGGGTACCTCCTTCTCTCCCCTCCCTTTTAAAAAAATTAAGCCATTCATATTCCTATGTATCTTGACGTAAAAACAAAGTAAGCAACAAAAGCACACAAACGCTAGGGACTCAAGATAGGGACTCATCATTTAAAGTCTAGACTCCTTGTTTAAAGTCATTGGCCCTAAGTCTCAAGTTGAGACATCCACGACTCGAGTTAAGTTGAGTCGTACTAAACAGTGGTTTTGCACGACTCGAGTCAAGTCAATCCAAGTTGAGTGCCCATCCCTGCTAAACTGTAGGTTGGGTCATATGAATCACAGGATTATCATCCCATCCCCCCAAACTGTTGTGTCCATATTTGAAAAAAACAAAAACAAAACCTAGAAAGCTGTGTTTGTAACATTACCTGCAAAATGCGTTTCTGCCACCGGTAGTGTTTATATTTGTAGACGCTGAAGTTGAACTGCGAGCTGTTTGGTAAATCCAGGGAATCCTGCAAAAGATTAGCGTACTTGAATAAGTCATAGAGCTCCTTCTGTTCATCTTGCTGCAATGTTCCCTTTTGTGCGTCCATGATTTGCAGCGCATCTGCCCCGGGATGAATTGTAGCACCTTAATGGATTGATTTTTGGAAATGTTCAGCATCCACAAATCCAAATGATTTGTGAGCCGCAGAAGCTTAAAGTGTAAAAGAAGGAGGAAGGCTAGGGAAGCAAACCTGCCAAGGCACATAAAGGGCAAACCAATAGTTCAGGGTAAAACAAAAATAAGTAAGGTACACCATATTCACAAATCAAAGCTGCCGACTGAATCCTATTTATATTTGCAGACAGAGAAGTTTTCGCAAATATTACAAACTTTTTCACGGCTCTCTTAAGAGCAATTAAACACCCTCTGAATTCCATGAGCTGCTGTACCAGCAAATAATTGTTTAGAATGGGCTATGGTAATGATTGTATCTGTGCAATAGCAGAATGGACTGTGTCGTGTTGGCAAATCAAGCCAACATGGGGTTGCGGAACACCAGCCATCACTTTCCCGATCAAATATGTTATCGCAAACTGCACAAAGTGGTTGGACAAAGGAGAAGGCAATGGCGCAAAAGGGAGCAGTCGGCATCAATCACAGGAAGAATGCAACAAGCCAAGCCAACCAGGGGCAATCCTAGCCCACAAATCTTTGCACACAGCGGCAACTGTATTGTGTGCAAGGATTTATGCCTGCTCCACTGTGGAGCAGATGGTTGGCACTGTAGTGAGGGGTCTAGAATGGAGACATAAGTTTCAAAGAGAGTGCAAGCTCAAAGAAGACTGAGGGTGCAATCCAACCCAGCGCCGGAATGGCAAGGTTGGCCGGCCAGCGCCATATCCAATGCTGGGTGGGGGAGGCTGGAGCCTCCCCGCAGCAAGGGAACATTCATTCCCTTACCATAGAGGAGGCTCCAGCATCCCCTATGTGCTCCTTGGATCTGCTCCGACTAAAGAGCGGAGGAGACCGCGTGGCCCAAATTGGGGCCACGCGGCCTCTCTGATGAGCCTCGGATTCGGTCTTATGGTTGAATCCAAGGCTCGCCCATGTCCTGCCCTCATCCTGCCCACATTCCGCCCTCCTCCTGCCAACCCCAGGGCACAAGGGAGGCGCTGCGTGGGTGCTACAGGGCTGGCACTGCCAGCAGTGCCAGTCCTGTAGCCTTAGCGCTGACACGGGGCAGCCGATCAGTTCCCCACATCAGTGCTAGGTGTGCAGCGCCGGCTCAACCCCGTTGTGCTGGCGCTGCACACACTGTAGGATTGTGCTGTGAGCAGTGATGTCATGCAGGGGGTACGCGGGGGTACGCGAGTACCGGTTTCTAGGATTACAGCTGGCCCCGCCCATTTACCCGCCCACTCGTCGACTCCGCCCTCTGCAACGTTTGAATTTCCTGCATGTTTGAGTTGCCTGCATGTTCTCAGAGCCAGGCAGGCAGGCAGGCAGCGAGCGGAGCCTTTCCTTTCCTTGCCACTGAAAAATGAGTTGCTCTGGGGTTTTAACATGATGCCAGGCCTCCTTAACATGTTCTGGGGGTGCTGTGGAATACTGTTGCAACTGTTGGGTCAGTTTAAAATCATCTGAGGCCTCAAAAAGGGCTTTTTTCATGTCACTTCATGCCACGACATCACTTCTGGCTTATGACGTCACTTCCGGTGGGCGGGTCCCGACACGTGCCGATCAAAAGTGAGTACCTGTTCTTAAATGATTTAGATGACACCACTGGCTGTGAGCCATATTTGCATAGCAGCAAAGAGGGTGCTTTGGGAATCAAAGTGATCACTCCAGTGCCATCTCAGCCATGAGCATGGTGGACTTAAGCACGGATGAGGCCTCAGCCCCATTCAGAACAGAGAAATAAAACCAGCCACCACTTTGAGTGCAATCTTAAACTGCACTGGATTAGCAAGGCCGGCGGCCCTGCACCAAATCTAGTGCAGCTTTGGGGTGCTGGGGAGCCTCCCCGGCTCCAGCCGCCCCATTGGTTTCCTTGGGCTTGCACCTGCTGTATTGCAGGCACAGGGCTGAGGAAGCCACGCGGCCCAAATCGGGGCTGCACAGCTTGGGGACAGAAGCTTGGATTTGGCCAACTGGCTGCATGCCATCTCCACCCCCC
>JAJKFI010000013.1:7877370-7894890 GCA_029204185.1 Lerista edwardsae
GGGGGGGCCGAACCCAGATTCCACCGGTGTCGGGAGCGTTGCCGTTTGTCTCGGCGACTCCAGAAACTATGGATTCAATGCCAATTTCTGCTGTTTTCGAGCATTTTCACGTGCCCCTGGACCCCCCACCTCCGGGGGTCCTAGGGGGTCTGACCCCCCCAGTGTTTGTTGCCAGACTGGAAGGCACATGCATGCCAAGTTTGGCGTCAATTGGTCCAGGCATTCCAGGAGGGCATGGTGGACGGTTTGTTTTGCACCCCTTCTTGCCCCCTCATGCCAAGGGGGGGCCGAACCTGGAGTCCAACAGTGTCGGGGGTGTCACCACTCATCTCAGCGACCCCGGAAATGACAGAATTGACACCGATGTCGGCCGTTTGCGATCATGTTTACGTTCCCCCCCGCACCCCCACCCCGGGGGGGCCTAGCGGGGCCTGACCCCCCCCCCCCCAGTGTTTGTTGCCAGACTGCAAGGTGTATGCATGCCAAGTTTGGTGTCAATCAGTCCAGGCGTTGCGGAGCCTATGCGAAACATTTGTACACACAAACACACATACACACCTACAAACACACGTTCTCTTTTTTATATATAGACTAGCTTTTTGTTACCCGGCGTTGCCCGGGTAACAAATTTTCCCAACAGGTCATTGTGGACATTTCATTTCACATCCCATCTCGCACCTCATGCCGACAGGGGCCAAACCTGGACTCTAACGGCCTCGGGAGTGTCACCGCTCGTCTCGGCGACTGCAAAAACTACAGATCCAACGCCGATATCGGCTGTTTTCAAACATTTTTATGTGGTGCCCCCTGTGCACCCCCACCCCTGGGAGCGCTAGGGGGGCCGTACCCCTGTAGCATTTGTTGCCAGGCTGCAAGGCATATGTGTATCAAGCTTGGTGTAAATTGCTTCAGGCATTCCAGAGTTATGCTGGAACATACATACACACATACTAATGTCGGTAATTTTGGGCATTGTATTTTTCACCCCTTCTCAATCTCCATGCCGGGTCCAGGGGTGCAGGGGGCTAAGGGGCACCGAGTACTTGGGGCATGGCGAGAATTACCTGTGAGGCGGGTAGAGGTTTGACATGACCAGTTGATTCGGGTCAACAATTTGACAGTCATGGGGGCCCGTGAGTTCATGGGGATCCCCGATAGTCCATACAAATGGTGGCGCCCGCCGGGGTGCAGGGTTCAGTCCATGGGGTGCTCCTTCTTGAAGACCCCTTCTTAGCAGGTGGCGATGGCGGTGGGTTGAGCCGGGTCGGAGTCTGTGGCTTGTGGGGTCCCAGTCGGTTGTTAGTCTCTGGGGTGGCTGGAGTGGGGCTGGCCTAGCTGCCCACAGGGTAAGAGGGTTGGCGCTCTCCACGGCTAGGCCAAGAACCTCGAGCTGCCTCTCGGGGGATGCCAGATTCGCTGCGGCAAGGCCGGCCGGCCAGCTGCCTCCCTGCCTGGAACTCCAGGACTGGGGGACCCCCCAAGGAGCAGGGCGTGAGCTGCCCCATCAAGGCTGGGGTAAGGTGAGGACCAGAGTAGGGCAACCTCCCACTCAGACATGGTCTGCCCCTCTACCTCCCTTCTCCAGCCCTTGGAGGTGCAACCTCTCCCTGTGCTGTCTGAGCTCCTTATGAGCTCCAGACCAGCCTCCCCGGGCTCCTCCCCTTCCTGTCTCATTGCCAGGCCCAGTTCTCATGAGACTGGGCTGGTCCTTTGCAGGATCTTGCCTCTACTCAGAGAGTCACCCCAGGCTGCTTGCAAGTTCCCTGAGGTCCGCCAGGCTTCCTCGTGCCAGGTGTGCTGCATTCGACTCCTCTGGGGCTCGATACCAGGCTTCTTAACCACCCATCCGCAGACCCCTGTGGCCAAGTAAGCCCCCTGTCCCTGGTCCAAGGTAGCGGGGTGGTCGTGGGGGTGACACACCCCCATGCCAACGGGGCTGGACCCAAAACTCCAACAGTGTCGGGAGTGTCATTTTCACACAGCGCCCCCTTCGCACCACCACCCCCGGGGGTGCTGGGGGGTCAGACCCCCAGTGTTTGTCACCAGGCCGCAAGGGGTATGCATGCCGAGTTTGATGTCAATCGCTCCAGATGTTCCAGCAGGGCATGGCGGACGTTTTGTTTCGCACCCCTTCTGGCCCCCCAAGTTGAGGGGGGCCAAACCCGGACTCCAACAGCGTCAGGAGGTCGCCACTCGTCCCGGCGACCCTGGAAAGTACGGATTCGATGCTGATCTTGGCGGTTTTCGGTCATTTTCACGCAGTGCCCCCTTCGCACCCCCACCCCCGGGGGTGCTGGGGGGTCAGACCCCCAGTGTTTGTCACCAGGCCACAAGGGGTATGCGTGCCGAGTTTGATGTCAATCGCTCCAGGGGTTCCAGCAGGGCATGGCGGACATTTTGTTTCACACCCCTTCTGGCTCCCCATGCTGAGGGAGGGCCAACCCAGACTCCAACAGCCTTGGGAACATCACCGCTTGTCTCGGCGACCCCGGAAACTACCGACTTGACATCAATTTTGGCCGTTTTCGGCCATCTTCACTTGGGGCCCACTGTGCACCCCCACCCCCGGGGGCGCTGGGGGGGCCTGACCCTTGCAGTGTTTGTCGCCAGGCCGCAAGGCGTGCCAAGTCTGGTGCCAATTGCTCCAGGCGTCACAGCGGGGCATGGCAGGCATCTTGTTTCACACCCCTTCCCACCCCCCACATTGAGGGGGGCCCGAATCCGGACTCCACCGGCATCGGGAGTGTCGCCGGTAGTCTCAGTGACCCCAGAAACTATGGACTCAACGCCGAATTCGGCCGTTTTCAATCATTTTCACATGGGGCCCCCCGTGTACCCCCACTCCGGGGGTGCTAGGGGCCCCCAACCCCCACAGCGTTTGTGGCCAGGCTGCTAGGCTTCCGCATGCCGGGTTTGGTGCCAATCGGTCCAGGCGTTCCAGCAGGGCATGGAGGATGTTGTGTTTCGCACCCCTTCTTGCCCCCCATGTCGAGGGGGGGGCTAAACCCAGACTCCAACGGCATTGGGAGTGTCACCGGTCATCTCGGTGACCCCGGAAACTATGGACTTTATGCCGATTTCGGCCATTTTCGGCCATCTTCATGCGGGGACCCCTGCGTACCCCCGCCCCCGGGGGTGCTAGGGGTCCCCAACCCCCGCAGTGTTTGTGGCCAGGCCGCTAGGCTTCCGCATGCCGAGTTTGGTGCCAATCAGTCCTGGCGTCACAGAGAGGCATGGCGACATTTTGTTTTGCACCCCTTCTCGCCCCCCACATCAAGGGGGGGCCAAACCCAGACTCCAACGGTGTTGGGAGTGTTGCCGGTCATCTCGGTGACCCCGGAAACTATGGACTCGATGCCAATTTCGGCCATTTTTGGCCATCTTCACGCGGGGACCCACGCGTACCCCCACCCCCGGGGGCGCTAGGGGGCCCCAACCCCCGCAGTGTTTGTCGCCAGGCCGCAAGGTGTATGCGTGCCGAGTTTCATGCCGATCGCTCCAGGCGTTGCGGAGCCTATGCGAAACATACATACATACACACATACATACACACAAACACACCCACGCTCTTCTTAGATTAGATTATTACAAGGAAGAAGAAGAAAGAACACAAGAGTAGCAGCTTTGTGCATGAACTTCTTTCATTATGAAACGTTTCCACTTTGAATCTCCGTTCCAGTAAAGGAGAAAAAAAATGTAACAGCATAGCTTCTACATGGCCTTGATCAAGCTTTTATTTATTCTGTGCATCAATGCAGGGCATTTTTTTTTCTTTTTCAAAAATATGTTTTAGTGATGCTGGCAGGTTTTTCTTCACCTTAACGATAATTGTACCACCGGTCAGTGGCCAAGGCTAACTTGACTTGTAAGAAGAATACCGGTGAATGATATCCAACATGACCTAGAAAATAGTGACATGGGACTCAAGAAGCCTTTAGAATGTTTTTTTGACAACATTAGGTTGTTGGGAAGGAAAAAAAATGAGTCATATGAACAAAAGCTTTGCTCATAGTTAGAGACCAGTTGTCATGCACACATGACACATGACACACATGACACATAACATGCACACAAGTGCATATGCCTGCATGCAATAGAAAAGACCTACATTAACATGACATATCACAGTAAATCCCAGACAAAATGTTCAGAAACCCACGTAAAAATCAGCATTTGCCACAGAATAACTGCACATTTGGATGCAAAACCCACATGGGCTATGAGGGTATGTTTCTCCTCTAGAGGAATTAAATAGTCAATAAATTCCAGATCGTCCAAGTGGGCTTTGAATGTATGGTGGCAAAACCCATGTGATTATCTTCCTACTCCTACTATTCTTCACCCAAATCAATTTAGCTGCAGGGCTAGTATGTCTTTAGCAATGAAAGCAAGTTTCGAGCCCTCAGATTGAAAATGCATTGGAGAAAAGGAACCAACTCTTTTCCTTTTGGTTCAAGGGTGTGTGTATCTGTGTGTGCTATCAGCTATCAAGGGTGTGTGTATGTGTGTGTGTGTTTATGTACGCGTGCGGTTCCTCCCTCCCAAATCTTTCAATTGCAAGCACAATTTCTGATTTTTCCAGTACAGAGTCCAGCTAAGACGGAATTGATCAGTGTTGAATTATAGTGTAGTTCACACATTTGGGTGTGTGTAAAAGAGCAATGATGTTCATAGGTTCTGGACATCTGCTAAGTGCAAAATCTGACCATTCTATCCAACAGAAAACCTCTGTTTTCAATGAAATGAGAAAGGGTGCAAAAATGAAACACCGAGCGCTTGCTGGGAATTTGCTAAAGGCTGCCGACATGATGGCAACAAATTGGGAGAACAACAACAATCACTCAAGGGATGATGTAGAAAGGCTTGAGCTGATTGCCAGAGCCGTCCCTTAGGTAGGTCAACTGTGATGGCCACCTTCAGCCCCACGTTTTTGTGACCAACATATGGCCATAATAGGGAAGGGGGTGATGCACTAGTTGACCCCAGCCAGAACAATGGATTCTGTGAACTTCATTAGAGCCGAGGTGTTCTTGACCCTGGGAATCATCAGTCTTCTGGAGAACATCCTTGCATCCTTGTTACCAATATATGGCCATAAGGAAGGTACAAGGTCAGTAGATATGGAGTCCATCTGTATGGTATTTGGGCAAGCCAACTTTGAGAGATAATTCCAGGAAATCTGACTACCATTCATGGTTGTTTGGGATGAAAAGAATACCAAAGAAGGAATAAAGTCACAAACATCCTTTCCTGGGGGTTATTTATTATTCATTCATTCAGAAAATATGATCTTTTTTCATATCTTACTTGGTTCTGACGTTTTGCCCTAATAAAAATAAATAAATGTGTACAGGTTACAGATATGATCTGTAGAGGGCACCAAATAGTTTTGCATCCAATAACAGAGGCTTGGAGCGAGGAGGGTATATTCTGAATCTTGCGTTCGTACCTGCCATTCAAAGAGATGCTTGCTCTCCAGTGGTCACTGTGAGGCACGGAAGATTAAGAAGGAGTATTTTTCTCCCCCATTCATGAACGTATAAAATCCAATGCTTTTTTTTTATCAAGTTCTCTTTACAGAAGAAGCAGGAAGAAATGCTCTGAAGTGCTGTGGAATCTCCAATCCGGCTACAGTCCCAGGAACAAAGCAAGAGATCGCTGTGCTACTCATTGTATATCAACAGGTGAATTATGAAAGGGACTAGAAGTGACATTTAATTTCTTCTTTTCGGAAAACTCTGCTTGCTGTTCATCTGATTTCACTGGAAGTAAAAAAAAGGATCTTTTGAACAATGTATTCAGAACTCAGCACTGAAGAAGAAAGAGGACTTTTCCCCCGCAACTAAGTTCTGCTTGATCTCACTCAAGAAAGAGCACTGGGATGTTTGTGAAAGTGTTTTAATGAGATGTCACAATGTTGCTCTCATAATCCCTTGGAAAGTTGAATCTCTCCTCCAACAATGAACACTACTGCAATACACTGGGCTCTTACATTCCAGCCTGCGCTGGTGAATACCACTGGGGAGATGAATGATTCGGTCCTTTTCAGCAGCAAGAGTGACAACGGATTCTGTGAACAAGTCTTCATTAAAGCAGAGGTGTTCTTGACCCTGGGAATCATCAGCCTTCTGGAGAACATCCTTGTCATCCTTGCAGTGATGAAGAATGGAAACCTGCATTCACCCATGTACTTTTTCCTTTGTAGCCTGGCTGCAGCAGACATACTCGTGAGTATGTCCAACGCCCTTGAAACTGTCATGATTACCATCCTGAGCAATGGGTATTTGATCATCGATGACCGCTTCATTCAACACATGGACAATGTCTTTGACTCAATGGTCTGTATCTCTCTGTTGGCCTCCATTTGCAACCTGTTGGTCATAGCCATCGACAGGTACATCACCATTTTCTACGCGCTGCGTTACCACAGCATCATGACAGTGAAAAAAGCCCTGGCTCTCATCGGGGCCATTTGGATCGCATGCATCTTTTGTGGCATCATGTTCATTGTCTACTATGAAAGCAAAACTGTCATTGTCTGTCTCATCACCATGTTCTTCACCATGCTCGTCGTCATGGCCTCACTTTATGTCCACATGTTCTTGTTTGCACGTCTGCATGTCAAGCGCATTGCGGCCTTCCCCGTGGACGGTGTCCCCCAGCATCGTTCCTGTATGAAAGGGGCAGTCACCATCACTATTCTCCTCGGGGTCTTCATTGCCTGCTGGGCACCCTTTTTCCTTCATCTCATTCTGATCATTTCTTGCCCGACAAACCCACACTGCATCTGTTACACTTCCCACTTCAACACATATTTGGTCCTGATCATGTGCAACTCAGTCATCGATCCTTTGATTTATGCTTTCCGGAGCTTAGAGATGCGGAAGACGTTTAAGGAGATCGTTTGCTGCAGTTACGGCATGAGCTAAGGGCAGTTCGTGCTCTAAAGCATTAACCATCTACTGTCTGCAAAGATATTAAATGGTTAACGTTGAAGCAAATCCTTAACACCGTCTCAAAGTGCCATTATGCTACTGTGATCCAACAAAGAGTTAAGAATGGGGGGGAACAGGGAAGGAGAGCTGTGCTTTTTATTATTTCCGCGCTGCCTTTCAATGAGAAATTTGGCAAAGAGCACAAATGCAATTTTCTTCTACTTATATAGCGGTAAGAGAGGCAAAACTGCACAATTGGGGTGACAAGGCTGAATCTGCCAGTTACTGTAGTGAGAGAAAATAATGTGGGTATCAGTATTCCTGGCATTTCAGCTGATGTACTTTTCTCTACAGCTCGATCCTACCTGAATCCCTGCATGACCATGTAGCGGCAGCAGCACAGCTTCCGCTATATCCCACACAGAGGGTGTATCGAGGGTGCCGCAAGGGAAAGCAGATGCAGTGGGCGCCGTTTGCGGCAGGGCGCAGGGGACGGTAAAAAAGCAGAGCACTGTTTCGCCTGTTCATCCTCCCTCGCATCCGGCACGTTCCTGAATGGAGTGATTCTGGCTGCAGGATGCGGAGGCTGGGTGGCCCAGGGGGCGGGGCGGTGACATCACCCTACCCCTGGCGTGATTTGAGCCTGATACAGCTCTGATCACACAGGGATATTTTTTGCTGTCTCCTTGGGCTAAGGGGACATTTATCCAGTGGTGTCATTCAAATGATTTAGGAACAGGAACTCACTTTGATTGGCACTTGTCAGGAACCCGGAACCAGCCACGGAGCCCGTTAGGATCCGGAATGCCCGTTCTGGTCCGTTCCCCCTGAATGACATCACTGCATTTATCCCCTTGCCCCCGGTAAGCCCCAGCAGCTGCAATAGCTCAACTTGGACCTGCGCAAGTGCTATCACTGGTTCGAGTCCACGTTGATCCATGCAGGTGGATCAGGCCTGGGGAAGGGGGTAAAGATAAAGTATGCACCGGTGCTGCTGATCCCGCCCCCCCGGTCCCAATCCACCCACCACCTACCACTATTGTTACACCACTCGGCACTCCCCCTGCCATGTTCAACCCCCTCCCTGCCCTCCCCCAGGCCCTGCACGGGACTTACCTGTTCTGGCAGGTCTCCTGACAAGTGCCAGTGTCAGTAGAAAGGCACACCTTGGCCTTGTGACGGCGCAAAGCTCTTTACAGCTTTAAGGGCCCCCTTAGGAGTGAGCGGACAGTTGTATAGTTCCGAGAAGAATTAAGGTACATTTCAGTCGCTGTTTGAGAATCTGCACCCTGGCTGAAGTTGCTCATCTGTTAAAGACAGAGGAAAGTGTGTCCATGTGCAATGCGTTCCAGGTTACTGTCATGGATTACAGGCCAATTCTTGTTTGATCAGGAGTAAGCTTTGATGTGTTTAATGGGTATTTCTCTCTAGTAAGCACGTTTAAGATTGCAGCTTTGACACTCTAGTAGTTGAGTAAAACTAACCGGAAGCAGTGGACCAAAAAAATATACACCCTCTTTCAATATTGTGCAGCTCCCTACACCATGCATTCCTCAAGCGTAAAGAGGCCAATTGCTCTGTAGTATTATACCAATTAAAAGCAGGAAACTGAAATTAACATGCACTTGTTTGTACATTGAAAATACAACTTATTATTTTTGTGCTGTTTTATTTCCGTTCTGCCAAAAGAACAGTCTTACAGTGCAATCCTATATATGCCTACTCAGAAGTAAGCTCTGTTGAGTTCAAGGGAACTTATTCCCTGCTGTTGCCATGCTCAAGACAACCTGCTCCTAAATTATTTATCATCATCATCATCATTAAGGTATAATTGATCTTAGTACACTCTTTATTCTAGCAAAGGTTGCCATTCAAAAATTGCTTGGGACCTGAGGGAATTCTACACAGTGGCATTCATGGGAGGGGGATGCTACGTTTTGTGGGCAGAGGCGTACGGGGGTCTTTCCGCACCCAAAGCATGCTGCACGACGCCATGACCTCACACGTTGTGATGTCATGATGTCACAAAGCGAGGGGAGTGTAGGGGCTCCTGCAGAGACCCCCACCTCTGCCCTGAATGGTGCTTTCCCCTCACTCCCTGACTCAGGAAGCAAAGGGAACACATGGGCTCTTCCAGGAACGGCCAGGGGAATTTCGCTTAAGCCAGTCCTGAAGGCACCCAGGCAGGCAGTGCATTCCCCTTACTCCCTGACTCAGGAAGTGAATGTGCGGGCACCTGCAGAGGCGTACAGGACATGAGGAGGGGCGGGCAGGCCAAAAAGCACTGTGCTTTTTCCTGCCTGCTGTGCCTCTGTTTGTGGGAGCCTGTGTAAAGCAGCCCCGCCCCCTCGCCTTCAGAGCCATCCGCGACTCGGAGAACTGGCTCAGAGGCTTTGCTGTGAAGGCAAAGGGCTGCTGTACACAGGATCTCAGGTTCCTGCAAAACCTAGCATTTCCTCCCCCCGGAACACCACTGCTTCTAGATGAGCATGTTTTGGACTGAACTGTAAGAAAAACTCTTGTTCTCCTCCAGTGCAAACTCTTCGTTTTTTTCAATGTGCACATCAGCATCAACCAAGCCTGTGCCTTGTTTGAGAGAGCCGTAGCATGAAAGCCACCTGTTTTTTCCAAAGAGACACAAACTAGCAAGTAACAGAATTATTTCAGAAAAAAAGACCTTCAATAGTTGTTCCTGTGTTTCTCAGAGCATAAAATGGACACAACTATTCTTTCAGTGATCCCTTGACTTAGCTGCTTAGTAGATCTGACCAAAACAAATTCCAAATCACATGTGGGTCTCCCAAAGACACACATCGTTCAAGGTTGTTAACAACCCTTTGGAAGGCTAGGAAGAACTGGCACAAGACAGTCTCTGAAACAAAATATAGACACAGCACTGTGGTATCAATGCAAACATTTCTTCTTCAAACATCTGCAAATATCAGTGTTCTTTTTTCCTCTCACAATACTGTGAAGTGTGTGATCAGTTAATTACAGTCTTTTTGTATCTCTGTGAAATTTTATTCAACGTCCTTCCTCTTGGTATGAAAAGAGTTGTAATTTGATGGACAAAGCATTATTATATTTAATAAAGGAATAATGTCAATTTCTTATGTAGAAGGAAATCTTAATGGAGCTATCCCATTTGGGCTGCCATAACAAGCATTTTATTTCTTTCAGAGCACAGTCCTAACCTGGAGTTAAGCTGGTACAGTTAGGCCAGCAAAGTTTGGCTGTCACAAAGGGCACCATAAAGTACCGTATATACTCAAGTATAAGTCGATCTCATGGATAAATCGAGGGCAAGTTCTAAGCCAAAAATAATAGAATTTGCTATGACTCATGCATAAGTCGTGGGTGAAACTTAGGCAGTGGGTATGAAATTCTTTGAAAATGACTTACTAGTATTGTTCTGAGGCAGCAACAGAAAGCCAACCAAAAAAGGAGATATTTCACATTCTTCTGAGGCAGCATGGAAATGGAGCTGTTCTCCAAACAAGAAGTGAGAGAGAAGAAGGTGCTTATTGGAGTTGTAGGTTTTGTGAGGAATACAACACAGCACCTCCATAGCAGCAGCCTTCATAATGACTACAGTTCCCAAAAGCACCTTCACCTCTCTGCCTGTTTGGAGAAGAAGGGAAATGGCTACTGGTTTTTTGCTTGCTGTCTGTTGCTGCCTGAGAACAACTACTGGTAAGTAAAATTGCTCTGTTTTTTTTTCTAACCCCCCACCCAGCTTTCTGCTTCTTAGCCCAGCCCCTGCCCAGGCAGCTGTTAAAAGCTTTATTAACTGTATTGACCCATGTATAAGTAGATCCATGTTTTCAGGGTCAGTTTTCAGTCATAAATTTTTAGACTTATATATGAGTATGTACAGTAAGCTTGGACCACTCTCGGAGTCACAGAGGCCAGGACAAAATGTGCGCCATTCTCCCTGTCTCCTAGAGGGGTCCAAACGTGCTTTACGGTGGCCCTGGTACCAGCCAAATTTTGCTGGCCTAACTGTGCCAGCCAAATTTTGCTGGTTAGGATTGCACCCTCAATGTATCACAATTGAATTACTTGCCAAGGTAGTGTCTGATTAAATGTAGAATTTCTCCTGCCCTTGTGACCACAGCTAATTTGAGGCAGATGCATATCTGCTCTATTCTTCCTTGCCCATCTCCACCCTCCCTTAACATTCTAGATCAAGCCAGAGGTCACCCCAACGCATGCTGTGAATCACATCCTGCTTTTAATTAGCAACTGCCAAGGTCATCCTCCAGCAGCACTGCTAGAAAAGAGCGAAATGGTAAGTACTGCAGGCACCGCAATGGGCCATGTAAGCAGCCCCTCCCACTCACTGTTGGAGCCATTCTGGGCAGTGAAGAGAACCTGCAGGAGATGTCGTTTGCTCTGGCAAGTGCCTGCACATGGCCGTCACTGCCAAGAATTGCTACAATGGTAGGTGGGAGAGGCTGACCACTCGCAGCACCTGCAGGACTTAACCTCTTTGCAACCCCAGCTACACGACTGTCACCTTTCTTGACCCTAAGCAAAAACAGCAACTTTTTAAAAATACTTATTTTATTTAACTAACAGCGCAATCCTATAGACCATGCAGTGTTGGCGCAACAGGGTTAACAGGGTTGTGCCAATGCTGCACGGTTAGCGCTGACATGGCGGTAGCAATCTGCACCCCCATGTCAGCGCTTGAGCAACAGGATCAGTGCTGCAGGCAGCGCCGGTCCTGGTGCGCCCACACTGAGCCTCTCTTTGCACCGACCGAAGCCGGTCGGCATGAGAGAGGCTCCGTGCCGAGGCGGCACGGGGATTGGAGGGAGGGAGGGAGGCAAGGGCGGGACACAGGCGGGCTTGGGAGGTGGCCATACGGCCACCTCCTAAGCCTGTCCATGAGGCTGTGAGGCCCCAATTCGGGCTGCACAGTCTCCTTGGATCTGCGCTTGCTCTTTAACGGGCATAGATCCGAGGAGCACATAGGGGAGGCTGAAGGGGAGCGCACACTCCCTTGCCATGGGGAGGCTCCAGCCTCACCTATACTGAGCGAGGATATGGCGTTGGCCGGCCATTCCAGCACAGTATAGGATTGCGCCCTAACAGAAATTAAAAATCAAAATCATACATAAATACTTCATAAGACACAGCAAGAGCAAAGCAGTATATCCTATTTACATATAGCTTTCTTACTACCAAGCCAAAATGTCAAAGTCAACAAAACGTATCCCCGACAGCCCTTCTTATATTACCCAGTTAATTCCCCTTATCACACTTACTTTAATCTGTTTCCATTAATTCTATTCATCAGATCTACAAATCATTAAGTGAGCAATCCTAACTTGGCATTGCACCGGTGCAGTGCTCTTGCGCCGGACCATCGCTGTGGCAAACGTGCTGTAAGGTGCGTCTGCGCCATGGATTCAGTAGCGGTGGAAGCAGTGCCGGCTCACGGGCACCACCACGGCCGTTAGCTGTGCCAGTTGAGCGCCAGCTTCACTCTCCCAGCACAGGGCCGCCAGAGGTGGGTGGGAGGCGGAACAGGGCAGTGCCGTGGGTGGAGACGGGGGAAGAGATGGGACATAGCTGTCGGGCCATATCCAAACCCCCGTCCCCCGGCTGGGTGGCCCCAATTTGGGCCAGTCCTAGCCACGTGGACTTAGGCCTGCTCTTTTGTGGGCGCAGATCTGAGCAGCCCCACAGGACTGGCTGCGGCTTACCCAGGGCAAGGGGAAAATATTCCCTTGCCCTGCACTGAGCTGCTGCCGCCGCCTAACACCATTAGGAAGCAGCACAGGTGAGCTGGCCTACCTATTCCAGCACAGATTACGATTGCACTGCAAATCATTCTTCTCTCTCATATGCAAGAAGTCAATGAGTGGTTTCCAACTGTTCACGAATAGATTTACTGACTTCTCTTTAAGTAAAATTGTAAGTCAATCCTGTTCCGCAAAGTCCAAAACTTTTATCCACCATTCTTCAACCGAGGGTTTTTCTGTAATTTTCCAGTATTGTGTGTAAAGGCAGTGCTGTAACGTGGGCGGAGCCCAAGGAGCAGCCGCTCCAGGCACAGTTCAAAGGGGGGGGGCGCAATTTTTGCAACATCAAAAAGCAAATAACTTAAGGTATTTTGCAAATTGCGACGCTTGTCCCCTCTGTTTGACTTCTTTTGATCTGATTTTCCTGTTTCCACCCTTGTTTCCACTCAAATGTTTCCTTATGACACCTGGAGGAACCGGAAGTGAGGGTGAATTGAAATGCCTTGTTTATTAAACTCTTTGTTGGAGAGCCTCCAAATAAGGAAGTGGGTAGTGACGTGATGTCATCGCAGCTCCCGGTTTGTTAAGAGCAGCCTGGAGAGAATGCAGCCACATGCTGGTGGTAAGTCTGGGAAAAAGCGGGGGGGGGGGGCAAAATAATTTCTTGCCCCAGGGGCATTTGTCATTAGTTACAGTTCTGCGTAATGTATTCTCACTACACTTGCCATACATAAAAATAAAGTTTCACGTTTTTGGTTCAGATGTTAAAAACAAAAAACATACCTAACAGGCTTCATGAGCAAATGTGTTTTTAAGATCAACTGCACGTGTGTATGCATCTGAATCCAATACTTTTTGCAAAAATATTCACTGTGGATGAGCCAAAACCAAAGCTCAAATACCTGGGATTCAGCCTGTTGTGCATTCCCCTCCCATTCAGGGCAGAAACAAACATCTTATGTGTTCAGTGAACAAGACAGACCTGTCTGACATTACAACTGGTGAATGGATGTCATTGTTATGTTGGACACAGGCATTCCATAGGCAGATATTTGTGTGCTCCCAGAGGCATCTGGGGGACCTCTGTGAGATACAGGAAACTAGACTAGATGGGCCTTTGGCCTGATCCAGAGGGGCTCTTCGTATGTTCTTACTTGTAACGCAGAAAAAAATGCAGAAAATATAGAAAAATCTTTCTTTGGTTTCATCCTGCAGTCATTTTTCTTAGCTTCAAAGAGCTGAATTAGTCCTGTGTTCATATAAACACTTGGTGAGCTGAAAACTAATGCATATTTGCTTGCATTCGTACATTATCAGATGGGAGGTAGGAGTGTGTGAAACAACTTGCTACCCTCCAGTGTTCAAAATTTCAGAACCTCTGCAGGGCTAAATTAATCATCATAGGGGAGAGAAAGGGCTTGTCTGAAAATCTAAGCACCGTGTGCCATTAATGCTGAAATTCTTTCTTCTACTTTTTTATATTCTGCT
Source organism: Lerista edwardsae (assembly GCA_029204185.1). NCBI lineage: Eukaryota > Metazoa > Chordata > Lepidosauria > Squamata > Scincidae > Lerista > Lerista edwardsae. The sequence goes on from JAJKFI010000013.1 coordinate 7,891,547, forward strand.
TGCTGTGATCTTATGCCTCTTAAGGAATGGTGTACTCGGGCTGGGGGGATTGTCATTTTAACGTCAATTTTTGTGACATTTATTTAATTTGCACTTAATGTTCTCTGAAGCTGCTTTGCTGAAAGAAAGAAAAAAACCACTCTGGAATAAAACAGCTCTGAAATCGCCTGCTGGGAGTTCTGTACTTGATATGATATTATGGATACGAACTGGATAATTGACGTGTCAGTTTAGTTCGGGCAGGAAAGTGCGCAACATGGGTAATTACAGCATTCACCTGGAGTGAAGTCAATTACAACTCAATTCACTCTCAAAGGGATCTTGATCAGGTGTAGGTTTCCTGCAAATCTTTTGCAATCTTCCTTAGGCAATTACTCCCACTCTCTGAGAGTCGTCCTCTATAATATAATGGGAATTACAAACTCCTCAAGTTCAGAGGTTGTTTGTAACTCTACAAAGTTGCGTTTTTTTCTTAATGTGTCTTAGTAACAAACAGCATATTGCTTTAAGTATGTGATTGGGGCCAGCCTGTTTGCTTTGACATGGTATTGACCTGGGAAAAAAAGACTCCCACTGATACCAAGAGGGCATACAGAATCAATGGGAAGAAAGTAATTTGTATATGTACTGTGGTGGGAGTAAAATGTTAGCCCTCAAGTACTCTGCAGACTCAGAGAGCAGTCCTAACTTGGAGTTAGGCCAACGAGTTTGGCCCGAACAAGGGCCACTGTAAAGCAAGTTTAAACTCGGAGTCAGGGAGGATGGCGCACGTCTGTGTGCTGGCCTCTCTGATTCCGAGAGTGGTCCAAACATACTTTCTGGTGTCCCTTCTGCCAATCAAACTTTGCTGGCCAAACTGTGCTGGCCTAACTCCAGGTTAGGATTGTGTTCTCAGTCAATGGCGATGGGGACGGAGCCAGCTTTGATTTACTGGGGGGGGGGACACAAGCAAGTTAGTAGAATCATTTATTGTTGGACCCTTCGGATGAAACAGCATGGCTGTTACCAAACAAAGGACTAGAAACACTGGCCCCTTCTTCCCCACAGCAAAGTGATGGGGAAGGCGGGATGTTGCTGGGGAGAAGCAGCGAGCAAGACAAGACCCTTAACTTTTCCTCCTCCCACTACTGTCCCACTACATACTCCTCCTTCACCTGTTTTTCTCCACTTCATATAGCAAACACACAGCACAATCCACCAATGGACCCTAGTGGTGGCTGCAATCCAAGATGGCACCCTGGCAGGGCAGCAAGCATGGATGGGGGTAGCAACTGATGGGGATTTGCAGTTGCAGCAGAAAATATGCAGTAGGCTGCATGTAGTCATGAAAGAGGGGATGCGATAATGGCTTATAAAATTGTGCGTGGTTTGCAGATACTGGAGAGGCATATTTTTGCCCTCCCACAATACCAGCACTCAGGGCACAATCCTAACCAACTTTCCAGCACTGACATAGCTGTGCCAATGGGGCATGTGCTACTTCTTGCAGTGGAGTACTAATCACGGAGGCCTCTTCAAGGTAAGGGAATGTTTGAGCTGCATTGCCCTTACCCCAGGGTTGGGAATTTGGTTAGGATTGCACCCTCAGGGTCATTCAGTAAAATGGACTGGCACTGGAATCAACACAGAGAAACTTTCATCACACACCACACACAAGCTGTAGACAAGGGATGTGGTGATGGATGCTAGCTAAGAAGGATGTATAGGAAGAAATTGTACTGAAACAGCATGCCGCTTGATACAAACTGGTACAGGCTGTCATGAGGGTTGGGCAGGGGTATTGCCCTTGTGCCCTGCTTGTGGGCTGCCTAGAGCGGTGGTTCTCAACCTTTTCAGCACCATTTTTTAGAATGACCATCTGTCTGCAACCCAACAGAAGTGATGTCATGACCAAAAGTGCCGTCATCTTGACACCGGAGCCTGCTGCTTTCCTGAGAATGCAGCAAGAAGCTGGGTTATTTCACAGCCATTTTCCAATAGCACAATGAATCTGAAAGACCAAAACCTATGTACAACCTTGACACAAGCAAAACAACCACATAGCCTTTCCAGCATTCCCATCTTCCTATGTTTTCAAGATGGCTGCTCTAGGGTTTTGTGACCCTGACCCACTGGTGGGTCCAGAATTGGCTTCTGACCCACACTGGTGGATCCTGACCCACAATTTGGGAACCAGTGACCTAGAGGAAGCTGGCTGACCACTGTGGGCAACAGGAGGCTGGATTTGGTCTGGTCTGATCCAGCAGGGCTCTTCTTACGGCATGATCTTACATCATTTCTACTCAGAAGAAACAGCCCAGTCCTATACTTACCGTGGGGAAAAGGCCAATGCCGGTTTCCCCCTTACAATGCCACTGAATGCTGTAAAGCAGTCAACGTCTGTCGCAAAAGGCACTATAATGGGACACGATTTAGCACACTGCCAGGACTGCCTAAGGAAAGGCCTGCACTTTCCTACCTCCACGATCATGTGTTTGCTTGCTCACAGAAGTAGGTAAGATGGCGGGAAACGGCAGCATTGGCCAGAGGCCAGATCCTCCGATCTGGGTTGAAAGGGAGCAGGGGAGGGCGGGGAGGGGTGGGGGAGGGGCAGTTAGGCACGAATACCACCTGCATCCTAACCCCCTTCTTGGGCCCAAGCCTACAGTCCAGGGCAAAGCAGTCCTCTGCCAGTTAAATAGCTGTTGCACGTTCAAACAGACCCACCCGGGCTGCGGAGGTTTACCTCCAAGTAGGGGAATGTTCCATTTCTTAGAGGAGGCCTCCTGGGCTGTCCCCTACAACAGGATGCAGGAGTCGCCATTTTGACACTGCTGCATCCACGAGTGGCAGAGGGAAGATGATTGGACCCTCCATCCCATTGAGTTCCCAGGTGTGCAAAGAACGTCAGCCCTACGATCTTAAGCAGCCGGGGTTTTCAAACTCATGCTTGTTGCCAGAAGTGTAATTTCAGCCTCATTAGGCTGTGCGCCTACACACATTTACTCAGTAAGATTGATTCTGAGACACATCTGAGACGTAGCTGTTAAGATTCCTTTCCCAGGGCTGCTCAGGACTTCTTGCACCCCTCCTTTTTCCCCGTGTACATCTACTCCAAGCAAGTTGTTAAGCTTTTCCTTAACTGACAGCCCAATCCTAAGCTACCCAGGCATTGCAGGCACAGTGGTAGCCAAATGGCTACTGCTGCATTCGCGGCAGCCAGGCAGCCGCTGGAGTCACCTCGGGAGAAGACGTTCATCCCCTTCCCCCAGGTAAGTCCAGAGGCCTGCCTATGGGTCTTGTCAAGTCTGGCTATTTTGGGCCTCCAGACACAGAGGTTAGGATCAGTAGTGTCAGCCTACCGG
>JAJKFI010000013.1:7895290-7931787 GCA_029204185.1 Lerista edwardsae
ATCACCCGGATGTCCCGCCCAGCGTTCCGGTAGAATAACACCACTACCCGCAGAGCCAAATCCTAAACAATGAAATGGCTACCGCTGGAACCTATGGGTACTGGGACACCACTGGAGGTGTCCTCGGGGTAAGGGAGCATTTGTCTTACCCCTGGGAGGTGGCATTGGGTCTCCTCGGCTCTGTTAAAAAACAGTCTTGGCCTTTTTGGTGATTACTATATTTTCCAGAATAAAAATAGATTATTTTTCCAGTTAGAAATAATACTATGGCTGCATCTGCTGACACTATATCACCAATATCACCTACCTTGTACATTTTTAATAGTATAATCCTAACCTAGAGTTAGCCCAGCAAAGTCTGGCCAGTACATGCGCCATCATAAGGTGTGTTTGGATCACTCTTGGAGTCAGGGAGGATAGCATACATCTGTGTGCTGGCCTCTCTGACTCTGAGAGTGGTCCAAACATACTTTATGGTGTCCCTTGTGCCAGTCAAACTTTGTTAGCCTAACTGCGCCAGCCTAACTCCAGATTAGAATTGTGCCCTAAAGCCTTTAAAATTAAACAAAAACTTGGAATGAGAATAAAAACACAGAATATCACTTTCTGCCTTTCAAATCATGAAATCTGGAGGAAAACAACTACACAATTTCCAATTTCCCCTAGTTATAGGTTGCAATCCTATGCACACTTTCCTGGGAGTAAGTCTCATTGAACACAATGGGAATTACTTTGGAGTAAACAAGCAATTAAAAGATGTTTACTTCTTGGGAGGAAAGCTATCGGAGCACTGAAGAATAGATCCTTTTGAATTATGGTGTTGGAGAAGACTCCTGAGAGTCCCCTGGACTGCAAGGAGATCCAATTGGTCAATCTTACAGGAAGTCAAGCCTGATTGCTCCCTGGAAGGACAAATCCTGAAGCTGAAGCTCCAATACTTTGGCCACCTCATGAGAAGAGAGGACTCTTTAGAAAAGACCCTCATGCTGGGAAAGATGGAAGGCAAAAGGAGAAGGGGGCGGAAGAGGATGAGATGGTTAGAGTGTCACCGAAGCAATGAACATGAAATTGGGCGAACTCCAGAAGCTAGTGGAGGGCAGGGAGGCCTGGCGTGCTGTGGTCCATGGGGTCGCGAAGAGTTGGACATGACTTAGCGACTGAACAACAACAACAACAAAGACAAGCATAAGCTTGGGCTAATAGTCTTAGGGCCCAATCCTAACTCCATTGCTAGAACTAGGATTCCAACAGCTTGGAACACTTTATGGTCATCACAATTGGCCTGCCAGCAGCATACAGAGCTGCACCCTACCAGCATGTCAGTGGCAGGGCTGGAGCAACCCCCCGCAGAGCGACAGCCAGGAGGAAGCAGGACGATGTTATGTAGGCGGGGGAGGCGTGATCGAGAGAGGGAGGGTGGAATGAGGATGGAGCGGGAGTGGAGGAGGTCAGAACGAGGCAGCAGTGGGGCAGTGAGGGCAGATTGGGTCCAGGGCAAAGAGGGGTTTGGCGGCAGCAGTGGCACAGATGTGAGTAAACCCCTCCACACTGCATAGGCTTATCCCCAGTAATGGAATACATGTTCCCTGCCCTCCCCTCCCAGATGCAACACAAGCCATTTTGGCGCACCTGTGTCAGTGGAGGCAGTAGCACCAGCTTCGTGGTGGCCCAGGGGCCAGCGGCCATCCCAATATTGCCTGAGTGTGGCTGTGCCCCACCAATATCTGGCCCCCCATTCCCCCCTGCGAAGAGCATGGCCAGCCGCAAGCATGCGCAGTGGTTGCAACGTGAGGCAACCACTGCACATGCTTGGGCTCTCGCAGATCATGAGCATGCGCAGTGTTCACCTTGTGTCGCAACTACTGACCATGCTTGCCCCAGAAGCAGTGAGAGCCAATGGGATGAGGGTGCATCCCAATGGTTCCTCCCCTCCGGCACCCTGATTGGCCAGCTGGCCACAGCAACCCTTCCTGAGGCCGGGGCATGCAATGGCAGTGGCGACCGCATGCCCTGGCCTCAGGAGAAGCCACTCTCAGGCCACAGTGGCCACTTCTGAGCTCAGGAGAAGCAGCTGTCAGGCCAGCAGACCCTTTCCCGTGGGCAGGGCGTGCAATGGCAGCGGCAACCGCAAGCCCCAGCCTTGGGAGAGGCAGCTGTCGGGCCGGCAGACCCCTTCCTGAGGCCTCGGGAGATGACAGGGGGTGTGGTCACATCAGGGGGTGTGGCCACGTGGACATCGGCATCGAAACGGTAGGAGGAAGTCGGCTCCACTGAGTGGAGGGAAGCCTTGGATTGGGCTATTAAGGAGGTGTGTCCATAGGAGGAACGTCAGGATGAGCTTCTGCATTTTAAACTTATCATCACACCACTAGCTGGCAGGGAAGGATTTGCCTTTCCCCAGCATTCTGGCCCCATCCAAATCCTTCTGATTCAAAGAACGGCAAGTCTCAGGCTGCAATCCTACCCAGCTTTCCAGCACTGCCATAGCTGTGGCAATGGGGCTTGCGCTGCATCCTGTATTTGGGGGCAGTCACAGAGGCCACTTCAAGGTAAGAGAATGGTTGTTCCCTTACCTTGGAGCTGCATTGCCCTTACCCCGGTGCTGGAAAGTTGGTTAGGATTGCGCCCTTAGCCTTCTGCAGCCAAATCTGGTTTTGCCTTCAGTTTAATGCGGGGTGTGCTTCATCAGCTTATTCAACTCTTCTTCCTATTTGAGGTTGGCTTGTTTGCCCACCTCACCAAGACGTAACAGTCTAGTTCCTCTTGAGCATTCCTTCTTGGAAAGTCATCAGCTCAGTAATATGCAGATCTCCCAGCATTTGTCATGTCATGTTCAAAAGCAGTCCTGTGCTGAAAAAGTGGTTTTGCACAGCATAATGAAAGGCCGGGTTGGTACAGCTTGTTACAAAACATTGTTTACAAGCTGAGCACAAATGACTCAGCTGCCTTGTGTAACTCATGGATGCTCATCCGCTCCCTTACATTGACGTTGGCTTGCAGAAGTACTTTTGAATTGTTTGCTGTTGTTTCAAAAAAATGCATCTAGAAGCAGCATAGACTTCTTCAAGCCACTCTCAACTGCTTTGGGTCTTGATCTGGGCTGGTCTGTGACTTCAATAAAGTATCATCATCTTGATTCTAAACACTGATGAACCCCTAATTTAAACTAAGGGCGCAATCCTAAACTGAGTTAGGCTGGCAGAAGCGAAGTCAGCAAAGTTTGGCCAGCACAAGGGACACTGTAAAGTATGTTTGGACTACTCTCAGAGTCAGAGAGGCCAGCGCATAGACATGCACCATCCTCCCTGACTCCGCGTGGTCCAGACATGCTTTATGGTGGCTCTTGTGCTGGCCAAACTTCGCTGGCTTAGTTTATGCCGGCCTAACTCCAGTTTAGGATTGTACGATCCCTCAGGAGCCTCCAAACTATTGCGGGGGGGGGGGGGAGAGAGATCCAGCCTGTCACAAGATTTTATCCAGCCTGCTTCAACTTAAAATATTTGACAATTTTTACTCATTATCGATCACTTCTCAGTTTACGCATGGCCTTGATTCTTTGTAAATGTCACATTTCTCTTCTGTTCCGAATCATACCATGATTAGATGATTTCAAAAATGATCCAAGTAAAACTTATCCATTCATTTAAATTTCATTCATTCATAAATAAAACTGATTTTTTTTAGCCAATGAAAATCTGTAAAATATACTATGGGCGCAATCCTAAACTGTGTTAGGCCGGCATAAACTAAGCCAGCAAAGTTTGGCCAGCGCAAGGGCCACCTTATGGTTCGACCACACATGTTTCGACCACGCTCGTAGTTAGGGTGCAATCCTACGCAGCGCCGGAATTGTGAGGCCAAATTGGCAGCACCATATCTGACGCTGCATAGGAGAGGCTGGAGCCCCCCCCCCAACCCCCGCAGCAAGGGAGCGGGCGCAGATCCGAGGAAACCACGCGGCCCAAATCCGGGCCTCACGGACAGGTTTAGCATGTAATGTGGCCACCTCCCAAGCCTGCCCACGTCCCACCGAAGTCCCGCCCCACCTCCCTCCAATCCCTGTGCCACCTTGGCACAGAGCCTCCCTCATGCCGACCGGCTTCATAGCGCCTATGCAAGGGGCGCAGTAGGATTGTGCTGTTAGAGAGAGGCTAGCACACAGACGTGAGCCATCCTCCCTGACTCCAAGAATAGTCCAAACAATTTTTGGTGGTCCTTATGCTGGCCAAACTTTGCTGGCTTAGCTTATACTGGCCTAACTACAGTTTAGGATTGCGCTCCATGTGGCCCTTGTACGGAAAAGTCCTGAGACCCCTGAACTAAGTGTAGGTGAGCTAATTCAATTTGGTTAGAACCCCCCAACTTGAACCCCACTTTTTCATTATTGAGCACTATCATAAACTTTTGTGCACTTTCATCCTCGTCCCCACTTTCCTTTCACCGCCAAATTATACAATCACACCACTGGCTATTATGTTGGGTCCCCACGCATGATCGTTTCCCCCCATATGTGCATGTTGAGCAGGTGCAGATTTGAGGAGACCCATGTTGGGCTGTGAGAAGAGAGGACTCTAGAACCCTCATGCTGGGAAAGATGGAAGGCAAACGGAGAAGGGGCCGGCAGAGGATGAGATGGTTGGACAGTGTCACCAAAGTGATGAACATGAAGTTGGGCGAACTCCGGAAGCTAGTGGAGGACAGGGGGGCCTGGCGTGCTGTGGTCCAGGGGGTCGCAAAGAGTCGGACACGACTTAGCAACTGAACAACATCAATGTTGGGCTGTCCTGCCCTGGTGGAAAGATGGGATGTGGCAGCAGAGGCTGCCACCATCTCCAGCATCCTCTCAGGCCCGATCATCCCCTGCGCAGTTCTGCTCCCTCCTAGCGGTAGTGCTACTTACTGTCATAGGCTCTGTGGCATCTTCGAAGCAGTACTAGACCCAGCGCTGAGTGGAGCTGGCCCAGCTCCAGCGCTCCCTCCTCACTGGGAGGCACGACAGCGCTTTATGGCATGTGCCTGACATCCAGTGCCAGTGGTACACCTGTCCCGCTGGCACAACAGGGTTTAAGATTAAATTTCAAGCGCGCTGAACGTTTCTCTAAAAAAATCAAAACAAAAAGCTAATGAATTTATCATCTATTTTGGGGTGGTCTGTTAATTTCTTGTTTATCATTACAAATAGATTATCCCTTCTTTGGACATCTGAAATTATTATTATTATTATCCGGACATTTGAAATCCAGATTATTCCTACATCCAGATATAGTTGTCCAAGACTTTCTAAAATAAACCTTCTGTAGAAAGAAGGCCTTGTGCTCATTCCCACATACAGGCTGTAAGTTCTATTCTCTGCTCTGGGGTATGTTCCTATACAGAAATTGTTGACAAATGTCGAAGAGGCCAGCAGACACCCAAACGGGTAACGGGAAAAGAGCAAGAGGAAGCATTTCTCATTAAAAAGGTAAAGGTCTCCCCACGGCCAAATGGTCTAGTCATGACTGACTATAGAGGGCGGTGCTCATCTCTGCTTCAAAGCTGTAGAGCTGGCGTTTTGTCCTAGGACAAGCTTCCATGGTCATGTGGCCGGCATGACTCTACATCATAGCACACGGAACGCTGTTACCTTCCCACCAAAGTGGTCCCTATTTATCTCCTTGCATTTAGGTGCTTTCGAACTGCTAGGTTGGCGGGAGCTGGGACAAGCAACAGCAGCTCACTCTGTCGCGCAGTCTTGAACTCCCAACCTTCCGGTCAGAAAGCCCAGCAGCAGCGGTTTAACCCACTGCACCACCACGTCCCTTTCATTTCTCATCCCATTTCTCATTATATTTATACAATTATTCCAAAATCCAGAATAATCCAAAATCCAAAACACCTTCCTGTCCTAAGCAGTCCAGATAAGGGATACTCAACCTGTAGTATTTTAGCACGTACATATGCTCTTGCTAAGAAAAAACACACACCCAGGCAGGTTTGAGCCGGTTGACTGTGGATATCAAAAGATGAAATCCTGGAATGCTGCTGTCAAGATGAAAGGCTCCTGTGGTGCTTGAGCGGAGGAGAGAGATGCTGCGTGGGCTTTGGATCTGCATCTGACACTCTTGGCACCAAGGGCAGATGGATTCTGAGCCTGACTTATTGCTGGACTTATTGTTATAAGCCCTACATTATTTTGAGTTGAAACACAAGGATTTCGGCAGCAACCCAATCCAAACTCCAATTAAAGCCACAGCAGAATACACATAGCTGAGCTGGGTCAGTCTATCTGAAATCAATGGGACTAAAGCCCACGTAAACCCATCTGTTCATCTTGTTGTTGCTGTGTCTGAACCACAAGCTAAAATAACATGTTTGATTAAAAAAAAAGTACGTCCCATCTGTGTGTGTGGTCTTGGCTGGCAGCAAATGAATTACTGCAGCAAGAGAGAAATGCCTCCATAAATCATGCTAAGTATTATTTTTGGTTCTGATTCCGCATGAATGCCAATGCTTATGTACATTAAAATTTTGCAGTGTACACCATGAGACATGCCCCATTCATAATTCATAATTAGCGCATTTAGGGCACTGTGTCCTTATTAGCACGTAGCTGCAAAAACCCTGCTGCTCCCTGTTCCTAGACCTGCTTCCACCTTTCGTACCAGCAATTAATCTTTCTCTTGTAATGTCTTTAACACTACAAAGTAGCACTGCAAAGCTAATAAGCAGAGGTTAATGCATAATAGTCAGGCATAATGAATTAAGATTCCGAGTGCAATCCTAACCTGGAGTTAGGCCGGCACAGCTAGGCCAGCAACGTTTGGACAGCACAAGGGCCACTGTAAAGCACATTTGGAGCACTCAGGGAGGACGGTGCACGTCCTTTCCAGGGCTTGAGAGAGGAGCCTTTTCCAGGCTTAAATAGCGATACAACGGATTGGATCAGGGGCCTTCTGCACGCCAAATAGCTCTGTCATGGAACTACAGTAGCTTCCCAAAGGAAATCTTCACAAGGTGGCTTTTGTTAATGAAATTGGCCCAGCTGTAGTCTATTTCTATATCCCTTAAATGACAGTCCATAACACACCACACTCGGGCCTGTAATTGTCTGTATCCAGTGATGGGATCTGGAGGACCGCCTCCTTCCATACAATCCAACCCGTACTCTTAGATCATCTGGGGGGGCCCTTCTGACTGTGCCGCCACCAGGAGAAATGAGAGGGATGGCGGCCAGGAAGAGGGCCTTCTCGGTGGTGGCCCCCCAACTCTGGAACACCCTCCCCTTAGAATTGAGAACTGCTCCCTCTTTGTTTACATTTCAGAGGGGGCTGAAGACCTTTTTATTCCAAAAAGCTTTTAACTGTTGACAGGCTGGCTGGCTGGCTGGTTTGTGTATTTTTATAGTTGATTTTATGATCCACTGGGTGTGTTGTTTTTTAAATGGTATTTGTTTTAATTTTGTTGATTGTATTGTTTTTAATTGCTTTTTAATTTTAATTTTATATTGTATCTTTTTTATATTGTAATGCCGCCTTGAGTGCCTCCGGGCAAAAAGGCGGGGTAAAAATCAAATAAATAAATAAATAAATAAATAAATAAATAAATAAATAATAATAATAATAATAATAATAAATAATCACTGGCTGTATCCCTAGACTTTCAGGTCTTTGGGGACCCCTCCAGCACTTCTGGACCTCTGGCTCTTTCAGGCCCTCTCCAGTACTAACCTGTCTCTGGGCTGCCTCCCAAAACATGAAGGAGGGCATGACGCCCCTAGCCCTCATTACTTTCCCACTCCTCTCCTTGCATGACTCCCTCTGCTGCTCCCCCAGGCGCTGCAGGCTGGGCTGGGTTCTTGCATGAGCTCCATGTCCCCATAGCTTGACTGCCGGCGGCCAGTTCCTTGTGGTCAGTTCCTTGTGATCTGCCTCAAGTCACGGGCCCGGCTCCGACCTTGTGCTCCAACATCAGAGCAGGTTAGCAAGAACATTGGCAGGGCCCTAGACTTGCAGGGCCCCTATGCTTTAGCTTAGTCAGCCTTGTCAGAAATAGGATTTGACTCCAAATTTACTATTCAATACAAAGGTTGATTCACGTATTTGCAAACATGGGTGGCAAGGGAAACACACCAAGCCACACCTTGGATCATCAGGTTTAACCACTTATACCCTCAGGCGTGTTTTTCTTACTTTGCACTCATTGGTCTTAGCTTAACCAATCAACGGCGCCCAAACAGAATATTTTGGACTTCCCTCTGCATAGCTCCTTGATATGTGCCTCCTTCCCCTGTACATATTTCTACATACAACCAGTGGTGACATCTAAATGATTTAAGAACAGGTACTCACTTTTGATTGGCATGTGTCGGGACCCGCCCACCGGAAGTGACGTCATAAGCCAGAAGTGATGTCATGGCAGGAAGTGACATGAAAAAAGCCCTTTTTGAGGCCTCAGATGATTTTAAACTGACCCAACAGTTGCAACAGTATTCCACAGCACCCCCAGAACATGTGAAGGAGGCCTGGCATCAGGTTAAAACCCCAGAGCAACTCATTTTTCAGTGGCAAGGAAAGGAAAGGCTCCGCTTGCTGCCTGCCTGCCTGCCTGGCTCTGAGAACATACAGGCAACTCAAACATGCAGGAAATTCAAACGTTGCAGAGGGCGGAGTCGACGAGTGGGCGGGCAAATGGGCGGGGCCAGCTATAATCCTAGAAACCGGTACTCGCGTACCCCCGCGTACCCCCTGCATGACATCACTGCATACAACATATGTTAATGCTAATTTGAACTTAATTAGAAAGAGGTGTGAGATAATATTAATGAGGGCTATTTGCGCATGCCCAATCTACTTTCTCTCAAGGCTGAAGCTGTTCGCCACCACATGTTACTCTGTTATCTGGCTCCGAGGAGCCACAGGCAAGAAACGAAACCTTTTGGCTCTGGAATGTGTACGCCCCCTTGTAACTTTCCTTTGTAACCCCCCACCCCTGGCTAATTTATCTGGCTAGCTAGACCTTCGCCTGAAAACACAAGCCGATTCTTCGCTAACTACTTTTTGCTCCAAATTACAGGCTTTATGTTTTAGCTTCTGTGTTTCCAAATCACGGATCAATCTTCATATTCCACAGCCTTATGGATAATACAGCCCTGCCCACACTTTCAAACCCTTCCCCAGAAGCAGCTGGGGAACCATCCATCACAAACCATCCATCACAGCCTCCCTCCTCAAGCACATTATACAATCCCCAACTAAGCTACTGCTGTTCCAAACTCCACCTAATGGAGTCAACATTAAAGTCAACAGGAAGTCAACTGCTTCCTGTCAATGTCTTTCCAAGGGGGAAAAAGATTGGAAAGGAAGAGAACAAAAAAGCAAACCTTGCTAGAAAACAGGTCTCCAGGAGTGGGCCTTTCTCAAGCCACAAAGCAGATGAAATGTGGCACCTCGAAAGAACATCTTGTGAAAATCCCGTTGGCACAGAAAGCAACAGAATACAAACTACTTTAAAAAAAATTACCTCCTCATGATCCATCACCGGCTACCTCCCTAATTGCCTTGTTCTGAGACTACAGTAATCCTATGCAAATCACCTTGATTTGAAATGCAAGCCTGAAAATGCTTATTGTCCCTGGCGGAGGAGCAGTGCAATCTCAGCAATCATTTATCTTCTCCTCCAGTCGGTAGCTCTCAATTTTAGTACCAGCTATCAAATGCAATAGCATGCTTTCAAATAAAGAGTCCTATTGAAGGCAGCCATGAAATGAGGTAGTGGCATCAACAAAAGGGTAAATTGGCTCATCCCTATGCAAAAAGTCTACATCGTGAAAGATACCGAAGGCACAAAATCCACCATGGCCATAAACTGTAAAGCAGTGGTATTCAAACTTATTAGACCAGGACCCACTTTTTAGAATGGCACTCGTGTTGGGACCCACCAGAAGTGAGGTCATTAACCTGGAAGTGATGTGGTGGCAGGAAGTGACATCATCAAGCAGGAAGTGACGTCATTGTAACATCATAAAATGACACTCCTGAAATGCAAATTGGCATTCGTGGACTGTAGCAATTGTACAACCATGAAATATCGCTGACAGAAAGCAAGACTAGGACAAAATATGATGTAAAAACATTGAACTAAAAACAAAATTTTAAAAAAAATCCTCACTTGAAAATTCAAACGGTTAACACTCACAAAAGGAATATAACAAGAATAAGGTCTGCAGTTTCCCAGATGGCTGCTTTCAGCTTTCTGCGACCCACGTGACATCAGATGGTGACCCACCAAGTGGGTCCCGACCCACAGTTTGAACAACACTTCTGTAAAGCAAAAGCTTAATGCTTTCGCAAAAGCTACCTGCATTCCTGTGCAAGAGGATTTAGACACGTCAAAAATCCTGTACTGACAGGGCATGAGCCATAAGCCCAAACAAGATGGGGAACTCCTTAGTTCAGAGGCAACCCGGTCCAGTGGTTGCTATAAGATTGACTGGAGAGGCAGGGTGCTGGGAATGGATGTCGCAAATGTAGCCAGGATGCGTGCACAAGAGCTTGGTTCTGCTTTCGGGTGGCTGGCTGGACCATGTCTCTTTGGGTCCACTGCTGTGATTTTAGAAGCCTGTGAATACCAGCCCAACATGAGGCTATAGCTCCGTGGAAGTGCATCTGCTTTGTACCCAGAAGATCCCAGCTTCAATTCCTCACTGGGACTGCAGGTAGGGCTTGGAAAGACCCTTGTCTGGAACCCTGGAGAGCTCTTGCCACTGCCAACCCAACTCTGAGGCCACCTGAAGTGGGTTACATCAGTGGTAGATTGCGAAGGGTCCAAGAGAGCAGATTCAGATTCAGGGTTTCTTTGACGCCGAATCTGCCACCACCTCCCTCCAAGCTGCTGCCCAGTGGCGTTGCTGCAGGAGAGGCAAAACACCAAGTATTGCAGGAGCCTGAGCTCCCGTGCAACGCAGTCCCTCCCCCTTGTTTTCAGAGCCATTTGCAGCTCGGAGAGGCGGCTCAGAGGCTTTGCTCTCCAAACCGCGAACGGCTCTGGAGGCGAGGGAGAGGAACTGTATTACACAGGAGCTCAGGCTCCTGCAACACTTTGCATTTCCCACCCTCCTATAGGAACGCCACTGCTGCCGCCAATGTAAAGGCATAATGTAAAGTGCTTCCCCACTTGCTTAAGCGAGAAGCAGATCATTCCCTTCCTTTCCGTTCTCATTGTGTTCTGCTGTTGTACCAGTCATTGCGGGACTCCCAGTTCCATTTACCAGGACAGCGTGAACACACGTCCTGCAGTTCTGTGTGTCACAGCAGTCCACCCAGCCTTGATTCATCTCTCTGCTCAACTTCCTGCTGGCTCTCAGTGAGTGGGAAAAGGTTGAAGCCCATCTCCTCCTCCAGTGCTTCTGGAGGAAATGAGGGGAAATGCTTCCCCAACTGCTGCTTCCTCACTGGTCTCCTGCACCCCCAACCCAGCTACTTAGGAAACCAGCCGAGTGGACAAAGAGATGCAGAGTAGGGCAATCTGGTGCGGCCCCTGCCCCCAATGCAGCATTCTGGGGCTGCCTCCTTCTCGGCATCATCCTGCTTGAAATAAACAGGTTGAGTGGAAAATGCTGGGAGTGTCTGTTTCAACCTGTCTATTTCAAATTGGATGGCTTCGCCCCCCTAGGAATCCGGAGTCGCTCCCTTTAACCCTCTGAGTGCCGGCCAACCAAGAAGAAAAGCTCTTTGCAGAGGACTCAGGAGGGGGGAAGAGGGAGAGTGAAGTGGGCGGAGTCAGCCCTAATTTTAACTAGTGGAACTGAGTTCCCCCGCGTTCCCCCTGCATGACATCACTGGATGGAGTCAGAAAAGGGAGATAGCCCCGGAGCTCAAGGGGGCAGGTTCCAAATCACCATGCTCCACCATCCCTTGCCTCTCTGCGTTCCTAAGCAACTGACGGGCAAGGGGGAGGAAGAGGAAGCAGCAGCAAGAATAGGCATTGTTTTAGAGGTGCAGTGGGGTGCATATCTGCCAGGGTGGTGGATCCTCACGAACTGCTCCTGCACTCTGCTGTGCAGGGGCAGTGGGGCGCAATCTTAACCTGGAGTTAGGCCACCAAAGCTTGGCCGGCACAAGGGACACCATAAAGTATGTTTGGACCACTCTCAGAGTCAAGCACACAGACGTGCACCATCCTCCCTAACTCCGAGAGTGGTCCAAACACGCTTTACCATGGCCCTTGTGCCAGCCAAACTGCGTTGGCCTAATTGTGCCGGCCCAACTCCAGGTTAGGATTAAGAGCAATAGCAGCTGTTTGAAATGGCTTGGATTCAGGAGACAGAAAGGTGTGTAATGAAGTCTGGGAATACACAGGAGACAGCCGAATCTCATGCAGGCAGCCAAATGAAGCAGGTGATATTGAGAACACGAGCTGTCAACACGAAGTCAGGCAAATGTGAAATCCATAATTTAATAAATTGCAATGCTCAGGTTGAAGACGTTGTTTCGGAATTCACATTTTCTTGGCAGATTAAGGTCCAAAAGTGTTTAATTTTAAATAACTTTAACAAGTTCTTCTTGGAATGGTTACATACTGACAACTACTGTATAGCAGCTTTGTGGACTTATATTAGTCTGGACAAGACATTCTCCCAGGCCAAGCCAGCCTATGTCACAAGGGTCATTTAAACAGGAGACACGGCAACAGGTGCACTTCCTGAAGAATTAATTGCTGTCATTTCTCGTGCATCCATTGACATACTTGTATCAAGCACATGATGGGACATTTACAGCACAATCCTAGGCATGTCTACTTGGAAGTAAGGCTCATTGAATTCAGTGGGACTTAATCCCAGGTAAGTGTAGGATTGCACACTGACAGCCGAAGAGTATCCAGGGAGGGATTATTGGCAGTGGAAGAGGCTTCTACTGCAGTGGTGTCATCTACAAATAAGGAACGGGAATGTTGGGCGGGACTTCCACGGGACTTCCACGTGATTGGATGCCCGCCCGTCTCGTTCCACGGCTGCCCTGGCCTCGGGGGGGTGCCTGCTCGCTGGGGGAGATGGGTGGGGGGCGCGCCGGAGCCTGGGCGAGCAGTGGTGTGGCGCACAAACCGGGGGCAGCCCCCCCCCCCGAGGCCAGGGCAGCCACGGAACGAAACAGGCGGGCTGCCAATTACGCAGAAGTCCCGCCCAAGTCCCGCCCATCGTTCCCGTTCCTTATTTGTAGATGACATCACTGTTCTACTGCCATAAAATGGCTGCTGACAGAGTATGGATGGTGGCCATTTTGGGAGTGCAGCTACAAAAGGCAGGAGCACTCCACATCCAGTTCTCTCACGCCTGCTGGACCAGGAAGGCAGGGGCAGGGCATAGGCAGAGAGGGAACTTTGCCTGTCCTAGACCTTAACACAGCGGTTCTCAACCTGGGGGTCGCGACCCCTTTGGGGGTCGAATAACCATTTGAAAGGGGTTGGTTAGGATTGCACCCTAAAATAATCTTTGCTAACCAGGCTTAGGAAGCACTGCCCAAAGCTTTCAGGGAAAATGTTGTCAGTCTTCAGTTATGAAATAGCTATGAAAATAATTTTATAGTTGGGGGTCCCAACAGGCTGTCATAAGAAAAAGTGGGTCCCGGTGGAAAAAAGGTTGAGAACCACTGCCTTAACGTATGCCCCTAGGCAAGTGTCTCAGTTTGCCTACTGCTGAGCATGATGTTTCTTCTCAGGTTGGTGAAAAATTCCAGAGCTTTGCTACATGACCACCCCATTCTCCCACATACTGCACCTGTTTCCAAGCAGGACTGGGAAATCTGTCAGAAACTCCAGAGAACAGACTTTGTAGACAGAGAGAGAGGGGTCTGCATAAATACTGGAGCTATGGACCGATGATCTGACTCCGTATAAAGCAATCATATTTCACAAACACAGAAGGAAAGGGGACCATGCTGTTTGCCTCCTGTATGATAAATGGCCATTATTGCAATTTCAGAATGGAGGCAAATTGTTTTGTCCACCAAAGTACAGCAATAAAATTACTAATGGACCCTGCCAGTGTTGCAGGGCAACTGCGGACTTGCTGGTTTAATTTGTTGTGCAGCCTTTGCAAGCACAATTATAACCCTTGTTATTGCTGCTGAGCAAATGGACAAAGCCAGATGCAATGCTCAGGGGTGAGATTCTTAAACTTGTGTGTAGCAAAGAACTGCACCACCGCCTGACACATTTGTGCACATGGCCAGACTCAAGTTGCATTTGCTCAAGGTGATGCTCAGAAA
Source organism: Lerista edwardsae (assembly GCA_029204185.1). Taxonomy (NCBI): domain Eukaryota; kingdom Metazoa; phylum Chordata; class Lepidosauria; order Squamata; family Scincidae; genus Lerista; species Lerista edwardsae. Next base: position 7,909,531 of record JAJKFI010000013.1, read on the forward strand.
ACATCAGGCCCACAGACCTGGGGGGGGGGGAAGAGAGAGAAAGACAGACTTCTGCAGCCAAGCTCTTTGCAGGAGCAACACCCCCTCTCAGACTTCTGAGAAGCCTCTGTGAAAACTTCCATGACCTATGAACAATGCCACCACCCTGGGTACTTCCTGGCTTGGCAACAAATAATACCATTGATGGTCACATAGAAGAATGTGCCTCTCCCTGGCTCCCCCTCACCCAATACTGTAGCCAGAGGGGGGGGCAGCATGGTAAATATGGCAGATGCCACTACAGGCAGTGATGTCATCCGGGTGCGCCAGGAACCAGATGATTGACCGGATGTCAGGAACCGGGTGATTGACAGCCCTCTGCCCCTATGGCGGAGGGCTGCCCTGCCTCCCTAAGCCTCACAGTGCCTGAATCACTCCATTTCAGAGCAATTCGGGATGCGAGGGAGGGAGCTCGCCCGTCCTCCGGAGAGGCGGCATGGCCCGGGCCTGTCCGCAGAACTAGCGGAACAGCGTACCGGGCCGTTCCGCCTGGATGACGCCTCTGACTACAGGCCATGTAATGCTGTTGCTTCCCCAAATGGCTCTGACAGCAAGGGGGAGGGCAGGGCCATTTATTTACCATGCTGCCCCTCCTCTAGCTATGCTTCTGCCCTCACTCACAGGTCACTTTTTAAAATGGCACTCGAATCAGGAACCACAATAAGTGATGTCATTGACCTAGAAGTGATGTCATAGCCAGAAGTGACATCATCCAGCAGGAAGTGCCATTATGTGACATAATAAAAGGACACTCTTGAAAAGCAAATTGGCATTCTTGGACTACAGCAATTGTACAATCATGAAACATCCCTGACAGAAAGCAGGATTAGGACAAGATAGTTTGTAGAAGCACTGAACTGAAAAAAAAAATTAAAAACCCTCACTTGAAAATTCAAACTGTTAACACTCACCAAAAGAATATAACAAGAGTAAGGTCTGCAGCTTCCAAGATGGCTGCTCCCGGCAATCTGCCACCCACCTGATATCATGTAGTGACCCACCAAGTGGGTCCCAACTCAGTTTGAATAACTCTGTCTTACAGGCACGTTATACCTACAATAAATTGTACTGTGCCCTGAATATTTGTAATAAGGATGAGTGAGACTTTAATAAGACCAAGTTCCACTGAGGTCTGTTGTGAGCCAATTGCACAAAGTTTTGGCATGCATGTTAGGAGATTCCCCACATGCACATGTCTAGAGCACTGCTGGTAATTTATCAAGGAACCAAAAGTTAGGGCTGAATAGTAGCTGATTGAGAAACAAATTCTGTAAGAACAAATTCTAATTCTATTCGTATTTTTCCAGTCCTGAGCAGAAGATGATTTCTGCTGAAAACCCACTGGATAATTCACAGCTCCGTCAATTTTGGTTGCCTTCCCATCCCATCCATATTTTATGCTTCTGTCCTTTTTAATTCATGCTCACAGGTGAAACATTCCATGTAATTTGCAGTTTTCAGGCTGCATGAACATAAAAGTCAGGATTCAAAGAGATCTTTTTGGCATCCTGCCTGCTACAGAGCCTTCAAAAGAGCATGCAAAACCCACCACTGTGATTCTGTGTCATGGCTTTTGAGAACTGAGAATACCATACATTAAAGTTTTAAGAACTTTCAGACTTTAAAATTTGACAGCAGGAAGCCATGAAACACAGAACATTTTGTACGTGTTTGTGAATGTCATTTCCAAATAAAAATTAAGTTCCTGCTTTTTGTGGAGCAGGTTTACCACTTCAGTGAGCACAAATGAGCTCATTTCAGTGAGCAGAAAATGACATGATTTTAAAGAGCTGAGTATATGTATATATACAGCGATGGTGATGTGGGAGGTCCCCCCCCCCCCAGGATTCTCTCAGACTTTATTAGGCTTTTCCTGGCTGGCCGTGGTCTGCCCCAGCCATGTCTGCAACCACTCTGCCTTTTTCCTGGCTTCCACAGCCACATGCAACCACTTTGCTCCTTTTCCTCCAACAGTGCAAGCCTGAACCATTGAAGAACTACAAAACATAACCCTTGTAATGTAGCACAGTAACCAGAATAAAACAATAGAGGTTTTGGTAACAATAGAAGCAGCAACTCTGGTGGGAAAAAACACTTCTTGGCAAGAGCAACTGTTAAGATTCTCCTTAGCCTGGCTCTGTACCCTATTGTGGTTAATTTGGCCTTGCAGGGAACACTTGCATTGCTATGCTCAATAGTCAGATGCACATAATGCAGGACCTGGAAAGGGGAAGGTCAGACCAGGATGTCATGGAAGGAGGGGAAGGTTGTGGACATCCTCCCTGTCCCAAAAACATGTGGAGACCTGACTCCATTTTGGATCTCATCCTGAGAGTGAAGAATTGGCACCAGACATCTGTAAGTCACCTTCCCCCCCCCCCGAGTCTTAAAGAAATGCACGTCTGGTCTCTGACAAAAGGTTTATGCAATGACAAGTCCTGCCTGAAATTCAATCAAGTTCTTATCTGCCCAAAAGCCAAGAGTTTTCCCCCATCAGAATATCTTATCACTATTAAAATGCAAGCCCTCTTCCTGAAAGTACAACCACCTTGATTGCATCTCCAGCATTGCTGCTAAATCTGTCTAAGTGTCGCCTCCTGCTTTTGTGTTTAAATGTGTCAAACTTAATTGTTACCTATGTTTGCATCTGACTAGACTTTGTAATCGTGCCCCTAACCCTTTTGTTAAGGTCACACAAAGAGAGGAGGGGAGCAAAAACCTAAAAACCGACCAATCAGATGGCTCACATACCAAATGGCCAATAGCATTTGGCAAATGTTTTTATTTGCTGTTGTCAATTCCACATTTTGCATATTCAACTGCATAACTGACCAAACCCAGATGTACAATTTGCACAAGTTCTGTAATCTCCTTGGAAGCATGCTGCATCTTGTGTCCGTTTTGCTAATGTCTTACACATGAGTAAAATGTACTTCTCTTTCTGCAGCAACAAATGCCTGCTGGCATTCTTTCCAGGTCTAACTTCTAAAACACAGCACCATCCTGGATAATACCATCAATGCACATGACACAATACACAGAGTTAAAAAGATCAGCGAATACAGTCTAGACACTGGCACAAGGAAGATAACAGAGAAAGGGAAGAAGATAGAGGTCAGGATACAGAGGGGATGAGGGGAAGTGATACTTTCCATTTCATCAGGGAACGAGGTCAAAGGAGTGGTGCCAAAGGCTTCATGGAACAGGTGAGTGTTAAGAAGAGATTTGAAGGATGCCAGGGAGGAAGCATCCTGCTCATTAGCCCCCTTAATTCATCTATACTTCACATCAAACTGAATGTGAACTTAACGTGCACTAAAGAGGCTGACTTCCAATAGAAAGAAAACTCATTTTCTCAAGGAGCAGATGTGGGAAAGTGATCTTGATCAGCACTGGGGCACGCAGAGGTTTCGTGGTGCACTAGATCTCCACGGAAAATTTCACTCCCAAATTGGCTGTTTGCCACGAAGTAGTAAATTGCTAGGTCAGGAGTGAACAGCCAATTGGAGGGGATGACATTGTACAGGGAAAGAGTTGGCACTGATTGGGGCTGCATACAGCAAGCCTATTTGCGAAACAACGAGGGGCACTCCAGCCAGCCCCTTTAGCATGCCTGTCAAGGAACAGCTAGATTCAGCCCTATAGGTGGTATCCAAGTCCCAAGTTGTGTTAAAGGAATTTTAATGGGTCTACCTTATCATAAAAGGAAATAAAAAGCAGTGCTTGTTTGAAATTCCCTGTAAACCACTTTGTGAACTTTTTTTTGTTGAAATCATCATCATCATCATCCCTCATTTGGGCAGCCGTTAAAAATACAGAATCTCTCTCTGCTTTCTGTGGAACTTTCCTGCATACATTACATTGGGCAAAACTTCCACAACAGGTGTGCTCCAGTATCCACTGATTCGATATCCACCGTTTCAGTTATCCGCAAATACCATGGTTGCTGGGACTCCTATCCCAGGAGCAGGCAGGCAGCTGAACAGTCTAAAAAGACTGGGGAACATTAAACAAATCTCTTTTTTTGACCTTGTTGCAGCAAAACCACTGATGTTCCCCTATCTTTAAAAAGGTGTCCCCAATATCCACGGTTTCAGCTATCCACAGTGGGGTCTGGAATGGAACTCCAGCAGATACCGGGATCCCAGGACACACCTGTACTCACTACTTTCAGCAACCTACAGCCCGTGGGCTGGATCTGGCCCATCATCTGGCCTTTGTGGAGCTCATCTTTGGAGGCAATGCCTTCCACCCACTTTGCTGCCGGCTAGATGGGGAATGGGAAAGCCTCCTGCCTGCCCAGGCTCCTAGAACCTCTGACAATGACTGGCACAGGGACTCTGTGAGCCTGGGCAGGTGGCTCCACCATACCTCACCTGGCACATGGCAAACTTGGCAGAAGGCCTCACCTCTCAAGCTGAAGTCTGCATAGCCACTTCTTGGAGCTCAGTGACCCAGGCGTGCGGTGGTGGTATGATGACATCATTGCTGAACATCCAATCCCTTTTCCCAAAGAAGGTTGTCGACCCCTGATGTAGCCTGAACAATCCAAATTTCAATTGCCACAAATGGTAAGTAGCAGCCTCTTTGTAATGCAGCAGATGGTATTGCATTGATGTACAGAACGTCTCGTGCATTTGCCATCTTGCAATGAGAAATTTACATCTCTCTCTCTCTCTCTCTCTCTCTCTCTCTCTCTCTCTCTCTCTCTCTCTCTCTCTCTCTCCCCCCCACACACACACACACACGGTATGAGTCATCCATATTCTGCCCCTGGTGCAGAGCAAAAGGCCATAACATGCCATTTTTCACATTGAAAATGCATTCAAGTCTTTTATTCACATCTCATTAGAGGATGCAGAAGGTAGAAAACCAGTACACACGCCTGGGCCTTTTTCCACCCCATACGTCCATCCTCCTGGCAGCGCATCTCCAATTATCCTTGTTGACCAGAAGAGTTTGTTTCCCTGTGCCAGGCTGGCTTTGAAGAGCTAAATTGCAAATCTCTATCCACTTCCACATGCAGGTTCATAAAGGCATTAGAATGATGAAATTAATTGCCACTGTCCAAAAGGAAAAAACACAAACATAAAGGCAAGCAGGGCTCTAAATATACAGCAATGGCTTGGAGAATTGGGGTTTATATCTCTGCTTCTCTCACGTACATTTGAACATGTGGTCTTTTATGCATCTTTGTACCAGTTCTGGTCAGTCATAACCCTGACATACTGTATTTTTGGGGGGAGGCGGAAATGGAGAGCTAAGTCAAAAATGAAGTTGACGCACTCAGGACATTGGATAATGGTCATCCTGGGATTGTCACTATCAATGACTTGTAGTCTCAAAGTCTATTGATAGTGACAATCACAGGATGACCTCCATCCACATTAATGTCAAGGGGGATCACTCCTTTGACACGGATGTATATGCAGTCCACAGGTCCATAGGATGGCTCTTCCTCCAGCTTTTTGCGCCCCCAGCATATCACCCAATGATGACTATAGGGATAAATTCCTTCCTTCCCACCACCACCATCAAATATTGCAGCATAATAGTCAACCTACAGTTTTCCCAGATCCTTGTCAAAACTGTGGCACTTAACAAAACGTATCCATGAAACAGACAACTAAAGTGCACTTTTCAAAGCATCTGGGTTAATCCAGTTTAGATGGCCTCAGTGTTGCCAGCTGTCCTGATCCCGTCATGGACAATCTGGAAAATTGCCATCGTCATAGCTTGAATGAAGAAACATGACTGTTGTGACTGGGAAATGCAGGCACCTGTAAATTTCAAGCTAGAAAAGCAAATAACAGTGCAATCCTACCCCTCCCCTTGCGTCAATGCTACATCATAGCGTCGAAGCAAGGGGCGGAGTGCTGGCGTGCGGACACCGAGCAGCACCCCTGCATCGGTGGTCCAGCTCTGAAGCCGATGCTACTCGTGGCAACTCGATGCTACTTCAGAACACCAACAGACAGCCTCCCTTGTGCCGACCGAAGCTGGTCAGCATGAGAGAGGCTCTGTGCCGAGGCGGCACAGGGATTGGAGGGAGGGAGAGAGGTGGGGGCGGGACTTGGGCAGGACATGGGTGGGTTTGGGAGGTGGCCATACGGCCACTTCCTAAGCTTGTCCACGAGGCCACGTGGCCCCGATTCGGGCCGTGCAGTCTCCTCGGATCTGCTCCTGCTCTTTAGCGGGCACAGATCCAAGGAGCACATATAATAGGGGAGGCTGGAGCCTCCCCTACGGTAAGGGAGCAAATGCTCCCTTGCCATGGGGCGGCTCCAACTTCTCTTAAGCAGCATCGGATATGGCGCTGGCCCGTCGGCCTCGCCAGTCCAGCGCTGCTTAGGACTGCGCCCTAAATGTGGTCACTTTCTAGTCCTAAAGAAAGTCCCTCTTCTCTCAAAACTGGCTAGAACAGTGCTTCTCAAACTTTTGAGCACCAGGACGCACTTTTTAGAATGACAGTCTGTCTGGGACCCACCAGATGTCATATCACGGCTGGAAGCCGTCACTATGATGCCAGAGCCTGCTGCTTTTCTGAGAAAGCAGCAATAAATTGGGTTATTTCTCAGCCAATTTCCAATAGCAAAATGAATCAGAAAGGAAAAAAAGCCTATCTACAATCTTGACTTGCGCAAAACAACCACACAGCCCTCCTCCCTTTCCAGCATCCCTATATTTTCAATATGGTCATCTGAGTCCTGCTTTCCTAGAGTTGAAATGTGAAAAAGCCTAGGAGAAAGAAAAAGAACGCCATGATTACCTCTTCCCATTTTAAGCACAGCGCGGACGTAACTCAAGCCAGGCTTGTCCTGAAATTTTGGAGGATTGTCCTGAGCCATTAAAGACTGTACAAATGGACTGAAATGCCACCTGTGCTTGTTCCCGCTGCCGCATCATTCAGCATCCTTTCATCCTGCGCAACATAACCGGCGACTCACTGAGCTGATTGCCAAGCTTTTAGCCTCATAACTATACCGCAGATATTTTGCAGGCGTTTTTTTTTTTTTCCTTAGCAAAAGAACAAGTTATTCTAATTGAATAGGCCCGACTGGGGGATCTGGCAGCATTAAGTAGCTGCTTAACCAGAGGTTGTTGCAGGCAAACCAAGCCTGTCTGGGCCTTGAGCTGCCAGAACCTGCCGCCCAGCAGCACAAGGATCTTTGCAGTGGCAAGAAAGCTGCACTCTGGCCATCACACGCTTCGGGGCCACTGCTGCAAATGGTGAGAGGTAGTGGTGTCATCCTACCAGTACGCTGGGCGGGACATCCGGGTGATTGGCAGCCTGCCCGTTGCGTACCACAGCGTTACGCCATTTGCGTAACGTACGCAAGCGGCGTAACTGGTTACGCAAACGGCGTAACGCTGCGGTACGCAACGGGCAGGCTGCCGATCACCCGGATGTCCCGCCCAGTGTACCGGTAGGATGACACCACTGGTCAGAGATGTGGCGTGCATGCCAGAGGCCCTGCCAGCAAGTTGGAGGTGGGGGAGTGTCATGGGCGAGGATGGAGGTGATCAAGGCATAGGACCAGGGTGGACCCCAGTGGCAGTGACTTCCATCAGGATCCAATCCCCCATCTTTCAACCTGCCCTGTGCCCATTCTCAGACTTAAACCAGCTACATAGCTGGCATGGATCCGAGGAAACCCATTGGCCACTGGAAGGCCCCCCCCAGGGGTAAGTAAAGATTCCGTTAATTAGCTTCTGGTTGCCCCCCCCCCACACACACACACACAGTGTGTGCTCCATCTATGAGGAGGCTGCATAATCATCAATAGGGAGGTTAGGAGTGGGCTGTTACTCAGTCCTCTTAGGCATACACATATTAATAGTCAGTCCTCTTTATATCCAACCTCGTCATCTGCAACTTCGCTTATCTGCAAGGGGCAGATTCGCTACTTTCCGCACCTCTGTCCTCATTATCCACTGTGCAGAGACCTTCCAAAGCCTGCAGGTATCTTCAGAATGGCACCTGCAACTGGCCTCTTTAAATGGGCGGCAGAAGCATCAGCCAGCCATTAAGGGATCCATGCAGTGGTGTCATCTACTCTCGCGGAGACGGAACGCTGGGCGGGACTTATGTTTGACTGGCTGCCTGCCCGTTCGCTTCCGCCGTCCTTCCTGCTCGCCCAGGTACCCAGCGCGCCCCCCCCACCCGTCCCCCCTGCATCCATCACAGAGCTGGGCAAGCAGCGGTGGGGCGCGGCGACCGAGGGCAGCCCGCATGGCGGGGGGAAGGCGACACAACCGCACGGACCGGGCTGCCAGTCAAACGTATGTCCCACCCTGCGTTCCGTCTCCGTGAGAGTAGATGACACCACTGGACCCATGCTGGTAGCAAGTGCCATTCTGAAGGTCCCAGCAGGTTTTGGAAGGTCTCTGCAGCATTCAGAGATCTTTTGGCACTTCCTGCTGCACTCTGCTGGCTTCTTGAGGGTCTCTGCTGGATTCTTCTGCTGGTAGATAAAGTACCCCTTGTACCTAGCCCCATTGATCCCATGGGATCAATGATTTGTTATCTGCAAATTTGCTATCGGCAAGGATTTCCCAGAACCTAACCATAGCACATAACGAGTATGAGAACCAGGGAACATCCACTAAAATTGAGTGTTGGGAGAGTGAAAACAGATAAAAGGAAATACTTTTTTACCCAGCAGGTAATTAAGCTATGGAACTTCTTGTCACAGGTGATGGCATCTGGCCTAGATGCCTTTAAAAAAGGGTTAGACAGATTTCTGGAGGAAAATTCCATCGTGGGCTGTAGCTATGATGGGTGGTGCAACCTCCTTACATTAATAGTAGGCTACTTCAGAATGCCATGTGCAAGACAGTGGCAACAGGATGCAAAAACCTTGTTGTCTACTGGGCTCCCTGAGGCACCTGGTGGGCCACTGTGAGATACAGAAAGCTGGACTAGATGGGCTTTTGGCCTGATCCAGCAGGGCTCTTCTTATGTTCTTGAGGCCCAGATTGGGTTAATTACCTCAGAATTTTACCTCAGAAATTTACCTCAGAATGCCAGATATAAGAGAGTGACAACAGGATGCAGACATCTTGTTGTCTTCTGTGCTCCCTGAGGCACCTGGTGGGCCACTGTGAGATACAGGAAGCTGGACTAGATGGGCCTTTGGCCTGATCCAGCAGGGTTCTTCTTATGTTCTTACCCAAAGATATTATTACTTGGATTACAAGAAACTAACCACGACATACACTGGTGGTGCAGAGAACAATGAAGTCCTTTCTGCTTGACCTAAGAATGCTTTTTTTCCCATTATGACTTGGTTGCCATCGAACCAAAGTGCAGCCATCTCAAGTCTTTTGCTTAGTCACTTGTCTAAAGCTGCTGAAGTATGTAACTGCTTCTCTCTCTGCTCTCATTGTTTCCACTCATTTGCCCCCACCTGTAACCTTCTCTATCCAGTGCTGCTAGCCCTCACAATAGACAGAGAACTGGTTTAAGCTAGCAGAGCTGCCTTCCTTATCAAAATGGTCACAGCATATTCTCAAGGCCCAATTAACACAGAGCTTCTCATGTCCCAGCCCCGGTGTAGTAATTTTCCACCAAGCAGCGGCTTGGGGGGAGAGAGGGATATAAAGATGATTTAGAATTGTATGCCTTTGCCTTTTCTCTGCCTGCCGAGTAGGGCAGGGCAATTGGCCCGCCTGCGCAGGTGTAATAAAGATGATCCTCATACTCTCTCGTTTGGTTGTCTGCCTTTTTAAATGCTTTCCCCGCGATGAGAACCATTCTGGGCCGATTTTCGGCAACAACATTACCATGATGATTACTGTTAAGTGGCTAATTTACCTGTCTGAGTTTTTATCAGGCTGAGGGCATGGCAAATAGCCGTATTATCCCACATAGCGGTGTGGGCTGCGACAAGGGATTTTCTGAATTAATTCACTGCCTGAAAGGAGCTTATGCAAGAAACGTTGTCAAAAGTACAAGCCTATTTTGACATTTGTCCTGGAAATGTCGATCAACTGCTATGAAGGCTGCAGAGCCAGCTCTGTGCAGTGGCAGGGTCCAAGACAGGCCATTCCTGTGGGGGGGGGGCACCGACCTTGCGGGCCTCCCCTAACCAAGAAAAACACTTGTGCCGCTGTGCACAGCACCTGGCAGCAACGTCATGCAGCCGGAACGCTGGGCAGCAGGAACGGGTGAGCGGCAGCCCGCCCGTTGCGTACCGCTCCGTTTTGCCGTCTTCCCCGCCCCCGTGGGGGTGGGGAAGATGGTGAAACGGAGCGGTACACAACAGGCGGGCTGCCGCTCACCCGTTCCTCCTGCCCAGTGTTCCGGCTGCATGACGCCGCTGGCACCTGGCAATAGTTGGTGTTGATATGCTTCCATGAGGCCCATTTGGGGCAATTTAGAGGCAAGGGCAGGTGGAAGTGCCCAAGGTAAAGCTGCTCTGCTCACCCCACTGGCCTACAGCCCATAGAGATCTCAGCTACAGCAGCAGCAGGCGATATGCTCACTGCCCAGGTGTGGGGGGCCCCAAAGTGCGGGCCCCCAAAGTGCGGGGCCCAATATGACCACATTGGTCACATTGGCTTAAGGCCGGCCCTGGAAGGATGACAGGAAAACAGAGCTCCACTGCCCAAGTAGCTCTACTCAGTCCTGTATCAAAGATTTTGTCCCGGTGGTCTCAAGTAGGTGGATCAAAGTCAGTAAATTGGGGGTGGTGGTGGTGATAGTGTTATATGTTGGGTTCCATGCAATAGAAACTCAGACAAGGCAAGCGCAGCTTGAATGTTATTGCAACAGGCAATAGTTAGAACTGAACTGCACTGAAGGGCAACAGCCAGTGGTGTCATCTACAAACAAGGAACGGGAACGCTGGGCGGGACTCGGGCGGGACTTCCGCGTGATTGGCAGCCCGCCCGTTTCGTTGGGCGGCTGCCCTGGCCTCGGGGGGGGCTGCCCCCGGTTTGCGCACCCCACCGCTGCTTGCCCAGACTCCAGTGCGCCCCCACCCGTCTCCCCTAACTAGCAGGCATCCCCCCGAGGCCAGGGCAGTCGCGGAACGGGGCGGGCGGGCAGCCAATCACACAGAAGTCCCGCAGAAGTCCCGCCCAGCGTTCCCGTTCCTTGTTTGCAGATGACACCACTGGCAACAGCCTATCCCCTTTATATAGTTAACTCCAACCCCAGGGCTCTCAATTAGAGGGGTGATTAGCTCAACCAGTCCAGCTCTCTTGCTGGGGCTTGAGTACATAACAGGTAGAGTATCGACTTGGAAAGGTTGGGCTGAAAGTCCAGTCAAGTCTATGTACCAGCAGAGATCAGCCTTGCCCCAGTGGCATTCCTACTGGGGGTCGGGAAGCTTTGCAGGAGCCTGAGCTCTTGTGTAAAGCAGCCCCCCTTGCTTTCAGAAGCTTTGCTTTCCAAGCCATAAATAGCTCTGAAGGAGGAAAGGCTGCTTTATCTTCAAAAACATAGTGTTTTGCCCCCCGCCATTGCCTTGCCCCACCACCCCCCGCCCCCTAAAATACATCTGTCACCGCTTTAGGTGAATCCAGAGCTACCTTTCACTGAACTGCCAGCCACCCATTATGGAATGTATTCCATTTGTGTCTGGCAGACATACAGTCACGCTGGTTATTGTCTTTCAGTTCAAAGCGTCACAACATGTCAACGGAGACTCCACGAGAAAGCAGGGGCTTAATGAAGTCGCTTTGAGGCTATCAAGACGAGCACCCAGCAGCAAATAGAATTGCAGCAAACAGAAGCAAATCAATGAAGGCAAACAGCTTGGCTTTCCCGTTTGCTTCCTCTCCCAAGAAGTCACGGAGGGCTGTGATTGAAAAACATTGCCTCTCCAAAGCAAAAGTGATATGACCAGTAAATTTAACCTGGAAATAAAAGCAGGGTTGGAATGCATTCAGAGCCTGATCGTGCAAAATCTGTGATGGATTCTCTTAAGGCACTATATATATGTTATGTACATATTTATTTAAAAAGGTAAAGGTTTCCCCACGACCGAATGGTCTAGTCGTGACCGACTGTAGGGGGCGGTGCTCATCTCCGTTTCAAAGCCTGCAGAGCCAGCGTTTTGTCCAAGGACAAGCATCCGTGGTATGTGGCCGGCATGACTATACGCCGTAGCGCACGGCACACCGTTACCTTCCCACCGAAGTGGTCCCTATTTATCTACTTGCATTTAGGTACTTTCGAACTGCTAGGTTGGCAGGAGCTGGGACAAGCAACGGGAGCTCACTCCATTGCTCAGTCTTGAACTCCCAACCTTCCGGTCGGAAAGCCCAGCAGCAGGAGTTTAACCCACTGCGCCACCACGTCCCATATTTATTTAGACAGAGTGTATTTCTATGAGCAAAGTATGCAAAGGAGTGTATAGTAAGTGTTTGAAAATGGTGTCACTTACCTTACTCAGAAGTAAGCCCATGATGTTCCGTAAGGCTGTAAAACTATCTTATCAGGAAAAAAAAACACCTTTAAGAGTAAGGTGATAAAAAGAACACAAATAGCAAATTACAGAGCAAGAGCAACAACAGGTTTAAATAATATTTCGGTTAGTTAAAAATAAAAACAATGTGTTCTAAAGCAATGGTTCTCAAACGTTTTGCACCAGGACCCAGCCTTTTGTGAAAGGGAGGGAAGGAATGAGGGAGGAAACAAGCAAAAACAATCAGAGCACAGAAGCTCAATCTGACTCACAATATGACCTGCAATTTAAAAAATTGCTGCCAGGCTCACAGAGAACCACTGGGACAGGATGCCAATCAGGCTAACTAAAGTTCAGGTCCATTAGAAAGGCCCTCAATGGGCAGGCTTGCATGTTTTCGCAGAAGGGACTATAAGGCATCTATTTCTCCTCCTCGTTGGTCTTAGAACCTGCTGTTCTCCTTGCTTTGCAGTCAGCTGAGAATGTTGCACAAAGGGTAGTGCGCAAAGCGTAGTGCTCAAGCATCAGTGACCTATATCTGATCATCCCCACATGCCATTTCCCTTTCATGACTGGATAGTAATGACTGGGAAGTGTCCTCTTCCAGCCACGTTTCGCCCCTCCCTGCCTTCCCCCATCTGCCTTGGAATGCTTTCCTGCTGTTCAGTGGAGAACTTACCACTGATGGCTCCTGGAATTCCTCTGACCAGTACAGAGGCCAAGCGCTTGCCAGTGTGGGTCTCCTTGTCTCCCCTGCTAACCAGTAATGGCATCTAAATGGTTTAGCAACAGGTACTCACTTTTGATTGGCACTTGTGTCGGGGCCCGCCCACCGGAAGTGAGGTCATAGCCGGAACCCAGGAACCGCCCCCAGAAACCGCTGCGCCTCCTCAGTAGGCCACATGGTGGCCCGGGAGAAGGCCCAGGAGTCCCAGGCCTTCCCTGGGGCAGCCACACGGGCTACCGATTCCCCCCCAGGAACTACCGCACCTCCTTGGGAGGGAGCCCCAGGCAGCCTACCTGCTCACGCTGCTGCTGCCTTCGGTCTCCCTCGCTCCGCTGCCTGCCTGCCTGGCTCTGAGAACATGCAGGCAACTCAAACGTGCAGGCAATTCAAACGTTGCAGGGGGCAGAGCAGAGCACCGACAGAGTTGATGAGTGGGCGGGCGAATGGGCGGGGCCAGCCCTAATCCTAGGAACGGGTACACACATACCCCCACGTACCCACTACATGACATGTCTGCTCCTAACCCATGGGTCCCTCCATCATTCTGGCCACCACAAAGTGCCTTACGGCAGTTTGCAATGACCATCTCCCGGGCAGGACGTTAGAGATCAGTGCTGGCCCAAGATCGGGCTCTTATTAATTTTCTAACAGTAATGGGATCGCAGCTCAGGACCTCTGTTATGCCCTAAAGTTTCTTCTATTCTTGGGGACGACATCAAAACGGGAAGGATTGTGACCTTGGGACATATGCGAATGTTGCATAGATGGATGAAATGTATTCACTGCTGTGAAGGAAGCCTCGGTGTAAATGAAGTCGAAACAGTCAAATGTTTTTGATGAATGTGGGTGCGCACACATCATCCGCTTTGAGAATTTGTGTCAATTTTGTGTAATTTCCTTCCAAATTGCCTATAAATGACTAGCTAATCCTCTAGAAACAAAAAAAAATGCAAACAGAAAGAAACTGCACTGAAAAAGCAATCTTGTAACCACAAACATAGGGCTCAATCCTGAGTCCTCCAGAATGGGTGGTTTGAGCCAGTGATGTCATGCAGGGGGTACGTGGGGGTACGCGAGTACCGGTTTCTAGGATTACAGCTGGCCCCGCCCATTCGCCCGCCCACTCGTCGACTCCGCCCTCTGCAACGTTTGAATTTCCTGCATGTTTGAGTTGCCTGCATGTTCTCAGAGCCAGGCAGGCAGGCAGGCAGCGAGCGGAGCCTTTCCTTTCTCTGGGGAAGGAAGGTGGGTCATTCGTGACCACGTGGGTATGCCCTTCCCTTGGATGAGGCAGGGCCGGACTTCAAAGTTGTCTCCTCCTCTTCCTGCGGAAGGGCATCCCAGCTTCCCAGTCCGGCTCTGTCTCGAGCGAAGCAGGTCGGGTTTCCGTGGAGCTCTGTAGAGCTCATCGTCTCCTCAGATTCTCACCACACTTCTATCTTTCTCTAAGTATTACTTCTCCCTTTTCCTTCTGCTTCTTCTTTATTCACCACCTTTTTTCTGCTTGGTGGGTGATAGTTGAGGATCATCAGCTGAACGGCCCTCGTGAGGGGTGAGGCCGGCAGCTGCGACGGCGTGGGCTTCGCGCGCCTGATTCCCACTCTCCAAAGCACCAAAGAGACCCGCTGCGCCTCTCAGCCCGGCTCTGCCGCGAGCGGGAGGTTGCTGGCTGAGGGTGAAGACCCCCCCCCTCTAGCGGGAGAGAAGCAGGAGGCGTTCTCTAGAGTCGAACCGCGCCTGTCAAAGGGGAGCGCCCCAGAAGCCCCGACGTCGTCGCTGGAGCTCCGGAGCGACGGTACAGCTCTGGGTGAGATCGGAACAGGGCACAGACTTGACATACTTTTTGGCGGGGTTTTTCTCTCAGTCTGCCTTTTTGTGTGTCCTGCGACCCCGCGGCGGCCATTTTGAGTGTCCTGCGACCCCCACGGCGGCCATTTTGAGTGTCCTGCGACCCCGCGGTGGCCATTTTGAGTGTCCTGCGACCCCGCAGCGGCCATTTTGAGTGCCCTGCGACCCCGTGGTGGCCATTTTGAGTGTCCTGCGCTCCAGCCATTTTAAAAATTTCCGGGGCAGCAATGGATCAGCCAGTTCCCAGTTCCAGGCTCACTCCTGCCCTAAAGGGAGTAGGGGCATCAGGGTCTGGGATCGTTGGAGGGGAGGGACGGCTATCACGTTCCTCTCCAGTGAAGGCAAAAAGGGATAAAAAGGCTAAACAGCCTATCGAAGGGTTAGTTAAAGAGGCGGTGGAAGTAGCCTTCAGAACACATATGGGAGAGATCATGAAGGCTTGTAGGGGTACTCCCGCCCAGCAGGTTTCGCTGCAGCAGCAGCAGGTTTTTGATTCGTCCAGCTCTGCATCCAGCTCTGACTCCTTTTCCTCTGACCCCCCGCTTAGTCGCCATGCCCGCAAATTGAAGAGGGGTAAACAGGTGCGGCATGGCAAGGCAGCAAAGAAACGCAAGCATCACAAAAAGGAAAAATTTTCCTCGGCCTCATCCTCGTCCTCTGAGTCTGCAAGAGAGGAGGGGGAGTTGTCAGACGATGGTACCTCTGAGGAGGAAGAGGCCCAATCTGTAGACCGCCTTTTTCCAATTGATCTCTTTTCCAAAATGCTGGGCAAGGCCACACGAGCTCTGGGCTTAATGGAAAAAGGGGAGGCGGAGAAAAAAGGAGAAAATTCGAAGTCAAAAAGATTCAACAAATTATTCCCTCAAGGGCCTCCTAAGCCCAATACAATTCCTTTCCCTGTGGAATTTCAGAGAGTGGTTGATTCCGAATGGGGTAGACCCACTGTTCCAAAGCATAAACCTAAGATATGGAATAAGCTGTATACATTGCCAGACTCAGTGTCGGAGTCGTTGTCCTTCCCTGTGGTGGACGCCCCGATCGCGGCGTTGTCTTCAGCGGCGATCATTCCTTCTGAGGGGGAAAGTGGTCCTAGGGACGCTACGGACAAGCGTATTGAAACTTTCCTCAGGAGGGGGTTTGAAGCGACAGCCCTGGCGCTTAAAGCCGCTTCGGCCAATTCCATTATGGCTAGAGCAGCCTTTGTTTGGACTAAAGAATTAGCATCATTGCCCAAACTTCCTTCCCGAGCTAGAAGTCACCTAAAAAAGATTTCAATGGCGGCAGCTTATGCGGCGGATTCTTCCCATGATGTCTTACAACTTACCTCTAGGGCCTTGGCTGCAAATGCGGTGGCCAGACGTAATTTGTGGTTGAGACAATGGAATGGTGATGCCGCGTCCCTTTCTCGGGTCGTTAATATTCCCTTCAAAGGGGGTAAGCTGTTTGGCCAGGATCTGGAGCCCTTACTCGTGGAGAACAAGGATAAGAGGAAGGTCCTTCCCTCTGGGCGGAATGAACCATCCAAAAACAAGCTTCATCTTTTTCGTTCCTCTAGCTTCTTCCCGAAAGGTAGAGACTTTGGCTCCAGATCCAGGCACAAATGGAACAAAACCCGGGTTTTTCCCAGGAACAGAACTTCTGGAAATCGTCCCCCCAGTTCCAGACCCAACAAGGAGCGTAGGGCAACCTGACGCCGCATGGGCAAGTGGCTCAGGAGCCATTGGGGGGCGTTTGCGGGACTTTGCGGGACGCTGGACGCATTCGACGTCCGATGCTTGGGTCCTGCAGACAGTCTCCCAGGGCTATGCCCTGGAATTCCGGTCGATCCCGCCGGATCGGTTCTGGAAAATTCCCCGATCCAGGGACCCATCACACCAGAGGAACAAGTTACAGGCTCTGGAGCATTTGCTAGCAATTCGCGCCATCGAGCCGGTGCCAAGGTCACAGAAACGGAAGGGAGTGTATTCAGTGTGGTTCCTTGTCTCGAAAAAGAACGGGGACAAGCGAGCCATACTGGATCTGAAGTGGCTGAACCGTTTCCTCTGGAAGCGGAAGTTCAAGATGGAGACATGGTGGTCTATTGCAGCGGCACTGGAGAAGGGGGACTACCTCTCTTCAGTGGATTTGACCGAGGCCTACCTACATGTCCCCATTTTGACCGCTCATCGGCGCTTCCTCAGGTTCACATACGGCCATCGCCACTTTCAGTACAGGGCCATGCCGTTTGGGCTGACAACTGCACCACGGGTCTTTACCAAACTTCTGGTGACCGTGGTGGCCAGTCTCCGCCTTCAGGGCATCTCCCTGTTTCCCTATCTCGACGACATCCTGATATGGGCGCCGTCGAGGGAGCAGGCACTGAGGGACACAGACGTGACCCTTGGCTGTCTCAGGGATCATGGGTTCGTAGTGAACCTGGCAAAGAGCTCCCTGGAACCGAGTCAAGTGTTGATTCACCTGGGTCTTCGGCTGGACATGGTCAATTTCCGGGTCCAGCTCTCCCCGGAGAGACAGCAGGTGATGATTCAAACACTGACTCAGGTTTATGCTCAGCCCAGACAGCCGCTTATGATACTGGCCAGGCTGCAGGGGTTGATGGTATCATGCCAGGATGTGGTGCCGTGGGCACGGTTCCATCTCCGGCAGATGCAGGGGTTCCTCCGTCCGTTTTCCAAGGCCATAGAGCAGAAGACCCCGTTGTGGCTGTCCCTGGATGCAGTTTTGAGGGAGAGTCTCAACTGGTGGTTAGTTCCAAAGAGGCTGTCCGACGGAGCAAGTCTCGAGCTACCCTCAAGGATGGTTCTCACCACCGACGCAAGTCTGCTGGGGTGGGGGGCCACTTTGGGGACGGATCATGCTCAGGGCAGGTGGTCTCCGGAGGAGACCGCTCACAGCATCAACTGGCTCGAGCGGAGGGCCATTCGACTGGCTCTTCTTTACTTCCAGACAGAGGTGCGGGGGCGTCACATTCTGGTCCGTACGGACAATGTTACGGCCAAGGCCCATATCAACCGTCAGGGGGGAACCAGATCTCGCTCCCTGACGGCCGAAACAACTCTCCTATTCCTTTGGGCCGAGGAGTTTCTGCGGTCAATCAGGGCGGAACACCTGGCGGGCACCAAAAACGTGCAGGCCGATTGGCTCAGCAGGCAGAGTCTGTGCGAGTCAGAGTGGCAGCTGCATCCTCAGGTTTTTCGGTTGGTGGCCGAGAGGTTCGGAGATCCAGTGGTGGATCTTTTTGCGACTCCAGAGAACAAGCAGGTTCCACGCTTTTTCTCCCGGACCCTGTCCGGAGGAGCGGAGGACATAGACGCCATCCACGCTCCGTGGCCTCCGGGATTGCTATACGCATTCCCGCCAGTACAGATGATTCCCCTGGTGCTTCGCAAGCTACGCCAGCAGCGGGCGGAATTGATCCTAGTGGCTCCCCATTGGCCCAGACGCCCGTGGTTCCCCTCTCTAATAAGGGGGTCAGTAAGCGCCGCATGGCCCTTGCCAGGGAGACCAGATCTTCTCAGGCAGGGCCCAATCCTTCACCCCCATCCGCAGTTTCTGAAGTTAACAGCATGGAGACTGAGCGGCAAGCGTTAAGGGGCTGGGGGTACTCGGACCAGGTGGTGGCTACTCTTCTGGCATCGAGGAGGGACTCCACTAAGCGGTCCTATGGGGTCACGTGGAGGAAGTTCGCGCACTGGTGTGCAGCAAAGCAGCTTCAACCATCTGACCCTTCTATTTCGGATATCCTTCTGTTCCTCCAGGAGGGCCTGGATAAAGGTTTAAGTACCAGTACAATTAGGAGACAGGTGTCTGCCATAAATAGCGTGATGGAGGCCAGTCTGGGGCCAAACATATCCACGCATCCGCATATCAAAAGATTTCTGAGGGGCGCGGCCCTTTCGAACCCTCCAGTAGTTCACAGGTTTCCGTCATGGGACTTACATATCGTCCTCAAGGGGCTCACGAAAGCACCCTTTGAACCTTTGTCTTCTGTTCCGCTCAAGGAACTTACGCTCAAGACCCTCTTCCTCACTGCCATCACCTCAGCGAGGAGGGTCTCAGAACTGGGTGCCCTTTCTGTGAATCCCAACTTGTGCATTTTTCACAATGATCGGGTAGTGCTCCGTCCCGACCCGGCGTTCATTCCTAAAATCAACACTCTCTTCCACAGGGAACAGGACATTGTCCTCCCTTCCTTTAGTCCTAATCCGTCTCATCCAGAGGAACAGAGGTGGCATAAGTTGGATGTCAGAAGGGCCCTCAGATATTACATCAACCGTACTCGGGTTTTTAGAGCGACAGACTCATTGTTCATTGCCTTCAGGGGGCACAAGAAGGGTAAAAAGGTGTCTAGAACGACGCTGACAGCATGGATAAAGGAGGCTATTTCCTTAACTTACCTTTCGGGGGGTTTGCAGGTACCCGGGGGGATTACCGCTCACTCACTGCGTGGGGCTGCCACTTCGGCAGCGTTTGAGGGAGCTCACTCCCTGGCCGTCATTTGTAGGGCAGCGACCTGGTCGTCGCCAAGCACCTTTACAAAGCATTATAGAATCGACCAAGCAGCGGCGGATCAGGCGGCATTTGGGAGAAGGGTTCTTCAGCAGGTGGTCAAAGTTTAGCTGACACGTTTCCTCCCCACCCTAAGGTAACTGCTCTGGCATGTCCCACGTGGTCACGAATGACCCACCTTCCTTCCCCAGAGAAAACGGAATTCTTACCTGGGAATCTCCTGTTCTGGGGATAGGAAGGTGGGGCATTCGCCCCGCCACAGGAGGAAAGGTGTCAGCTGATGGACAAACAAGTTTCGATTAGTTGAGAGTGGGGGTGCTTTTCCACCTTATGAGCTCTTTTTTTCCTAGGCTGTCGCTGTGCCTGTTTTTCTTCTCTAGTTCGAAGTTTATTGTTCTATCTTCCTGTGGTGAGAGTTTATGTTTTCTAGTGTTCAATTATCGTTAATGTATTGCCTGCGAGGGGTCCTGGAGTCCAGCTCGGTTGACTGGGAAGCTGGGATGCCCTTTCGCAGGAAGAGGAGGAGACAACTTTGAAGTCCGGCCCTGCCTCATCCAAGGGAAGGGCATACCCACGTGGTCACGAATGCCCCACCTTCCTATACCCAGAACAGGAGATTCCCAGGTAAGAATTCCGTTTTCCTTGCCACTGAAAAATGAGTTGCTCTGGGGTTTTAACATAATGCCAGGCCTCCTTAACATGTTCTGGGGGTGCTGAGGAATACTGTTGCAACTGTTGGGTCAGTTTAAAATCAAAAAGGGCTTTTTTCATGTCACTTCCTGCCATGACATCACTTCTGGCTTATGACATCACTTCTGGTGGGTGGGTCCCGACACTGCCAATCAAAAGTGAGTACCTGTTCTTAAATCATTTAGATGACACCACTGGTTTGAGCGTACTGCCCATGCTGGTGTGGCAAACATGCTGAAAGGTGTGTCCAGCACAGGCAGTAAGGGCTTATTGCCCAGGCTGCACTTGCACCAGAGCTCCCCACTTTGAGGGGGCCACCTTGAGGTTCTCCCCTTGCCGGCGTTGCAAAGCTTTCTGGATGAGGCAGGAGGAGGGGCAGAGCAGGGGCAGGAAGGGTGACCTTTGCCTACAGATCCCGACCTCTGTGACAAGCCATGTGGCCCAGCACTGAGGCCCTCTGGGAAAATAGCTGGGCAAAGGTGAGGAGATCCATCGCCCACTCTGTGCTCTTCCCCAGGGGAAACAACCATTCCCGTCCTCTGAGGAGCATCTAGTGGCTGCCTGGCTACCATTGTGCCCACAGTGAACAGTTAGGTCAGGATTAGGTATGAATTTACATAAGAAGAGCCCTGCTGGATCAGGCCAAAGGCCCATCTAGTCCAGCTTCCTATAGCCCACAGCAGCCCACCAGGTGCCTCAGGGAGCACAGGAGACAACTTGTACAGGAGACGCTTGCATCCTGTTGCCACTCCCTTGCACCTGGCATTCTGAAGTAGCCTACGACTAATGTAAGGAGATTGCACCACCCATCATGGCCTATAGCCCACGATGGACTTTTCCTCCAGAAATTTAAAGAAATGTGATGGCTAGAAACAAGACGTCAAAAAGGAAGCAGATGAGTCATCTACTGTATGCGGCAGTAATATTCTATGAATGAGCACTTGGGAAATGCAAGGGCACAGTCCAATCCCTTCCCGATAATGATAGTAATTTATTGCCTTCTGTAGAAATCTTTGACAGAAACGTAAATGAAATATGCAGCTAGAGCATTTGTCATTTTTGGCCTCATATGAAAGATTTTGCAAAGCACAACAGCATTTCTGAGGCCACTGATGAGGCTTTGGTGACTGTCCCTCCCATGGCAGTTTTGGAGCACGGCAGTATCCCTCCCATGGAGCTAATTCAGTGGCCATCAAAGGTGAAGAAAACAGTGCATCGCTATCCAGATCTGGCCTGAAAACTCTGGACGTGACAGCACACAGCTCTTAGATATTCTGTTTTTCTAAGTTTTTCCATTGGGAAGCATTAAAAATGTATGCGGCTGCCTGTCCTAGACATTCATAGCCCATCTTGCGAATACAAATAAGTCTTTCCAACCAACATCATAATCCGAGATGGCAAAAACCATCAAATGACCGGTAAAGCTACAATCCAAAACCATGGTTAAAGGCCTGGTCGTGGGACTCGTTTGTGCTTTTGCTTTTTCTCATCCCCTGCCATGCTTGATGTGGCACAATGACATCATGCAAGGAATACACCAACAGTGGCAGGGTCGGGAGAAAAGTGGGGGATCCTGGGAATCAGAGTGGCCCATCCTCAGTCCAATGCTGCATGCTTGTTTTCATTTAGGGCACAACTACAAGCTGAAAAGTGAGCAACATTATTTTTTCTGATTCTGAGATTGTGAGAGATGATGTGTAATTGGGGGCACAATCCTAACCTGGAGTTAGGCCAACACAGTGAAGCCAGCAAAGTTTGGCCAGCACCACCATAAAGTGCATGCGGACCATTCTCGGAGTAAGGGAGGATGGCGCATGTCTGACTCTCTGACTCTGAGAGTGGTCCAAACATACTTTACGGTGTCCCTTGTGCCAGCCAAACTTTGCTGGTCTAAGTGTGCCGGCCTAACTCCAGGTTAGGATTGCGCCTTGAATCTAGTAATTAATAATTTCTCTGCAAATTATTAGACGGTATTCTTAGCATTATATTATATTATATTATATTATATTATATTATATTATATTATAT
>JAJKFI010000013.1:7931797-7943900 GCA_029204185.1 Lerista edwardsae
ATTATATTATATTATATTATATTATATTATATTATATTATATTATATTATATTATATTATATTATTAGACTATAATTATTAGCATTAGCCTATACATGATGTCCTCTATGCAATAATGTTTTAAGTATTTGATAGTAGGACATCATCCTAGTATAGTAGCTCTCATCTCAGTCAGATCACCTGCAGCCATGCACGACAAGATCCTGTCCCCCATTCCTCAGCCAGACCCACCCCCATGAGACTCCTTGGACTTGCACCAGCAAAAGTGTTGGCATAGGCCCAAGGAGACCCATTGGAAATCAGAGGGCCTACGAAGGGGTTTCCTTACCTCTTCTGGGTTATCTGTTCACCCGCCACCCACTCACAGAATGCAGTGAATGCTCTATATGGAACTTACACCAAATCCTAGGGCAGTGATGGTGAACCTATGACACGCGTGTCAAAGCTGACACACCAGAACGTTTAGGGTGACACACCAGCATTCACCAATACTCAGTCAAAAACTGAGTTTGTTTTACTCATTTTTCATTTTTTGTAATTATTTGATGCTTCTTTATATAATACATAGCACCATACATGATTAGACTGTATTTTTTGTTTAAATAAATGAATATAAAGAATTGTTACTCTTTTGCTTGGGAGGGGGGTTGACACACCAGCGGAGTCAAGTTAAACATTTTCCTAAGTTTTGACATGCTGAGCCCAAAAGGTTCGCCATCACTGTCCCAGGGCCGTCTTAAAACCTCCTAGCACCTGGCAAAAGCTCCCCCTTGTATCTGGGGAGGTTCCAGTTTTTCCTCCTCCCACTTTCTGGATTGGAAAAGGCAGAGGAAGTGTGGAGAAGAGAGGCAGGGTAGAGTTCTATTTGTCAGCCTCTGACACTCTAGCCCACTACTCTCCGCCCCCTAGCTCCTCTTCTACTCTGTCTCCCTCCTTTTTCCAGCCCAGGAAGTGAGGAGGAGGAGCAATAAAGGAAAGTGGGCAGACAGAGGTGGTTGCCCCTTGCCAGCCTGTTGCCTGAGATGATTGTCTCAGCCTTATGAAGAGGCCAGCCCTTCAAATCCTATACTGCTTCAGGCTGGTGTTTGGGTTTTGTTTTTGCTTTTAGTATAGGACTAGCTTTTTGTTACCCAGCATTGCCGTGGTGGCGCAGCGAGTTAATCCGCTGTCGCTGGGCTTTCGACCGCAAGGTTGGGAGTTTGAGACTGCGTGACGGAGTGAGCTCCCATTGCTTGTCCCAGCTCCTGCCAACCTAGCAGTTCGAAAGCACCTAAAATGCAAGTAGATAAATAGGAACCACTTTGGTAGGAAGGTAACGGCGTTCCGTGCGCTACGGCGTAGAATCATGCTGGCCACCATGATCGGACAAAAACGCCGGCTCACAGGCTTTGAAACGGAGATGAGCACCGCCCCCTATAGTCGGTCACGACCAGACCATTCGGTCGTGGGGAAACCTTTACCTTTACCTTTATTGCCCGGGTAACAAATTTTCCCAACAAGTCATTGTGGACATTTCATTTCACACCCCATCTCGCACCTCACGCCAAGGGGGGGGCCAAACCCGGACTCTAACGGCCTCGGGAGTGTCACCGCTCGGCCCAGCAACCCCAGAAACTACAGATCTGACGCCGATTTCCTCCGTTTTTGACCGTCCTCACACGGGGGCCCCCACGCACTCCCACCCCTGGCGGCACTGGGGGCCCTGCCCCCTGCAGTGTTTGTCACCAGGCCGCAAGGCACGGGTGTGCTGAGTCTGGCTCCAATCGCTCCAGGCATCGCAGTGGGGCATGGAGGATGCTGTGTTTTGCACCCCTTCTCGCCCCCCACGCAGGGGGGGGCTGAACCTGGACTCCAACAGCGTCGAGAGCGTCGCCGCTCGCCCCGGCGACCCCAGAAACTACAGATTTGATGCCAATTTTGGCCACTTTTGACTGTTTTCATGCAGGGACCCCCCTGTACCCTCACCCCCAGGGGTGCCAGGGGGGCCTGACCCCCGAAGTGTTTGTTGCCAGGCCGCAAGGCATGCTTGTGCCAGGTTTGGTGCGCATCGCTCCAGGCGTTCCAGCAGGGCATGGTGGGCATTTTGTCTCACACCCCTTCTGGCCTCCCACACCAAGGAGGGGCCGAACCCGGACTCCAAAGGCGTCAGGAGTGTCGCCGCTCATCCCGGTGATGCCGGAAACTATGGATTTGGTGCCGATTTTGGCCATTTTCGACTGTTTTCATGTGGGCCCCCCTGCACACCCCCACCCCCGGGGGCACTGGGGGGGCCTGACCCCCATAGTGTTTGTCACCAGGCCGCAAGGCACGTGCATGCCGGGTTTGGTGCACATCGCTCCAGAAGTTCCAGCACGGCATGGCGGACCTCTTGTTTTGTACCCCTTCTCACCCCTCACGCCGAGGGGGCCCCGAACCCAGACTCCAACTGTTTCGGGAGCATTGCCGCTCCTCTCAGTGACCCCAAAAACTACGGACTTGACGCCGATTTCAGCCATTTTCGGCCATCTTCACGTGGGGCCCCCTGCATACCCCACCCCTGGGGGTGCTGGGGGGGGCTGACCCCTGCAGTGTTTGTTGCCAGGCCGCAAGGCACGCACATGCCAGGTTTGGTGCGCATTGCTCCAGGCGTTCCAGCATGGCATGGCGGATGTTTTGTTTTGCACCCCTTCTGGCCCCCCCGTGCCGAAGCGGCCCCGAACCCAGACTCCACCGGCGTCGGGAGTGTCTCCGCTCGTCTCGGTGACCCCGGAAACTACGGACTTGACGCTGATTTCGGCCATTTTCGGCCGTCTTCACATGGGGTGCCCTGCACACCCCTGCCCCCGGGGGTGCTAGGGGGCCCCAACCAGTGATGTCATGCACCCACTATGCACCACTATGTGAGTACCGGTTCCTAGAAGTTGAGCTAGCCCCGCCCACTCGAAGCTGGCCCCGTCGGCTGGTTGGCTTAGCAGCTGCGCATGCATACTGCACGCCCGCAGCCATTGCCTGCACTTTCTGTGAGGAGGCAGGCAGGCAGGCAGCGTGGTGGTGGCGGCAGCAGTGGCAGCAGTGAAGTGAGAGGACCAGAGGCAGTAGCAGCGGCGGCAGCAGCGAGGGAGACCCGGGAATAAGGCAGTAAGCGTGAGAAGGTAGGCTGCCTGGGGCTCCCGCACCCTCCAGCCGCGCAGATCCAGCGTCCCGGCTCCTCCTGCAGTCTCCCCCCAGCCCCAGCCCCCACGCGGTCTTTTTTGGTCACCTGTTCCCCCTCCTACTCCTTGCCATCCGGCCCAGCACTCGGTTGGGCGCCCACGTGGTCGCGTGGCCCAGTGGGCGCCCGTTCCCCCTCCTGCTCCTTGCCAGCTCCTTGCATTTAACCTTAAAGTTAAATAGCTCCCTGTCCCAAAAGGGCTCACAATCTAGTACAGTCTAGCCTGCTATTTAACCAGGGAACAGTTGAAGCAAAATATGTATCTACACATCTCTAGAAAGCAAAGAAGTTAAATCAACACTAACCACAGGCTGAAGTTATTACAAACATGATCACATCCATGGCAACAATCATGACCTCACTTCCAGCTATGACCTCACTTCCTGTCATAACCTCACTTCCGGCTATGACCTCACTTCCTGCCATGACACCACTTCCGGCTTATGACATCACTTCTGGTGGGCGAACCCCGACAAGTGCCAATCAAAAGTGAGTACCTGTTCCTAAATCATTTGGATGACACCACTGGCCCCGACCCTCGCAGTGTTTGTGGCCAGGCCGCTAGGCTTCTGCATGCCGGGTTTGGTGCCAATCGGTCTAGGTGTTCCAGCAGGGCATGGCGGACGTTTTGTTTTGCACCCCTTCTTGCCCCCCACGTCGAGGGGGGGGGCTGAACCTGGACTCCAACGGCGTCGGGAGCGTCGCTGCTCATCTCGGCGACCCCGGAAACTGTGCATTTGACGCCAATTTTGGCCATTTTTGACAGTTTTCATATGGGGACCCCCGTGTACCCCCACCCCCGGGGGTGCTAGGGGGGCCCGACCCCCGCAGTGTTTGTCGCCAGGCTGCAAGGTGTATGTGTGCCATGTTTCGTGCCGATCACTCCAGGCGTTGAGGAGCCTATGCGAAATACACGCACACACGCACACACGCACACACGCACACACACACACGTTCTTCTTTATATATATAGATTGTGCAGTTACAAATGTGAGTCATCTATTCATTTACAGATAATTGAAACTAATGGAGATGAAGAGTTAAATCAGTCAAATTGCAGGGTGTTATTATTCAGGGTGTTATTATTATAATTCAGAAATAAAAAAAGATTGCTAAATGGTTCATAGAGAAAGGGTGAGGAAGGAGGGGGTTTTTTGTGGGGGGTGTTGAAGGAAAATACAATCTGAAGAATGTTTTATTCCCAGAAACCAGGAGTACAAGATGACTTGTCAAAAAGAACATTGTAGTCTCCGGGAGTGAAGATCAAAATATTCTGGAACAGGAGATTTGGCACTAGCCTTATTAGGCTTCCCAGATCTTCACCAAAATTCATGTCCCCTTCAATTAAATGTATTCTTTGGAAGCATCCATTTCCCTTTCAGATACTGTATAGGATGGGGAAAGAGAGGTCTGGCGTAAACGTTGCCACCATCCGCAATGCTGGTTTCTCAAACTTGTCCGAGTTGGGTTGCCAACTTCTCAATTGATGGATGCAGCAATGCCTTTATCAGCCATTTGATGTGTTGTTTTCCACAGGAGATCATATTTATCTGCATGCTGAGAAATGCTTCGGTTGCTGATTTCTGCAAATGATTAGATTAGATGTTCCACCTGACAAGCAAAGAGAAGAACAAATCAAGGCAAGATTTTGATCTGCACTCCCATATGCTCTGCTTGAGGGCGCAATCCTAACCTGGAGTTAGGCCGGCACAGTTAGACCAGCAAAGTTTAGCCAGCACAAGAGCCACCGTAAAGCACATTTGGACCACTCTTGGAGTCAGGGAGGGTGGTGCACGTCTGTGTGCTGGCCTCTCTGACTCAGAAAGTGGTCCAAACATACTTTATAGTGTCCCTTATGCCAGTCAAACTTTGCTGGCTTAACTGTGCCGGCCTAACAAGTTAGGATTGTGCCCTGAGTTAAGGCATATCTTTGTTACAGTGGTTCCCAACCTCTTTAGCACCAGGACCCCCTTTTTAGGTTCTACAGCTTGTCGGGACCCCCTAAGACCTGGGGCCTCTGGATACGACTGGGGGGTGATACAAGAAAGGCATTTTGTGGCTCTGGTCCCGCGCAGAGGCGGATCTACAGGGAGGGCAAAGCTCTAAGTTTTGCAAGAAGCCTTCCCCTGTCATGTAAACCCCTCCTCTCCCTTGCTGCTGTAGCCAGTAAGCAACACCAAGATGTTGCTTTTCCCTGGGAGGATTGGCTAAAACGGTGCAGGAGAGGAGTGATTTCCACTGCAAGGTAAGGCTTCTTGCAAAACTTAGAGCTTTGCCCTCCCTTAGATCTGCCTCTGGTCCCACGTGACATAGGGGCCAGGATCGCTAGTGCCCCCGACCCAGCAAAACTGACTTTTGTTAAGAGCTTTTCAGAAGCAGAAACAGCAGCAGGTAAAGTCCAGCTGAAGTAGGCGAGAAAGCCTTTAAAATTGGGACCGCCTCCCCCTACTGCTGACAGGGGCGTAGCTAAAGAAGTGCAGGGGGGTGCAATTGTACCGGGCTACAAGCTTTAGGGGGGCAACAAGGCTTTCAGAGCTCCCACGCAATCGGGAGAGACTGCAGCCCCGGCAAAGCCCCGCCCCCTCCAGGCTCCCAGAGCACAGGCAGACCTCCAGAGCTCTTCTGCAACTGCAGGGCTCTCAGGAGCACCACGTGGGTTGGTACGAGGCTTGCAGAGAAGCCAAGAAGGAGACCTTGCAGGGCTGCACTTGCAGAGGCGGCTCTATTGAGACTATGAGTGCTACTGCAAAGGTATAACACTCAGTTTTCCTCCCTAATGCCGCTGCACTTGAGGGAGCTGCATCAAAGGTAGAGTTTGCCCCGTTTTTTGTAAGGCAATCTTCCCTCCCTCTCCCCCCTCCGGTGGTTTTAAAAGGGACAATTGATTGGCTGCACTGTTTGTAAGGGGCCCCCCCCCCCCGCCGCCCAAAAAAAAGAAAAAAAAACACCCTAACAGTGATTTTGGAGGGGCTGCTCTATTTGTAAGGAGCTCTTCGTTTCCTTCCCACACACCCCACCTTGGTTCTGAGTGTGAATGTGCTTTTTGACTGGGTGCTCTGATGTTTATATAGAGATCTTCAACCCTCCCCACTTCCCTCCCTTGGTTCTGAGTGTGAATGTGGCTTTTGGATTGGGTGCTCTGATGTTTATATGGAAGAAGGGTATTATAAAATGTGAAAAATATGAATGAATGTGAGGTGACTGTGTGGTGACTGTGAGGTAACTGTGTGTTTGGGGGGGAGCAGGAGTATGTGCCCCTCCATTTTTTCATCTTTTTTAAAACCCCGGGTGTGCTGTCATAACTTCCTGTTGTGACATCACTTCCGGGGCATCACTTTGCCCTCTGTACCAGGCTACACTTTCATTAGCTACACCACTGACTGCTGGAGACCCACATGTACCTACCTGACAAACGTACACATGGGGTGGCACACGTCTCCAACAAAAATAAGCCACATCTGCTTCCTTTTTGCTGGCTGGAAAATTGCTACCATTCATTTTTAACAACTCCTTATTTCCATTTGCTTTTGTGTTAAAGCCTCTTTTACTTAATTGATCATTCACAGAACAATGTAACATCTGAGTGCGACGGTGGCTGCCATTGCAATGACTCATCAGTAGCACACTGTCTGATCATCTTCCAATACTGTAGGGCAGTGGTTCCCAAACTGCGTCAGGACCCACCAGTGGGTCGCAAGCCAATTTCAGGTGGGGCATGAAGCACCTAGAGCAGCCATATTGAAAACATGGGAAGATGGAATGGTGGAAAGGGCGAGGGTTGTGTGGTTGCTTTGCTTGTGTCAAGGTTGTAAATAGGCTTTTTTCTTCTTCCTGATTCACTTTGCTATTGGAAAATGGCTGAGAAATAACTTATTGTTGCATTCTCAGGAAAGCAGCAGCTCTGGCATTACAATGACGGCACTTCCGGCCATGACATCACTTCTGGTGTGTCAGACAGTCATTCTTAAAAGTGGGTCCCGGTGCTAAAAAGTTTGAAAACCACTGCTGTAGGGCTCCAAGGCATGAGTTACTTTCCCCCTCAGGCTGGCTATTGGTTCTTTGCTATGGGAAAGCCTATAATAAAAGCTTCTTTTTCAGTTGGGGACTTTTTCCTGAGCAATTGTAGGCTGCGTTCATTTTTTAAATCGGGAAATTGGCGGAAATACCGTTTCTCATATGCTACAAGCATGCTTCCAGGGCGGTTAATTTAAAAATGACAAAATGGCGTCTGCCCATTGAAACCAACTGTATGGAGGTTGCCATGTTGTTTACCATACGCTCTGTACACATGGAGGCCGCCATGTTCCTGACAGCATGGTTCCTGCGTTCGTTTTGATTGCAAATAATATGGAAGTGAGGTAAACGTGGTGAGCATCAGCGGCGGCATTCAGCCGGTACGCTGGGCGGGACTTACCTTTGAGCGGCAGTCCGCCCATTGTGTCACGGTGCGTTCCACCGCTTTCCCGCCCAGCGTACCGGCTGAATGCCGCCACCGGTGAGCATCTTTTCTAGCTCTGAGGTCACTACTCAAAATTCTAGCATGGCCAGCACGCTAGAACCTTAAAAAAAAAAAAAAAAGATGTGACCAGAACATGCGGGAAGCAAATTTAAAAAGTGCTCTCTTGTGCTAGAAGCTAAAAAAAGAACGCAGTACTTGTCTTCCTTGGCTTTTGGTATGTTCTCTGGCTTCCTGCTTCCTGGCTCCAGCTCAGCAGCGACGTATGGTTCAGTTCTGACACATTTCCGATACCTGAAGTGGGGGGTAAAGATAGGCTTGACTTACTCAGGCTGACTGGTCTGCACAACATTATTGGATGTTTTGTTGGACTCACTGCCCTGATGAACAGAGCAGCATCCAGACAGTGTGCTAATTTTGATCCCGTTGCCCGAGAAACATGTTGCAATCGCCAACAACTGATAGTCTGTCCTTTCAAGCAAAAGGGCTTCTTGCCCTGCCCTGGAGATAAGAGCCAGTGCACCAAACATCAAGCATTGTACAAATCAATGGTAAGGCCGCACCGGGAATATTGTGTGCAGTTCTGGTCGCCGCACCTCAAAAAGGACATAGTGGAGCTGGAAAAGGTGCAGAAGAGAGCGACGAAAATGATTATGGGGCTGGGGCACCTCCCTTATGAAGAAAGACTGCAGCGTTTGGGGCTCTTCAGCCTAGAAAAAAGGCGCCTGAGGGGGGACATGATTGAGACATACAAAATTATGCACGGAAGGGATAGAGTCGATAAAGGGATGTTCTTTTCCCTCTCTGAAAACACCAGAACCAGGGGGCATCTGCTAAAATTGAGGGTTGGGAGAGTTAAAACAAAGGAAGTACTTTTTTTACCCAGCGGATAGTTAATCTGTGGAACTCTTTGCCACAGGAGGTGGTGATGGGATCTGGTCTTGATGCCTTTAAGAGGGGATTGGACAGATTTCTGGAAGAAAAGTCCATCGTGGGCTATAGCCAATGATGGATTGTGCAACCTGCTTACATTAGTAGTAGGCTACTTCAGAGTACCGGGTGCAAGGGAGTGGCAATAGGATGCAAGCATCTTGTTGTCTCCTGCCTCCCTGGGGCACCTGGTGGGCCGCTGTGAGATACAGGAAGCTGAACTAGATGGGCCTTTGGCCTGATCCAGGGGGGGGTCTTCTTATGTTCTTATGTTCTTATATGTGGTGGACCTCTGAAAAAGCAAACAAAATTTGGCATACGGTCCACTCCATTTTACAGGAAATGTTGGAATGTGAGAATATAATATTTAGCCCAGAATTATTTCTTTTAAGTATGATGGGTAATATACAAGATAAGGGGATGAAACATGTTTTAATACATGTAAACACAGCAGCAAGATTATTGTATGCTCAGAAATGGAAAAATGAAGAGACCCCAAATGTAAATCAATTAGTGGAAAAAATATATGAAATTGTAGAATGGATGTTTTGACTGAAAGGTTGCAAGATGGAGATGTAATTAAGGTTCAAGAATACTGGAAATTGTTTTATGATTGGATTGAAAAGAAAAGATAATTGAAAGATAATAGATAGTAGATGTATCTTGTGTTTATAATTTTAAAATTTAGATTGTAGAAATTGTATAAACTAGAATGAGGAACAAATGTTATTGAGTTTTGTATACATGACTTTTTAAACTAGTGTAGGTGATGAAGATTGTATGCAAACAGAAAGGAAATGATGAAGCTATAATAAACTGCAATCAATGTGTACCTTTTGTGTTAACCATTGTATCCCCTCCCTAGGTTTTTTTCTTTCCCTATACCCATATCTATAATAAATAAAATAAAAAGCTTAAAAAAAAAAAGCATGGATGACCTTTTCTGCTTGCTGCAAGGCTCATTTTATGGATAAAAGACCAAATGATGCCTGACCATTTCAGCAACTTGACTAAGAGCGCAATCCCACCCTGGAGTTCGGCCAGCAAAGTTTGGCCGATGCAAGAGACACTATAAAGTATGTTTGGACCACTCTCGGAGTCAGAGAGGCCAACACAGAGACGTGTGCCATCCTCCCTGACTCCATGCGTGGTCCAAACATGCTTTACGGTGGCCCTTGTGCCAGCCAAACTTTGCTGGCCTAACTATGCTGGCCTAACTCCAGGTTAGGATTTCATCCTAAATAAAAGGCTCTTATGTGGCCAATTTCAGTCTACCTGATTACTACAGCCTAGAGAAAGCAGTGAGAGACTCTAAAACTATTTATAGCCTTTCCTGATAACATAAAAGCAGTTTCTGAGGATTACAGTTGCGCTCAGCATCAGGCTGTGACACGTGCATGGATGGACCCATAGAACACTTTTTCTTATACACCTGGGAGGGTGGGTACCCCTTCTAAACTTCCTCCAACTTCTGCCACCCCCATTGTCCTAGCGACAATAGCCCTATTCTGGCATCTGCAACCTGTGGACCGCAAACATACGAGGCAGTAAATAGGCGCATTCTCCTCCTCCATTCTCAGAGATGTTCTCCATCTACAGTGAATGTGCTCATCCGTCTGGTGAATGAGCATGTGAGGATTTTGAGAGGCCAGAATATGCTTCCTGCGGCTTTGTGTGGGACCCTGTGGGTCAGAGCCAATGAATATCAAACAGTGGTAGCTGGAGAGCCACTGCCTTCCTTCCACCGCAACAAACCCAACTGTGTTGCATGGCAACCTGGCTTCCTCGTAGGGTCTTGATCTGAAGCACAGTAATTGAGCCTCTCCTGTTTCCAGCTGCTGCTTGCAGAATTCCCAGGCGAGGCCTCAAAGAAAGAGGGAGGGATTGATGTGGCCTTCAAGAGCACAGTGGCTTGTGAGGACTATACTGATCTGTAAAGAATAATTAATGTGATGTCTTTACAACCTTTCATACCATACCCTCCTGTTTGATGGACTTCCAGGGTACTGTATAATCAATATTTTAAAGCAAAAATAACAAAAAAAAAATCCTCAAATTTTGTGCAGAGCACTGGACTGGAACCAAACTAACAACCCAATTAGCAAGTCTGGGAAAATAAAATGTTCTGGAAAGACATAAAACTTAGCGTCAAGGGAGCCTTCCTGCAGAAGGCCCTTTTTCTGCATCCAGGAATTCATCCAAGACCCAATGGTGTAGCTACAGAGGGGCGGGGCGGTATGTACTGCAGGTGCCACAACACACTGTGTAAGCAGCCCCTCCGACTTGCCGTCAGAGCCATTCCAGGCATTGATGGCAACTCATCGTTGTTCCTGCATTGCTGTTGCTGCCCGGAATGGCTTGGATGGCAAATGGTTTTTTCGTTTGTTTTTTGCTTAAATGGTACATTTTGGAAACGTGAAATTTTAATTGGGGGGATATGAAGATTACCTCATACAAAGGGTTAACATTCCAAGTAACAATTTTCTCCTGCAAACAGGGCAAGCCCAATTATTGGCTGTTTTATGTTTTAAAAACTTCTTGCAACCCACCCAAAAATCAGCTTGCAACCCACTGGTGGTTCCTGTCCCGCAGACTGGGGATGCAATCCTAACCAACTTTCCAGCACCAAAGTAAGGGCAATGGAGCTCCAAGATGTGAGATATAAATACATGGGTAATACATACCCATGGTGATTTTGAACCCCAACATAAAATATAAGGCCTACTCAGTGGTGTCATCCTACCGGTACGCTGGGCAGGACATCCGGGTGATCGGCAGCCCGCCCATCGCGTACCTCAGTGTTACGCCGTTTACGTAACCAGTTACACCGCTTGCGTACGTTACGCAAACGGCGTAATGCTGCGGTACACGACGGGCGGGCTGCCAATCACCTGGATGTCCCGCCCAGTGTACCAGTAGGATGACACCACTGGGCCTACTGTTTCTCTCTAGAGAAAATAAGTGGTTAATGGTGTTTCAGTCCAAGGCAAGTTCTCTGGCTGGCAGAGAAGGGAGGGGGAACATGGTAGAGTAGAAGAGACCAAGATATGTTGCAAGAGAAAGTTAGGAACAATGGACAA
The DNA here is from genome assembly GCA_029204185.1 of Lerista edwardsae. Classification (NCBI taxonomy): domain Eukaryota; kingdom Metazoa; phylum Chordata; class Lepidosauria; order Squamata; family Scincidae; genus Lerista; species Lerista edwardsae. The sequence goes on from JAJKFI010000013.1 coordinate 7,943,454, forward strand.
GGGAAAGAAAAGGAGGGGGCTGTGCGTATTACTAAGCTGATTACATAGAAGAAAATTCCCAGGACCCAGATACAGCTTTAACCTTGGTGGAGACTAGCATGGAGTCAGCATAATAGCATGAAGATGCATCGTGGGTTAAAGTATGTACCAAGGCAGGGTAAGTGTGTCAAAGAGATATGAAAGTGGGAAGTCTGAAGTATTCGGTTAAGTTGTTGATTGGATAAATTGGGACCAATCGGTGCAAATTACTGGGCCACTCCTACTAAGTATAAAAAGTCATCCCCAATTATACAAACGTGTGGTACGCAGCTTGTTCTGTTTGGCATTTGCTTGCCACCCATATTTGCAAATATGTCAATTAACCTTTCTTTTGAACCATAAATTTGGAGCCAGACATTTATGTTGCAGTTTCACACCACACACTCCAGAACTGGTTGAAACTGGCAT
>JAJKFI010000013.1:7951144-8008898 GCA_029204185.1 Lerista edwardsae
GCCCACCAGGTGCCCCAGGGAGGCATGAGACAACAAGATGCTTGCATCCTGTTGCCACTCCCTTGCACCCAGTACTCTGAAGTAGCCCACCACCAATGTAAAGAGGTTGCACAATCCATCATTGCCTATAGCCCACGATGGACCTTTCCTCCAGAAATCCGTCCAATCCCCTCTTAAAGGCATCCAGACCAGAGGCCATCACCACCTCCTGTGGCAAAGAGTTCCACAGATTAACTACCCGCTGGGTAAAAAAATACTTCCTTTTATCTGTTTTAACTCTCCCAACCCTCAGTTTTAGCGGATGCCCCCTGGTTCTGGTGTTTTGAGAGAGGGAAAAGAACATCCCTTTATCGACTCTATCCCTTCCGTGCATGTCCCTTCTCAATCATGTCCCCCCTCAGGCGCCTTTTTTCTAGGCTGAAGAGCCCCAAACGCTGCATTCTTCATAAGGGAGGTACCCCAGCCCTGAAATCATTTTCGTCGCTCTCTTCTGCACCTTTTCCAGCTCCACTATGTCCTTTTTGAGGTGCGGGGACCAGAACTGTACACAATATTCCAGGTATTATAAACTCTTTATAAACAGTTTATAAATAAAACTCTCAGCACAGATGAAAATGCGGAAGGGACTTTTAGCACAGCCCATTTTTCCTCAGAAAAAGCCAACCTTGACCCAATGTTCCCCACAGGGCGATTTAATTTGCAGATGCCACATTTGGAAGCTACAATCTGACAGACTCATTCAGCGGAATGATGTGCCTCCAGACGGCTCTTCCTTTTTGAGAGTTCAAGGAGAAGAGAGGATCAGGTGGCATCATGAACAGTTTCAAAAAAGCTGCACACATAGCACCAGCTGCAAATATCTGAGCACAAAGTGAGAGGACGCAACTGATTTTTCACTACTGGGAACTTTCCCCCCTAGAGAGAAGAACGTGTTCCAATAGTTCTGTTTTAGGCACAATCCTAACCTGGAGTTAGGCCAGCACAGTTAGGCCAGCAAAGTTTGGCAGGCATAAGGGACAGCCTAAAGCGCATTTGGACCACTCTTGGCGTCAGGGAGGATGGTGCACATCTGTGTGCTGCCCTCTCTCGCTCCAAGAGTGGTCCAAGCATACATTACAGTGTCCCTTGTGCTGGCCATACTTTGTTGGCCTAACTGTGCCAGCCTAATTCTTGGCAACCTAAAAGGGGGGTGGAAATATCACCTCCTTCCATGTTCTGAGGATTAAGAACTTCAACTAAGGGTGCAATCCTAACGTGGAGCTAGGCTGGCACAGTTAGGCCAGCAAAGTTTGGCTGATGCAAGGGCCACTGTAAAGCGCACTTGGACCACTCTTGGCGTCAGGGAGGATGGTGCACATCTGTGTGCTGCCCTCTCTCGCTCCAAGAGTGGTCCAAGCATACATTACAGTGTCCCTTGTGCTGGCCATACTTTGTTGGCCTAACTGTGCTGGCCTAACCAGAGGCGTAACTAGAGTATGGCAGCAGGGGGCATGAGCCCTGGGGCTCCATAAGGTGGGGGCGCCGTTAGCATGGCGCCCCACCCCCCACCCACAAATTTGTGACCCCCCCATGCCCTGAGCCGGGAGGCACGCCAGAGTCTCCCCTCCCAGCCTGCCGCTCGAGTACTTAAAATGCCCGAGTGGCAGCCCCGGGGAAGGAAGCTCCCACCGTGCCCCCCCGGCTCTGCAAACTGTGGGGGCGCCTTAAAGTGGCCTTAAAGTTGCTGGCTTTTCCTAGCTGCCATGGCGCTGGCACTTTAAGGCCACTTTAAGGCGCCCTGTCGCCCTCAATTATGTGGTGTGTGTTTGTTGGCTGTTTGTGTGTGTGTGTTGGCTCTGCAGACACATGGCAGCAGAAGCCACACCCCGCAACGTCACGACATCACGACATTGTGACGTTATGACATTGCGTGCGGGGGGGGCGCAATTTCATTGCGTGCCACGGGCACAATTTTGTCTAGATACGCCCCTGGGCCTAACTTCAGGATAGGATTGCACTCTAAGAGTCATTTTATTGGCAGATAACACCACTATTTGGTTCCCTTAGGGCAAGCTCCACTTCTTGGCAAAGGATGTGCCACAAACCCAGAGCTGTCCCATTCAAGAGGCAGCGGATTACGAGGGGTCTGATTTGGAGTGCCCTTCACCCCCAGTCTGCCATTGCCGCCTCCCTTGAACTCGCCACCAATGCAAGATGCAACAATCCACTTCCCATTCCCTTGGGAATAAAAACATAAGAACATAAGAAATGCCCCACTGGATCAGGCCAAAGCCCATCTAGTCCAGCTTCCTGTATCTCACAGTGGCCCACCATCTGCCTCAGGGAGCACACAAGACAACTAGATGCCTGCATCTCGCTGACACTCCCCTACAGCTGGCATTCTGAGGTAGCCTATATACCCTCTCACACACACACACCCAAAGAAGACACCAGACTGTAGTTAGGGTTTAACTTGGACCTCTTTATTAAACACAAGTGACCAATTTTTAAAACGTGAAATCTACTGAACACACCATCCCTCCCTCGCCAATCTGGGACAGGCAAAAAAACTGCTATCCATGGCCAATTTGGATGACAGCAAAAAAATTCCTACCCAGCCTGCATGATGAGCGACCGGCTAATCTGAGACTGGATATACCCATCATGGCTTGTAACCTGCGATGGACTTTTCCTCCATAAATCTGTCCAATCCCCTTTTAAAGGCATCTATGCCCATCACCACCTCCTGTGGCAAGGAGTTCCACAGGCTAATTACATAGTAGGTAAAGAAATATTGTCTGTTCTAACTTTCTTGACATTCAACTTTAGTGGCTGTCCCCTGGTTCTGGTATTGTGTGAGAGGGAAAAGAGAGTTATCTACTCTTTATCTACTCTTATCTACCACCTGCATAATTTTGCATGTCTCAATAATGAAGCCAATAATTCTGCACCTGTAATGGAAATTGCGGGAGATTACCCCAAAGAGATAGGGAATGGTATCAGCAGGGGTCCCTTGTTTATGTCGGTCAGGAATTACAGGGTTAACCCTTTGCATGCAGTGAGTTCACAGCTGCAGCCTAGTTGAATGATGAGAACCTAGGGATTAAAGAAGGATGCTGTATTATCAGGTAGGTGTGGGTGTAGAGAGGTAGAAGAGAGTTGTGTAGGGAAGAGTGGAAGGAAGAGCTTTGGAAAGTGGGACTGACTGACTGACGGACGGATACTTGAGGCTGCTGGGACTGATTGTGGTTGGAACTAAGGTTGTTGTGGGGAATTATTGCATGTCCTTCATGCCCTTGGAGCTATTAACTGGAGGAGGAAGGAGGACCTGTGTGTCTGAGCAGGCAAGCTGACTGCATTTTGCCTTCTCATGGGTGGTGGGCTTTAGTAGTGCCTTGTGTAAGACTAGAGTGGTTTTCTGGTGGTAAAAGGGTAGCTAATTAGTCTACTCTGGGCATAGGATTGCAGAAAGAGAATTTGGCCCAACACCTCCTCACCATGCTCTTTGTATGCTGTTGTCAAATCAGTAAATGCGGGACTTCCAGTTCAGAAGGAAAGCTGAGCTTTCCTTCTGAATGGTTGCGACACAAAGCAGGGAGATCTTTGTTTTTGTTAGGTGACAAACAAAACCTGTACAGTCTTCAAGAGGGCTGCTTCGAGTTCATTGCCCAACTGATAGGTCAACCATATTGATACCAGCAAGTTCTGAAGTAACTTTATTAGCTCCAGAAACAAACAGGTTACTGTTACAATCAGCAAAGAAGCCCCCTCACAAACAATGTGGTCATGTTTGCTGTTGAGTCCAGGTGTCCACTTCAGTATGACCATATATGGGCACATTGTTCGTCAGATGTTACCTCAGACCTGTTTCAGACATCTCAGACTGCTTCAGCTGGTTTTTCCCTCTCAGCTACACAGCAGCCCTCTCACATAGTCCAATATGGCTGACATTTCCAAGATGGAGTCAGTTCTGTCACCATAGCCGAGGTGGGCCTCAAAGATACTTCTCCCTTGTTCCTCACCAACTCTGGCCCTTCTGAGCTTGGCTGCTCACAACAACGCTAGGCTGTACTGACACTGAAAGCAGCAGATGTTCATCACACACTGATGCACAAAAGCCTCAGAGCCACAATAATCTCAAAGCCAGTATAAAATTAAAAGCAACAGTTGGTCCGTAGCGCATTATGTACCATGGAAACCACTTAGTCTTTCTGTCTGCATTTTCAAATGGCTATTGCATGTCTTGTGTTAGTTACAGTCCATATGCCATCCCCACCACATGAATGTCCATGTCTACCACTCCTGAGAAGTGGAGGAGGCCACAACTGGTGGGAGCAGGGAGCTCATGCTTTCAGCTGAGAGTAGCAGAAGAGCTGGATCACAAGGCTATGCCAGAAGCATCCTGATAGATGACTTCTACCAGGATTGGGCAGAGACTGGTGGTCTTCCTAGCAAGCCTGATGTCCTTTCTGTATTTTTTCAGGGCCCAATTACACCCCACGCATACGCCTTGCCTCCTTCTCCTGAGTGGTCCAGCTGGATGGGGTTCCTCAGCTGGCCAATGAGCCCTATGTGTCCAGACCAGAGTATCAGCCTGAGCTAATCATTGCTACCCTCCTGAGATCCTCGAATAATCCAGGGGTGTGAAGCTGGTTACCTGACAATGGGCACTGGGTGGTCACTGGAGCCATTCTGGGCAGCGATGGTAATGCATAGGTGTTTGCCAACCAGCTAGTCCCTGCATGTTGCCATCACTGCTTGGAATGGCTTTGACGGCAAGTGGGAGGGGCCACTTACACAGCATGTTGCGGCGCCTGCAGGACATATCCCTCAGCCCCCTTTGACTATGCTGCTGTCCTCACTGATTAAGGGTGAGATCCTATACTGCACTGGAACGGGGAGGCTGGCCAGGCAACAACATATCCCAGCGCAGTATAGGTGAGGCTGGAGCCTCCCCATGGCAAGGGAGCATGCTGTGCAGCCTCCCCTATGTGCTCCGCTAAAGAGCGGCTGCAGATCTGAAGAGACCGCGTGGCCCAAATCGGGGCCTCATGGCCTCGCAGATGGGCTTAGGATATGGCCACCTCCCAAGCCCACCCACGTCCCACCCAAGTCCTGCCCCCCCTCCAATCCCCATGCTGCCTGGCATGGAGCCTCCCTTGTGCCGACTGGCTTTGGTCAGCACGAGAGAGGCTCAATGAGGGCACAGCAGGGCCGGCGCCAGTGATGTCATGCAGGGGGTATGCGGGGGTACGCGAGTACCGGTTCCTAGAATTACGGCTAGCCCCGCCCATTCGCCCACCTACTCGTCGACTCCGCCCCCTGCAACGTTTGGATTTCCTGCACGTTTGAGTTGCCTGCACGTTCTCAGAGCCAGGCAGGCAGGCAGGTAGTGAGCAGAGCCTTGCCTTGCCTTGCCACTGAAAAATGAGCTGCTCTGGGGTTTTGGAACTGTTGGGTCACTTTAACATGATGCCAGGCCTCCTTAACGTGTTCTGGGGGTGCTGTGGAATACTGTTGCAACTGTTGGGTCAGTTTAAAATTGTCTGAGGCCTCAAAAAAGGGCTTTTTCCATGTCACTTCCTGCCACGACATCACTTCCGGCTTATGATGTCACTTCCGATGGGCGGGTCCCGACACGTGCCAATCAAAAGTGAGTACCTGTTCTTAAATCATTTAGATGACACCATTGGCCGGCGCTGTTTGCAGCACTGGCCCTGTTGCTCAAGCGCTGACGCGGGGGTGCAGATCGCCATCCTGCATCAGTGCTAAGCACGCAGTGTGGGCGCAACCCCGTTGCGCCGACACTGCGCAGTCTATAGGACTGCGCTGCCCATCTTTAATTTAATTAATTAATTAGATTAAATGTTATTAATTTGATCTGAACTAAATTAAACCCAGATGCCATTTTTCTTGTGTCCAAGAAGTTCATGTCAAATGTTCTTTAAAAATTCACTGACAAAAGCACCAAGACAGAACGGTGCTAGAGCAGTGGTTTTCCAACGTTTTAGTACCGGGACACACTTTTTAGAACGACAATCTGTCCGGGCCCACCGGAAGTGACGTCATAACCGGAAGTGCTGTCACTGTGATGCCAGAGCCTACTGCCTTCCTGAGAATGCAGCAATAAGTTGGGTTATTTCTCAGCCGTTTTCAATAGCAAAGTGAATCAGAAAGAAAGAAAAAGCCTATTTACGACCTTGAACCAAGCAAAACAACCACACTGTCCTCTTCCTTTGCAGCATCCTATCTTCCCATATTTTCAATATGGCTGCTCTAGGTGCTTCGCGACCCACCTGAAATTGGCTCACGACCCACCGGTGGGTTCCAACCTACAGTTTGGGAACCACTGCACTAGAAGACAATTCACTGTAGCCTTAAAAAATACATAAGCGTTATGGACCCTTGGGCTTATAGAAACAGAGCTTCCTGTTAGTTTTGAGGAAACCCTGTTAATGATTCCCCATTCATTCTTTGAAACCCTGCCTGGAAGTTTACCATCCTAGCCGTGTCTGTATTGTATTCAGGCAGAGTGAATTAACTGCTGCTATCCCCTTAAAGACAGTGCAGCGTCTCCCTTGCCCCAGGCCAGTGTCAGAGAGCTGTATGGAACCCTGTTTAATATACTTGCAATGTTATCCACACCTGCTTGAGTCTGAATGCGATGGTCAAGGTACAACAGACAACAACACCTGCATGTGTAAAGTTGCGGGGGGGGGGGGGGGGGCAAGATAAAAAATAGTAAAATATTAAAGAAACACATAGGGCAACAAAAAGCCTCAGGAAGCTTCCTCCTACCATAAGTGCAATGAATATCTCATGACATGTTTGCACAATGCAAAATTAATCGCCTTCCAAAGCCCTCTGGTTTATTAAACAGGTAGAGAGCTGGCCGATCATTTCTGAGTCTTAACTGGAAGGCTATATCAGAGCCTGTGCTGCCACCTACTGGTTACAATAGAAACAGCATGCTGTCTACAATATAACAAAAAGTAAGGAACAGCGGGGATTCTCTATTTGTCTTTCCACGGGCGTTAATACTCAAAATTATTAAAGTTATTTAATAATCTTGCACTCTGGTTGAGTTTGGAGACGTATCTGTGAGTTAAATCAGCAATCGGTGGTTTCATGCACAACTAGGGCAGATTTAAAATCACTCTTCCTAACTAGAGTTCCTATTAAGGGTCCCAGCTGATTCCTGGCAACTCAACAATGGCAGATCATGATGTTTCAAATCTGAAAAAAAGGGATTAAAGTGATGGAAGTGGTGTACTAAGAGGGGGGGTCACAGCACTAGTTTCTGCAAGCAGCCGCTCCCCCTACTCTTTGGGGTCATTCGTAGCTAACGTAGCCTCCATTTTGCACTAGCCGCTGGGAATGGCTACAAAGAGAAAGGGGAACGGCTGCTTGTAAAACTTAGTGCTGTGATCCCTTTCTAGGTATGTCCCTAGTGGGGGACTTGTGTGAATGGGATGCTATAGCTTCTAACTTTCTCTCACCCAAACAGAGGCTGGGGGAACCAGTCGTAAAGCACAGTGAAGGCGCAATCTTAACCAGGAGTTAGGCCAGCAAAGTTTGTCTGGCATAAGGGACACTGTAAAGTAAGATTGGACCACTCTCAGAGTCAAAGGCCAGCACACAAACATGCACCATCTTCTCCCCCTGACTCTGAGAGTGGTCCAAATGTGCTTTACAGTGGCCCTTCTGCCAGACAAACTGTGCTAGCCCAACTCCAGGTTAGGATTGCACCCTGAGTCACTTTTGATGTGGCCCTAACCAGTGATGTCATGCAGGGGGTACGCGGGGGTATGCGAGTACCGGTTTCTAGGATTACAGCTGGCCCCGCCCATTCGCCCGCCCACTCGTCGACTCCGCCCTCTGCAACGTTTGAATTTCCTGCATGTTTGAGTTGCCTGCATGTTCTCAGAGCCAGCCAGGCAGGCAGGCAGCGAGCGGAGCCTTTCCTTTCCTTGCCACTGAAAAATGAGTTGCTCTGGGGTTTTAACCTGATGCCAGGCCTCCTTAACATGTTCTGGGGGTGCTGTGGAATACTGTTGCAACTGTTGGGTCAGTTTAAAATCATCTGAGGCCTCAAAAAGGGCTTTTTCATGTCACTTCCTGCCACGACATCACTTCTGGCTTATGACGTCACTTCCGGTGGGCGGGTCCCGACACGTGCCAATCAAAAGTGAGTACCTGTTCTTAAATCATTTAGATGACACCACTGGCCCTAACTCTCAGCCTATCCTGTATCATAGGCCAGTTGTAAGGACGAAGGAGGGAGATGGTGCACACTGCTCTGAGCTCCCAGGACAGTGATGGTAAACCTTTTCAGCTCAATATGTCAAAATTTAGGAAAATGCTTAACTTGGCTTTGCTAGTGTGTTGCCCTTCCCCCCCAAAAAGAAACAATTCTTTAAATTCATTTATTTAAACAAAAAATACATTCCAATCATGTGTATTACATAAGGAAACATATAACAATTACAAAAATAAAAAAATGAGTAAAACAAATTCATGTTTTTGTCATGTATTGGTGAACGCTGGTGTGTCACCCCAAGCGTTGTGATGTGCCACCTTTGACAAGCATGTCATAGGTTCGCCATCACTGTCCTAGGAGGAGTAGGATAAAAACCATAAGGGAGCCATTGTCTTTGAGATCATAATGACATCACCTTATTTTCTTAAGGTATGTTAAGGGAACAATTCAATAAGACACAGAGGGTGGCATTGAAGGAAGGAATTAAATAGCTGCCAAGGTAAGCTGACTGCAAAAGTCACATACAGGGATTCTGAAGAGCAGCTGCACAACATTGGAGATAGAACTGCAAAAACAGAATTCAATCAACTACCTTCCAAAGAGCCTGCCAAAGTTGACAGCATTTGAATCATGCTCCAAAGGGACAAAAGTACTTGATTCATCATTTGTTTTGAAACGGTCAAGAGAATCTCGACTGATCTATTTTATAAGAAAATTCAATAATTCTTTTTCAAGTTCTCTCTTGGAGTCGTATGCATTCAAACGTGCTCAGGCTGCAATTCTAGGTACGTATACTGACTTGGGAGTAAGCCCAATGAATGGGGCCGGTATTTGGCAAGCACCGCCTCCTCTGATCCCACCCCATCCCTGGCCTGATTCATCCTCCTTCCTGCCTCCATCACCTAGACAGCAGGCCTCAGGAGCTGGTTGGCGGGACCTTTTAGACGGGGACCCACTTTTTAGAATAGCCCTCATGTCAGGACCCACCGGAAGTGATGTCATGAACCTGGAAGCAATGTGGTGGCAGGAAGTGACATCATCAAGCAGGAAGTGCTGTCATCATAACATAACAAAATGACACTCCTGAAACGCAAATTGGCATTCTTGGACTGCAGCAACTGTACAACCATGAAACATCCCTGACAGAAAGCGAGACTAGGACAAAATATTATGTAAAAGCACTGTACTAAAAACAAAATTAAAAAAAAAAACCCTCACTTGAAAATTCAAACTGTTAATACTCCCAAAAGGAATAGAACAAGAGTAAGGTCTGCAGTTTCCCAGATGGCTGCTCCCGGCTTTCCGTGACCCACGTGACATCAGGTCGTGACCCAGCAAGTGGGTCCCGCACAGTGGTGTCAGCCTACCGGTTCGCTGGGCGGAGTTTTCGCGGTCGCTGGGCGGGTTTCCACGGTGATCGGCAGCGTGCTCACTGCGTCCCGTTGCGTTATGGCGAAAGCACACCCGCTGCAGCGGGCGGGCTTTCGCCATTACGCAATGGAACACAGCGAGCACGCTGCCAATCACCGTGGAAACCCGCCCAGCAACCGTGAAAACTCCGCCCAGCGAACCGGTAGGCTGACACCACTGGTCCCGCACCACAGTTTGAATAACACTGACATAGGGGGTGGGACACCCCCTACTTGCTGCTTTCCCCAAGGTGCTGCCTGAAGCGAGGGGTTCAATCAGCCTCAGACCCCCTCAGCTGTCTGGGCTTCTCTCATTTCCGATGCAGATGCTTACAATTCGTGGCATGTCATCCTTCCTAACCAGAGAGCACACCATGGAAGACTTCCTCCCTGATGGCCCATAAGATTGCAGACATATTGAACTAAGCTGCCTGCACACCGATTCACTGAAGCACTCACAATTGCAAAACCAAGCCATGCTTGTCAGCGTGCAAATTATCCATGTCATTTCCCCCAGCATAGCTTTTACATTATATGCTACAAAGTGGCTGGATCACGTAAATGAAAAAGACTCTGGGGAGAAAAGCTTGAGAAGAAATGGAAAGTAGGAGCGCTATTCCCAGCCTGAGACAGAAACTGAACAGAAACGGAATAGTTATATGGTGCTGTCTTGTCTGTTGATTAACCTGCGTTTGTCGGAAATGTAGCCATTTTTAGCCATGTTTAGCCTCAGAACATCAGAGAAGGCTTGTTTTGCAGAAATAGATTCCTCAGATTGCTTACAGCACTGGCAGCAAGCAAAGAATTTGTATCAGAGCCGCAGGCTGCAGCTGCACAGCAAGACAACAGGAGCAGGCAGGAGCACATCTTTTTTATTCCAGGTTTCAGTTAGGCAGAGCAAATAAAACCCGGTGATAAAAGGCTCAAGGCCAGCCTATACAACCTGGGATTTAACAAGCAGAACGCAACCTGCATATTGTATTTTGTGCATATTGTGTGGTCTGCCCTGGGGTTACCAACTCCAACCCAGTGGTGTCATTCAAATGATTTAGGAACAGGAACTCACTTTTGATTGGCACTTGTCGGGAACCCGGAACCAGCCACGGAGCCCGTTAGGATCCGGAATGCCCGTTCTGGTCCGTTCCCCCTGAATGACATCACTGCCTTCGCCCCCCTAGGAATCCGGAGTTGCTCCCTTTAACCCTCTGAGTGCCGGCCAACCAAGAAGAAAAGCTCTTTTCAGAGGAATTGGGAGGGGGGGAGAGTGAAGTGGGTGGAGTCAGCCCTAATTTTAACTAGTGGAACTGAGTTTCCCCGCGTTCCCACTGCATGACATCACTGCTCCAACCCCTTCCCTATGTTTGCTGACCCACAGAGGGAGCAAAAACAGGAGGGACACCAAGCCCCTGTTGGATTGACTACGCCAGTGTTATTCAAACTGTGGGTCGGGATCCACTTGGTGGGTCGGGACCTGATGTCAGATGGGTCACGGAAAACTGGGAGCAGCTATCTTGGAAACTGCAGACCTTACTCTTGCTATATTCCTTCTGTGAGTGTTAACTGTCTAAATTTTCAAGCAAGGTTTTTTTTTAAAGTGTTAGTTCAGTCCGGGGCAAGGGGGGTGCCCCTGTTGCCCCAGCTGGGCCTCCTCCTGGTGTGCCTGCTGGCGGGCGTCACACCAACTCTCCCGGCTAAAGCTGGGCCTCAGTGACTCAGCTTCGGGGGTAGGGGATTGCTCCACCCTCTTCCTGCTCCCTGTAGGGGTCCCCTAGGCAAACTGGGCCTTGCACACCGCCAGAAGTTTAGACCCTGCCTGTCCTCATCCTTGGCCAGCCAGGGTTTAAATGAAGGAGGCCCAGGCTCCACTGCCCTAGGCCTCGCCCCTTCCTTCTGATTGCCCCAGTGCCCAGCCAACCCTTGTCCTCTCGGTGGGGTGTTCCTTCCCTTGTCCCCGCCTCTCTCCAGGTGTTTCCCCTTGCCTGCCGGGCGAGGCCCTGCTGTCAGCTGATAAGGCTACTCCAGAGGTGCTGCCTTGCTCCCGAGGCCGGAGGCGAGGCCCTGCCTGTGCTCTGCAGCCTCACCTGTGAAGCCGCCCGTTTGCACAGGCGCGGCCAGCACTCAGAGGCCGTCACCTGCGGGACGTCAGGCCGTGCCAACCCCTGGCCCTGCCTTAACAATTAATAGGCACGAATTGAAGCCATGGACTGAACAATATGGCTGACTCAGTTCATCGCCGCGAAGGAAAATTACATTAAAATCTCTTCATGACACAAGTAGTTGTCAATATGAGAGTAATTTTTTTTTACTTCTAGACTATTAAGAGTATTTTTTTAACTTCTACACTCACCCCCCCCCCAAAGAAAAAAAAAACAAATTCTGTTAATGTTCAGTACTCACTGAACGGTCGTTTTATTGAGCCGATGTAATGTGAATACATGAATCTTTCTGTGGAAATTAAATCCCATTTTTCGTACAGCGATTTGCACACCCGTATGCAGAACACGCAGGCATGCTTAAAGATGTTGAAATTAACTTTTACACACGTGCAGGGAGATTTTTATTCGAGAATTCGCGGCAATCCTCCTCCTTCGCGGCGATGATCTGAGTCAGCCATATTGTTCCATCCATGGCTTCAAGAATGTGACATCATGGCTTCTCCAGTGTATAATAACTCCATGGGCCGTGCGCTGCTGTTGCTGTTGGGCCTTGGCGAGGCTGTGGATGCTGGCCCCCGTGGGCCGGGCGTGTTTGCCAAGGCCTGCTGCGCCGGGGAGTGGAGGCCTGTCCTCGGCCTGTTTGTCCTGCTGTTGTCCTGTGGGGCCTGGAGCCGGGTGCCGATGCCAGATAAAGCGGGAGCCCTGGAAGGTTCCCGACCAGTGCTTTTACATCATATCTTGTCCTAATCTTGCTTTCTGTCAGGGATGTTTCATGGTTCTGCAATTGTTGCAATCCAAGAATGCCAGTCTGCAATCCAGCAGTGTTGTTTGATTATGCCACACTGACGGCACTTCCTGCTTGACGATTTCACTTTCGGCTATGACATCACTTCCAGATTAATGGCATCACTTCCGGTGGGTCCCAACACGAGTGCCATTCAAAAAAGTGGGTCCCAGTCTAAAAAGTTTGAGAACCACCGAACTACTCAATTCCCTAGGCACGTTCATTCAGATCCACTGTGTTCAGTGTAGCTTACTCCCAGGAAAGTGTGCACAGGATTATAGCGGAGCTCTGCAAGGTGGGCAACAAGTTGCTAGCCTAGGCTGGAAGTGACCAGACGCCTCTGCTTTGTTCTAGCTGACTGGAATGGCTCCGAAGGGGAAGGGGAGGGGCCATTTGCACAGCGTGTTGAAGCAACGTGCAAAACGTAATGCTGTGATCCCCCTCTAGCTACGCTACTGGATCTCAAAGTAGCGACATGGCAGCCTTCAATGTATTTCTGGTGGGGGAGGGGCATATATGTGGACATAAAACAATGTATAGCAGTGTATAGCAGGCGCAGATCCGAGTTCCCCGTGAGGACCGAACTGGGGCCACGCAGGACAGGGACGGGGGGGTTGGATGTGGCCTAACAGGCCCACCTCCATCCACCCTGTTCCTCCCTCCCTCCCTCCGTCCTCCCCCGCCCAGAATCGCCCCTGCTGAACTTGGCTGGCACATGAATGGTGCACTGGCAGATTCTGCCTGCACTGTGGGGCCAATGCTGCTGCCTGCTGGTTGCATCGGCCCTATGAGTGCCTAGGATTGCGCCCTTAATGAAAGAGTGCAATGCGTTACCCATTGTAATTCAGAAGAATAGTGTGCCTTGTTGCTCTCTCACACGTGCACATGAATGCGCGCACGCACGCACACACACACACACACACAGAGGGGAGGAGTCTAGGGTCCAGATCTGCCCTGGTGTAAAACATTTGCCTGTTAAGGTGCTATAAGCTATATACAGTATTTTATTATTAATTTAATCAAAATTTGTAACCCGTCTTTCTCCCCAAAGCGCACCTGAAGCGGCAAACAATTGTTTAAAATACATTTACAACAATTAAAATACAAATTAAACTATGAAATATGCAATAAAAGCTAAGCAACAGCAATAAAACTCCTCAAAACATTAATTTACTAAAACAAAAACAAAGCCATCACCTCCTTTATAGACTATCAAAGGCATTCTGAAATAAAAATGTTTTCTGGCCTTACTGGAAGGTTAACAGTCAAGGAGCTGTTCTCAAGGGGGAGGGAATTCCACAATAGACTACTTTGTTGTTGTTGTTCAGTTGCTAAGTCGTGTCTGACTCTTTGCGACCCCATGGACCACAGCACACCAGGCCTCCCTGTCCTCCACTAGCTTCCTGAGTTCGCCCAATTGCATGTTCATCGCTTCGGTGACACTGTCTAACCATCTCATTCTCTGCCGCCCCCTTCTCCTTTCGCCTTCGATCTTTTCCAGCATGAGGGTCTTTTCTAAAGAGTCCTCTCTTCTCATGAGGTGGCCAAAGTATTGGAGCTTCAGCTTCAGGATTTGTCCTTCCAGGGAGCAATAAGGCTTGACTTCCTGTAGGATTGACAGATTGGATCTCCTTGCAGTCCAGGGGACTCTCAAGAGTCTTCTCCAACACCATAATTCAAACGCATCTATTCTTTAGTGCTCTGCCTTCCTTATGGTCCAGCTCTCGCAGCCATACATTGCTACTGGGAAAACCATCGCTTTGACTATGAGAACCTTTGTTGGCAGGGTGATGTCTTGGCTTTTTATTAAGTTGTCTAGGTTCGCCATAGCTTTCCTCCCAAGCAGTAACTGTTAATAGTTTTATATTTTAATGTCTTATTTTAATGTTTTTTTGCTTGGTGTGCACCAGTTTGGCTTTTAGAAAAGTGGTATAAAAATATATATAAATATGCGTACATACATACATACATACATACATACATACATACATACATACATACATACTGTACATACATACATACAAATATTAACAATAATTTCAAAATGTATAAGGAAGCTAACTCAGAGCCTATAGGCACAACATTTAGACCAGTGTTTTTCAAATTGTGGGTCGGGACCCACTTGGTGGGTCGCAGAAAGCTGCATCTTGGAAACTGCAGAACCTACTCTTGTTCTATTCCTTTTGTGAGTGTTCAGTTAAATTTTCAATTGAGGGTTTTTTAAAATTGTTTTTAGCTCAGTGCTATTATATCATATTTTGTCCTAATCCTGCTTTCTGTCAGGGATGTTTCATGGTTGTACAATTGCTGCAATCCAAGAATGGCAATTTACATTTCAGGAGTGTCATTTGATTATGTTACAATGACAGCACTTCCTGCTTGATGATGTCACTTCCTGCCACCACATCACTTCCAGTTGAATGACATCACTACCAGTGGGTCCCGACACAAGTGCCAAGTGGGCACAAGTGGGCACAAGTGCCAAGTGACACAAGTGGGCCCCGGTCTTAAAAAGTTGAATACCACTGGTTTAGACTAATGAGGGCCACAGCAAACCTGCTAGCATGCACATGATGACTGCCGACCTACATGAACTGCCTTGCATGTTCAGATGCCAGACATTTTGGGAAGCGCTAGGAATAGGCTTATTTCCAATGAGCGCTCAAGTCTGAATCCAGCACGTGGCAGTACAACAGCAGTACAACATGGTACATGTTGACTGCGGCAAGAAAGCTTTTGCGAAGCTACCATGCTTCGCCCCGGGTGGTCTATGTGAACATGCTCTCCATTTTCAAGCACTTAGGAAAGCTGAACTAACCTCTTTTCCTTGAAAATACTGTTCATGGAAACCAGAGGATCATGGTTCTCTTCATGAATATTCAACAGCTAGTACATTTTACTGTCAGGTCTACCATTTGAATTCCATGTGTGCCTCTGGGATCTGTAGAGCTAAGCCTGGTAAACACTTTACAAGTCCAAGGAGAGATTCTGAGCTCAGGGGAGCTGCATAAAAGCTAAGAAGAGATTAAATTTGAATGAACAGAGCTGCAACGCTTAGCAGTTGGAGGTCACACACTGTGCTTTGTTGTGTAGCTTTCTCGCTGGGTGCCCATGGGACGACGTTTCAAACTCAAGCAGCCAGCCGCTACAGATGTCACACAACAACCAGTACAGCTTGTTATTTCACGGCTTTAGCCACTCGAAACACGTTAAGGGCACAATCCTATATTATGCACTTAATTGGAAGCAAAAGCCATTGAACACAATGGAGCTTATTTCCAACGTTAATTCAATAGGATTGTGCTGCATTCCATACTTAAACTGCACCGCATTGAGATGGATTGCTAAGCAATTAAAGAACTGGGGATAGGGTTTTACACACATTGTTAAAAACGGGGATTTTGCTGTTTCTGTATTGAAATTCAAAAATAACTCTCTTCCAGATCTGTTCTACATCCCCATCATTCACATCTGCTATGGTGGCATTTAGCAATAGACAGGGACAGGATGGGAGCTGCCCCTTGTATGTCATCCATGCCAGGATTCAACCGCACAGTAGATGACCAGGGACCTGAAGAATTAAGCCTGCTCTGGGGGGGGGCCGCCCCCCGGGCGGGCCAGACTTGGAAACTGCAAGGAGATCAATAGCACCAGCAGCTTCACACCAAAAGGCCAAAGGCTTCTAGATCCAGCTTGCACTGGTGATTTAAGCAACTGGGGCCAAAATCACAGGCGGCAGGGCAGAAGGTGCAAACGCCGCTGGCAAATTTATCAGTTTGTCTTCTGGTGCTTCTTCACAGTCTCAAATCCCTGCTACCTGGGCAAGAGGCACTCTTTCAAGTGGTGTCCTCTTATATTTAGCAGGGGGAGAGCAATTGTCCCTCTTCACCCCTGCGTAGTGTCTTTTCTAGTGGCTGTTGCTAATGGTGCTCTGCATTTTTTTAGATTGTGAGCCCTTTAAATTTATTATTGCTATTTGCCAGTAAACCACTTTGGGAACTTTGTGTTGAAAAGCAGTATATAAATACAAGTGATTGATAGATTGATACCAGAATGCCCCTGCTGTGGCTGATACTTCTACTGTGGTAGAAGCTATCCAGACACTGCTTTCTCCCTGTCCGCAAATATATCCTTGCTTACCTGAAGTATTCATTGTATCTGATTATAGCGCAATGCAGTTTCTATTTTCCTTGCTTTATGAACAGATTTTAAAGATTCAGGTGAACTGTGAGTAGGGGTGGTTTTTTTGCAGGGGAGGTTGAAAACTGCCTTTTGGGCAATAACTATCTTTGGGAGGTTAAAATATCTCAATAAAAACACAAACCATGACATTTTGGGGTTTAAGATATTTTTCAGAAATTAGACAACTTTTCCATAGAAATCATACTGTGGCTGCATCTGCTGACACTACTTCACCTCTATCATCCACCTAGTACACTTTTAAAGCATTTAAAATTCATAAAAATGAGAACTTGGATTAAGAATGTAGAATAAAAACACAAGACCACAATTTGCTATATTAATCAAGAAATTTTAGGGGGGAAAATACACACCCCTAACTATAAGATAAAGACTAGGTGTCTTTATATATACTGTAATATACTGTAAGTTTATTATGCAGGCAACAGTTTCATCGGTTCCAATGTGGTGGGTTTAGATAATGTGGAGTCAGGCAAACTCCACCAGTGTCACTGCCAACAGATACGTTCAGTGACAAAATGAAGTCTAATGTCACAGCAATGGTTTCTTCATCCATCAAACTAAAAATGTTACCTCAGAATGCAGTATGAACCTATTGGAGCAGTCTGTGTACAGGAATTCAAATGACTCCAGCCTCTGCAAGGGAATCAAAAGCCACATTACATGAATTTTGAATTTCAACATATGTTTGTAGGTTTATTTCTCCACTATGAGCGTAATCCTAACCTGGAGTTAGGGCGGAACAGTGAAGCCAGCAAAGTTTGGCCGGCCCAAGGGTCAGTGTAAAGTGTGTTTGGACTACCCTTGGAGTCAAGGAGGATGGCGTCTCTGGCTCTGAGAGTGGTCCAAACTTACTGTATGGGTCCCTTGTGCCGGCCAAACTTTGCTGGCCTAACTGTATCAGCCTGACTCCAGGTTAGGACTGTGCCCTGAATAATCTTTCTTGTAAAAAACGTACTGTGTGGGGAATTCACCCTTCAGATTTAACCTGGTTGTGGTTACTCACTCCCATGAGAATAACAAGAATCCCAACTGACAGTTTTCCCATTTATTGCGAAGAGATAACATATAAACAGATGCTAGTTTACATAGTTCCCTGCTTTCTTTCATTGCACATGCCCATTACTCATGCGCATGCACACACACACTAACTTTCTCACTAAGTTCCCAAGAGGAAAATTCCAAAAGTCAGTATATTATGCAATATCACGGTACATTATGAATCCTCCAATATATCACAGATGGAAACAAGAGTGTATCTTAAGAGTAAAACAAATAGTTTTTGTATGTGTACAAGCATGAGGACAAAAATGGAAAAATTCTACTAATTGGGAATCAATCAATCAATCACTAGTATTTATATACCGCTTTTCAACACAAAGTTCACAAAGCAGTTTACAGGCAAATAATAACATTCAAGTTAAATGGCTCCCTGTCCCAAAAGGGCTCACAATCTAAAAGAATGGAGAACACCACCAGCAACAGCCACGAGAAAGACACTGTGCTGGGGTGAAGAGGGACCATTGCTCTCCCCCTGCTAAATATAAGAGGACACCACTTGAAAAAGTGCCTCTTGCCCAGTTAGCAGGGGAATGAAATATTAATTTTTGTACAGTCATTCTTTACTTCTTAGAGCCCAATCTTATTCTTTCCAGCCAGTGCAGGGGCATGGCTACCGCTCTATCCTGCAAGCGGGTAGTTGCGGAAGTCTAAGGGAACAATCTGGCTAAGGGAACAATCGTTCCCTTAGTGGGGATAGACCTCCATGATGCTGGAGGGGTTCTACTCAGACAGACCTGCGCTAGCTAAATAGCTGGCACAGGTCCGCACCCCACTCAATGTGGGTGTCATCCCTGACTGAAGCGATTCCTGGGTATATTTTTCCTCCAACATGACAAAATGCAATTTCACAAAAAGAGTTACGTTGAAGTCATCAGGATTGCTTTCAGTACTCCCCTCGAGATTTGATGTTGATTCCAGAAGACTCCAGGCCAGTTCTGGAGGACTGGCAACTCCAAACCCCAGCCTGTACAGACATGCCCTCGTATCTACTGGGGTTCCGTTCTAGACACATACACACATGGACACCTGGAACCGTGGATATCAGAGATGCCTTTTTACAGATGGGGGAATGTCAGTGGTTTTGCTGCAACAAGGCAAAAAAAAAAAGATTTGTTTAATGTTCCCTTATCTTTTTAATAGGCATCCCAGTATCCATCATATCTGTGGATAACTGAAAAAGTGGATACTGAATCAGTGGGTGCTGGGGCACACCCGTACTCTCAAACAGCATAGTTCAGAAAAGCACTTATCACACACTGAGTATCTCATTTCAATTGGCGAAAAAGCCTTTGAGGAATGCAACAATTCAGTGACACATAGGATCAAACATGTGCAAGACATGACCATTAAAAAACCAATTTTCTACCAAGGATGCGCTGGAGATTGCATTTCTACCAATGTTGCTCTAACGCACCATGGGTAGAAATTAAATGTGAAAATGCATTTTCTGGGGTGCTGTGAAGTATATTCATTAAAGAGGGAGATCCACCTTTGGCGTGCACCTTTGCAGTACTGAAGAATCGAATCAGGGCAGAAGAAAGCAAGGACATTCTTGGAAATCTTTCTTTAAAGAAAGAAATAAACTGGCTATGGTATATGGATCTAGGCCTACACACAATGCATAAAGCCTTGATTCACTGCTCGCAGAAAGTGCAGAAAGTGTGTGAGAACAGCCCCTGGGTTAATGAATGCAAAGCTCGCTTGAAGAGACTCCTGAAGACCCCTTCTGTTCTACAGTACATTTAGACTCTGAACTTACCGCCCCCACATCGCCCCTCCCACCCTGTCCTCCCACCATGTGGTTGGGGCATTGTATCCTCTTGTGTTGATCACTGCAGTTTCTTGTACTCCTAAACAGGAAGGCTTTCAGGACAGGAAAATTCTTGTTTCATTTTGTTGTTGTTCAGTCGCTAAGTCGTGTCCGACTCTTCGCGACCCCATGGACCACAGTGCGCCAGGCCTCCCTGTCCTCCACTAGCTTCCGGAGTTCGCCCAATTTCATGCTCATTGCTTCGGTGACACTATCTAACCATCTCATCCTCTGCCGCCCCCTTCTCCTTTCGCCTTCGATCTTTCCCAGCATGAGGGTCTTTTCTAAAGAGTCCTCTCTCCTCATGAGGTGGCCAAAGTACTTGAGCTTCAGCTTCAGGATTTGTCCTTCCAGGGAGCAATCAGGCTTGACTTCCTGGAGGACTGACCGATTGGTTCTCCTTGCAGTTCTCAAGAGTCTTTTCCAACACCATAATTCGAAAGCATCTATATTTCATTTAGCACATCTCTTTTGGGTAAAGAAGCCTGGAAGCTGACAGCACTAGAGACATAACAAAAAAAAAACATGCCTAAGGAAAGACAGTCAATTACAGATCAAAAGGCTCCTTTTGTGAGTCAGTGCCCAGATACTAATGGTGTAATGGCTGAACTGGAATGATTATAAGCATGAACCAACTGTATTTTCCTCCCTACAAAATGCACTGCACTGCACTGGGGAAGGGGGTAGGACTTTGGGTCAAAGGGTATGACTTTTAGGCAGGTTTCAGTATGTCAGTACAATCCTATGCATGTCTGCTCAGAAGTAAGTCAGTGAGGAAGACCTAAAGAACCTTCTGATGAGGGTGGAAGAGGAGAGTGCCAAAATTGGCTTGAAGCTCAACATTAAAAAAACTAAGATCATGGCAACCACTCCCATCACTTCCTGGCAAATAGAAGGGAAAGAAATGGAAGCAGTGACAGACTTTATTTTCCTGGGCTCCAAGATCAGCGCAGATGGTGACTGCAGCCATGAAATTAAAAGACGTTTACTTCTTGGGAGAAAAGCTATGGCGAACCTAGACAACTTAATCAAAAGCCGAGACATCAACCTGCCAACAAAGGTTTGCATAGTCAAAGCGATGGTTTTCCCAGTAGCAATGTATGGCTGTGAGAGCTGGACCATAAGAAAGGCAGAGCGCCGAAGAATAGACGCTTTCGAATTATGGTGTTGGAGAAGACTCTTGAGAGTCCCCTGGACTGAAAGGAGATCCAATCGGTCAATCCTCCAGGAAGTCAAGCCTGATTGCTCCCTGGAAGGACAAATCCTGAAGCTGAAGCTCAAGTACTTTGGCCACCTCATGAGGAGAGAGGACTCTTTAGAAAAGACCCTCATGCTGGGAAAGATTGAAGGCAAAAGGAGAAGGGGGAGGCGGAGGATGAGATGGTTAGACAGTGTCACCGAAGCAATGAGCATGAAATTGGGTGAACTCCGGAAGCTAGTGGAGGACAGGGAGGCCTGGCGTGCTGTGGTCCATGGGGTCACGAAGAGTCGGACATGACTTAGCGACTGAACAACAACAACAAGTCCCATTGTGTTCAATGAACTTTACTCCCAAGAAAGTATAGGATTATGTCCTGAGTCTCTCCTTCCAGCTAGGGCTCAGAAAGCTGGCTGAGTGCTTAGAGCACCAGATTTAGGCAGTGTTGGATACTTCAATTGTACTTGAAATTAGAAAAAAATAGTTTATTGGATTAAAGGAAACAAAATTATTTGTAGCTGCTTATATGGATAAATACATGGATAAATACGAATGTACAGATTAATGCTCCGAAATTTTATAATCTTACACGGCTGATTTGTTTTATACATCAGGCAGGAAGTTTGTACAGCAGTCGTGAAAAAGGATGTTGTTGTTCAGTCGTTGTGTCCGACACCTCCCGACCCCATGGACCACAGCACGCCAGGCCTCCTTGTCCTCCACTAGCTTCCGGGGAAAGGGATACAATAAAAACCAAGATATTCCCCAGCTGCACAAATTGGAAGGGCACCAAAATCGTTCCTCCTGGTAGGCGCCACCGGGCCTCACTCAGAA
Organism: Lerista edwardsae; assembly: GCA_029204185.1. NCBI lineage: Eukaryota > Metazoa > Chordata > Lepidosauria > Squamata > Scincidae > Lerista > Lerista edwardsae. Next base: position 7,972,837 of record JAJKFI010000013.1, read on the forward strand.
TAGAAGCAAGTCCCGCTACAGTCAGTGAGGCTTACTCCCAGGTAAGTGTGGATAGGATTGCAGCCTCAAGCAAACCCGCAGCCCGCCTTTCTTCCGTGCTGAAACTCAAGGCGGAGTAATGGGACTCCTCCCCACCTAACCCAGGCGCTTGGGGCTGGCCTTGCAGAGAGAAAAACATGCCCTCGTTCTCGCCTTCGCAGCAGCTCGTCCCAACCCACCGATCACCGGAAGGGGTTAAAGCAGGCAGCTGCCCCGCTCGGTGTCAGGACAGGAGGCGCGGTCCCTTTAAGGAGGAGGGTGCCTGGCAGGCGGTGGGTGGCTGTTTGTCTCTCTCCGGGCCTGATCTGCCGCCTCCTTGCGCCGGGATCACTCGCTCGCCTGCGCCGCTCCTGGGAAAGGGGATCAGCCCTGCCGCTGCCGCTGCCATGCACTGGCTAGGCCAGCCGTGCGCCCTGCACGCGCGTTTGGCGGAGGGGCTGCTCCAGGTCTCAGCCAGGAGCCTCGCCTGGAGGGGAGCGCCCGGCGGCAGAAGCGGCAGCAGCAGCAGCAGCAGCAGCCGCCCTGCGGCGACTGGACTCAGCCGCGCTGGCGTGCGGCTCCTGAGCGGCCAGGTGCAGCCGAACCTGGCCACGAAGCAGGCTCCGCGCAGGGCGCACCAGTCGGACAGGTTCTTCTGGCACGGGCGCAGTCACCATCTCTCCAGGGGATCGCTGCTGCCCAGAGCCATCTGCTTCGCGCTCCCCGCGGCCGGCGCTTCCTCGATCCGACTCCCCGCCGGGCCCCGCTGCAGGGAGGAGGACGAGCTGCTGCGACTCTTGCTTCCTCTCCAGGGCAGGGAGGCGGCCGATGCCCCCCCATCTGCTCTCTGAGATAACCCTGCAAGCAACCGGGAGCGGCTCCACCGCTGGAGGAGGAGGAGGAGGAGAAGGAGGCGGTAGTAGAAGCAGTGTCAAAGCTCAGAAGGTGGGTGAAGGGAGTGACTCGGCTGAGTTGTCAGAGAGGCCGCACAGGGGTAATAAGCCTGCTGATATAGGAGTCGAGGGCTCCGCCCTGGAAAGGGTTTTAAATTCCAGGCGGTTTCAGGTGGCTCTGCAGCGAGGGGAGGCGTCTTTCTGAGCACGTGCAGAATGGTTTTTCTTAGGAGCGAAGACAAACATCTCCGAGATGTGGGCTGGATGTTTACCAGGCCCCGGGACTTCAAAATAAATACAGATTTCTCGCGCTGCGATCCTATACACACTTACCTGGGAGTGAATCCTATTAAACTCAGTGGGGCTTACTTCTGAGTAGACATGCACAGGATTGCAGTGTCAGGGTAGGGAGGAAGATAGTCACTTACGGTGAAACTTAGAAATTTGGTGTCTTCCGAGTGAAGTATCTCACTTATTGCATCTCAGTAAGCCACAACAATCCCTTAGGCTTGGGTTTGTATTCTCCTCTTCCTTATACAGAAGCCCCCTGACTTAAGAACATTCAACTTTAAAATTTTCAAAAAACAGTACTATACAAACCTGCCTGCCATTTGCCAAAAGAGGCCCTTAGTGCCCAGTTCCCAGCATTCCCAAATACCAGCCAGCCCCATTAGGCTACTTTTTAAGACCACACAATATAAAGTACTGTATATGGGAACTGTGGAATTTTTTTCTGTATTTCACAGTATGCTCACTAATAATAATAGTGATGTTGGACTTAAGAACAAAACAACTTACAAGTAGATACCTGAAGCCTCACCTTTTTCTCTACCACAGGAGTTTCTATATTGGAAGATGGGGGTGGAAGCTCAAACTGGGAGTGGCTTGCTGAAAGCCACCTGTTACATTCAAGGCAAAGGAGATATTTGAAATGAGCACCCAGTACAGGTGCGCTGATATCAGTGATGTCATCTCATAATGAAGAACGGGAATGCTGGGCTGGACTTACGCGTGATTGACAGCCCATCCGTTCGTTCTGCGGCTGCCTTGGCCTTGGGGGTCAAGGTTGGCACGCCCTGCCGCTGCTTGCCCAGGCACCTGGTGTGCCGAGGCCAGGGCAGCTGCGGAACGGACGGGCAGCCAATCACGCGTAAGTCCCGCCCAGCATTCCCGTTCTTCATTACGAGATGACATCACTGCCTGGTATCCAAAGTGTCAGTTATCCACCGATACCAAGGATACTGGGACGCCTATTAAAAAGATAGGAGACCACTAAACAAATCTCTTTTTAAAAAAACTTTGTTGCAACCAAACCACTGATGTTCCTCCATCTTTAAAAAGGTGTCCCCAGTATCCATGGTTTCAGGCCTCCACTGTGGGGTCTGGAACAGAACCCCAGTAATTACTGGGTCATTCCTATAAGCACTCTTACCTGCTGCACCAGTTCTGTGACAACTTTGCTGGTTTTAGTGCTGGCTTCTAGCACTTTGCAAGCCATGTGCCTTTCCTGAAAAATGCACTCTCTCCGTTTCCCACTCAGCTGGAACCTGTGCATCATTGGTGCATAATGCAAAATACTAGTGTTGCGTTGCCACATAAGATTGTGGCCTTGTGCACTGGCAAAGTCATGTTCACCCCTTGGCACATTTAGTCATGAACATGAATTAGAACCCCTGCTCCCCAGGGCTACCAGCCAGAGCCAAGTGCAAAATAGTGACTCGGAGGAGAATCAGCTGTTGCCTGCACTCCTTAACCTTGCTGGCAGCCTGTCTGTGGCTTTACTGAGCTTTATATCCCGTCTTTGGCATAACCTACATGTATGTAACCAAGATGGTTAAGTGCTTACCTATAACATCATGGAAGGGACCTATAAGATCATCTAGTCCAACCCCCTGCCTGTAGCAGGAAATCCCCCTAGAGCATCTCCAGCAAGTGCCTGTCAAACCTGCTAGAGATGCTGTAGGAGGATTTCCTGCTACAGGCAGGGGGTTGGACTAGATGACCTTCTATGTCCCTTCCAACTCTATAATTCTAAGGTTAGGTAAGCTTTTAACCATCTTGGGGCTTGTTCTTCATCAGAAAGGCTACAAATGCATATACATGAATTACAAATATATAAAAATGAAATATACACAGATTTGTGCTGGTACATACATGTAGGTGTTTTCACTGACGGAACACTGACCTAAAGCTCGGTAAAGCACAGAGCAACAATAGCATTAAAACTGCAACTGCGAAATAGCAGCATCTGCACAAGAGATGGACAGTGCCAGGGTTCTAGTTCTTACAATCATGCAAATCCTTTTTTTTTTTTAAACTTGTTTGGAATTGGTTTAGTGTTGCTTTTAATCTCCTATTTGTTCAGAGCTGAAATGGAGCCTTCGTGCTGCGCTCCGAAGTTTCATTTTGAAAGGCTGCTCTTATTGCGCCCAAAACCTGCCTGGCGGGGTGATTACAGCGCAGATGACCCCAGCCCTGAACCTGCCCCTCACGCCCATTCTTGGCCGAAGTCAATGGCAGTTGTAGGCTCATTGTGCTGCTTAAATGGCTGGCCTGATTTTTTTCAGCTGGAGCCACTTGATGCTATTTTGAGCAGAAGTGTTGAGGAGAGCAGCATAATGATGAGAAGCTGAATGGCTGCCAATTCCCATCACTTAAGGCCCTTGACATGAACTCCTTTCTCTTCCTGTTTCCAGACCACCTACAGACTTTGGGGCTTTTTATCCATCTGCCCTCTTTTTGGCTGGGTTAAAGCACTTTAGCTCAGCCCCTTGTAGGATCTTTGTCTCTTAACATTTTCAAATATTTGTTGGGAAATTGGGTTTTTTTGCAGCGGGGGGGGGGGAGAGGCATGAGATTAGCGGAGCTGGCAAATGGCAACGGTAAAAAAAATCCACCTTGTCACAGGAAAGAATCTTTCAGGGCGCAATCCTAACCTGACTGGCACAGTTAGGCCAGCAAAGTTTGCTGGCACAAGGGACGCCGTAAAGTATGTTTGGACCACTCTCGGAGTCAGAGAGGCCAGCACACAGAGATGTGCCAACTTCCCTGACTCTGAGAGTGGTCCAAATGTGCTTTACGGTGACCCTGAAACTTTGCTGGCCTAACTCCAGGTTAGGATTGCTCTCTCAAGTTTAAGCTTGGATGGTGCTGTTCCTCACAGTGGCCATAGAAACACCAACTGTGCCCCATGCGGAGGAAGGGGAGATGTTGCCTCTTGGTGTGCAGGTCCCCTCAGAAATGCACAAACTCAGATGTGTACACTGCCTGTGAACATGATCAGATTAGTAGGCTGGGAGGTGAAAAAGTTAGGCGAGAGGATGTCTCTGCTCCATCCTCCTTGCCTATCAGTAGAGGTGGGAGAAAACCATTTCGCCAATTTCACTCTTTTTCCAAATTAGAAGTGCAGAAAGCTGTGTAATATGTTTTTTATTCAAAATTTAGTTTATAATTATAAAGTATAATCACTTTAAAAAAGTATAATCACTTTAAAAATGTACTAGGTAATGGTATAGGTGGTATAGGGTCAGCAGATATAACCGTTCATTACCTGTGCACGGGGGTTTTTTTTTTTTTTTGGATGATTTTTTGTCCCAAAATGTATTGATTAAAATAGCAAATTGTGGTGTGATGCGTTTTTATTCTACATTCTCAATCCAAGTTTTCACGTTTATTAATTTTAAATGCTTTAAAAGTGTACTAGATGGATGATACAGGTGATATAGAGTCAGCAGATGCAGCCACATTATTTCTAATTGGAAATGTAGTCTATTTTAATTTCTGGGAAATACCTTAAAACAGCCAAATGCAGTGTTTTGTGTTTTTATTCAAATATTTTAACTGCCAAAAGGCGGTTGTTAACACTAAAAAGGTGGTTTTCAAAAACCACCCCTATGCACCCCCATTAAATAATAAATGAAAAGCAAAAGTGTGGTTTTATGGAGTTTGGCTTTTTGTTTTGTTTTTTAACAAAGACGAGAAGGTTTTGTTTTAAATTTCATTATAACCGTTTTCTCCTACCTCTATCTGTCAGCTAAGGAGCAGAAACACACACACACACACACACACACACACACACACACTGGTGCGAGGACCAATTTGTGGTTCTGCTGCTATTGAATGGAAAAGAAGCAGTCTGTCCCCTCCTCGTGACTTTGCAACAGTACGCGAAATATCGGGCAGTCTCTTTTGTTAGTGTCCAATCAAAACACATTAGTCTTTCTCCCAGTTCTTGGCCAGCGTTTGGTTTCTGCCCGAGTGTACAAAACAAAGCTTTGATGCTCAAAACTGAAAGAATGACTGTCAAGGGGCACAGCCAGCGCTATGTTACCTTGCGATGATGGTCCTCCCAAACTGAGCATAGTGCACCTGCCCTGTGGTGTGATCCAACAAGAGCCTGTCTTTGCAGTCCCACTCATGCTGCAAAACCGGTTGGTTTATGGAGTGTTTGATATTGTTCTACCATAGGTAGAGGTTGGGGTTTTTGTTGTCGTTGGAAATTGCTTTGGGGCATTAACAGCCATCTTTTGGCAGTTAAAATATCTGACTAGAAACACAGAATTTGGGTGTTTAAGATCTTTTCCAAAAATTGAAATAGACTACTTTTTCCATTAGAAATCATACTGTGGCTGCATCCGCTGACCATCTACCTAGTACACTCTTAAAGCATTTAAACAACTTGGGTTGAGCATGTAGAAGAAAAACACATCACACCGCAATTTGCAATTTTAATCCAAGGAATTTTGGAAAAAAATATCACCAAAAAAACCCACTCCGAGCCATAGGTGATGCCTACTCAATTACTGCCTTCAAACTCCTCAAAATTCACCGTTCTGTGAAGGCTTTGGCGCAACCCACTAAGCATGTGTAACTGAAACATCCGCGTATTCTCTTCCTGATTCGTTCTGCCACATCTCCTCCCTTCCTCCATTGTCTTCTCCGTGTTCAGTTTGAGATTGCAAGCCCTTCTGGCCAGGGACCTAGGCTCTTTTACACTGCAGAGTGGCAGGCGTACTAATAGGTGTATAAATAAATTACTTTAAGGCAGGGTTATTCAAACTGTGAGTTGGGACCCACTTGGTGGGTCGCAACCTGATGTCAGGTGCGTCACAGAAAGCTGGGAGCAGCCATCTTGGAAACTGCAGACCTTACTCTTGTTATATTCCTTTTGTGAGTGTTAATAGTTTGAATTTTCAGATAAGGGTTTTTTTTAATTTTGTTTTTAGTTCAGTGCTCTTACATCATATTTTGTCCTATTCTTGCTTTCTGTCAGGGATGTTTCATAGTACCATTGCTCAGTAGTGCTATCCACCCGGTACGCTGAGCGGGACTTAGGTTTGATCGGCAGTCTGCCTGTTGCGTCACGCCGCGTTACGCCGCTTTCCCGCACGCCGGGGCTGGATAGCACTACTGCCATTATTGCAGTCTAAGAATGCTAATTGGCATTTCAGGAGTGTCATTTTATTATGTTACAATAACAGCACTTGCTGCTTGATGATGTCACTTCTGGTTATGACATCACTTCCAAGTTAAGGACATCACTTCTGGTGGGTCCAGACACAAGTGCCATTCTAAACAGTGGGTCCCAGTCTAAAAAGTTTGAATACCACAGCCTTAAGGTGTTTTTTTTCTTCTGTTAAGCCACTGTATCAGTTAATTTTGTTGAAGTTCTGAGAGAGAGAGAGAGAGAGAGAGAGAGAGAGAGAGAGAGAGATGGAAAAGTAATCTTGGGGCCCAAACCCTACCAGATGTTCTGTTTTGGTCCATCCCATGTCCCCCAGTCTTGGATTTTTTTGTTAAGCAGGAAGACTGCACCTTTCCTAGTTTCCTCCTTCTGTGGGAATATGAGTAGGATCACAGAGTGCCAGACTAGTTCTTCCTGAAAAAGGAAGACGTTTGTAGCACTTTAAAGGTTAATGACTTCACTGTAAATCTGTTCACCTTTAAGACAGTATGGTTGGTTTGTTGCTTATGAGGTTACCTCCAGTCCTGGAATGAATTTGTCCAAGTCTGCTAGTGTTAGCTGTAGCATTTCAGCAAAGGGAGAGCTTAGCCACAGCACATTATCAGCAGTTCCCCTCTTAGTCCTTTCTGGGTTTTCTGTTTTTATTACGAGGATCCATATTGCATAATATAACAGGAGATGCTGAAAATGCTGGCCTTGATATCAGGATGATTTATGTGGACTCTCTCAGTGGCGTAAAGTGACTTTCTGCATTATCAACCATGTTGCCTGTAGCGGTACAGTACTTCCCCTCCCCCTTGCAAAGATGTGCGCTCTTTTGCTGAGCTGTTGAAGCTGGAAGCGGAAATAAGGATGGCATCGGAGCTTGGATTCCGATTCCATAGCAACCTCGCAGTGGTCAGAACTGTGTAGAGATTGGGGCCCACGGCGGCTTGAGATAAAATCAGTAGTAAAAATGAGGTTGATGCTTCTGTTACCAAATTGCTGGCAAGAGGAATTTATATGTATTATACTGTGTGTGAGAGAGGGGGGGGGGTAAGACAGTGAATAAATGAATGATACAGGGAACCAGCCCTTACTGTATAATAAATATATATTATGATGCACATTGGGGCAAAAAACCAAAACTTCACCTATAGGCTAATGGGTTCTGAGCTGTCTGTGACAGCTCAGGAGAGAGATCTTGGGGTGCTGGTGGACAGTTCAATGAAGGTGTCGACCCAGTGTGCGGCAGCAATTAAGAAGGCCAATTCCATGCTTGGGGTCATTAAAAAAGGGGTTGAGAATAAAACAGCCAATATTATCATGCCATTGTACAAATCGATGGTAAGGCCACACCTGGAATATTGTGTCCAGTTCTGGTCGCCGCATCTCAAAAAGGACATAGTGGAGCTGGAAAAGGTGCAGAAGAGAGTGACGAAAATGATTACGGGGCTGGGGCACCTCCCTTATGAAGAAAGACTGCAGCATTTGGGACTCTTCAGTCTAGAAAAAAAGGCTCCCAAGGGGGGACATGATTGAGACATACAAAATTATGCATGGAAGGGATAGAGTTCTTTTCCCTCTCTCAAAACACCAGAACCAGGGGGCATCCGCTAAGACTGAGGGTTGGGAGAGTTAAAACAGTTAAAAGGAAGTACTTTTTTACCCAGCGGGTAGTTAATCTGTGGAACTCTTTGCCACAGGAGGTGGTGATGGCATCTGGTCTTGATGCCTTTAAGAGGGGATTGGACGGATTTTTGGAGGAAAGGTCCATCGTGGGCTATTATATAGGCAATGATGGATTGTGCAACCTCCTTACAAAGGTGGTGGGCTACTGGTATCGGATGCAAGGGAGAGGCAACAGGATGCAAGCATCTTGTTGTCTCCTGCCTCCCTGGGGCACCTGGTGGGCCGCTGTGAGATACAGGAAGCTGGACTAGATGGGCCTTTGGCCTGATCCAGCAGGGCTCTTCTTATGTTCTTACGTTCTTATATACAGTGGTGTCATTCAAATGATTTAGGAACAGGAACTCACTTTTGATTGGCACTTGTCGGGAACCCGGAACCAGTCACGGAGCCCATTAGGATCCATTCTGGTCCATTCCCCCTGAATGACATCACTGCCTTTAACCCTCTGAGTGTCAGCCAACCAAGAAGAAAAGCTCTTTGCAGAGGAATTGGGAGGGGGGAGGAGGGAGAGTGAAGTGGGCGGAGTCAGCCCTAATTTTAACTAGTGGAACTGAGTTCCCCCGCGTTTCCCCTGCATGACATCACTGCTTATATACATACACTGATATATACAGTATATAAAATAACACACACACACACACACACACACACACGAGAAAGAGAGAGAGAGAATATAGCCAACATGAATTGCACAGCTTTGTTTGATCAAAGAGATCCAACCCCGGATAACAGATGTCTGTAATGTGGGGAACCCCCATTCTTCAAAGAAGAGACTAGCAGTCCAAGCCTATCAAAATCCCCGTGCAGTGATACAGTAGCACCAGCGGGAACTATGCTGCATCCCACAGATTTTAGGCTACTGGATATTTCTTTGGCGTTAAGGGACAATTGTCCCTTTGCCCCAGGGCAAGCCCAACAGCCACAACAGGTCAATAGGGGCAACAAGGGGGAAAATCTTCACTTCAATTAGAACATCAGTTCTTTCCTTTTGTGTAGGCTGTTGGTGGATCCCCGGAAAACGAACCTGCAGATCACGGTGAGGAAAACGGGAAGAAACCAAACAAATCCCAACAGCTGAAAAAAGTTTTTAAGGAATATGGTGCTGTCGGAGTTGCATTCCATGTTGGAATTTCATTGATGTCTCTGGGAATGTTCTATCTGGCTGTGTCTAGGTATATTTTATATATCTTTCTATTGTAATTTTGGGGTTGGATGCACAATTTGAGGGCCTTTTTACAAAAGTATGTCCAAGATGAGGGAGGCCTTCTGATGCTTGGTCTCTCTGAGCCTCAGAAAGCCTCCAGGAGACCTTAAGTTTTGGTGAAAACCGGAAGTGTCCTTCTAAGACCTCCAGATGGTCTTCTGACACCCATTCAAGACCTGGTAGCCATGGCAACGTTCTTCCACCCACCCCCCGCCTTAGCTACGCCACTGGTTGAACGTACAATTTGCTTCTCTGAATCAGGCTACAGTTTATTTAGTACAGCATTTGGCTTTCATCAGCAGTTTGCCAAGATGTCTCTAAAAGTTTGTAAGAAGACCACAAAAGTCCTTGCAATTTCATATCACAATAACGTTTAGTGTGATTTACAAAAGAGTAAATGAGGCTGTTCTCCTGCAAAATGCAGGCTGTATGTGTATTTTGCAAGTACATGCTATCCAAAATTGCATGCTGTCATTTTAAATGGTGTGTGGTTTTGAAATGGGTGGGTGAAGAAATAGGTGGGTGAAGGGGCTCTAAAAACTTCTTAAAAGGGATATTGTGGGGTGCATCTTAAAATGACCAGTTAAAGGGAACCTCAGTATTAAACTGATATTTCTTAAGAACGCTTCTCAAAGGTAGCTGTAAATACAAAAATATTAAGAAAAACCCATGGGCATTTTTAATACTGATATTTTTCCTGTCTTCCTTTAGTGGAGTGGATATTGCTGCCATCCTCTTCAAGCTGGGATTTGATGAAGCTCTTGTACAATCCAAATTGGCTGCTGGGACGAGTGCTTTTGTCTTGGCCTATGCCATTCACAAACTCTTTGCTCCAGTCCGCATCAGCATCACCTTAATCTCTGTGCCGCTACTTGTCCGATACTTCCGGAAGATAGGGTTCTTCAAACCTCCAGCTCCAAACCCGTGAAGCCTTCAGAAAAAAAGAAGAGCGATGCTTCACATTGTAATATAAACCTTTGAAAATGGCTGCACCCTGGTGGTGCCCCAGGGTAGACTCCAAGCAAAACCACTATTATTATTGTATTGTGCCTGTTTGGGTGGAAATATTTCAGATAAATGCCTGCTTTTACTGAAATCCATCTTCCTTATGTCCCGTGATTGCTAACAGGGCAGATTAATAATCATTCGCAGGACGTTGTGCACAGAGATCTATCAAAGTCACATGCATTTTAAGCACCTTATTAGTATGCAGGATTGTATTTATTTGGTAGTAGGATGACAATACTAAGCCACATTTTCCAGCTGCCTTTTAGATGGGACAGGCCAGCAGAACAGCCAGTAGTTAAATCTGCCCTACCCAGTTAATCACCTTGACTGAAAATTCTTGTGAATATATTTAATTATATAATTATATAATGCCCCAGTTCAAACAGAAATCTGTCATGTACATGAAAGCATTGTATGTCAGGTAGCAGATGTCAGTGATGTAGGTGCCACCTGGTGCAGGATGGGAAATTTATTTATTTAAAGAATTTATACCCTGCCTTTCCCATGCGAAAGCAAATGCCCAAGGCAGCTTACAGTTAACAACAAAAGTACAGTGTAACCACAATAAGTAAAACACAAAAAATATTTAAAAACATTTAACATGCGCACAGAATGCTAAAAAATAAGGCAAGACCCAACTCTCCTCATCGTGCCCTTTGGAGGGTGGGAAACAATTCACCAAGGGAGTAAACTATGACTACTGCAGAGGTCAAGCAGCCAACCATCATCCAAAGGCCAGACGAAATAGGTATGATTTGAGCCCACTTCAAAAAGCCATGAGAGTGTGTAGTTCTTAATTCTTCTGGAAAGGAATTCCATATTTGTGGAGCTGCTACAGAGAAGGTTCACCCCCGAACTGCCATCCCTTTAACTTGGAACAGAGGGGGCACTTGAAGGAGAGCCCCTTTAGATGATCTTAAGAGGGCAAACTGGCATGTATTGCCAAATTGGAAGTAATTGGTGGTGGCACAGTGATGCCCACATGTCACCACAATTATTTCTGGCTTGCCTGAGAAACCAAGTGGCTTGGCGCCACAAAGATGAGCCAAGGGGATATCACTCTGCTTGGTTGTGTTTGGTGGTTCCATCCCCAAGCCAAAACAGAGTTGCTTTTTCACAAAGAAGCAATTCAGATTGGATTTTGGAGATGGAGATGTTCAATACAGCTCAGTGGGATGACACCGCCTTGGCTCGATCTTCTTCAGTAGATCTGCCTCCAAGTGAAAGCCAAGAAAGGGGGGAAGGAAAGGCTGCAAAGAAAGAAACCAAGAGAGCATCACCCTGCTTGGCTGAATTTGGCAACTTTGCCTCCAAGCACAAGCTGAGTCACTTCTTCATGCAGCTGCTGAAACAGGAAGTGGCCACCATCTTGGCTAGGCCTTGTGTGCATCCCTTCTGGTATGGAACTTGAATGAACCGACAGCTCCCTACCTGGTATACCACTGAAAGATGACTTATTCCATTATGTTCCCCACCCAGGAGCTTCCATGCAACCTAAGCCACTAGGTTATCTTATTTCTGCAGAAATATATGCCACAGCATTCCGTATTAGAATAGATGTAAAGATTATCTTAGGGATGTGGTGGTGCTGCAGGTTAAACCACTGAGCTGCTGATTGGAAGGTTGGCAGTTCAAAACTACATGACGGAGTGAGCTCCCATAGCTTGTCCCAGCTCCTGCCAACCTAGCAGTTTGAAAACATGTAAAAAATGCAAGTAGATAAATAGGTACCACTTCGGTGGGAAGGTAACAGCATTCCATGCGCCTTGGCCTAGTCATGCTGGCCACATGACCACCAAAACTTATCCTCAGACTAACACCAGCTCTTCTGCTTAGAAATGAGCACCACCCCCTAGAGTCAGTCACAACTAGACCATTTGGCCGTGGAGAAACTACCCTTTTAAAGGCTGGCCTTACAGTTGGCCTGTACGTAATGTATGACAGACTTGCACAAATTCAATTTCATGCAGCTGGCAAACAAAAAGCAAAATACTATATAGGCCATTTCAGCTGCTCTCTATACAAGCCCTGGAAACAGCTTGAGAATGAAGCTGCTTTTCAGTTTGTATCCATGTGTCATTTTTAAAGTGATGGTATGCATTTTTCAAGTGTCAGGGATTCTTCAAGGCCATTTTAAATATATGCAATTTTAACTTGACACACTGACTTTGGAATGTAACCCTTGTGCAAGATGTGGTCCAAGGGTCTCATGAACTGAAGCCTTGAGAAAGTTATATACTTACACTGAATGTCTGTTACATCTTCATTTTAGCTATTGAGACTCATCTAAAACTATGTTAATATAAATAGTATTTGGAACCAACGAGGATACCCCCCCTCAAAAAAAAACATTGATAGATGATCTATCAGCATAACTAAGACTGTTTCAGTGCCAAAAGTGAAATTGATTAGGTGCATCAGAAAAATGGTATAGACAACCACCACTTACAAGTTCATAGAGACATACAGCCTGAACATTAAAAAAGACTAGATTTAAGTTAACAGGAAGCAGTTAACTTCTGGAGGCTGTTTCCAGGTGGCACCAGTCCACAACCTACTCCACCAGCCTCAGAATGTCTTCCTGCTTGTGGCAGTAACTTCTGGTTTACTTTTGTGACTTCCTGTTGCATCTAGGAGGCATTCTGAGGCCCATGAAATGGTTTGTGGGCTGCCACCACCAGGAAGCAGCCCCCATGGATTCCAAGTTTTGGGGGGTAGTATTGAGAATTGCATCATGACCCACTGGAGCATGGGATGGGTCACAGCTCTCAAGTTTGGCAAGGACTAGCCTAATTTAGTTAAACTTCAGGGACGTGGTGGCGCAGTGAGTTAATCCGCTGTTGCTGGGCTTTCGACCGCAAGGTTGGGAGTTCGAGACTGCATGACGGAGTGAGCTCCTGTTGCTTGTCCCAGCTCCTGCCAACCTAGCAGTTCGAAAGCACCTAAATGCAAGTAGATAAATAGGGACCACTTCGGTGGGAAGGTAATGGCGTTCCGTGCACTACAGCGTAGAGTCATGCCGGCCACATGATCGGACAAAAACGCCGGCTCTACAGGCTTGGAAACGGAGAGGAGCACCACTCCCTATAGTCGGTCACGACTAGACCATTCGGTCGTGGGGAAACCTTTACCTTTAACTAGCTTATAGTAAGTCAAGGGCACAGTCCTAACAACTTTCCAGCACAGAGGCAAGGTCAATGCAGTTCTGAGGCAAGGGAACAAACATTCCCTTACCTTGACAAGGCCTCTGTGATTACTATTCCACTGCAAGATGCAGCACATGCCCCATTGGCACAGCTGTGTCAGTGCTGGAAAGTTGATTAGAGTTGCACCCTTAGTTAACTTTCTGGAAGCAGACAAGAGTATCACACTCAAATTCAAGTATCTACATAAGGAAGCCCAAATCAGGTAGACCATGTTCTAAGTCTTAGCCTTCTACTTATACTTAACAGACTAATACATTTAAGTCACCCATTAAAATATGGATGACTAAGACGGCAGCTTTATACAACAGTAGCCGCCTACATTTAGCTGACTACAGCGGTTCAGGCTTGCTAGGCCTTGATATTTTGTGACTAGCTCCTGATGGTCACCTTCAGTTTAAAAGTTGTGAGATAACTTGAAGCCAAGAATTGACTACTTGGGCAGACGTACAGTGGGGCTTTGGTATTCTGTGGGGGATCTGTTCCAGGACCCCTTCAGGCCTCCCCGTGCTTTAGAACACCTCTGGACGTGACCAGAAGCCACTACTGGTCATGTCCAGGAGGTGTTCTACGGCCCTCCAGCTGCAGGCTCAGCATCCAGAGATATTCAAATCTGTGGATAAGGAGGACGCATTGTAATGAAAGCTCTAGTAAACTGATTCAAGTAGAGCAGAACAAGGCAACAGCCAAGACTGTCATGAAGGATAAATACAATCTCATGGATTTGCAATTTAATGTCACTAGGAAGGTAAGCATACAGTGCATTACAACCTTGATGTATAAGATGCTTTATGTTTAGATGCATTTTCCTGCAGTCAGAACAGTGGTACATTTTCCTGGTTTAGTGTATCAAGCAGAAATATTCTTCTTTAGGATGACCACTAAATTAACAGTTAATGAGGTGGTTATGAGAAATTGTCTTAGAACAATTGTTCCTTATAGACAAATCTTTATTGAATAGAGTTCAAAATGCTTCATAACTAAAGACTTGACAATAGAGATTACAGTTATTAGCACATGTTTAGAGCCAATCCCATCCATTACACATCACTGCATTAACTTTAGCCTGCACAGGCATACAGTTCAGGGAAGTTATTGCACTGTTCCAATAAGCCACGACTGTTCCATACCATGTTGCTCTGAAGCAACGATCCACACACATAATACCAACCATATATAATTGAGGCCTCGACCACTGTGACTCAGGGAGTTTGGCTCATGTGCAGCTGGACTTCAAGTACGTTACAGATATTCATGAACTGTGAAAACAATAGGAATCCTTTAAAATTTGGCCTGAAAATTTTTTTAAGTTCAGTCAACAGTTCATAATGCAAAGTGTTCTGTCTTTTTGGAGTCCAACTTTAAGCAGCCTGTATTAGCTGTGTTCATTGTAAAAGACTTTTGTTGCCGCAAACTACAGTACTGCCGCATACACCATGCTATGACTGGGTTTTGTTAGTGGCTCCAGAAATTCGGTGTTTTGGAGATTTTGTTGAGTTTGCGGTGACCCATGGATGTTTGAGAACTTCTTCGAGTGGCAATCTGTGGTATGGGTTGTGCTTCAGCAGCTTTGAAATCAAGTCTCTAGCTCCCTCTGTTACAAATGGAGGAAATCGATATTCTACCTTTAAACCAAAGAAACAGTCAGCATTAGATATAAGATATGAATACAAAGCACATGGCCTGTCATAGTAGCCAATATTCTCTGCCATTCTTATTTTGGAGTTTGCCAATATGCACTGTTATTTGCATTTCATTTTCTTTTGTTATTTGTTTCTTCTTGAAGCCTTATTATAATAACTTTCTCCCCTACTTCCTGCCCCCGCCCCCGTATTTGAACTGGCTCAGAGGAGAAATGTATCTTCTTGTATGGTTTGTCTGTTTTCCTACTGCAGAATCTGAATGGGGAATACAGGTGGGACAAGCGTTAGCAGGCCAGAAGGGCACTGCCTCTTACTACTGGGAATGGATAAGGAACAGACCCCGAGTTTGCCAGTAGATGTGTTAAGACAAAATTAGTAGGTGACATTTCTAATCATTTTCTGAAGATAGAAATGCCAGAAGGCAAAGATATTGGGGTTCCAAGAACTAAGAGTTCTGCAAGTGTTATTTCCATAGAATGATGTTAGGAGTGGAAAAATTAGGCCGGCGATATCAAGCAGCATTCAGACCCCATACTTAGCATGTTAGTCTAAAGTATAGTAAAACAGCATTATAATTTGCTTACCTTTGAAATGGCTCTATACGTTTCCTGGTATGTTGATGACTCAAAAGGTGGTTTTCCTACTAGAAACTCGTAACAAAGGACACCAATGCTCCACAGGTCTACCTTTTCATCATGTGTTCTCCCTTCAATCATTTCAGGGGGTAAATAGTCAAGTGTACCACATAGGGTTGACCTCCTATAATAAGAAATCATGCATACACTAATGAACTAAAGGTCATTACCTAGGGGAACAATACACACAGCAGGAGCAGCCACTGGATATTTTTCATCCTATCCGCCTCCCCATTTAATTCATCTATACCTACACTGTCTATCCCAATTTATGTTTTGGAATAGTATTGTTTTTGTTTAGTGAACCACACAAAATAGTAAACAAACTTTAGTAAACAAACACAAAATAGTATTTTGTGTTTGGTTAACACAAAAAAACAGACTAAAGCAGGTTAGTTTTATCACCCTAAATGCTCAAAATAGCATAACCTTAATTCATTGACTCTGCACCTCTATAGTCCAATCTCTTTTGTGCAACTAGTCCAACAGTCTCAAGCAAGCAGCACTCTTTCCATTCAGCTCACAGAACACATGAGACTTGCATAACACCAATTTTCACATAACCCCACTGCAGGTGTTGACTCCACAGCAGGGGGAGTCAAACTCATTTCATACAGCAGGCCAAATAGCATTCACAGTGCCTGCTGAGGGCTGGAAGTGCTATAATTAAGCATGAAGTGATGTCATTAAGTAGATGATGACCAGAAATACACGTGAACATGTATCCTTCACTTAGGAACTTATTAGCTGCAAATAGATGGAGAAATATGCAAATGTTGATCATTTTTCTAAATGGGGAACACCCAATTATCATATGGGCCACTCTTTCAGCAGCAGCACTTCTGCCGAGCCATCACTTTACAGCTTAGAGGCGCTCTGCAAAGTGACACCTCAGCAGAAACGGTATCCCTGAAGTGGTGGCCTGTGAGATAATTGGGCTAGCGCCTCAGCAGTTCTCCTTGACCCCTCCCTCAGACAACCTCTTTCTCCATGCTACTCCTTTCCTACTAAAGCCTCCTTCCACATATCCCTCCCAGCACCTTAGTAGAAGTGCTGTTACTGAAAGGGTTGCCTGCATGGTAATTGGGATCTCCCAGCTCCAACCTTTCAGGAGTGCCACTTCTGCTAGCTAATGTGTCATTTCACAGCTCAGCAGCTGAGAGCAGCTAAGGGAGGTGTTGGAAGAGCCCAATTATCATGAGGGCCAGATAAAAAACTTCTATAGACTATACCCAGCCCATAGTCCTTATGTACAGAAAGATCAAACAGTTCCTGACAATGTCAGTCATTTCCAATTCCTCTAGGGCAGTGTTTCTCAAATTGTGGGTTGGGACTCACTAGGTGGGTTGGGTGCCAACTTCAGGTGGGTCCAAATTCATTTCAATGTGTATTATTTTTTAATATAAGACTAGATAATACCATTGTTTGTGACTGCATTTAGGGAAATGTTACAGATCTGTACATTTAACAGATTACTATGTATATGTTTTTACCGATGATAGTCAATGGGACTTGTTGTTCAGTCGCTAAGTCGTGTCCGACTCTTCGCGACCCCATGGACCACAACACGCCAGGCCTCCCTGTCCTCCACTAGCTTTCAGAGTTCACCCAAATTCATGTTCTTCGCTTCGGTGACACTGTCTAACCATCTCATCCTCTGCCACCCCCTTCTCCTTTTGCCTTCCATCTTTCCCAGCATGAGGGTCTTTTCTAAAGAGTCCTCTCTTCTCATGAAGTGGCCAAAGTATTTCAGCTTCAGGATTTGCCCTTCCAGGGAGCAATCAGGCTTGACTTCCTGGAGGATTGACCGACTGGATCTCCTTGCAGTCCAGGGGACTCTCAAGAGTCTTCTCCAACACCATAATTCAAAAGCATCAGTTCTTCGGCGCTCCGCCTTTCTTATGGTCCAGCTCTCACATCCATACATTGCTACTGGGAAAACCATCGCTTTGACTATGCGAACCTTTGTTGGCAGGGCGATGTCTCGGCTTTTGATTAAGTTGTCTAGGTTCGCCATA
This sequence comes from Lerista edwardsae, assembly GCA_029204185.1. Lineage (NCBI taxonomy): Eukaryota > Metazoa > Chordata > Lepidosauria > Squamata > Scincidae > Lerista > Lerista edwardsae. Next base: position 7,990,594 of record JAJKFI010000013.1, read on the forward strand.
GCATTCCTCCCAAGAAGAAAATGTCTTTTAATTTCATGGCTGCAGCCACCATCTGCGGTGATCTTGGAGCCCAGGAAAATAAAGTCTGTCACTGCTCCCATTTCTTCCCCTTCTAATTGCCAGGAAGTGATGGGAGTGGTTGCCATGATCTTAGTTTTTTAAATGCTGAGCTTCAAGTCAATTTTGGCACTTTCTTCTTTCACCCTCATCAGAAGGTTCTTTAGGTCTTCCTCACTTTCTGCCATTAGAGTGGTATCGCCTGCATATCTGAGGTTGTTGGTATTTCTCCCAGCAATCTTGATTCCAGCTTGTGAATCATCCAGTCCAGCCATTCTCATGATGTACTCTGCATATAAGTTAAATAAGCAGGGTGACAGTAAACAGCCTTGTCGTACCCCTTTCCCAATTTTAAACCAATCAGTTGTTCCCTGTCCAGTTCTAACTGTTGCTTCCTGGCCCGCATACAGGTTTCTCAGAAGGCAGATCAGGTGGTCTGGTACTCCCATCTCTTCAAGAATTTGCCAGTTTGTTGTGATCCACACAATCAAAGGCTTTGGCATAGTCAATGAAGCAGAGGTAGATGTTTTTCGGGAACTCTTGCTTTCTCCATGATCCAGCAAATGTTGGCAATTTGATCTCTAGTTCCTCTGCCTCTTCGGAAACCAGCTTGTACATCTGGTAGTTCTTGAGTCACATATTGCTGAAGCCTAGCTTGTAGGATTTTGAGCATCACCTTGCTAGCATGTGAAATGAGTGCAATGGTGCGGTAGTTTGAGCAATCTTTGGCATTGCCCTTCTTTGGGATTGGAATGTAAACTGATCTTTTCCAGTCTTGTGGCCTGGTTTTCCAAACTGCTGGGTTTTCCAAATTTGCTGGCATATGGAGTGCAGCACTTTGACAGCATCATCTTTTAAGATTTTGAGTAACTCAGCTGGAATGCTGTCACCTCCACTAGCTTGGTTGTTAGTGATGCTTTCTAAAGCCCACTTGACTTCACACTCCAGGATGTCAGGTTCCAGCTCAGGGACCGCACCATTGATCGGCCTTATAGAGTTCCTCTGTGTATTCTTGCCACCTCTTCTTAATCTCATCTGCTTCTGTTAGGTCCTTGCCGTTTTTGTCCTTTATTGTGCCTATCTTAGCATGAAATTATCCTTTGACATCTCCAATTTTCTTGAAAAGATCTCTAGCCTTTCCCATTCTATTTTCCTCTATTTCTTTTCATTGCTCATTTAGGAAGGCCTTCCTATCTCTCCTTGCTGTTCTCTGGAAATCTGCATTCAGTTAGGTATATCTTTCCCTTTCTCCCTTGCTTTTGGCTTCCCTTCTTTCCTCAGCTATTTGTAAAGCCTCGTCAGATAGCCACTTTGCCTTCTTGCATTTCTTTCTCTTTGGGATGGTTCTAGTTGCTGCTTCCTGTACAATGTTACAGACCTCCGTCCAAAGTTCTTCAGGCTGTCTACCAAATCTAAGCCCCTAAATCTAGTTGTCACCTCCACTGTATATTCGTATGGGATCTGATTTAGGTCATATGTGGAGGGCCTAGTGGTTTTCCCTTCTTTTTTCAGTTTAAGCCTGGGTTTTGCAATAAGAAGCTCATGATCTGAGCCACAGTCAGCTCCAGGTCTTGTTTTTACTGCCTGTATAGAACTTCTCCATCTTTGGCTGCAAAGAATGTAATCAATTTGATTTCGGTGTAGACCATCTGGTGAATTCCATATGTACAGTCACCATTTGTGTTGCTGGAAAAGGGTGTTTGCTATGACTAATGTGTTCTCCTGACAAAACTATCAGTCTTTGCCCTGCTCCATTTTGTACTCCAAGACCAAACTTGCCTGTTATTCCTATTACCTCTTGACTGCCTACTTTAGCATTCCAATCCCCTATGATGAGAAGGACATCTTTTTTTGGTTTTAATTCTAGAAGGTGTTGTAGGTCTTCATAGAAACGATCAACTTCTTCCTCTTCAGCATCAGTGGCTGGGGGGTAAACTTGGATTACTGTGATGTTGAAAGGTTTGCCTTGGATCCGAACTGAAATCATCCTATCATTGTTGAGGTTATACCCCAGTACTGCTGTTCTCACTCTCTTGTTCACTATGAAGGCTACTCCATTTCTTCTAAGGGATTCCTGCCCACAGTAGCAGATATAATGGTCATCTGGCTTAAATTCTCCCATTCCTGCCCATTTTAGTTCATTAATTCCCATTATGTGGATGTTCAGTCTTGACATCTCCCGTTTGACCACATCTAGCTTACCTTGATTCATGGATCTGACGTTCCAGGTTCCTATGCAGTATTGTTCTTTGCAGCATCGTACTTTCCTTTCACTTCCAGACATATCCACAGCTGAGCTTCCTTTCAGTTTTGGCCCAGCTACTTCACTCTTTCTGGAGCTACTAGTACTCGTGTTCTGCTCTTCCCCAGTAGCATAATGGACACTGACCTGAGGGGCTCATCTTCCAGTGTCATATTGTTTAGCCTTTTTGTACTGTAATCCATGGGGTTTTCTTGGCAAGAGTACTGGAGTGGGTTGCCATTTCCTTCTCCAGCGGATCACGTTTGGTCAGAACTCTCTACTATGACCTGTCCGTCTTGGGTAACCCTACATGGCATAGCTCACAGCTTCATTGAGCTACTCAAGCCCCTTCGCCACGACAAGGCAATGATCCATGAAAGGGCAATGGGACTTATTCCCAGATAAGCGTGGATAGAATTGCAGCCTTTGGAAAGTTTGGGGAATTTTTTTTTTAAACAAATCAGCAACTGTTTGGGGGAGTTAGGAGGGTTCTTTATTTTAAATACATACTTATTGTAAACTTTCACTTAATTGGATTTTGTCATACAAGCGTGTGAAGTTTTCCTGCTTGATGTGACTTCTTGCCATGACATCACTCCCAGGTTAATGACATCACTTTCGGTCCTGACAGATTGTCATTCTAAAAAGTGGATCCCGGTGTTAAAATATTTGAGAACCTAGGGCAGTTATGGCGAACCTTTGACACGCGTGTCAAGGCTGACACGCCAATGCACTTTTGCTGACACGCAGCCCTGCAGGAGCTGCCGGCACTTAAAGACTGCTTCCCTGAGCCTGTGCCGATCAGAAGCAAGCAGCTGGGAGGCTGGCAGAGGCTTTGCTAAAGAAGTGTAGGAGGTTACACAATCCCAGGGGGATACAGGTTGCGTCTGGAGGTGTCTGGGAGATGAGGAGGGAGGGAGGGGGGCTGGCTGGTTTTGCTCTCTTTTGACTTACTTGGGAGCGCTCTGAATCCTGGGGTGCATGCGCAGAGTCAGGGAGAGAGGTGGGAAGCAAGAACAAGGCAGAACTGCTGGCCTCTGTGTGCGTGTAGGAGAGCATTCCTGGGGGGGGGGGGGGGGCGCCCCCCCCCCCCCCCCCCCCCCCCCCCGCGAGAGACAGCCAGCCAGCCAGCCAGCCAGCGAGAGAGAGAGAGAGAGAGCGCAACAGCCAGAGAGAGAGCGAGAGGAAGCAACAGCCAGTGAGCGAGTGAGAGAGAGCAACAGCTAGAGAGAGAGAGAGAGAGAGCGCGCAACAGCCAGAGAGAGCCAGAGGGCGAGAGAGAGAGCGCGCAATGTCTTTCAATACGTAATTTTTTTTGTCTTTTGTCCGGGGGGGGGGGGACACCAGCAGAGTTGAGTTACGAATTTTCTGAATTTCTGACACACCAAGCCCAAAAGGTTTGCCATCACTGACCTAGGGTCTTCGCACAGCAGACTTCTGTAGCTCTCAGTTAAAATACACAATGCGCTTACCTAGATGATGGTGCATGCACAGACCACCCAAAATCAGCAATTTTTAGCTCTCCATTTGATCCTAAAAGCAGATTTTCAGGCTTTATGTCTCTGTGAATAACTCTCTTGGAATGACAGTATGAGAGCGCATCTGCCAGTTCAGTCATATACTGTAGAACAAAATAAAAATTTATAATTAAAAACAATGTTCAGATTTAAATAATGCAATCTAAGCATTTATGGAATGCACACAGACTGCTGTACAATAGCTGCATGTTCTATATGCAATTACAAAGCATCTACAACTACAATGCATGGAAAACACTTGTGTGCTGCATCGCTGGGCAAAATACAGAATCCTTAATGTAGAATGTTCTACACTAAAGGCTTTTTCTTCCCAAACAGCAAAGCGCCAACCAAGAACATTACAGCCCAAGGTGAATAAGTTTATAAAGCCAGCACCACAGTCCACTCATCACAAGAGCTGCTTTACACCATGTAGAAAACTCCTGCCTCTATTATTAATCAGGCTTTTGAAGTATGGGATCATCATTAGGACACTCAGTCTGAGCCTCTAAAATGATAAAGGAGTGCTGTCAATTTAATCTTGTTCAAGCCATAAGAATCAATCTTGCAACTAAGTACACAAGCTTTGTTTATATGCACTTTTGTATACTGACCTGTACATGTAACCCCATGTGGCATATGCCAACCATGGGCAGAACCAATGTCCTTTGAGCAAGGTGAAGAATTTTTGCTGGCAGACTATCAAACAGGTGTGGATTAAGCCGTATATAGCACAGTATTGTTACTGTTCAGCAAATCAATTGGTGTATGCTTGCGTGTTTGCCTAAATAGTGCTTGATTTCTTTTTCTCAGTTCCTGAATAATTGCTATGGCCTAGTTTACTCATATACACCATGACCTTTGTTGCAAAGGGGACAATATAGAAAATCATTGAATGGAACAGTAGCTTTCTTCTATCAGCTCTGGAGAAGAGGCTAGCTCTCTTAAATAGCTTTAAGAGATAAAGCTATTTCTTAATATGTAGCTTTCTCCTTCCAGAAAGAAGTTCCTCACCATTTTGAGATTCTTCCGATGGAAAAGCTAAACTCTGCTCCTTTGCTTCAACTAGATATGCCAAGTTATCTAGGAGAAGGAACGTTCTCTACCTCTTATGCAGGAATTCTATTTTTGCCTTGCTTTGGGAAAGAAATGGTAGAGGAGCTTCTTGTCTATAACAAAGCAAACAAAACTGTTTAGTGCAGCTCTGCCTCAGGTCGGTGGAAGAATTTCTATGATGCCCTTCTTCAAACTGTGACTTTTATTTATGCTTCAGACACAAGGCATATTTACATAGCTGAGAATAGATTTTTCACAAGGCTAACGTACAGTAGCAGATCGCTGCTCATCAAATTTGGTAAGCTTCTGAAGTTCTTTGTACACTTCTCCGCGAGGTGCATGCTCCAGGATTAGGTATACTCGTGTAGCATCATGGAAATAGCCATATAGTCTGAGAATGTTGGGGTGTCTGCAAGAAAACACGGTCATATTTTACAAATGAAGCCATATAGTTTAAGACTATGCTATTCCTTACCCCATTTACTAACAAAAAAAAAACCACAAGTGACCAAAATCTATTTTTCTTTAACACCAAGTCAACTGTTTCAGACTATAAATCTTCAGTGGATATATTTAATTCACTGGATTGGAATATTAACAAGATAATAATTCACTGGATAATATTATAAGATTATCTATATATAAAAAAAGAATGTGTGTATGTATGTGTGCATGTTCCGCATAGGCTCCGCAACGCCTGCAGCGATCGGCACGAAACTTGGCATGCATACACCTTGCAGTCTGGCGACAAACACTGCTGGGGTCAGGCCCCCCGAGGGTGGGGGTACGCGGAGTCCCCATGTGAAAATGGTCGAAAATGGCCAAAATCGGCATCGAATCCATAGTTTCCAGGGTTGCCAAGACGAGCAGTGACGCTCCCGACACCGTTGGAGTCCGGGTTGGGGCCCCCCTCGACGTGGGGGGCAAGAAGGGGTGCGAAACAAAACGTCCACCATGCCCTGCTGGAATGCCTGGAGCGATTGGCACCAGACTCGGCATGCACATGTCTTACGGTCTGGCAACAAAAACTGCAGGGGTCAGGCCCCCCTAGCGCCCCTGGAGGTGGGGGTACCATGTAAAAATGACCGAAAGTGACCGATATCAGCGTCAAATCTGTAGTTTCCGGGGTCGCCGAGACAAGTGGCAACGCTCCCGACGCTGTTGGAGTCCGGATTTGCCCCCCCCCCGGTGTGGGGGGTGAGAAGGGGTGCGAAACGAAATGTCCGCCATGCCGTGCTGGAACGCCTGGAGCAATGCGCACCAAACCCGGCAGGCGCATGCCTTGCGGCCTGGCAACATACACTGCGAGGGTCAGCCCCCCCAGTCCCCCAGGGGTGGGGGTACGCAGGGGGCCCCACGTGAAAATGGTCGAGAATGGCCAAAATCGGCGTTGAGTCTGTACTTTCCGGGGTCGCCGGGACGGGCTACGACGCTCCCGACGCCATTGGAGTCTGGGTTCGACCCCCCCCCCGGCATGGGAGGCGAGAAGGGGTGCGAAACAAAACGTCCGCCATGCCCTGCTGGAACGCCTGGAGCGATTGGCACCAGACTCGGCACACGCATGCCTTGCGGCCTGGCAACAAACACTGCGGAGGTGAGGGCCCCCTAGCGCCCCCGGGGGTGGGGGTGCGCAGGGGTCCCACGTGAAAATGGTTGAAAACAGCCGAAATCGGCATTCAATCCATTGTTTCCGGGGTTGCCGGGACAAGCGGCGGCGCTCCCAACACCGTTAGAGTCCGGGTTCGGCCCCCGTCAAAAACTAATAATGGTGGTGTTCTCCATTCCTTTAGACTGTGAGCCCTTTTGGGACAGGGAGCCATTTAATTTTAATTTTATTATTTGCCTGTAAACAGCTTTGTGAACTTTATGTTGAAAAGCGGGCAACACCGGGTAACAAAAAGCTAGTATTATATATAATTATATCCACTGAAGATAATATTCTAGGCATACTCCGAAAGCTTTAAGCTACTGGTTGACGTTAGAATTCTTTTGAACAGCATCTTCAGTCAATTAAACACTCTGCACGCAGAGCCATGTGCCTCTCTTTACAGCAACAATTGTTTTTGCTTCTAGCCATATTAGACATTTCATCACAGAGTAGATTCACTGTTTTACTTATTGAGGTCTAACCTAACCAAGACAGGCTGTATCGTCAATTGGGTTGCCTTACATTAGGAAATCAGTGATGGAAACAGGAATGCTATGGCTCTTTCCCTGCCATAGCATTTAATGGGCCTTTGAGCCACATTTAAGCTAATAAAACTTCTTTCTGTTACAACCAAGTGTGTGTTTTGTGGTTGGCCAGGAGGGAATTGGGACCAGCAAGGGACTGTTGGAACAGGTGGATAAACCTGCTGTTTGAATTTCCCTTTGTCTTCCCCTCCTATGGCTGCAGTGAGTATCTTGGCAGGGGGAGAGCAGGTGGGAAGGAGCATCCAGATAATTGGGCAGACAAACTTAAGTTGGGATTGGCATTTAGGTTTTGGGGATCCCTTCCATTGCCTGGAAACCATTGGCCCATAGGACACTGTCACAAATGGACCATACCTATTGCCACCAGAAAGCATCCTTTACTTGTGATGACTTATCACTGCCATGTGGAAGACCCTTATGACATGCTATACAATTGTGACTATACTGTGGGTGACCAAGAAGCCACCACATCCAAAATGGCAATTTGAAATCTTACCGAAGGTGAGACTGTATTTCTACTTCTCGCCGCAGTTGATGTTCTACACCTGCTTTTTCCAACTGTGTTTTAAACAAGACCTTCAGTGCCAAGATGAATTTGCTCTCTTTTTCACGAGCAAGATACACATTACCAAATTTTCCTTTTCCCAAAGGACGACCAATTTCAAAATCATCAAGAGACCATTGCTTTCTACAAGATTGAAAAAACTATATTTTAGATCACAAGATAAAGCAAAGTAGTTTTACTGCATTGGTATTCTTGTATACATAAATAGTTCTGTTGTCCTGAACACTTCATTTCAGACATAGAACCTCCTGCCCCACATAGGTATAAAACATGGCAGGCGTAAGTGTTTGCATCAAATAATGGCTCGGGCAGAAGAGCACATGCTTTGCATAGCGTAAGTGTCAGATTCATAGGGAAAACCACCCTTTGAAACCCAGAAGAGCTGTTGCCAGTCACTGTTAGGATAAGAAAAGCCTAGCTGGATCAGGCAAAGGGCCCATCTACTCCAACTTCCTGTATACTACAGTGGCCCACCAGATGCCTCAGGGAGCACACGAGACAACCAGATACTTCTGTCTTACTGCAACTCCCCTGCATCTAGCATTCTGAGGTAGCCTATAACCCTCCATCACTCCCAAGGAAGACACCAGACTGCAGTAGGGGTTTAACTTAAATATAATACATAGCTAGGTGGACTCTGTACAGGGCAGCTTCATATGTTTTGATAAACAAGTTGTTCAAAAGACCCTGCCCACCATTCCATTTCCAATCAAGGCCAGACAGATGTTTCCGGAAAATCTACAAGCAGGACATTAAGGCACAGCCATTCCCTCTGTGTTCTATACCAACCACTAATCAAAGATCTGCCACTTCTTAATATGGACATTTTATTTTGCTAGCCAATAACCATTAACAGACTGAGTTCTCTAAGACCCCCATTTTAACCATAAGCAGCAGTCATCACAACTTTCAGCAATGAAAGCTAAAGTTGCTTTGGACAATCCCATGGTAATCAATTGGTAAAAACTTACAGGTGAAAATTTTTGTAATGGTGAGATCTTTTCATTTTCTCTGGTTTATGGTTTAGTAAGACTCCATCACCCTCTTTAAAGGAAAGAGGCTCCAACTCATTTATTATTTTAGTACTGTGCTACTAGCAGCATTATTATAGTCTCTTTCTCAGTGGTCACCATCTTCAAAATGTCTCCCATTATACCCAGAGCACAATCCTAAATGGGAGTTAGGCCGTCATAAACTAAGCCAACAAAGTTTGGCCAGCAGAAAGGCCACCATGAAGCGTGTTTGGACTATTCTCAGAGTCGGGGAGGATGGCGCACATCTATGTGCTGGCCTCTCTGACTTCGAAAGTTTGTGCTGGCCAAACTTTGCTGGCTTAGTTTATGGCGGCCTAACTCAGTTTAGGATTGCGCCCCCAGTGATTCTTGAAGTCATCATGTTCTCCATCCCAGACTGTAACATTCACAAAAGGATAATATGGTTCAGGGCAAACACACCATCCCTGATCATGTTTTTACACTGAAAGGCATTTTACCATTGTGTTGTCCATCTATCCAATCTGGCAATTAGAGACTCATTTAGGCTATGCTAAACAGAGCACATTTCAATCTCTCAAATTTAATATTTCAATCAGGTCACTTAAAGCACTTTTGTATTGCCCCCACTAATGGTGTGCATGTGAGAAAACCTGAAAAGTTGTTCTGTTTGAGTTAGTGTTGCATAGTACCCAGCTAACTCGTAGTACCATAGTTGCATAGTACCCAGAAACTCAGTCTTCCTGTGATGCGTGGCAGTTGTACATTTGATCTGAAATATTTAGGGTCTTTATGAAAAATGAGAAAGTTCTTATTTGGAATGCCTTCCACATTTCAACTCTTTAGAGCATTTTTGATCATTATAGTTTTTGTTTCTCTTCTAGAATGGTGTGCCATCTGCAACAAGGCCAGTTCCTACATATACACTTATAAATCAGCAGTGATAAAGTCAGGGGTGGGAACCATCAGTTTTAGTATAGCTTGGTGAATTTGTATATGCCTTCTTGAAGTTTGACACATGCACCAGTGCTGGTGCACATAGCAATACTTGAATGAAACTCAAAGCAACAATGTTCCTTCCCATTTATCTAGTTGTCATTAAAGACCAAAGGAAAAAGGGATAGGGCAAACAGGTAGCACAGAAATGAGGATTACATATTAAACATGATACCAGCCACAACACAACAGGACTACACCCAAGACTAACCATAGAGGTGGACTCACAATATCCACAGATTTCAGAATGCATGAGTTCTGAACCAGTGGCAGGTCTAACGGGGTGGCCCAAGGGATCACAGGGGCCTGATTTGCTAGCCGCTGCAAGAAAAAGCCATTGCAGACTAACAGAACATTTGAATTTCTCTTACCAGATTCACTAATTGCCAATATGACAACTTACTTTTTAGTCTCACTTTTTGAATCGGATGCCCCTTTCTTTTGATCAGATGCACCTTCTGTCCCAGGTTGTTTTGCTGTACAGAAAATTTCAACACAAGTTTAACCTCATTTTTTTGTAAAACAAGTAAGTTTTCCATCAATTTGCATTTAAAATACCATTGTCCCCAGCAGGTTTTAGGAGAGGTAGTTGCTGGCAACATGAGCAATAGCTGGGCGGCTGACAGAGTTTACAGGGTCATAACCTTCCACCAAGAGCCCCAGTTTGGTCCAGGATAGTTGCAGCCCCTAATGGTAGCCTTAAATTCATCCCAAATGTGCTCTAAATGATCCTAGAGCTAGGTCTAAAGCCTATTCCTTTAAGCCTGGCCTGTCATTGCTCCCCTCCTCACCATCATATTTTGAAAGATAGGTCTCAGGTTAAGCATGTGAGTTGGCAAGTCCTTGACTTGGTCATGACTTCACTAGGGGACCTTTAACAAACAACTGTACCCAAACCCACATATCTGTAACTAGGTGCAGCAACATGATGTACAGGGTATATTCTAAACCAGGGGCCAGATGTGGCCTGCAAAAGCTCTTTGTCCAGCCCTTGGGCTCTCCCAATACCACCATCAGCTGCTCTCAGCTGCTGAGTTGGGCTGAAATGTCACTGCTGAAAGGGTGCCCATAACTGGACTCTCCCACAACTTGAAAATATGCAAGATTTGCAGGTAAGGCATTCGAGAAGAAAAGTGCTTATTTCTGAACATGAGCTGCTTAATGACATCACTTCTGACCCTCAGCAGGCATCATAAATGCTATCTGCAGTAGCCAGGCTTAATCTGCTCTCAAGGTTTTACAGCAAACAACCAGGACATGAACTACAGAGGTGAAGAAACCATGCAAATGTATTTCTGCACCCAGAAATGAAGCTATTCTCCAAGAAATAGATGTGGTGGATTGTGAGTCAAGATAATAGATCAATATGAAGCATTTTAAACATTTAAAAGCACTGAAGCATTTGTTATTATGGTGTCATGCACATTTCCAATTTTATCCTCACAATCACTTTGAGAATGGGGCTGGGTTACAACCTGCCCAAAGGCCTCCAGTGAGCTGGGAACTGTATTCAAAGAGCAGTTTCCAACTAGTAAAGAGTTTATTCAAAGAATTTATTCAAACCAGTAACGTATTAAAAATAAGATTAGCATTAAGAATGGGCCAGTTCCTTTGACATAGTATTGCACTAGAAGGAGAATGTGCAGATGGCAATCAGCACTAAAGTTCAATACAGTGCAAATCAAGCTGATTCAGTTGACTGCATATATACAAAAAGTGTATATACACCTTCATTTGAAAAATCAAAATATATGAATATGTAGTTCACAATTTTAAGGAGAAAAAGCATTGATATTTCTTAAAATGTTAGAAACCACTTAATGTTTACCTGAGACAGAAGGCTGCTGAGAACTTTCAGTGGGTTTACTTTGTATTTGACCCCTAGATGTTGGCTGAGCAAGAGGAGTTGGTAACTGCCGAATTGCTTGGTTGGGACACTTTGGGTGTTCAACAGAAGGTGCCTGGGATTTAATAGGCACTCTCTGAGGGACGTTTGAAGTTGTCAAAACACGCTGTGGATGGATTCCCCCTCCAGGTATCCGATTCTGGGTCACAGGAACACGTTTAGCCCCATCCACAACAGCTCCCTGTTTAAGAAGCACACAACTTCACTTCGAGCAAAGCAAAAGTCTTTGTGTCAACATACATAAGTGGGCAATTTTTTCGTAAGTGGCTGCCAGCTGCTCAGCAACACATCGCTGCATGCATCTGCTAGTGTTCTAGGGCTCCCCAAGATAGCACATGCACCAGTGGGGTTCCCCGATACTCCATTTAGGAGTATAAAGAGTTCCAGAGACCAAAGAGATTGCAAATCCCTGATGCAGATGAACACAGACTTGCAATCTATGTAAGGTCTAAACAAGTGTAACCCATTGGCCAGGATTTTTTTTTAATGAATTATCTAATACAGGGCCTCCAAACTATAGCCAATGCTGCACCAGCATGTCCCTTCCCCCTCCCCAGAAATCAGGATGTAGAACCTTCTGGGCAATGTGTGATGGACCCAGCTGCCCTGCAAAGTCTATACAAAGATTGGATGTGGCATAAACAGTGATGTCATCTGCAAACAAGGAGTGGGAACGCTGAGCAGGACTTACGCTCTGATTGGCTGCCCGTCCATTGCATTCCACCGCCTGCCCGCGCTGCCCTGGCCTCGGAGGGGGTGCCAGCTTGCCGGGGGGGCGCGCACTGGGTGCCTGGGCGAGCAGCGGTGGGGCGCGCCAACCACAGGCACCCCACGTGGTGGGCGGGCAGGCAGAGGAACGCAACGGACGGGGTGCCAATCAAAGCGTAAGTCCCGCCCAGCGTTCCCTCTCCTTGTTTGCAGATGACACCACTGGGCATAAACCTTCACCACTGCCACACCCAAGATTAGTATGCTGTTACACTGGATCCAGCCCACAGGCCAGCATTTAGAGGCCTCTGCTCTAACATATGACTCTTGCAGTATCAATTAGTGGCAACATTCTCTTTGAACAAGGGTGCTTTTCCTATGGTAAAAGGCTTGAAAATAAAGCAATACCCAAGACAAAATAAGGCCACCCCAAGGACAAAATCTTTAGTTAGGGGAAAGTGAGTTCTTCAATCAGAAGGCCCAAACTCATACAGGGAAACCAGTGAGGTTGGAAACTGTATAGAAACAGCAATTAAAGATATCAGTCACACTAGTTTATTAGCATATGTAACACATACAAGATAAAGAAAGTAATACACAATAATAGGCTAAAGATGGCTATAAAGTCACCTCAGGCCCAAGTTGTCTTCTGAGCAGGACGTATCCCATCTCCTTTCTCCCTCTCCCCCCTTGCTTTCTCATTTTGGCCCTCCTCCCATCTTTGAAGAACTGCAGCTCATATTGGTGAAGCCAATATCTAGTCAATATGTAGATATCAATAAGCCAATATGTCACTTTACCTTGACATTACGACTTGAGTGCCCACTCGCGTTCTCTTTGCCAGTTTTGTCCATAACTGTTAGGAAGTAAGAAAAGTTCAGTCATTCACCATGCAGAGGATGTAACATTTATATTCCAGAATGTCCTACTACAGAGATATTACTTTTCAAGACACAAGACACACCATCACACAATACAAGACTTGTTCCGTAGGAAGATTATAAAAGGTGCCCAAGCTTGAAATAGCATCACTTGATAATTCCAGCATTAGTTTCCAGTTCATGTTTTCCATGTACAGTCAGACTTCTTTAAATGCAAACTCATCTGTGAAATTTATCCGCAGAATTGCAACTTACCTCGTTATCTGCATCTCTGATCTCATTATCCACTATGCAGATACCTTCCAGAGTCTGCAGGGATCTACAGAATGGCACCTGCGACCAGCACTGGTCCCTTTGAAATGGCTGGCAGAAGCATCTGCTGACCATGTTTAAGGGGTCCATGCTGGTTGCAGGTGCCATTCTGAAGATCCCTGCAGCCTCTGGAAGACCTCTGCAGCATTCAGAGATCTTTTGGCACTTCCTGCTGCACTCTGCTAGCAGGCACTTCCTGCTCCACTCTGCTAGCTTCCTGAGGATCTCTGCTGGATTCCTTCTGATGGCAGATAAGGTACCCCTTGCACCTAACCCCATTGAGCCCATAGGATCAATGATTCATTATCTGCAAATGCATCATCTGTGAGGATTTCCAGGAACCTAACCCTAGCAGATAAGGAGGTCCGACTGTATTTCAAATTGCCCCTTGTGCCCCAGAAGTCAAACTAAACCCACGCATCCGGCATCCCACCATTCCCCATTCAGGATCTGAATAAGACTGTTCGAATGTTGCAATGAGCAACATTCTCCCACTTCTCCCCCCAAACCGGAACTGAGTGAGACCGTTTGAATGCTGCAAGGAGCAACACTTGAATTGATTCTCCTTGCCACAGTCGTGCTTCCTTTCAAACTTCGCCCAACTTTTGTCCTCCTAACACAGGGCAGAAACCTCAAGACACCACCAGCTTATTTACGCTTTGAGAACTGCTGGCTTTCCAGAGACGTCTCCTCCCCACTCCCACCCAGTGGCAGGTGGGACACCCCTTGGGACACCCGACCTTCACAATTACTGACTGAGCTCTAACCGTCTCCCTGACACCAGCCGCCGTCCCCCCCCCCTGCCCCTGCCCCTACCCTAGCCCGACTCACCTCACTACCCCTGCTCGGCTAAGCCCCAGCAGACAACTAACGTTTTTTGAATTCAAACCTCCGCCCGCCTCCTTCAACGCCCCTTTAAACCGACGCAGCGCTCTGATTGGCGGACGTCTCTCGTTCACCCAAGGCTCCCGCTCACCGATTGGCTCCCTCACACCAGCGCCTCCTGTCCATTGGCTCGTAACCGTCTTTGCTCGGCGAGGACGGGGTTCTCAGCTTCTACGCATGCGCAAAGACAGAGTGCTCTCTCTTGTTCCCAAAGTCCTGGTCGTTGTAGACCGCGAAGGGGGGGAGAGGAAGTGAGGCAGCAACAAGGGCGCGTCACGTGCCCTCGGCTTTTTATGCTCCTTGCGTAAAGGTGCCGCACGTGTCGATGCGCCGCGGCTTTTCTCCGTTACGGCTTTTTCTCAACGGTGGCTCAACAGAGCAGCTGCCCGCCCCGCTCCGACTGAGGCAGGCCAGGGAGGGGCTCACCCCTTCCCCTCTTTGGGGCTCAAAGGCTTTGCCTCCCCACCTCATGGGGGAGGGACCCTGCCAGGACCTCGCAGGCGATCCAGCATCTAATGCCTCTCACTCTGTGGACAGGTGTCGCATGCCTTAAACTGACCAGCCTGTTTGTAAAAGCCACAAAGCCCAAGTGGTGCCCTGAGATATCCGCGGTCAGCTGTTTCTGGTTGTGCACATATTCCACCAAGACAAGTGTGGCAGGCCAGAAGCTGTGAGCAAGACACGGAGGCGTCTGTGAGTTTTTTGCCCCACCCGGTGAGGGTGAACAACGGAAAGGGGGCTGCTGCCCTTTTGCAAGTGCAGTGGGAAAATGCTTCTTCCAAACTAGCATAGGTCCCCCAGCTCAGCTCTGAAAGACTGGTACTAAACTGTCATTTCGTTAGCAATAACTTTCAAATACGGTTACAACTGGTTGGAGCCTTGGGCTCACCACACTGTTAGGGTATACACTTTTGGGTTACTGGTGGCTTCCAGCAAGTGGTAGCATATTATATGTGCAAAGAAGAGGTAGGACTTCCATATGGCACCTGGCTTGAATCACAAGACAGCATTCAGAAGGCATGTTGAACTGTTGTTTTCCTTCAGTTGCAAATTGTTTCTGTAGTCCACGAATTCAACTGGAGCAGCATACAGGCAATGCTTGGGGTCCGTGGGGACTCTCAGCACACATACCAAGAGAAGCCTATTTGTTTTTCTAGTGATGATGAGACACTCTTGTGCTTCATGGGGCCAAAAACGGCATGCATGAAGATGTTTTGTCAGAGCAGTAGTGTTTGATCTCCAGCGCTACCTGGGAAGATTGGCTTACTTCCTGAATCAAGCAAAGAGCAACCTGAATGCCATAGAAACCTCTGTTATCGGGACATGTATGAAAGAACATTATGCTATGCCAAATTTCCCAAAATAAGCTCTGTATGAAGTGGACATTGCACTACTGTCCTGTCATATCAAGGTAGTGGTCAGTCTGAGTCATAGAACAAGTAACTGCTGATAGGTGCAGCAGAAATTAAGAAAAAAAACAGATTAGCACCACCTATGCATTTTGGAAAGCAAGCAATCTAAGGATGGAAAATTACTGCAGGCAGCAATACTGCTCTCCAGCAGAAGGTCATTTGTGGTAGAAGGCCATTTGAACAGAACTGCAGGCGATTTCAGCGCCTGGGGTGAACAATGTGTGATAAATCGCTACTAGTTCTGTGAGGAAGAATGTCGAGTCGTCGTATTACTCCGGTGTGTGATAGGCAGCAGCAGCATCCATGGGGCACAAGTAAAATGGGCTCACCCCCTCAGGAGCCACTGCGGCTGACATGTCTAGAGGCTGATGTGAGTAGAACTGTACCTTAGGATTGGGATGGGGGATATGTGTGTAATTTGCAGCCTAGATAACTGGACAAGTAGGAAATGCCCAAAACTCTGCTGCCAAGCACATCCTTGATCTAGCCTGCCACTGAACTGTGCTCATTTACTTCCCTATTGACAGAGTTGTGGTTTGGTACATAGTTACTGTGACTGAACTGCCTCAAAATCACTGGGCTTCTGGATGAGTGGCCTTATTTATTTAAAAGATTTTAGCCCCCCCCCCTTTTTCCTCAGTAAAGGGGACTCAAGGCAGCTTACAGTGTTAAATAAAAACAATATTAAAGCAAACATTAAAATGCAACATCATTAAAACAGCATAGAACCCAGGCACACCAACATTAAAACCATTTCATTAAAAGATGCCAGCCAACCATTCACGCAAATGCCTTAGCTAGGTAGACCAAGCAACTCCACCCTGCGGCATTCACATTGGCCTATACTAATATATTTGAGATTCCATACCAGTCCAACACAAGAGTTGAAGGAGAAAAGAGCTGGGAAACCCCCAGAGAAGTACAACCTACCAGTAACTCACTGTCCATAGCAACATTATCAGCACATGCTTGTCAAAGGGTAGCATGCTGACAACAACCCTAAGTAAAGTGGGCTAGGCATGGACAGAGTTAATCCATGCATAGGGACATGCCTCAACAATGGCAACCCCACCACATGCACAAAATTCACAACCTGCCTAACACAAAGATGCCACATTATCTGCTGTGGAATATACAGCAAGAGGCTGGAAACAACTGCCAGGGCCACTGCATAGAATGGTTAGAGCCATCCCTATAGACTACAGAGCAGCTCTCTACAGTACATTACACGGATGACAGAAAATTGACATATGAAGAATTATTTATTATCCGACAACTTCCCCCATCTAGCCATATATGTTAAAAACACAGAAACTGCACGTAGAATCCTAGCCCTGTGGAACAGCACAGATCCCAAATGCATGCAAATGCCACATGTTCAAAATCTGAGACGTGATCTACCACTAAAAAGGGTAATCCCTAATGTTCTCCTATGTCAAAGCTTTCAGTAGCTTCTGAACCCCTTTATATTAGTCACAATACAAGCTATGCACATGCATTTTCACAATATAACTACTACACCTAAGCGCCACTAAATAAATGTTGAACTTCAGACATGCATAAGATGGTGTAGTCCAGGTAAAACAATTGGCTATGCAGATTTTATTCTATACCATTTAGAGGGGTATGTGTTGTTGTTCATGATGATGATGAAAAGTGGTTTATAAGTAAAATAAAACCATCTTTTGAATTAAATCCCAGCTGCTTTTTCAGTTGTGAATGACATAACTACTTTGCACAAACTTTTGTTAATACTTATCAGCATAGGTTTATTATTTACAGTATCTAAAATTCTAGTGCCAGATTGCTGGGGGCCCTGGGACAAAGTCCTGCATTCCGCCGCCGCCGCCCCTTCCTGGCACTTTCTGCCCAATTCTCGCCCCTTCCTGGCACTTTCTGCCCAATTCTCGGCATCGGTTCTGCAGGTTCATCGGTCTGTCTAGCCTGGTAAGCCCTCTGATAGGTCTGAGCCCTTGGCCAGCGCCCCTTCCCACTCCTGTGTAGTTCTTATCTTTTCCTTGGCAAAACTCTGCCTTCAACAGCAGCAGTGCCTACCAGTTCAGAAAGCAGCACAGTAATGCGAGCAGCGTAATCTGCAGAATTTCTGCACGTTGAGTAGCAAATTGAACCAAATCCCAGCTCATCTCTCTCTCGGCCCGCATTAAAGCAGATTCTCCCACCCTCCCATTAAGGTTAAGGGCGTTAGACGCTTCCAGGATGGCATGAGAATACAGTAGATTTGTTGCTTGCCGGCGCCTCGCGCCCAGCCGCCGCCTCTGTGACCCTCTTGGTATCTCTTCCCTCCTTGCCAGTTGCGGCTTCAATCGATGTGTGCGGGTTCGATGCAGCAGCCTGTCCGACGGAGCTCTCTTCGGCCCAGGCTGCTTCCGCCTCCAGCGGCCCCGCTCCAGTTGCCTTTGCGGGCGCCCATCGATGTGGTCGGGTATCCCACCGCCGCCATTTTGAGCGGGGAGCAACCGAGACCGAAGGACGGGCTAGTAAGTAGTGGGTGTAGCTTTCCGCGCCGGTCGGTGCTGGCCGCCGCCGTTGCTAGAGCAGTTTCTTGCATGAATCTCAGCGCCC
>JAJKFI010000013.1:8008908-8054253 GCA_029204185.1 Lerista edwardsae
GATTAAAGGTATAGGCACTCTGTCCCAGTTTACATCTGGTAACCCTAAGTGTAAGGTCATTATTTGATCAGACTGCCCCTAAACCTGAAGGTCCCATTTATTTTAGTGGTTACGCCATGAATGTATTGACAACCCAATCCTATGTATGTCTCCTCAGAAGTAAGTTGCATTGTGTTCAATGGCACTTACTCCTAGGAAAGTGTGTATAGCAGTGGTTTCCAAACTGTGAGTTGCAAGCCAATTTCTGATGGGTCACAAAGTACCTAGAGCAGCCCTACTGAAAATATGGGGAAATGGGATGCTGGAAAGGGGAGGGATGTGTGGTTGTTTTCGCTTATTTCAAGGTTGTAAATAGGCTTTTTTTCCCTTTCTGATTCACTTTGGTATTGGAAAATGGCTAAGAAATAACCAATTTATTGCTGCATTCTTAGGAAAGCAGCTGGCTCTGGCATCACAATGATGGCACTTCTAGTCATGACATCACGTCTGGTGGGTCCTGGACAGATTGTCATTTAAGAACCGCTGGTGTATAGGATAGTAGTCTGAATTTTTTAAAGGCAGCTATAGCTGTCATCGTCGAGGCATTCAAGATGTGGCAATGAGTTCCATAAGTTTTAACTGTTCCACATGGCCCATTTCAACCAGTGGCCTTTGCAACAATTTCTTTCACCCTTGTATGCCATCAGCCCAACCCTTAATGGGTGTCAAGCTTTATAGATGATTCTTTTGGTAAATTTATTTAGCTCAGGTGTGGCCAAGCTGGCTTAAGAGCCACATACAATAAACTTCAGGTGTCTTGAGACCTGCAATATTTAAGAAGCACTTAAATTCTTAAATATATTTATTCACCCTGAACATTAAATTTACTTTTTAATCCAGTGGACTCTCTGTTTTTATCTGATAGATAATTATCGTTTAGCTTAGAAGCCTTTAAAAAGGGATTGGACAGATTTCTGGAAGAAAAGTCCATCGTGGGCTATAGGCCATGATGGGTTGTGCAACCTCCTTATATTAGTAGTAGGCTTCTTCAGAGTGCCAGGTGCAAGGGAGTGGCAGCAGGAGGCAAGCATCTTGTTGTCTTGTGCCTCCCTGGAGCACCTGGTGGGCTGCTGTGAGATACATGAAGATGGACTGGATGGGCCTTTGGCCTGATCCAGTAGGGCTTTTCTTACGTTCTTACGTTTTTAATTATAAAGCTTGAAAAATGGTTATTTACCTTTTATATTATCCACAAAGGAGCTTAGTCAACATATTTCTGCAAGCTGCACATTATATGCCAAGTGGCTCACGAGCTGTGGTTTGACCACGGCACGCGGAATTAGTACAGCTAATTCATTTTTAACTAATATTCAATCCAGGCCCAAATATGTCTTTGCTTTTTAATCTTCATAGCTTCTCTATCTCTGCATTATTTTTTCTTGTCATAATCTGATCAGTCAATTCATTTGTTTAATGGGCTGATACATGGAACAGTTCAGTTCAGCTCTGCACTTTAAGTTTAAATATAAATGCGTTCTTGCTCTTGTAAGTAATTTTTTTCCTTGTTTTTAGACTGCTGGAAGACAGCCCTTATTCACAATGTATAGACCAAAAGTAAGCCTGAAAGACAGGCAACAACTTTACAAGCTGATAATTAGTCAATTGCTATATGATGGATACATCAACATTGCTAATGGTTTGATAAATGAAGTAAAGCCACAGTCTGTGTGTTCACCCTCTGAACAGCTGTTGCATCTTATTAAACTGGGTAAGTTTATTGAGTTGTAATGCTAAACCGAATTGTAAGGCGTTGCACTTAGGGCTAAGTACATGACACTGGTTTCATATTAAGGCAACTACTTAGCTTGCATTCCAGAACATCAATAATCAAAATATTTTGCTGAATTTTCAGGGCACAAGATTTCTATGCAACTACTCAACTATTTTGTAAAACAATACCTAGCAAACAATATCAGTTGCCCTAGACAACAAACACGTGGAAAAAATAGACAAAAATATGTAATGTACTATAAACCAACTCAGTAGGATATAAAGTATCATAGACATGTAAATAAACACACTTGGGCAGCCCAATCCTGAGCCCAGCAGTGCCCAAGGCTCCAGTGGTGCCAAAATGGCCACCTCTGGATCCTGGCCCAGCTGGGTTACAACTAGAAGTCTCCTTGGGGGGAGTGAGTGTTTATATTACATCCCCTTCCCTTGGGGAGACTCCAACCAGTGGCAGTGGGTCTCCTTGACGCTGCACCCACATTTGAGTGGGTGCAGAGCTGAGGAGATCCGTATCGGGCCGTATGGCTCTAGAGGGGGTTTGGGTATGGCGGCAGAAGCTGCCACCATCCTTCACAATCCCACTCTGCCCTTCTCCCTATCCAGTTCCTCCCCTTCCCCATCTCCTCCCGCCCCTAATGGTCTTGCTGGTGCTGCTGGAACTCCAGCCATTGTGTCCGCCTGCGTTGGGGCCAGGTGCTAACTAACACCAGCCCAGCATGAGCGGTGAGGTGTTGCTTTATGACAAGTTCCCAACACTTTTAGCCAGCAGTTCACATGTACTGCTGGCAATAAGGGCGGCAGGATTGGACAGTCACTAACTTGCAGCTTTGCCTCATTCTCGTTATTTAGTAATTGTTGCCCATCCAGCTGTATGTGTATACATGCTAAATTCAGCAGAGGGAGGCATAGATGAAAATGATTTTATCTCACTTTGGTTTTTTTTAAAGAAGGCCTACTCTTGCATAAATGAACAGCAAGCAGCGGTCTTCAAACCTTCAAACAAAAGTTGTGACCAGTGGTGTCATCTAACGGCCGAACAAGAGGAACGCTCCGTAGACTGCCCCGCCCACCCGTCGCCATTTGCCAGGAGCGCCTCGCAGCGCCGCGTCCATCACGGAGCGGCGGCAAATGGCGACGGGTGGGCGGGGCAGCCCACAGAGCGTTCCTCTTGTTCGGCTGTTAGATGACACCACTGGTTGTGACCACTTAGTCACAACTTTGTGTGCTGGGACAAAGACATTTCGTTCCATGCCATAGCCTCTACATTTCACAGCCAATCTTCTCAAAACCCTGCACTGGGCAGCTGCTTCCTCTGGCCCTTCCTTCCAGCAGGCCCTGGACTCCAATTTCCAGGCAGAAGTGGCTACGTGGCGCAAGGTTCTTAGAAGTTCAGCTGCACAATGTAGAGGCTGTGGCACGGAATGGAAAGTCTTCGCCACCCTGGGAGGGATAAAGTTGTGACTCTGGATCTGGCCCGCAGGCCATGGTCTGAAGGCTACTGGTATAAAGTAATTGTCACAGTAGTAATTAGTAATTGTCACAATTGTCATTAGTGGGGTAGTTTTGTTTGACAGTAGTCTACAGGTTTTTCAGTGCTTTTCCAGACTGTCCACTGAGTTGTAGAAAACACTTTTTTCTGAAACTTTTTCAGTCTTCCATCCATCTTCTAAAAAGTGTTTTCTCTGTGCCATGATCAGTTTTTACAGAATGAACGTAGATCTGAGTTTACAAATAGAAAACTTTGTTCATCCTCAGTCACTTGTTAAGTTGTTCAGTTAAGTTGAAATCAATTGAAAATGAAATACCAATTCAGAAAGCATGATACTGAGTTATATGAAGTTCCAGCGACTTACATCAGGACAGAATCTGGGCTCCAGTCCCAAATATGCTGGTGCATTTAGAAATCCTAAGGGAAAGTCAAAGGTACAAGCATGCTAAATGGAATTAGAAGCATGCTAAGTGTGATTTAAAATGCTGTAAAATGCATGGGTAATTGTATCTCAGTGCTAATGCTTGCAACACCTCCAGACTAAATGTGAGAACTGCTACACAAGCCAGTTATGAATGTCTTGCCTTCTCAAAGTTTGGGTCTGCCTGCTTTTGAAAAGACAGAGAGGCCTGATGTGCAGTGGGGTTGCGAAGAGTCGGACACGACTTAGCGACTGAACAACAACAACAACTTTTGAAAAATGGACTTCTGTTGTCTCTTTTCTTCCAGGAATGGAGAATGATGATAGTGCAGTTCAGTATGCAATCGGACGCTCTGATACAGTTGCCCCCGGCACAGGGATTGACCTGGAGTTTGATGCAGACGTACAGACAATGTCCCCAGAAGCTTCTGAATATGAGACATGCTACGTCACATCTCACAAAGGGCCATGTCGTGTAGCTACATATAGCAGAGATGGACAATTAATAGCCACAGGATCAGCTGATGCTTCCATAAAAATCCTTGACACAGAGAGAATGTTGGCCAAAAGTGCTATGCCTATTGAGGTAAATAGCAGTAGTGAATTTGTGAATGTTTCACTGGCACAGATCTGAATAGCCCCATAACTATGGCTGGGGCATTACTCCTTACTCCAAGTTGCGCCACAAATGCTTCCTAACTGGGGCTGGATATTCCAGACTAGGTTAGGATTGGGCTGTCCGCCAGCTGTTTTATTCAAAGCGCAATCCTAACCTGGAGTTAGGCCAGCAAAGTTTGGCCAGCACAAGGGCCACCATAAAGTGCATTTGGACCACTCTTGGAGTCAGGGAGGATGGCGCACGTCTGTGTACTGGCCTCTCTGGCTCTGAAGGTGGTCCAAACATACTTTACGGTGTGCCAGCCAAACTTTGCTGGTCTAACTGTGCCGGCCTAACTCCAGGTTAGGATTGCACCCTCAGTGACAACAATACTGATGTAAGAATAATAAGCTTTCTTGACAATCAGAACATGAGTTCATGTTCATTTCTATTGATAAAGTGCATTCTAGATTTTTAAAAAGTAGTTCAAGATAATCTTGTATTTCAAGAAACAAGCATCTTTTATGGGAATTAAATTGTCAATGTTAATAAAGATAGACTTTGACTGAAATTCCAGTGCTAGTACAGCTACAGGCTGGCAAGGTTTGCACCAGTCCCAAACCACTCACAGCTTCCGTTCTCTGTTGCAAGAGAGACTAAGTAGGTAGTTATGAGGAAATGTGAGAGAGATTCTTGCATGCTTTAAATTAAATGTGCTTTATAAACCATTGTGGAAGGAGATATCGTTGACCTACTGACTCATTCTTTTCTCCATGGATAAATGTGTAATAGAAAATGTTTATTCCGTGTGTTTACTTGTCTCTTCGTTCATGCAGCTAAAAGGTTGTTCTTCTGGCACTATGTCTAAAAATGTTTTCTTCAGGTCATGATGAATGAAACAGCTCAGCAGAACATGGAGAACCATCCTGTTATTAGGACTCTTTATGATCATGTGGATGAGGTGACGTGTCTGGCTTTCCACCCAACAGAACAGATCCTTGCTTCTGGTTCAAGGGATTACACACTTAAATTGTTTGACTATTCAAAACCGTCTGCCAAAAGAGCCTTCAAATATATCCAGGTTAGACCCATAACCTTAGCTTTGTACAGAATAACAAAAAACTTTATTTTTGATAGTTATTTAAGAGAAGCCTAGTTTGAAAGTCTTGATAATTGAGAGCACAATCCTGAACTGGAGTTAGGCCGGCATAAACTGAACCAGCAAAGTTTGGCCAGCACAAGGGCCACCATAAAGCATTTTTGGACCACTCTTGGAGTCAGGGAGGATGGCTCACGTCTGTGTGCTGGCCTCTCTGACTCTGAGAGTGATCCAAACACACTTTACGGTGGCCCTTGTGCTGGCCAAACTTTGCTGGCTTAATTTATGCCGGCCTAACTCAGTTTAGGATTGCACCCTGAATTGTATAATCAAATGTTTGCAGAATTAATACCATCCCAGGATTCAGAAAGCCTGTTTGTAACTTCCAATGAAGGGTGTAAGTTATATTTGTTGATGTGGCTAGTCAAATTGCTACCATGCCTTTTTCTATACGAAAAGAAAAAAATGCTTTATATTAGAGAAGGGAGGTTGAGCTGGAGAGTAGTCAGAGGGGAATATTAAGTAGCCTCTCTCAGCTCAGACTGACAGTATACCAAGACTGAGCGCAATCCTAAACTGGCATAAACTAAGCCAGCAAAGTTTGGCCAACACAAGGGCCACCATAAAGCGTGTTTGGACTACTCTCGGAATCAGGGAGGATGGCTCACGTCTGAATGCTGGCCTCTTTGACTCTGAGAGTGGTCCAAACATTACGGTGGTACATACTTTACGGTGTTCCTTATGCTGGCCAAACTTTGCTGGCTTAGTTTATACCGGCCTAACGCAGTTTAGGATTGCATTCTGTATGCAATATGGAGTGGGGGTTAGAACACCAAATAGTATCTAGTTAGGGCCTAACGTGCAGATCTTCGGTAAATAGCAAATTTGGCCCAATACAGTACTCAAAGAGGTGTGTATCTAATTTTATGAAATTGGTGTAAGGAAATCAGACTTAACACTTCTCCATATCTTTTCTAATGTTAGCTGGCTTTACCTGTTTCTTCTTGGCATGAGTCTGAGGGTAGCCTTTAGGCATGGACAAAGTGATGAATATTATGTACAAGCCAAGCACGCAATCCTAAATTGCACTGGATTGGCAAGGACGGTGGGCTTGCGCCAAATCCAGCGCACCGTAAGTGTGCTGCGGAGCTTCCCCTGGGCAAGGGCACATTTGTCCCCTTGCCCCAGGGGAGGCTCTGGCCTTCCTGTAGGGTTCCTTGGATCTGCTGTTTAGCAGGCACAGAACCAAGGAAGCTGCGTGACCTGAATTGGGGCCACGCGGCCTCCCAATGGGGCCTTGGATGCGGCCTAACGGCCCCAGTCCAACCCCCCAGACTGGCACACCACCCTTGCCCAGTTCTGCCCACCCCCTCCCTCCCTTTTCCCAGAACCTCCCTTGCACAAGCAGAGTTGGCACTCTAGCGCCGATGCAGGGAGTGCTACTTGATGCCTCCATGTCAGTGCTACGTCGAGGGCGGGATTGCGCCCTTAATCAGTTCCCTTCTGTTCAGAATTGTGTTTTGGTTTTTTTTGGTCATCATAGCCATGCAAAGGCTGCATTTTATGTTGTTGCTTTCAGAACAATTATTTACAAATCTATTATCAAACCAAGTCATTTACCTTCAACAGTATCAGATGGAATTCATTCCCATAATGATCTATAGCAGCAAGCAAAACATTGCTATTTAAATGGGGAGTAATAGTAGGAAGATGCCTTTTAATGTTAATTGCCTATTTTCCAACTAAACAGGAAGCAGAAATGCTGCGTTCTATCTCATTCCATCCTTCTGGAGACTTCATTCTTGTCGGTACCCAGCACCCTACCCTTCGGCTATATGACGTCAATACTTTCCAGTGTTTTGTATCTTGCAATCCTCAAGATCAGCACACTGATGCTATATGCTCAGTAAATTACAATGCAAGTGCAAACATGTACGTAACGGGCAGCAAAGATGGATGCATCAAATTGTGGGATGGCGTTTCAAATCGATGTATCACTACTTTTGAGAAAGCACACGATGGGGCTGAAGTCTGCTCTGCTATTTTCTCCAAGAACTCCAAGTATATACTGTCAAGTGGAAAGGACTCTGTAGCTAAACTATGGGAGATATCCACAGGGAGAACACTAGTCAAATATACAGGTGGGTAAAAGCTAACCTGAACAAAATGTTACTCTTATAGAAATCCAAGTGATGTTACCGCTCATGCAGTCTTAGCCATCGTTCCACAAGCCATTGCTTCTAGCTAAATGTGTTCTAATATTTTCTTTTGATAGTTTTGATGGCTTTTTGCTACACATAGACCCAGCTACTCTCAAGTTAATATTTTTCCACCCACTTCAGTTCCCCAGATGAAAATAAGAGAGTTGTTTCTGATAACATTTCTGTAAAGCGGTATGTTTACAGGCACTATATTCTGTTTCAAATTATCTAGCCCAGCAAGAATGATTTCAATGGGTAGTCAGCCTGGAACCCAGTGGATCTGGGCATTTTTGATGGCTTTTCTTGAACAGATCACTGTCGCTTATTTTCATTTTCCAAAGTAAAATGAAAATGATGCTGGAGTATCAGGAGTAAAATTAAAAATAATGTATATAGTCTGTTAAAATAAAAGTGTTTTTCCTGGGCCACACCATAAGCAAAAAAAGTATTCTAGATCTAGGAAGTTAAGGTGCCCCAAAACATACTTGCACTTGTACACAGCTGTTATTGAAACCAGTGGAGCCTGAGAAGTGGTGTGAGGGTTCATGCATCAGTTTGCTTCCTGCTGTTTGGACCAGAAATGGGTGTTGCCCATTTGATTTTCATATAGCTGCATCAGAAAAAGCAGTGTCAAAATGCAAATTTACTATTCTTCTCTGATATATTTTCCCTGCTTATCTCATTCCACAGCAGTATCTGCTCCTGCAGTATCGTAGAACTTGAAAAAGTATAAAATAATTTTTTGGAACTAACTGTGGCCAAAAAAAAATCCTCATTATATGAGGTATTTTTTTGTAACTTAAGGTTCCAATTTGTATGTAATACTCTAACCAGCAGGGAGCAGCCAAGTCTTGGTTTCCTGAAGAGGTCTTTCATAGTCACTCCCATCCTTGACAAACATACAAAAGGGCATTGAGCCTCTCCTAGTAGTCATACTGTAGTTGAATTGTCCATTGTTGTTTTTAAGGAAAAGCTTCATTTTTATTAGCTTCATTTTGAAATAATTGTAACTTTTATTGTTTCCTCAATAAAGGAAACACTTTTATTTGACAAATCATCTAACTTCCATACTATTGAGTTACAAGGCAACATTTTCCATTGCCCTTCTATGGAAGAAGCAGAAAATATTTTGGTTCATTCAAATGCTCATTTTTTGAAATAACCGAAAGCATTATTTAATACTTAATCTACTGGAGATCTCTCTTGATAATTTTTTCTTCTGGGGCATCACTGGAGATAACCTAGTTGAATTAATATATCTAGGACTCATACAAAAGTACTAGGTCTATATAACATCTACATACATATTACCCCCACTGAATTATACATGATATACTTTGGCATTTCTGGCATTTACTTCTCCGAAGTATTGGAAGTAATTTGTGGAATTATAATGTATGGGTTTGATATAGTCAACCCATATGGAGGTGAAAACTGTTCGGGTTTGATGGCCACGATCCACTAAAAACTCTGTTTCGCCGGCAGGTTTGGCTGGCATTTTCAAAGGTATAGGAGCACCAGAATACTCCAAACCATCCCATACTTAGGAGCATGTGAACCTTAGTAAGCTCAAAGATCTTGACGCTTCCTGATTTCAAGAAGGAAGGGGATTGTGTACTAACTAATGAACAATGTATAAAGTAAAAATCTTGTTAAGCATAAGTGGGAAATGGAACTTGCCCATTAAGAACATAAGTAAAGCCCTGTTGGATCAGGCTAAAGGCCTGGTCAAACATTCTGTTGCCCACAGTGGCCCACCACCTGCCTCTGGGAAACCAAATTTACAAACAGGAAAAAGGCATACCTCTTTCCCACCATTTCCCCCGTATTATTGGTATTCTGGGCAGCAAAGCATTTACAAGATTAAAGGGCTTCTTCTGTTCCCTCAGTTGACATGGCTTCAGCATCACTCTACCCTCTTCAGCACCACTCTACCCTCCTGCCTTCTTTACATATATGAATAGAGACAGTCTGCTTGTGGATTGTCCCCATTCCTAGAGGATCTTCATGATGGACAGACAATGGAGAAGCAGTCTTAGGTTGGAGGGACTGAAGGGAGGCTTACTTAACTGATGCTTGTTTAAGTAGTACACTTGTTTACCGGGCATCCCTGCTCACCTGAAGCAGCAGATGAAGATCCTAGTTAACCGAGTTTGCAGCTCAGCCAAATGCCGGATAAAACAACTTCTACCATAGTTGGTTCAGAAACTTGAGGGCTGAAGTCCTGCATCATTGTGCTGAAGTATGAATTTAGCAATTTAAGATGCAGTAAGAATGACTCAGTATCTTTGTGTGTGTATCTTGTACCCAAGTCGTGTTGTACTAGTATTCTGTATATTCTTCAATGATTGGAACCTATTTAGTTGATTGTTTCACTGCAGTTAATGAGTGAGTGTAGTTAGCAATTTAGCTATGCAGGTAACCTTTATTATTAAGTATGTAAGTGCATGTTACTTTCCCTAAAGTGAAAAGAAATGTGTTGTGTTTAATCACTGTGTGTTGAAGACTTGCTAAGAGTCTTATGGAAGAATCAAAACATAGACTTTTAAGGCCCAGTCTAGAGTTTGGTTGCCATTGAGCTGTGCTTCTCTCCATTCTGCCATATAGTCATGGAAGAAATATTCTCTATCCTTTTCTTCCAAAATCGTTTGCTGTTGATTTAATCATTTCTGATTGTGAGTTTTCTTCTTTCAGATATTTGATTAGGACTTATAGGGACACCGAAGTATTTTTAGAAAGCGTCACCTTGCCCTATTTTTAAACATTTGTATGCAAGATTTTTATATGTTATTAAAATCTCCCTTAACAGTGCCACACCTTTAACAGGAATTAGTCTGATGTTGAAATTCTAGAATTGTGGTGCCACTGTTTTTTTTTTCTTTCAGTAATAGTTATGCAAGGAAATTGGCGTGCATCTAGATTCCTTCGGTCATTTTCCCTAGAACTTTTGTACTTCGTAATATCTCTACTGTGCTCATTCTTCACTCTCAATTCTCAGCCTTTACCTGAAATGAGCCTTTCTTTTCTTCCATAGCAGGGACTCATATTCCAATGTTATTAAACTGCCATTACTGGCTATATTACAGGGCATGGTAGTCAATCATTTTAGTAAGCATTTCTTAGAGCAATAACATATGTACCAGAAAAGAAACAATTTAATCTTTCTGAATTCTCTTCCCATTGCTTATCTAACAATTGAGATTGTGCCCTGCAAAGATGGAAAGGTTCATAATGAGAAACTTAGGAACCTTGATTTGAAGTTGTAAAAATTGAAATCACATCTACAATATTCCCCAGACTGCTTTTGGTAAATATTTTTAAGGGATATTGCTAGTTCCTTCTTCCAATGAAAGAGTTGTACTGTTTATCGGATGTTATTCACGATGGCAATACCATAGAAATAACGTGTGAAATTTAGTGCCACATGTAGTGCATTAGCTTGGATAGCTTTTAGCAAGACAAATTTACTGTGTATAAATTTGTCCTGATAACTAATGGAACCTCCAAAGTCCAGAGACAGTAGACGTTAGAATAGCAGTTCTCAAATTTTTAGGTTTTCTATGCCCTAAAGGGGAGCCCTGCCAGTGCATGTGCAGAGTCTTGAAGAACTCCAGAGTGCTGGCGCATGCACTTAGTGGTACAGTGCTGAGTCCCATTGCTGAATATAGGTGAAGAGCTGGATCAGGAGGAGAATGAGGAAGGAGAGCCATGAACAGTAGAGATGGGAGGGTCTAATAAAAGAAGCTGGGCAGGAGGCAGATGGCGGCCACCTATTGTGGACTCCTGGAGTCCCTGATATGTGGAAATTAGGGGGCTCCTAGGAGCACAAATTGAGAAACACTCCTTAGAATATCAGGTGCTGGAAACAAGTAGGGGAGGGCTGCTGATTTTCTGTTCCGCTTGTAGGTTTCCTAGAAGCATCTGGTTGGCCACTATTGATAATGGGATGCTGATCTAGATAGAATTTGGTCTGATCCTCCAGGGCTCCCTTTTTAAAAATGGATGCTTCATGATGTTAAAAGAATCAGGGCACAATCCTCACCAACTTTCCAGCATCAGGATAAGGGTAGAGCAGCTCTAAGGTAAGGTAACAAACATTCCCTTACTTTGAGGAGGCCTCCATGATTACTACTGCACTACACAATTAAGCACGTGCCCCATTGGAACAGCTATGTCAGTGCTGGAAAGTTAGTTAGGAGTGTGCCCTTACTTGAAATGGAATATCCTCTGATTTTACACTTTGTGAATCTGGTGTAATCCTTGGTTCTCCACCTTTCTATTAAAAAACCACAATTGACCAAGCACTGCTAAATTTGCAAAGTCTCTGGCAGAATATATTCGGGGCTGGGGAGGAGATGGTGTTCAACAACTGTTTTAATAAAGTTTGAGATGAATTCTTCCAGACTATAACCACACTTAAGATCTGACCAGTTATGCACCCTTCAAATTTGATCATAATTTTGATCAGTAAAAGAACTGATGGAAGTTTTGTTGAGCTTTGTTGTTCTAGTAAGCCCCGTATTTCCAGTGATTCCAAGGTGATCACTCTGTTTTTAATAGAGAAATTCACACGTTAGAAATGTGAAGCTTGGTTCTGTGGATGTTTACTTGGAAGTATGTTCTTCTAAATTTAGTGGGACAACTCCAAAGCAAATATACATAGGATCATCGACTGTTGTTGTCTCCCAGTAACAGAA
The DNA here is from genome assembly GCA_029204185.1 of Lerista edwardsae. Classification (NCBI taxonomy): domain Eukaryota; kingdom Metazoa; phylum Chordata; class Lepidosauria; order Squamata; family Scincidae; genus Lerista; species Lerista edwardsae. Next base: position 8,021,184 of record JAJKFI010000013.1, read on the forward strand.
ATAAATATAGGTTTTCAATTTCTTTCAAAGAGGTAGAAGGGACAATCAGTTTATATCATCTTCACAATAGATAACCATTTTTCTTTGTTCTTCCTCTGAACTTGTAATAATTCCCTCTGATAATAACTGAAACATACTAATAAAATGGGCTAAAAGTGTATCCTTGTTAAGTACCAGTTTCCAAAACTATAGACATAGGCAGTCTCCCATTCAGTAACATTTTAGAATTTGATCACACAGTTGTAGTCATGTAGAATATACAGAGCCCTGCCTAAATTTTTTAAGAACATTGAACAGCTCCACAGTGTCATTTGAATGCATAGTGTCACTTGAACGCATAAGGACATACTTGGGACAATTACTCATGTTTGGTTAGTTTGATTATTGTGAACAGGCTTTCAAATACTACCTTCCTTTTTTGCAACTGAGAATAAATATTTTATTTATTTAATTCATTTATATCCTGCCTTTCTGCCCGTGGGCACCCAAGGCGGCTGAATTGTTATATCATCCATGATATAGCTAAGTTTGACTGAATGAATTTTTGTACCAAGACTGAAATAAAGGTGTATATTTGTGATTTAGATGAGAATACTGTAGTATCATATAGTTGAACCTTAAACAAATTCTTGCCCTCTTGGTCATTAGACTAACTTCAGCTGCTTTCCAGCATGAAGAAATCTGATTGGTTGAAAGACATCCATTCACTACTTCAGCTGAAGGGTCTGCTGAGATAAGATCCCAGCAAACCTCTTTGTAATATTCTGATGTAAGTCTATTTAGGGCCTCGTGTTTTGCTGTTCTTAAGTTGTCTAATGGTCTGCCTTACTTTCTGTACTGTAATTAGTTGGTTCAACCTATTCCTTTCCTCATCTGAAATTTTAGGAATCTGGACGTTAGAAAGAAAGGCAACAACCTCTTTTTCTTGGGGTGAGTCAGATGTATACAACTATGAATAATATTTAACCAGTTCTTCCAAAATTAGATTTATTTCAGTTTCTTTCCCATCCCATTATGAGGGCTTGATGCAGGTTAGCTTTTTTTTAAGGCAACACAATAATCTAAAAAGTATATCAATTTCAATTTCAATAAGCTTTATTGGCATAAACATAAAAAGTATATAAAATTTATCCTACTCATGCTTAACTGTTGAAATCCAGACCAAAGTGTATAGTGTAACATTTGGAGCTTCCAGGCAGTAATTAAGGGTAGCCCCACATAGAGCGCATCACAGTAGTCTAGCCTTGAAGTTATGAACACCTGTCAGTTGCTAGGTCTTGATCACATGGAACAGGAGGACTTCATGTAAACCCCCTCCTCTCAATTTCTAGGTGAAAAACCTGAACCAAGTTCTGAAGGGCAACATTATACACGGGCCAAAACTCTACTTCAGCCAAAAGATTGTTGATGTCCAGGCATGCCTGGAATTCGAAGGACGACTTCTCACTCAGAAACCCTCCACAGTCCTTTTTAAAAATTACTTCTTGTGCAGGAGGCAAACAATTGCAGTTTGAAGCTGACATGTTACTATCCCTGAATGAGGTAATAATTATCTTAGCCAATGAAGAACCCACTGCTTTTTGGTGAAACTGAGAATGGGACATTTCAAGCTGATCCTGCATTTGAAAGGCAGCTGCCAATTTAAATGGAATTCCAGCAGTTTTTGATAGGAAACTAGATGGCAAATTAACCACAGGACACTTTAGCTGTATCTTTCACTGGGTACACACTGTCACCAGAAATAGTTTCAGAGGGCACTCTATAGACGTGAGAGTTCTGAAACTGCCATGGACTTGGGAAATCTGTGTCAGAAAACTGTAGAAGACATAAGTAGGGAGAAATTGTTTCGATGGCTGACATTACGTTGCTATTCCATAAGTTACCAACAAGGTCATCAACAAGTCCAGATTGTACTACAGTAGGTACATAGGCAGGTAGGCATGAATATCTTCTGATTTTTGATTTGTCAGTAGCGATACCCCAAGAATAATAATAATAATAATAATTATTATTATTATTATTATTATTATTATTATTATTATTATTATTAATAATTAAATTTCTATCCCGCCTTTCTGCCCGAAGGCACTCAAACACGTTATATTCTCCTGTCTCAAACATGAACCTTCCAATTTTTAATTGAAATAATGCATGTCTAACTCGATGTGTGTTTCTGTTTCTAAAACTTGCTATGGCAGTGGTTCTCAAACTTTTTAGACTGCGACTAGTGGTGTCATTCAAATGATTTAGGAACAGGAACTCACTTTTGATTGGCACTTGTCGGGAACCCGGAACCAACCACGGAGCCCATTAGGATCCGGAACACCCGTTCTGGTCCTTTCCCCCTGAATGACATCACTGACTGCGACCCATTTTTTAGAATGGCACTTGTGTTGGGACCCACACAATGATGACCCAGTGATGTCATTAACCTAGAAGTGATGTCATAGCCAGAAGTGCCATCATCAAGCAGATAGTGCTGTCAGTGCAATGACACTTCTAGAATGCAAACTAGCATTCTTGAACTGAAGCAAATGCACAACCATGAAACATCTTTGACAGAAAGCAGAATTAGGACAAAATATTATATAAAAGCACTGAACTGAAAACAATTTTTTTTAAAAAAAAATCTGTCACTTGAAAATTCAAACTGTTAACACTCAAAAGGAATATACCAAGAGTAAGGTCTGCAGTTTCCATGATAGCTGCTTCCAGGTTTCTGCGACCCACCTGACATCAGGTCGGGAGACTTGGGTTTAAACGTCCACTTAACCATGAAGATAAGATGGGCGATTCTTGGGATAGTGGCTATATCTCTGTCCAACCTACCATTCATACTCGTGTTTAAGTTGATCTCATGGATATGTCAAGGGCAAGTTTTAAGCCAAAAATCATAGAATTTGCTATGACCTGTGGATAAGTCAAGGGTAAAACTTAGGGGGCATGAAATTTTTTGAAAATGACTTACCAGTAATTGTTCTGAGGCAGCAACAGACAGTCAACCAAAAAACTCAGCTATTTCACTTTCTTCTGAGGCAGCACAGAAATGGAGTTATTCTCCAAACAGGAAGGAAGTGAGGTGAAGATGCTTATAGGAGTCGTAGGCTTTGTGAGGAATACAGTATCCCACAGCAGCATCCCTCAGAAATACTACAGTTCCCTTAAGCACCTTCGCTTCTCTGCCTGTTGGGAGAAGAAGGAAAATGGCTACTTTTTTTTTGCTTAATGTTTGTTAGTGCCTGAGAACAATTATTGGTAAGTAAAATTCCTCCATTTTTTCCTACCCCCTTGCTTTTTGCTTCTTAGCCCAGTCCTCGTCCCCAGCTGCTGTTAGAAGTGTTATTAACTATATTGACCTGTGTATAAGTCGATCGACTTTTCAGGATCCATGTTTTCAGGGTCTATTTCCAGGTCCACTTTTAGAGTTCTGTGAGGCGGAAAAAATGTCCAGTTCCCAACAAGGAAGAATACAAATGTGATAGCATGCCACCACACTGAAATTTGTCTGACAGAAATTACAAGTGTAATTACAAGTGTAATGATCTCACTTGGTTTGGCATGTGAAACCATATAAATCCTTTAAATAAATGTGTTGCTCCTTCCTGCCTAAACTCCTCCCTGGAAGCTGCTGGGTAACAAGTATATTTTCTTTAAGATCTAATCAGTGAGTTTAAACTAGGCAGTTCTTATTGTAATAGAAAAGTCTTTGAAGTCTTAAATTGCATGTACAGGTATGCCCTGTTTCAGTTATCCATGGATACCAAGGATACTGGGACACCTATTAAAAAGATTGGGGAATATTAAACAAGCCTTGTTTTTTACCTTGTTGCAGCAAAACCACTGATGTTCCCCTATCTTTAAAAAGGCATCCCCAGTGTCCACAGCTTCAGGTATCCACAGGGGGTCTGGAACAGAACCCCAGTGAATACCAGGGCATGCCTGTATAATCTATTCCACTTCAAATCATGGTCCTTTTTTGGTCTTCTAGTCTCTGTTATTGAAGAACATCCTACTTACCATAGGTGACATAATACACATCAAAAAAAAAAAAAACGTATGGACGTATGCTGCCTTCAAAGGTAGTCTGTTTCTCTTTATCATTGGCAAGTGAGGGATAGTCCATCACCTTCTGCTTGTGGGCTTCCCAGAGATGACTGATTTGGGCTTGTAAACAAGAGAGGCCTTTGACCTGATCCAGCAGGACTTTGCTTACATTCTTATCAACATGGATCCAATTCTATTTCAAAACAAAAACCTTTGGCAGGGAAAAAAAACCCACTCATGTACTATAATTACAATTCTGTTGGATTTAGAATTTGTAGAAACTAAATTTTCTAATGTAATCTTTGGATAGTTCAGTGCTTCATTCTTGCCATTTCCTGCTCCGTCCATCTTCTCTGTGGTGAAGCTGCTGTAGAATATTGCTAATTGTCGTTTATTCAGTCATGTAGTCTTCATTCCAGAGTCTAGTTGAAGGGAATCCAGTCCCTCGGCTTGTGGCAGAAGCTGAATGCGTACAGGGTCGTATATTGGTGCTTATGACATCACAAACCCATCTCCTTCTCCAATTTGTCCTTTCCTAAGAAGCTTTTCAATTTTAAATAAGGCACTAAATGAACTTTTCGGTGCTGTGCCCGCTTCCTTAATTGTTCTGTTTTTTCCTTTTTTTTTTCTTTTTCCTTTTTTGCGACAGTCACTGGAGGAGTTCTGGGGAAGAAATTAGGAAGCCTTTCTTTATTGTGTGTGCACGCGCTCTGTCTCTGTTGTTTATGCCCTGCTCCAGACAGAACCACACACTTACTTGTACTCAGTCTGGGCACAGTTGGCTGGTGCATGTGTCTGTACTTTCCTTCCATGCATTCACATGCACACTAGTGCTGCATCTTGGAGTAAGGCTGCTGTATTAGGCAGGCAGTGCCAGTATGTGTTTGTGTGTTGTGTATAATAGAAGAGTTTGAGGGCTGGGTTGTTAGCTGTGAATGGAGAGCAGTGGGAGAATCAGATTAGAAGGTCTCGTAGGCCAAATTCAGCCTCTGGGCCTTGCACTCTTCAGCTCTCTTTAAGGCCACTATTACGTACGCTTAGTAGGTTTTTTGGCTTCTAAGTTTGTTGCAATTATTATTATATATTAATAATTATTAATTATTATATCAACAGAGCTGTCTTTTGAATTTTTCACTGTTAGCGTCATTTTTTAGATTTGCTAGTACAGGCTTATTTTCACACTTGCTTTCCCACACTCTGTAACTTCTACTGTAGCTACAGTAATCTTGAGTGTTTCTTTCCCTTTTTGCTCCAAAAAAATTATAGTTCTTCAACATAAACCAGTGCTTTCCAAACTTATCAGGATCAAGGTGCCTCCTCTGTCTCTTCTTGGCTCAGACGGGTGCCGCCATCACAACAAAATCACACCAAATCTCATACTATCCAAGATGGTGGTACTCAAATCCAAGATGGTGGCGCCCAAGAGAGCTGGTAGGAGGGACCATTGGGGATATAATATCCCACAGCATCCCTGTGAGTGTGCACCCCAGACTGCTGCTATGCGCACTTTCAGAACTTCTGCCATAAACTAAAAGCTTAATTTCATTGATAGGTGGGGTTTTTTGTTGTTGTTTTGTTTTGTGTGTGTATGTGGAGGGAGTGAAGGGTATATGGGAGAATTAATTATTCTCACAGAACTGGTTGATGTGAGAAATGCTAAGATATTATTATTCTACCCAGAGATTTGAGTCATGTACAGCTTGGTGCTGTGGGCTTTGAGCTTTGTGGATAAAATTGCTTGTACCGCCAATGATAGCACTACAGAGCAGAAGCTCAATTGGAGTCATCTCTTGCAACCCCTTGTCACTGTTGTTTAGGTTAATTTCAGCTACTCTTCATACAAGGTATTCTATGAAGTTAACGTATATATAACCTAACTGGTTGTCATATGACTAATAAAAATCAGATGGGCAAAGCTAGTGTTGATGGATATTAAGTAGGATTGCTAACAGACCTGGGTAGGACAACATTCCTTTGACTTTAACAGTAGCTTGATTGGCAATAATTAGCAGGTTAAGCTTTTCTTAGGATAGAGATAAACGTGGTCATCTAATAACATCTGGAATTCTTAGAGGCATGGGAGTAAGGGCTGGTTAAAAAAAATTAGCAACACTATTATAAAACTTGGCAAATGAAGAAAATACCTGTTTTGAGAGAATGGTCAGAAGTCGTCTTGGGGGGGGGGATATGCTACCAATTAGTGATGATTCTTTTATTTTTTTTGTGGAAGGTGGTTGGATGGAAAGTTTCACCATAATTTTTTTTTTAAGAATTAATATGCAGCACATTTCTTTGACCCTTTTTGTCCTGCTTCCAGCCTAGGCATGGACCAAGATTGCCCTAAGAGCTCTCTGTACGTACAAAAGCTTGCGCTACAATAGATTTGTTGTTTTGACTAGTTCAGGTGGCCCAGTGTTTCTTGGATTAATACAATTGTATTTGTGTTGTCAATCTCATTAGATTTCTTAGGGGCCTCTTACACTTGTTGACACCTCTGTGAGATTTGGTAAATATAAATGGTCCTGCCTGTTTCCATTTATTTTCAGCCAGAAGTTCTAAATGTGGGGATAAGCAAGTATCTGTCAACATTATAGGAACTGATTCATGGAGTACCTTGACTTTATTCTATCTCTACTTTTGTTTTAAGATTCATATGACTGGGAGATCACATGTTCTTGGATTGAAATGTTATTGGTATATCAGTGGCACCCAAACACTATTTTTCTTTTTCATTAAATTAACAAGTGTCGGTATTGAACTAGTATCTTACAACTGCTTTTAGTTGCCTGAAGGTGAATAGTCTGAAAACTGAGACCAGATGAGATAGAGTTAATAGTGGTGGTTGAACTCTAGATTTTGGAGAAGGGGAACATTATTGTGTGAAGGGGGGCAGACCTGATCAATCCATTAGTGTGCAGCCTCAGTGGTGAAGAGCCAGAAAGCACGCTAGTATCTGACATGTGGTCTGTCTGCTGTTCACTTACCTGAAAAGAAGTGATCTAGCAACCATCGTTTCTGCTTCTGTCACATCCAGGTGTGATTACTGCAATGCGCTCTACATGGCTAGCTCTTCAAGATCATTCAGAAGTTTGAGCTAGTACAGAATGCTATAGTCTGTTATGTAAGGTGTAGCAGGAACACAAGCAGTTAGTGCCAAGCAAATGCATTAGCTGCTTGTGAGCTTCTGGGTGTAAACTGAAGAGCGAGTGCTGACCCTTGAACCCTAAACTGCCTGGACATTGCATATCTTAATGTGAGCTTTCCCAAATACAAGCCAGCGTACCCAGGTCATCTGAGCCAGTCATGCCCCTAAGCACCATTAATTTTTCTGTAGGGTATTTTTCTGTAGTGGCCTTTAGTTGTGGAACACCCAAAGGTGGAACACCCAAATGTATGTCTGTGTGGCTTTTAGAATAGTCAGCAAGGATTTCCTTCTAAGAAGCCCCTGTTGACTCTAGTGAACAAGCACTTTACTCGTGGATAGTCTATTGATTTCACTGTATGCTTGGAATGTACCACTTGCTACTGTGAAGCGAGCTGACAACAAGTGAGATTCAATCTGAAATCAATTTTTTTTAACAAAAACACACATTTTGATACTTAGAAGCTTTCCTCATGCTTGGTGTATATTGCTGTACCTGCAGGAGCTGGTTTGAGTGGACGTCAGGTTCACAGGACACAGGCTGTTTTCAATCACACGGAAGACTACGTGCTACTTCCTGATGAAAGGACCATCAGCCTCTGCTGCTGGGACTCACGAACAGCTGAACGAAGGAATCTTCTTTCCTTGGGGCATAACAGCATAGTTCGCTGTATTGTCCACTCTCCAACCAATCCTGGCTTCATGACTTGCAGTGATGACTACAGAGCTCGATTTTGGTACCGAAGATCGACCACAGACTAAAGCTGCACTTGTGAAATGGTTGCCTGGATTTTGTTCCATTTTCTATTTTAAATTCTTCTATTTTTTTACAATGACTGCATTTAAGTTGTTTTGGACTGAGTTTTCTCCACTAGAAACAAAAATAATCCTTACTGGAAACATGATTTTAAGGTTGTGTCTGTATGTTGAAAACGACTGTGACAGCTTAGAACAATTTTTTTTTAATCTGCTTGTTCAGTTTAGCAGAACACATTTGCTCATACTCATTTGCTGAACCAGACCTTCTAGTTTGAAAAACCTGAACTTCCTTTTGTGTTAGTCATTCATTCATTAATGTTTTATATTGTTTGTTGGTTTTTTAGTCTTAGTCTTATGGTAGTCTAACTCTGAATTGTAGTGTTGTGCTATTCTTTTTTTATTATTATTTTAGTTGATGTAGATTAGTTCAACTACAAGTTCTCTTTATTAAAGTTCATTCTTAGAATGAAGTATTTTAATAGTACTGTATTTGGGAAATACCCTATTGCTATATCTTAATGTGTTCCTCCCTCATAAATACCTAGAACTGGACTTAAAAAGGGCCTTTTATTATCCTCCAACCTTGATTTGAACAAAATTGTAAAGATAAGGTCAAATCAACTATGATGGGTGGATAAACTGAATTTGTTTTGAAATTGACTTTTTAACCTCAAGCTTAAGACAATTAGCTACATTAAAAAATTTAATGCATTAAATAATCTGCCATGAAACGACATCCTTCTATTGTCACAAAATGTTTTAAAAAGGCTTTCTGATGCAGCCTTCTTAAAAACGTCTTTCCTAACATAGCTTTACACACAAGGGTGTTGTCCAACAAGGGATTGTCCACATAATTGTAAATAGTCCACAAGTGGATTCCCATTATAAACGTTATGTTTTGAATTGGCTTTCAATTTTTGGCCAGGCTTGAAGGTATTGCATTGTTTCCAAATATACTCATGCTACACCTTTCATTGGGCCTCTAGAAGAAATCTCCAAGTTGGGAAGTGCCTCCGAAGTAGGTCATGTGTTTAGTCTTTCTCCTCTTGCTGGTTGTTTCAGTGTAATAATTTCTTCCTTATACACAGTAATATGAGAATACTTTTAACTGATTTTGTAAGGGCCATCAAAACTCCTCTCCAACTTGTGTCTGCCTTGAGAATTAGTTTTAGTGGCTCTTAAGGAATCAATTACACAACCTGTGATCAGAATTGAATGGGTATGAAAAACTAAGAACAAAATTTAGCCAGCTGTGTATGTCCTTGTACTGATATCGGTGATATCTTTATGGCATTCCAAATATGGCATGCTACAGATATCCCACCTATTTTGCTAATACCAAATAGAATAGGCCACTTTTACTACCCAGACAAGTGTTCCATTAAAATGGACAGTGGCATATTGTAAGCATTGTTCAGGGGTACAAACTCTGAGCCTTCCAATGCTCTCCTCTTGGGGCTTTTTTTGAGGCTCCTTTCAAAAAACATCAAAGTAAATTTTAATTCTAGCAGGAAGTGAAATGCTTCTTGTTTGTCATAGACACTACAGGCAGTTCAGATTACCAGGGCTTCTTTTATACACAGTTCATTTAACTTATGATGGCTTGTCAGGTGTCAATTTCAAAGTTGTTTCAGTGCTCAGGTGTTAGATTACTCTGCCTTAAATGACAGTTGCACATTAGGGTTGAAGCTCCTGTAGGATTGGTTCTCCCCACCCCCAAAACAGCAGCTGCAGCGAGTCTGAGTGTGTAATCTGGATAAGGACTACAATGGGGGGGGGGGGGCTTCAACTATTTATCCCCACCATTGCCTCAATTCAGATTGTGTCTCCCCCACAGCTGCCCAAAGGTCCCCATGGGCACAAAGCTGCAGGGAGAGAGGCCAATTGAAATTGAGGCCATGGCAGAAGAAGAGTTACTGCCAATTCTGGTCCCGCCCCATGGCTGCTATTTAATGGGGGTGGTGGTGCAAACAAGTATACAAGGGCCCTTATGCTGTCCATCTCTTGCACAAAGTAAAATGAATCTAAAACAATCCAACAATAAACTGGATGCAGTTTAAAAGCAAAGCACCCTCTCTAGGTATCGTTTGAGAACTACTAGCCATGGACAAGAGCCATTTTAATGTTTTTCAGAGGGTTTGCTTTTTCCAGTGTTGCTGTTTGAATCGCTTGTGTCCCTGTTTTGTCACGTACACATGTGTCAAAAGGTGATCCTAGATTACTTTTTCGTTGCGCTGCCTTCCTACTTGACTTCCCAGAACACTAGCAAAGCTACGAGCCCACATCCTTTTGTTTTATTTTTAACAATTGCAGCTGCCCACACAGGCTGCCCAAATTTGGAAGTCACATCAAGACGGTGGTTCTGCAGTTGCAAAGCTACTGAGGAAGACATCATGTGATTGAGTTCTGCGGACTGATCTGGAAAACGAACCTTTGGGAGTTCACTTCCAGTTTTAATCCAGAATAAGGGTGCGATCAGTGATGTCATTCAGGAGGAACGGACCAGAACGGGCGTTCCGGATCCTAACGGGCTCTGTGGCTGGTTCCCGGTTCCTGACAAGTGCCAATCAAAAATGAGTTCCTGTTCCTAAATCATTTGAATGACACCACTGGGTGCGATCCTAACCTGAAGTTAGGCCAGCAAGGTTTGGCTGGCACCAGGGCCACCGTAAAGTATGTTTGGACCACTCTTGGAGACAGGGAGGATGGCGCCCATCTGTGTGCTGGCCTCTCTGACTCCCAAGAGTGGTCCAAACATACTTTACAGTGCCCTTGTGCCAGCCTAATTTTGCTGGCCTAACTGGCGGCCTAATTTCAGGTTAGGATTGCACTCTAAGACTGTGTCCATGAATCAAACATTTGGATCACACTAGTATAGCCAGCTCCATAGTACACAAAAATTGTTACTAAGGAAGTCAGTGGGGTACTGAAGGCAAATGCAGGGGGTTAGTGAAGTTCTTAGGCTCTGCGTGTTTTATGTGGAAAGGAAGCTGCTTTAGTTGACCACACTTCGGGAAGTGTTCCCAAAGCTGTGCCTCCTGCATACAGACGAGGAAAAAAACAACAGCTGCTCCTCTTTTCTGTCCTGCTGCTTGCTGTGCTATCTGCCTGGCTTAACCAGATGTGCCCATCCAGCAGCTGGGGTACTGGGCAGGGAGGAAGCCTAAGAGGTAAATCCTGCAGTAAGATTTACAGAGGATGCTATTAAAAGGAAATTACTGAAGATGGAAAACCTCTTGATTCCTTATGAAGATAACTGTATGTTGCTCTGAGCAACTCCCTAAACTCCTGCCATGTTGCCAGTTATTAAGGGGGGGGGAGCTTTGGGTGCTTCCTCCAACCCAGAACTCCTTTAATGGGATTCAGACTAGAACCTCACCCTACTGGAGTGGAATAACCCAGAAGGAGGCTGTTTATGGGGCATTTGAGAATTGGCTTGAGCGACCTTTCTTGATTGATGATTGCCCTATTCTTTGCCTTGTCTAATTACAAATGAGCAGGCTGGGCACTGTCTGATGCTTGCTGGGAGTGGGGGTTATCACTAGTACTTTGGCTGGCTGCAATCTTATGCACATCTATGTGGGAGTCTCACAGAACTCAGTGAAAATTCCTTCTGAATGGACACTTGTTTTCTGCATTTCATCACCTATTTTCAATCCTGGGGTTCGCAGAATACCGCACAACTTCCTTTTTTTAAGGAAGTAGCAAAACCAAGAAATTGGAACCATGAGAAAATCATTAAAACGCAGCAAACAGCCAGACAATACCAGCAGAGTTTAGCAGACTCTAGCAATCCAAGCAGAATCTGGAAGAGTGTCCCAGAATCGAAAAGTGGCGTCACAACAAAGGCCATAGTGAAGACCATAGAACCGGGGTCTCCAAGCTTTTAAGCTGGAGGGCTGCATCAGATATCTGGCACGGTGTCAAAGGCCGAAAAAATAAAGAAATATATATATATATAAATGGATGTGGGTATGTATGTTATGTATACACGTCTCCGTTCCTTGACCCACGGCCACGAAACTTGGCACACATGTACCTTGCAGCCTGGAAGGAATCACTGCGGGGGTCAGACCCCCCTACAGCCCCCCGTTTTTCAGGGAGGGGGCCGGACCGTCAGGAACCAAGGGGATTGCATTGGACTACAGGTCTGCTGCCACCCTGTGGTCACAGGCGATTCTGCAGGTTACGTGGGAGGGCTGCAGTACCTCAGCTACTACACAGGGACAGAAATGAAAGTGAAACTAAACTGCTGTGCACTGCCTGAGTTGGCCAGGCTGGAAAGAGCAGGATCCAGAGATAAGAGTTCCAGCACCCAGTCGGATCTGAGAGGGACCTGTTTGCAGGGAGCTAACTGGCCACCTCTGCCTGTTTCTCATACGTCAGGGCTATCCTCCCACAGGACCTGCAGATACTGATCAGTGAGTGTGCCAATTGCATTATGCTCCTTTGCGTGCTTCTCTCCCTGTATTCATTCCTTCTCCTAATACAAGCTGGGGGTACTTTGTCCCACGGGCAATGCCGGGTAACAAACAGCTAGTTTAATATAAAATTTAAATACATTAGAGTTGGAACTTAGATAAATGATGGACTCAAATCTCCAAGCCCCACCACGGAAATGTAGCACACACTTTAATAAGCTCCCATTCCCCCCACTCCCCACAAGCAGCTTTCTTAAATGTGCTGGAGTAAATATCTCAGGGAGTATGTTTTTGAGGGCCGGGGAGGCCTCCGTGACCCTCAGAAAGGGCCTAAAAATGTCTTTGAGAAAACCAGGAAGTGACCATTTTAAGCCTTCCTGAGGACCGGGAGGCTGCGTGTATGCACACAACCAGAGCATAGCTTGGAGGGTGCAGCCCATGCCAGCACGGTCAGGAGGGCCAGAGGCTCAGAGGAGACCAGAGACTTGATGCGGGCCGGATAGAGCAACGGCTGCATCTGGCCCCGGGGCCGGAATTTGGAGACCCCTGCCGTAGAGGTCAGTGTGCCATGAGAAGCAAAACATTGAAAATCACTGCCTGAAGGTATCCAGTCCAAAGCAAAAGATGCAGAGGATTTGGTTATTAATAATTAGCGTTTTCAAGTGTTCAAAGCATTTCACGCTTGTTATCCCCATAATCTTTTCAACGTGGCTGTCAGGCGGTCTTCCATATTGTCCCCACACAGCAGTGGAGGGGCTGAGTCTGAGAGTCACTGGTTTGCTTAAGGACGCTTAAGAGCTGCAATGGGAATTTCCTGGCTCACAGTCAGCCTGGGCTTACGCATTTTTCTACTGAAGTTGTTTTAAGGGTGCTCTGCATTAGGCAACAAATGACCTGGAAAGTGGCAGACAGCCCTTGCAATCATGTTGAGTAATTTGCAGTTGTCTATAGCAATTGTTACAAGACAACAACAAGAAATTCCCAGGCTCTGGTCCTCTGCACCACATTAAGCGTTCTTAAAGGCCAATGACACCAATGGACATGATCCAACCTAAAGCGCATGGTCAAACGGCACATTATGTTGAAGCTTTATGACTGCCAATGCAATTCCCTTCTTGTAAAAGCAGTGGTGGGGAAGGCTGATTTTGATCAGGGCCATGACATGGTGGGAGGTAGGTCAACCCTTCCTGCCCCCTTTTAAGAACATAAGAAGAGCCCTGCTGGATCAGGCCAAGGCCCATCTAGTCCAGCTTCCTGTATCTCACAGCGGCCCCACCAGGTGCCCCAGGGAGGCATGAGACAACAAGAGGCTTGCATCCTGTTGCTACTCCCTTGCACCCGGTACTCTGCAGTAGCCTACTACTAATGTAAGGAGGTTACAACCCGTCATTGCCTATAGCCCACGATGGACTTTTCTTCCAGAAATCCGTCCAATCCCCTTTTAAAGGCATCTAGGCCAGATGCCATCACCACCTCCTGTGGCAAAGAGTTCCACAGATTAACTACGTGCTGGGTAAAAAAGTACTTCCTTTTATCTGTTTTAACTCTCCCAACCCTCAGTTTTAGCGTATGCCCTAAATACTGGAGCTGCAGTTGCCTGTTGAAAGGGAGGGAAAAAAACTCACAAGACTATGCCCATAATTTTCTCCCTCTGCAGTTAATAGCAGTTTCAGGGGGATCCATTTCAGGAATTTGGACAACTCCTCCCTGCCCACCATGCCACATCCCCAATCCAAATTGCTTGCCTCCTCGACAGCTTTCCTGCTGCAGATGTCCAGTGTAACATGTAGCTTGGCCTTGAGTCCTGTTGATATCAACAGCAGAGAGTGAAGCCAGTATTTAATGCTTCTATTCAATACATTGGGTTTTAGAAGTGTGCAACTTTAGATGAACGGAGCACAATGGATTCAAATGTGCTTAAGAGCGCAATCCTAACCTAAGCTGGCATAGTTAGGTCAACAAAGTTTGGCTGGCACAAGGGACACCGTAAAGTATGTTGGATCACTGTTGGAGTCAGAGAGGCCAGGGCACAGACATGTGCCATCCTCCCTGAGTGGTCCACACGTACTTTATGGTGTCCCTTGTGCCAGCCAAACTTCGCTGGCCTAAATCCAGGTTAGAATTGTGCCCTAAATTTGAGCAAGCTTGTGGCCACAGGCATCTTAAACAATTCTTTTGTGGTATACACTGGCTTTCTAGGCAGTCACGGACCAGCTAACATTACTAAGCTTCAGCAAGGTGGCTGCATCCTGTACTGTCAGATAATGTCCTGGTTGCTTCTGGGTAGACAGTTTTAGGATTGCCCTGTTAAGTGCTTTAGGGCGCAATCCTAACCTGGAGTTAGGCCGGCACAGTTAGGCCAGCAAAGTTTGGCCGGCACAAAGAACACTGTAGAGCACGTTTGGACCGCTCTCAGAGTCAAGGAGGATGGCGCACGTCTGTGTGCTGGCCTCTCTGATTCCAAGAGTGGTCCAAACATACTTTACGGTGTTCCTTGTGCCAGCCAAACTTTGCTGGCCTAACTGTACCAGCCTAACTCCAGGTGAGGATTGCACTCTTAAACACTTCTTGTTTCTCTTTCCTCAAGTCACAGCCTCAAATCAACATGTGCTTGATGGATCTGCTGTATACAACTAGTATAGGTAAACTAAGGCTACAGTCCTATCCACAATTACCAGGTAATAACCCTTATTGACTATAATGGGATTTACTTCTGAGAAGGCATGCATTGGCTTGGACTCGTGTTATGACCACTAGTTCCTGATCCATTTCCAGTGTGACCCATGACACTGAGATCAGCCAGCTTTGACCAATGTAGAAATGTGTTCTATTTTGACACTGTCGTCCCCTTTCCAAAGTCATGCCTCACCAAATTCAACCAGATGCTTGCAGCTAGCAAGCCACGCTGTTCCTTCTATCAGTCTTCTAAAATAGGAACTACAGGAAGATGAAGCAAAGCAAGGGTGTTTTTGTTTTTGTTTTCCTGTGCATGGTTACTTGCAGAAAGGCTAGCCTACGATCAGTCATAAGAATGCAACTCATTTTCAATTTAGGATCCACTTCGGGCCGTTGCCATTGATTATCGACTGCCCTAGAAATTCCCTATCTGGATGTGTTTGTCTTCAGCTTCCTCAATGCTTTTTGAAGAATACAATTTCAGATCCTTTTTTCTCAACAAATAGTTCCTAATCTGCTGACATTGCAAAACTACGCTGTACAATAGCTATGGTTGATTTATGCAGGAGCTGGTATCCGTCCTTGGTAACAACTATGGACAGAAATATTGGATCCAAGATATTCACAAAGGTAGGTCAATAGTTTCTGAGCATGGAAAACTGTAATGGGATTCAGGAGATTAGGATTTTGAGGCAATGCAGGAGAAAGCCACTATATTGAGATGCCAGGGATTGAATTTAGGAACTTCTTCCTGCAAAGCATGGGCTATGGCCAATTGTCTCTAAATGTTCAGAAATGTTGAGAAATGAATTGGGCAAAGTGTATGCCTTTGTTCATCTTATTTGGGCTGTGCTGATGAGTGGCTGGTGAGAAAAAAACCCCCACTGAGGATGGAATTTGCTTTGGGTGTTTCTAAGCATTTTGCTCCCATGGGTAATTCCGACTGTAAAAGCTGCAAGTGGAGACGGCATTTTTTAATCAGCTGACACTGGTGAAAGAACACGCACGTTATGAGTCTTAGAGCCGGCACAGTTAGGCCAGCAAAGTTTGATTGGCACAAGGGCCACCTTAAAGCGTGTTTGGACCACTCTCGGAGTCAGGGAGGGTGGCGCACGTCTGTGTGACTCTGAGAGTGGTCCAAACATACTTTACGGTGTCCTTTGTGGCAGCCAAACTTTGCTGGCCTGAACGTGCCAGACTAACTCCAGGTTAGGATTGCACCCTCAGTAGCGTAGCTAGAGCTGGCATATTGGTCAGAGCCATTCTGAGCAGCAACAGCAATATGCAGGCACTCGCCAAACCGAACAGTGTCTGCTGCGCATTGCTGTCGCTGCCCTGAATGTCTTTGACAGCACGTGGGAGGGGCCACTTACACAATGTGTTGCACCTCCTGCAGTACTTACTGTTTTGCCTCCCCTCTATCTATGCTACTGCCTTGCCTCAGATGAGAACCTCTAAGACAACCTCTGTAAACTGAGGTTGTCTTAGAGGTAAGCAGAGGTAAGCAGAGGTAAACTGCTGAAGGCCAGGGGCTCCTAAGCCCTTGTTAGGTTTTAAAGATCACATCTTGAATTGCTCTCAGAAATGCACCAGGAGCCGGTAAAGTCCTTTAAGCACTGGCGAGATATGTTCATGTTCCACCATCTAGTAACATCGCATTTAATTTGACCCTGATATTTGTGATTGCTCAGAGCGCCAGTGTTGTTGCATGGATCAGGGATAAAGTGAGGGGCAATTCCTGTTCCTCGTTTTGTCACGTCAAGGAAGAGCAGGATTCCGATGTGACGTTGGAATCAGCTTCTCCCTTAACCTCACTCAGGGCACAATCCAAGAAATGCTTGTGTTGGCCGGCGTGCGCACACAGTGCTGGCACGACGGTGCCATTTAGGATACTTGTGCCAGCACTGCATCTGCAGGGCCAATGCTGGCGGCAGCATTGGCCAAGCAATGCCAGCCAGGTTTGGCTGGTGCAGGGGCATTTCTGGGCAGGAGGGAGGGAGGGGATTCTGGGTGGGGGGTTGGGTGGGCCAGGAGGTGTGCCAGACCAGGGAGGAGGGTAGAGTCGTTAGGCCACATCCAAGCTCCTGCCCCCAGGCCTTGCATCCCCGATTTGGGCTGCATGGCTCTGTGTCTAAATAACAGGCACAGATCTGAGGAGCCCATTGGGACGGCTGCAGTGGTGTCATTCAAATGATTTAGGAACAGGAACTCACTTTTGATTGGCACTTGTCGGGAACCCGGAACCAGCCCCAGAGCCCGTTAGGATCCGGAACGCCCGTTCTGGTCTGTTCCCCCTGAATGACATCACTGCCTTCACCCCCCTAGGAATTCGGAGTCGCTCCCTTTAACCCTCTGAGTGCCGGCCAACCAAGAAGAAAAGCTCTTTGCAGAGAAAGTGGGAGGGGGGAGGAGGGAGAGTGAAGTGGGCGGAGTCAGCCCTAATTTTAACTAGTGGAACTGCGTTCCCCCGCGTTCCCCCTGCATGACATCACTGGACAGCTGGCACCTCCTCTGGGGTGAGGGCGCAAATGTCCCCTTGCCCCAGGGATGCTCCAGCCTGCTCCCAAGCTGTGCTGGATACAGCCCAAGCCCGCCAGCCTGTCTGTTCCAGGGCAGTTTAGGATTGTGCCCTCATGCTTGTAAATCAGGCCTTTTGGTAATCTCCCATAAATCACAGATCTTATTCTCAGAAATACTGTAAAAAGAGAAAGGCGGCATTTAAGCAAGGAGGAAAGGAGAGGGAGAGAAAGCGTGATATAGAAAAGAACCAGGGAGGATTGCACAAAGCCAGAAGATGTTTAAAAAGCTGATTAAGATGCAGATTCCATCTAGGACCAGGTGGCCCATTTGAATAGCCAGTGAAAGTATTTCATTTTCATGAGTCGGTTCTGCCCCCCCCTCTCTCTCTCTCTGTGTGTGTGTGTGTGTGAAAATATCATGGTTTTATTTTTGCACTGTGAAAAAACTCACTGACCCAGGACAGCTGTGGGGGAGCACTAAAAATCTAAATCTATTACACACAAGGCTGACACATTTTTTAAAAAAATGTAAATACCCCACTGGATTCTTCGAAAGCAGACTTCAGATGCAGGCATCTGGCTTGCCCAGCCTCTTGCATCACATTCATGCAAGAGTGAACTCTCTTTTTCAGTGTCTTTTCCTCCCTCCTCTCCTTTGACATTGGAGACACCAACTCGCCATCTGCAGCAGCTTCATTTGCATGGAGAAAACTCCAGGCCAATTGCAAGGCTGGAGAGCTATTGACTGCGTGTGATGAGGTCCCTTCATCCCCAAGGGCTGTCCGTTTCACTCTGAAAACTACTTCCCATGCTGGATAAGCTAATAAGCAATTAGACTTCCCAGGTTTGCACCCGGGAAACACAACACTTCAGCCTAACCAGATGCTTTGCCCCTTTGCAAAAAGCAGAAAGAGGTCGTAAAACTGGAGTGTGCATTTAGGTGATGGACTAGCAGAGTTTTTGGTTGAAGACCACAAAATGAAAGTGAACGTGAGTGTAAGAGCATATATTCACATTTCATATTGCTGTTTCTAGGGACCATTTGTTTGATGGGGTGTGTCAGTCTTGATAGGTGCTGTAATTGTTCTCAAGTGTATGCTCTTTTTAACGAATGCCATTGTTTTAGCAAATGTAATCACACGTGTCTTCTTCCCTGCCACTTTCAATGCAGTCCATATATTTTGAAAAGATTCCAAGACTAAATGTGGAGAAAGAGCAAGGTGGGGTGGGGAATCATTGCCTTCTAACCATGCAGTCATAGGTGTGTCTCCTCAGGAGTAAGTCCGCTTGAATTCAATGGAGCCTACTTTCAAGGAAGCGTGTATAGGATTGCAGCTTACGTTTCTTGTGCCCTTGTGTAGAAGTAAGAGGTATTGCGGTTGTTCCATTGTCGGTTTTAGTTGACAGTCTTTTCAATGAGTTGAAATGAGTGATGTTGCTGAATGAATGGCAGAGTATTTGCAGTCATACTAGGACAAATATCTGGGGGGGGGGTTCCCTGTATTTTTCTGAAAATGGGAAAATGATAGAGGTTTTTGATTGGAGAGAGCACAATTCACTGGGAAGTTCTTCTGTGTGATCTTAGCAAGAGCATGGACATTTTTTTCACGTACAGCTGGCAGAAGAGATCTTCTTGGTGGTGTGTTGTCCATTTTATTTCAGCAACAAACAAAAGCATCAAATGCAACTGTTCAGTGCTCCCTGTCTCATTCCATCTCCTCCTTCATCTGTTGTTCTGACTACCCGTCAAAATTATTATACCAAAACTGGTATATCTGGAGAAAGGTTCTAACCTAGCCTTTTCCCTGATATGCTACTTTTCCATGTGCCGGGAAGAGAGGGTTTTTTTCCCCCCATATAGCACTATAATAATGTTCCATCTGCAGTCACGAGTAATAACTTGGGGCTGCCCTATGTGGTTTTCTTGATTTGTTTTAAGCTAGCAAATTTCACATTGTGTGTGGTGTGAGGCAGCTACTAAGTATCTTCTTTGAGTGACAGATTTCTAGCATTGTGCAAGAAAGGAAAACATCTCTCTGTTCATCTTAATCGCTACGTTTTTCATATTGGAAGAGGAATACTTATTCATATACTTATTGTGGTTACATTGTACTTTTTTGTTCTCTGTAAGCCGCCTTGGGCATTTGCTTCAGCATGGGAAAGGTGGGGTATAAATTCTTCAAATAAAATAAATCAAATAATAAATAAAACTCTGCTGGAGCAGTTGTCACTGGAGCTAAAATGAATTGGGGCAAGAGATGGAAAATTCTCTTTTCTCACGTCGTCTTGCAAAAATTAGCATTGATACTTTTGTGATTCAAATATTCGTTGTTCCATTTCCTTAAAAGAATTCTATATCTTCTTGTAAAGTGGTTTACAATCACAATGTTTTCCAAAAACAAGACAGATACAATTATACGTGCCCGGCAGTCGACAGTCAGATAAAACAGATCCATAAAAGCAGCAGCCATCTAAAAGCCCTGGAGAATGAAAAGGGCTTACTCTGTCATCCACACAATAAAAGTCTTGGTGCCTGCTGAAAGTCCTTGGACAAGGAGTCTCATAAATAGGGACAATAAGTGCAAAAGCCCTCTGAGTTGCTACTAGATTGCAGGTGGGGTGTGTGTGTGTCAGATCAAGCATGATAAGAAAACATTGCATTTAGCAAGTTAATCTTTAATGTTACATGACTATCCTACATATATAGATAAGATCGGTGGCCCTTATTGAGCCCCAATTGCTCTATGCCTGGGATGGGTAGTGTACAGACCCCCCCCCCAATGAATCTAGCCAGTTCAATGAAATACGTATTAGCACTGCATCAGACTGCCAAGCGCATTTAGATGTGCACATGCATGCCAACCTGCACACACAATCCAGTGGCTGGATGAGGATATGTCTTGAAGTAAGAACGTAAGAACATAAGAAGAGCCCTGCTGGATCAGGCCAAAGGCCCATCTAGTCCAGCTTCCTGTATCTCACAGCGGCCCACCAGGTGCCCCAGGGAGGCATGAGACTACAAGATGCTTGCATCCTGTTGCCACTCCCTTGCACCCGGTACCAGTAGCCCACCACCTTTGTAAGGAGGTTGCACAATCCATCATGGCCTGTAGCCCACGATGGACCTTTCCTCCAGAAATCCGTCCAATCCCCTCTTAAAGGCATCAAGACCAGATGCCATCACCACCTCCTGTGGCAAAGAGTTCCACAGATTAACTACCCGCTGGGTAAAAAAGTACTTCCTTTTATCTGTTTTAACTCTCCCAACCCTCAGTTTTAGCAGATGCCCCCTGGTTCTGGTGTTTTGAGAGAGGGAAAAGAACATCCCTCTATCGACTCTATCCCTTCCATGCATAATTTCAGTATCAGCCCAATGTATCAGCCCAACGTCCAATTTCAAAGGCATTATTTGTGAACATGCTGGACAGCGCAATCCTAACCTGGAGTTAGGCCAGCACAAGGGCCATATAAAGCATGTTTGGACCACTTTCAAAGACCGAGAGGCCAGCACACAGACATGTGCCATCCTCCCTGACTCCGAGAGTGGTCCAAACATACTTTACGGTGTCCCTTATGCAGGCCAAACTTTGCTGTCTTAATCCAAGTTAGTATTGTGCCCTGCAAGGCACATCTATTTTCTGAACGTTGAATTTCTCTGCCAGCAGTGCTTTTGTTCTTTGTGCAAATGAAGCTCCCAGTGGAACTGTGCCTTCTGTCAGGCCTCTGGGGAAACCTGTTTTTGATCTTTGGCTGTTTTATGCATATTTTAGGAGCGCTTCTAAATAGGGGTATGTTGTTACTTTTTAAGGCTGTCTTTTTATGATTGCAAGTCTCCTTGCAGACTCAACTAGATGAAAAGGGAGGGTATACAAGTGCTAAATAAATGGTGCCTTGACGCATCGAATTGAAAGTGCAGCGTCACTGTTGGACAGATGCGCTTTCTAGGAACCCCGAAAACAATGAGTGTCGCTGAGCCAACAATGATCCAGCATAGCCAAAAATGAGTGAATGTGCCCTGTTTCTTCAGGAAACATTAAATGGTGCTGACAGATGATGTATGAAGCCCCGTGTAATCTAGTTTGTGCATTTAAGTCCAACTTTTTCAATGGGATTCACTCCAAGTAAGTGTGTACATAGGCTTGCAGCCTTAAGTATAAAGGGAAAAAAGCAATGCTGTTTATGGCTACAAGAGTCCACCCTGCCCCCTGTGTGTGTGTGTGTGTGTGTGTGTGTGTGTGTGTGTGAATATCCTTTTAAACTGCTAGGAGCCAGCCTGCCATTAACTGGGCATTGTTAAACTAAATAGACCCAATTTAGGATGCTGTTTCAAATTGACTTGTCTGGGAATAGAAGCCCAGTTCCTACTTCAGCAGGGACGCAAGGGCTGTTTGCTTGTTCAAAGGCAAGTGGATTAAACAGTAACAGTTCGGTCACATTCAGAGAGGTCCCTGTGTTAAGTGCATTGCAACAAAAAGTGACAAGAGTCTCGTGGCACCTTCAAGACTAACAGCTCGATCCTGAATTTCCCGGCTCCTGTATGAGCAGAGGTAGCAAAATGGCTACCGCTGCTTCCCACAGGAACCCTAGCAACTGGCAGGGTCTCCTCAGGGGAAAGACCCAGCTCCCACAGTGGGACTCCTCAAGCCTCCGCCAGACATTTGGCCAACAGGGAATCAAGCAGCCCCATTTTGGGCTGCCCGACCCAAGGCAGTGTGTTGTATCCAACGGGGGAAGCCATCACTGGGTCCCACCTTCCTTGGCTTAGGCCTGATTCTCCCCTCTTCCCACTCAGTTCTGCCCTCTCCCTGGCTCCCCCATGCCCTGAAAACACTCCCTGGCCACTCACTAGCGCCAGGCCAGCTCCAGCCCTCCCTCCTCTTTGGGTGTAAGGAATGTGATTCATGGCATAGTCGTGACACTTTGAACTGGCAGTGCACCCATTGGGTATAAAGCCAGCAGGCACTGATCCGAGGAGACTGCGCGGCACGAATTGGGGCTGCGCGGCCTCCTGGATAGGCTTAGGATTTGGCCTTATGGCTGAATCCTGAGCCCGCCCTCCCCCCCTGCCCACCATCTCCCTCCCGCCACAATCCCCGTCCCGTCCCGGAGCCCCCCTCGCGCCTGAGAGAACTAGCGCCAACACAGGGGTGCCATTTGTGACATAGCGCTGACGCAACAATGTTGTGTCGACGCTACAGGGCAGCCAAGATTGCGCTGCCAATTGAATACAAGACTACAGTACTTACGTCTGAGTAGACATGCATAACATTGGGCTGTAAGTTTTACCACACAACCATATGCATGACTACTAAGAGAAGTAAAGTCTATTATAGCCAATGGGACTTACTCCGAGGAAAGTGTGCACAGAATTGCAGTCCTATTGTGGCAGAAGCTGTCTTGTATTGATGTCTGTGGCTACAGCATTCTTGATTGGCAGATATATGTGTACACATACATTGGCACAAGGGAAAAAAATATATATATCTATATTACAGTACAGGCATGCCCCGGTATCCCCTGGAGTTCTGTTCCGGATCCCTGTGGATACCTGAAACCGTGGATACTGGGGACACCTTTTTAAAGATAGAAGAACATCAGTGGTTTTGCCGCAACAAGGTGAAAAAAAGGGATTTGGTTAATATTTCCCTGTTTTTTTTAATAGGTGCCCCAGTATCCATGATAACCCTGGATAACTGAAACTGTGGATACCAAATCAGTGGATACTGGGGCACGCCTGTATATAAAAGTAGATCTTTGGCATTTTATGTGGAGTCCTAGTAAATACAAGGTAACAACAGCTGTCATTGAGATAATGCACTGGGTTCCTGAATTTACCAACACCTGACTTATGTACGGCTGCATCAGCACTTTCAAGCAGGCACTGTCTGTCTGTTCTGGTATTTTTGCACAGCTGCAGTCACTTTGAGCCAGCACGAGCCAGCTATTCTGACTTAAAGCCTGTTCCAATTTCTGGACAAACCTCTAGAACCGAGCCAGGATGTAACATGGGGACTTAGTGTACTGTCGTTCTAGATAGGTGATAATAATCTAGTACAGCAGTGGTTCTCAAACTTTTCAGCATCAAAACCCACTTCTTAGAATGTCAGTCTGTCCGGGACACACCAGAAGTGATGTTTATTGTGACACCAGATTCACCTCTTCCTACAGGTGATATGAATGCTCTCTCTGCTGAAGCTTGATGGCACACAGCCAGAGATGTGGAATAGCACTTCCATGTAAACAACAGTCAAGAATCAGTGAGGTCTATATGCATGTATGTGGGACGTGGTGGCGCAGCGGGTTAATCTGCTGTTGCTGGGCTTTCGACCGCAAGGTTGGGAGTTCAAGACTGCGCGACGGAGTGAGCTCCCGTTGCTTGTCCCAGCTCCTGCCAACCTAGCAGTTCAAAAGCACCTAAAAATGCAAGTAGATAAATAGGGACCACTTCGGTGGGAAGGGAACGGCGTTCCGTGCACTACGGTGTATAGTCATGCCGGCCACATGACCACGGAAGCTTGTCCTCGGACAAAAACGCCGGTTCTACAGGCTTTGAGATGAACACCGCCCCCTACAGTCGGTCATGACTAGACCATTCAGTTGTGGGGAAACCTTTACCTTTATATGCATGTATGAATCAGCTCTATATCTTCTCTCTGATTCATTGGTAGCAGCAGCTCTCCAGGATTTCAGGCTAGCATATTTGCAAGAGCACTGGGCCTACACAACGGACATGCATCAGCCCAATATGGGCCTTGGATTGAGCTGTGAATTTCATCTGTCTGTCCAATTTGCACAGTTGTTTTATTTCTATCCCTCAATATTTCCCACTAGCATTATCAGCCTCCTAGAGGCAGTGGTGGTATCTAACAAAATGTCCCTTCATTGCATTGCATCTGTCTACTTGGAGAATGGCCTAAGTTATTGCTAAGACCCATTAGAAACTCTTTAAATAAATCTTTAAATAACTCCACCGCAGCTTGCCAAGGGACCATTGCAGCAGATAAAGTTCTTGCAAAGTCAGTTTCCGGTTCTTTGGAAACACAGAAATAATGTTCCTGCTGATCTCAATGTGGAATGTGGAGCTCCCCCAGACCTAGCTCCAAGGATATACTGTGTGGAATGGCTGGGATATTAAGCAAAAAATAAGAATTTACTTGAGGGTGCAATCCTAACCTGGAGTTAGGCCAGCAGATAGGCCAGCAAAGTTTGACTGGCAAAAGGGACATGGTAAAGTATGTTTGGACCACTCTCGGAATCAGAGAGGCCAGCACACAGACGTGCATCCTCCTCCTTGACTCCGAGAGTAGTCCAGACATGCTTTTCAATGGCCCTTGTGCCGGCCAAACTTTACTTGCCTAACTGTGCCGGCCTAACTCCAGGTTAGGATTGAGCCCTGAGTGCCAGTGTTGGGGGGGGGGAAGACTCGTGACTCAAATTTTAACTTTCGTTTTAATGTTTTGGCCTGACTCTTATCTGAATCGAGCCACACGTGTTATTAACTCTTACTCTGACTCACTAATTTGGCCACTGACTCACAATGAGTCAGCAATTCCAGCAACTCGAATCAGACTCCTGAATTACCTTGATATGACTCGAATTTCGAGACTCGCTTCCAACACTGCACTATTGATGCAGTCCTGCCTCCCTTTTTGTCTGCCAAACACAGCACTGCAGAACATTGGTCTAGCCAGGGATTTTCAAAGCAAGGGCACCCTCAATGTCTTTTGCTGCTGCTACCCAGCCAGCTCCTAAAATAGTCACAGAGGGTCCAGCTGCCCAGAATTTGCACTGCAAAGCAAAATCAACTTCTTTAGCTTCTATTTGCCTGCAGCTGCCAATGCGCTCTGAGTCACTGTGGTGAACCTCAGTCAAAAAGGAAATGGGGGGTGAGAAGGAGCTCACCATCATAAATAAATGGGGAAGTGGAAGATGGTGTGAAGCAGAGTTAGTGCTGCTAGACCAGGCCTTCTCTTCACAGGGAACAAAAATGCTGCCGTTTGATTTTGTTGCCAGAGTGGTTGCCATGGAGCCAAAACAGAACCCCAAAGCGCTGGTGTCTGTTTTGCAAACCTTTTCTTCAATTAGTCACAGTGCCTTTTGGTGCTGTTTGGTAGGTGATGATGCACCCTCTCACTGCCTTTGAGGTGAAAAGGCCAGTTCTGGCTGCTACCCTCATATCATCTGAAGCGACAAACCCAGCAGTTTTAATTGAAAACGTTTGTGTGCGCACGTGCGCCTGTGTGTGTGTGCTTTAATTGTAGTCAGAGAATCAGAAAAAGAAGACTTTGTTTCAAATTGGCTAAGATACATTGCTCAGAGATTTCAGATTGGCTTTGTTAAGAGGTTAGAGCAGTAGTTCTAAAACGTTTTAGTACCAGACCCCATTTTTTAGAATGACCGTCTGTCCAGGACCCAACAGAAGTGATGTCATGGCTGGAAGTGCTGTCATTGTGATGGCAGAGTGGCTAGAGGGATGTTCTTTTCCCAATCTCCCAATACCAGAACCAGGGGACGTCCATTAAAATTGCGTGTTGGGAGAGTGAGAACAGAAAAAATACTTTTTTTAACCCAGTGGGTAATTAATCTGTGGAACTCCTTGCCACACTAAACACTAAAGCCATACAATCACCAAATTAAGACTACAAAGCAAACAATCAAAAGCAATCAAGATCACAAGATGGAGCAGCCAGCATCACAGTCACAAGCCAACACAACATACAAAGCAGAAAACAAAAGATCAGTTAAAGGCCTGGTGAAATAGAAAGGTGTTTTTGATATTGGAAGAGTGAGTTTCATTATATAGGTGTTAAGAGGGTGGGAATAAAGCAATCCCACCAGAGGCAGATCTAAGGGAGGGCAAAGCTCTAAGTTTTGCAAGAAGCCTTACCTTGCAGTGGAAATCACTCCTCTCCTGCACCGTTTTAGCCAATCCTCACAGGGAAAAGCAACATCTTGGCATTGCTTACTGGCTACAGCAGCAAGGGAGAGGAGGGATTTACATGACAGGGTAAGGCTTCTTGCAACACTTAGAGCTTTGCCCTCCCTGTAGATCAGTGATGTCATGCAGGGGGTACGTGGGGGTACGCGAGTACCGGTTTCTAGGATTACAGCTGGCCCCGCCCATTCACCCGCCCACTCGTCGACTCCGCCCTCTGCAACGTTTGAATTTCCTGCATGTTTGAGTTGCCTGCATGTTCTCAGAGCCAGGCAGGCAGGCAGGCAGCGAGCGGAGCCTTTCCTTTCCTTGCCACTGAAAAATGAGTTGCTCTGGGGTTTTAACATAATGCCAGGCCTCCTTAACATGTTCTGGGGGTGCTGAGGAATACTGTTGCAACTGTTGGGTCAGTTTAAAATCAAAAAGGGCTTTTTTCATGTCACTTCCTGCCACGACATCACTTCTGGCTTATGACGTCACTTCCGGTGGGCGGGTCCCGACACGTGCCAATCAAAAGTGAGTACCTGTTCTTAAATCATTTAGATGACACCACTGCTGTAGATCCGCCTCTGAATCCCACACACAACAAACTGATTTTTGTTAGGAATGTCAGTGGAACAAAGCAAAAAGCGGCTCCCATGCGCTGCTGCTGCTGCTGCTTGCTGGTTCAGCACCTGACTCGCCAGCGCAGATGCGCTTGACGGCATGTTTGCGACAGCGCTGGACCGGCACAAGAGCCTCCCCCTTGCCATGCTATGCTCTCCCACGCCCGATATGTCAGGATTCAGCGTGTTACATTGAGCTCAGCTTTGGTCTTCTCCATCCTGTGGCTTTGCATGTGAGACGTGCAGGCTGGTCAAAAGTGGTTAAGGGTTCCCATGGGCCTTTCTCACTGTGGATACAAAAAAAGGACCGCATTCATGAGCAGCAAGGGAAGGAAATTGTGTCTTCACAAGATAATGTCACAATGCAGGAGGGGCGGGGTAGGCAGTGTGACTATGAGGGCCAAGTTACTACATGTAATGAAAATCCTATGCACATCTACTCAGTAGTAAGTCCCATCTTACTACTAGTAAGTCCCATCTCCCCTAGTAAGATGAACTAGTAAGTCCCATCTAGTTCAATGGGACTTACTTCAAGGTAAGTATGCATATATTGTAGCCTTAGAGACCTAGGATAAAAACCTATGATGATTGAAACAAGGTTATCGCAAATCATGTATACCCAACCATTTTCTTACAGTAGTTATAGCATGAGTGGTAGATCAGAGGTGTGGTTGAGCTGCTGGTACTTCCTGAAGCTAAGCAGGAGAATCCATGGTCTTGATTTTGGATGGGTGACAGAATGCCAGGTTGTGACAAGCTGCAGTATCTGCTGTGGCAGAACAGAGTCGCTGTGGAGCTGATTAGCCAGTGTGGGAATACGTCAGAAGGCCAGCCGGCAAAAGAACAGTGTTTGAGCTTGAGGATCTGTCCAGGCTTGACTCACGACTGCCTGCTGAAGCTCGATGGCACGCAGCCAGAGGAGAGAACCACACTGTGAGGGCTACATCTGGGACCGAGGATTCTGTGACTTAACATAACATTTTATATTTGTAAAAAAAAAACCCAGAATACTGTATATTTGTAAAACCTTTTTTTAAAGTGAAGAATGGTTCTGAAATAACCTGTCAAATCTGATCTGAAAAGGAACGTTGTACACATCTTTGCAAGATAAGGTCAGGGCCATTATCTCACAACCCAGTTCTATCCTTTCCCCTGCCTTAGCATTCAGCTGCACTAAAATGGGCTGCACTATATCCTATGGTGCAGTTGGGGGGAGGAGCAAAACGAGAGCTTGGGAGAGGTAAGTGAAAGCATTTGCCCCTTATTCCTCCATAAGCTTCATCAATGAGTCTCTTTGGACCAGCACCAGCTCTTTAACTGGCACAAGTCCAAGGAGACAATGGGTGTGTGCCAGCAATTGCCAGCGGGGATAGCATCTGGTGCAAGTTGCCCATGCTGGATTCCACGCCTCCAGCCCTCCCCTGTTCTGCCCTCCCCAAGCCCATCTATTTTGCTGGTGTAAGTCCAAGGAGACAAAGAGGGCGGGGCATATGGAAACACTGGACCTGGCATGCACATTTGCCACCGAGATCCACCCCCTTCCCCAAACCACCCGTGGCCCATCCGTGGTCTGCCCCTGCAGTCACCTTACCTGGACCAGCAGAGCATCCAGTTGAGTCTGGTGTGTGTGTGTGTGTGTGTGTGTGTGTGTGTGTGTGTGTGTGTGGTGCCATTGGCCATTTGTGCCAGAGACTCTGTCGTGCGTGATGGTGGCATGTCATTTACACAGCTGCAGTGGAGCCTAGGATTGTGGATTGCAAGATCTGCTGCAATAGGCCCTTGTTAGATTTGGGCCATAACTGAAATCCACCCATATTCTTCCTTCGTCTGCTCCAACCAGTTCCCATTTCCTTACTCTTACTCTGTGGCAAACCTTAGTTTGTAAGGTCCTTCGGGCTGAGACCTATCATCATATATATATATTTATTTATTATTTATTTGAAGAATGTATACCCCACCTTTCCTATGCCGAAGCAAATGCCCAAAGCGGCTTACAGAGAACAAACAAAATACAATGTAACCATAATAATTAAAACGTAATAAGTAAAACCCATTAAAACAACACATCAAAATAGCAACAAATTAAACATTTTCTGGAACACTGAGAGTGAACTGGAGTGAAAGCTAGACCCAATTCTCAATATCAGGACGTACTGGAGGGTGGGAAAAACAATTGACCAGGAGAGTGAAACAGACTATGACACTATACCAGAGGGACAGAGGGCAGACAGCCACACGGTCATCCAAAGGCCAGACTAAATAGGTATGATTTGAGCCCTCTCCGAAAGGCCATGAGGGAATGCTTAGTTCTTAATTTGTCTGGTAGGGAATTCCATATTTGTGGAGCCACTACAAAGAAGGCTCATCCCTGAGCTGCCATCCCTTTACCTTGGGACAGAGGGGGCACTTGAAGGAGAGCCCTTTAGATGATCTAAGAGGGCGACCAGGTATGTATGGGAGAAGGCGGTCCTTTAGGTAGGCTGGGCCTAAGTCATGTAGAGCCTTAAAGGTCAGTAAAGGTAAAGGTTTCCCCACAACCAAATAGTCTAGTGGTGACTGACTGTTGGGGACGATGCTCATCTCGGCTTCAAAGCCTGTAGAGCCGGCGTTTTGTCCGAAGACAAGCTTCTGGTCATGTGGCTGGCATGACTCTATGCCGTAGCGCACAGAATGCCGTTACCTTCCCACCGAAGTGGTCCCTATTTTATTTATCTACTTGCATTTTTAGGTGCTTTTGAACTGCTAGGTTGGCAGGAGCTGGGACAAGCAACGGGAGCTCACTCCGTCGCGCAGTCTTGAACTCCCAACCTTCCGGTTGGAAAGCCCAGCAACAGCGAATTAACCCGCTGCGCCACCACGTCCCCACGTCAGTACCATCATCTTAAGTTGGGATCAGAAGTGAAAAAAAAGTGGGATATTTGGCAAAACACCATGCACACTGATGGTGCTAAGAAAACTAATTGCAAAAAAAAAAAAACATACTCTAGGGAGCTCAGAAGCAAGAAGGTGATGGTCATCTCTTCTTGCTTGACCTTTGCACCTGGAACGCAGAACACAGGTTATGGAAAATCTCCAAAGACGGGACTTGGCTAGATCAAAGGATGTTCAAAATTGTCAAACGGGCTGAACTTGTCCATAGAAACGAGTTGCTTGAAGCAAAGTGCTACAAGAGGTGAACAGGGCTGTTGCTGTCTGTCTTGGACACTTGCTAAGGCAGTGGAGAAGGCAGAGTGTTGCCAATGCAGCCATCACAAGGAAGCCATTGTTCCTCGGCCATCACTGCAGAGAAACTGATGTTATCAACAACAGGCAGCTTTCATCCTCAGAGCGGGCAAACACATTTCTTCTCCTCATGCTCCAGAGCAGCTGTTTCTCCTGAAGCAAATGCTGTGGGTTAAAAATACGGGCCTTGTGTTCTGACAGCAACTTACGCCTTGGGATAGAATTTCAGCTTTGAATTCTTCACCCAGGCTCCTGAGCGGAGTTCGGCTGGCACAATGGGAGGTACTTGCGGTTTGCATCCTCTTTAGCCCCGAACATTCTAGAATCCAGTCCCACCCTGTCTTGGCATTGAGAGCTGGGCTGGCACAGAGGCAGCGCTGTAGCCGGTCATTCGATGCCCAGAGCAGGCCCCACTCCCTCAAAATTCAATGCCCCATTCCCTCAAAACTCTCACTGGATGGGGGCAGATGGCAAATAGTTGGGGGCTATTACAGGAGTATTAAAATCCCAAGTTTTCATGCTCACACAGAGTGTTCTTGCTCAGCGGTTGTGCAGGGCGCAATCCAAAGTGTGCCCTAGGGCTGCCACAAGCTGCCACACAGTGCTGGCATGAGGGCACCGTCCAGGCCCCCCAGAGCCCCCGCTGCATTTGCAGGGCCTACACTGGCAGCAGTGTTGCCCCCACAGCGCTGACAAAAGCTGGCACTGCGCCACTCCTGCACCAGCCGAGTTTGACTAGCAACCACAGGAGTGGTTCCGGGCAGCGCTAGGGAGAGCGGGAGGGTGATTCTAGGCAGGGGGCGGGCGGGCTGGAAGGCATACCGCCCCGGGGAGGAGGGTGGAGCTGGGATGAGGCTGTTAGGCAGCAACCAAGCTCCTGTCCGCAGGTCCTGCGGCACAGTATCATCGGCTCTGCACCTGTTAAATAGCAGGCGCAGATCCGAGAAGCCCATTGGAGCACATGTGCCCTTGCCTAGGGAGGCTCCTGCCTGCTCCCAACCTGCTGGCCTGCCCATTCGAGCACAAATTAGGATTGCACCCTCAGTATACAAGATGTTTTACAGGTGGCATATAACTCCTCAAAAAATTTCAAAAATGTATAAGAATACTTCTAATAAATGTTGGAAATGTGGAGCAGCTGAAGGAAGCTATTACCACATGTGGTGGACTTGTCAGAAAGCTAAGAAATTTTGGCAGAGAATACAAGGAATGCTGCAAGAAATATTAAATTTTAATATTCCACTCAAACCAGAAATATTTTTATTAAATATTTTAACAGAAATTCAAGATATAAATATGAAACATATTGTTATTCATGTAACAACGGCGGCTAGATTACTATTTGCACAGAAATGGAAAGACGACGAAACCCCGAACATGGAACAAATAAAATTTATGAAGTGGCAGAGATGGACATTTTAACAGAAAGATTAAGAGAGGGCAAGATTATTAAGATTAAACAATACTGGAAAATGTTTTATGATTGGATAGATATGCAATGTTGAATGGTAAAGTAACAAAAGATTAGTACTGATTATATAGTTCAACGTTGAATATTAAGATATTTCATAATTTATAAGTAAAGAAGATTTTGGATATATTGAGTATGAAATAGATAACCTTAGAAATGATATTTTTTAATTGTATTGATGATATTTTTAAGACATTATGATGCATTGCAAGGTACCTACCTAATGTGTTTACCTTTGTTTAACCCATTCCTTTGTTTTCTGTAACCCTATCCCATCTCTTTTCTTAAAAATTAATAAAAACAATTATGGAAAAAAAAAGGATTGCACCCTCAGTGAAATGAATGCTGATAACCCACATGTCCAAATACTACGTGCCTCAAACCTTTCCTTCACTCTTTCCCCACCAACAGCATGGCTGAATTTTGCTTTACTGTGTTGGGATCAGGGCTGGATCATCCATGAGGCCAACTGAGCAGGTGCATCAGGCAGCAGATTGGGGGGGGGGAATTGTCCCTCTCTGTCCACCTACTAGCCTCTGTTGCTGTTCCTCCTCCTTTCAGTCTGTGAAATGCCCAAAGATAAGATCCAAAGGTCGAGGAAAAGGAAGAGGGGAACAGAAATGTGGAAGGGAGGTACTGAGCTAGAACTTTGAAGGTTGGCACATCATTGGGAAGGGGGGTAGCAGTTGGCCACCTCAGGTGTCAGGAGGTCTTAGGCTAGTCCAAGGGCGCGATCCAACCCCATGTCAGTGCAGCGCTTCTGGCGCAGAGCCGATGCAAGCAGTCGCATCAGCCCTGCACAGCTGGAGCGCACCTGCGGTAAGCTACTCCTGAGCCAGCCATGTTCGGCTGGTGCAGGGGCTATTCGGGGCCGGGGGAAGGCGGGGGAAGGGCATGCTGGTGGGGGGAGAGCTTTCCAGCAGGCGGGGCAGCCCGGGGAGGGGGTGGAGTTTGGATGTGGTCATTAGGTAGCAGCCAGACCTCTGCTCCTGGGTCGCATGGCCCTGATTCAGGTTGCGGGGTGTGCCTGGACTTGCGCCTGCTATATAGCAGGCACAGATCCAAGCTGCTCCATAGGGGTGGCTGGTGCCTACTCCGGGGTAAGGGGACGAACATGCCCTTGCCCCATGGAAGCTCCAGCCTGCTCCCAACCTGCTCTGGATATAGTACAGGCCAGCCAGCCAGCCTCTTTCAGAGCAGATTAGGATTGCGCCCTTAGGGACAGCAAGAAACTGCTAGGATATAATAATAATAATAATAATAATAATAATAATAA
>JAJKFI010000013.1:8054263-8075202 GCA_029204185.1 Lerista edwardsae
ATAATAATAATAATAATAATAATAATAATAATAATAATAATAATAATTGGCTTTTATATACCGCCTTTCTTGGTCATCAGATTGCTCCTTGCTCCTTTGACTTTAATTCAAGGCGGTTTACATAGGCAGGCGTTTTCTAAACCGCAAGGGTTTTTACAAATCACAAACAAAGTTCTAATCTTGCAAGAACAACTACATGCAGATGACACTTTCATCCTCCAGTCCTTTCTCACCGCACGATTGCCTTCCACCGGCTGATAATCTGCTTCTTTGCTCTCACCAAAGAGCAGCTGGCCCTGCACATCTCCCCTCTCACAGGCAGCTGAGACAGCTCAAATCTAATCAGCCGCATTCTTGAGGTCTGCCGCACACGGAAGCTTCCGGTGGTCTCAAACTGGCGACCTTTGGATCTTATCTTTGGGCATTACTGCGGCTTTAACCCTCTCGACCAGACCAGGATGCCACCCTGCCTTGTCTGCTGCCCGCAAGTGTATATCTGACTTTTTATTTGCTGTCTTGGGGAAAAAAAGAACCCACATTCTTAACAACTTTTCCATGATGATGAGATAACATTAAACAACGGCCAGTATATGTTGCCATCTCTGATACTCATTTAGGAACACAGGAAACTGCTTTGTGCATAGTCAGACCGTTAGTCCTTCTCAGTAAGTATTGTTGATCTGTATGCCAATAAAGGTTATGGAAATAGAAGTATTGTTGATCTTGACGGGCTCTATTCCCCCATCCTCCATTGTATGTCCCTGTCCAGGTTGCACCCAGGGCAGGTGCTGCTACAAATGTAGGGAAGCAATAAACTCACAACAAATACACTCCAGGTGCTAGGATTGATACTCCAGTATGCTTTCGATACCATCTTTATCAGAAGAACATGTAACTGCTTTGTAAATTGACTCATTTTACAAGTTTCTGCATCTGTGTTCTGCGTCGATGGAACTATGGTGGCAATTTCCTGACTACGCATGATATTATTCATCTCTCACATCCTGTGCTACTGTGACCTTGTTGCCCACAGCTTAATCCTCTTTCCTCTTTGATTGGGAGCCTGATCCAAAATAATGCACAATATCTGTGTGAGATCTTCGTCTTGGCACTGGATATGGCAGCGATTTTCAACCTTTTTCATCTCATTTTTATTTATTATTTATTTATTTAAAAGATTTTTACCCCGCCTTTATGCCCGAAGGCACTCAAGGCGGCATTACATAAAACTATAAAATTTAACATTAAAAAAACACTATAAAAGAACATTAAAACAACATATTCAAACAAAATTAAAAACACAGCAATAAAATTTAAAAAACCAAACCCTGTGGATCATAAATGCCCTGACATCTCATGGTGCCCTGACAAATTGTCAAGGCATCAGTCTTTTGATATTTGACATGGCATACTATGCTGCTGGGGTCCCCCCCCCCAAAAAAAAACCCTGCACATATTACTTACTTACTTACTTACTTACTTACTTACTTACTTACTTTATACCCCGCCTTTCTGCCCATAGGCACGCAAGGCGGCTTACAACAAAAAAACAGTAATACAATAAAATTTACATTAAAAAGCAGTAATTTAAAAACAATATTAAAACAGTTAAAATTTAAAACAACAGTATTTAAAACAACAGCAAGCCCCGTGGATCATAAAATATAAGCAAGAGTATAAAAAAACCAGCCAGCCTGTCAACAATTAAAAGCTTTTTGAAATAAAATGGTCTTCAGCCCCCCGCCGGAATGTTGCCAAAGAGGGAGCAGTTCTCAATTCTAAGGGGAGGGTATCCCAAAATTGGGGGGCCACCACCGAGAAGGCCCACCACATAGAAAGCTAGCATAGAGAAGGCAGTGCTAGAACCTTTCTCCCTGATACTATTTTTATATACAGGGAGTTTTCTTGTCAGGGGGAGCATTCTATCCTGTGTGCCCCACTTGAAGTCTGAGAGCGCAGTCCTAACCTGGAGTTTGGCCGGCACACAGGGCCGGCTTTAAGCCAATGTGACCAATGTCATCACATCGGGCCCCGCGCTTCAGGGGGGGCCCGCATTAGCAGGGTGAGCACATTGCCTGTGGCTGCAGCTGGGATCTCGATGGGCTGTAAGTCAGTGGGGCGAGCAGAGCAGCTTGACCTTGGGAGCACCTGCCTCTGCCTCTGAACAGCCCAAGATGGGCCACCTGGAAGCAGTTGGCGGTGATGTTATGATATCCCCACCAACTACTTCCACATGCCATGAACAGCGCTCTTCTTGGTGAGTGGTGAGTGGGGGCCCCAGCAGGAATGCCCCACATTGGGCCCCGCCGCTGCTAGAGCCGGCCCTGCCGGCACAGTTAGGCCAGCAAAGTTTGGCTGGCACAAGGGATACCGTAAATTATGCTTTGACCACTCTCAGAGTCAAGAGAGGCCAGCACACAGATGTGTGCCACCCCCGACTCATAGAGTGGTTCAAACGTGCTTTATAGTGGCCCTGCTGCCAGTCAAACTTCGCTGGCCTAACTGTGTCGGCCTAACTCCACGTTAGGATTGCGCCCTGAATCAATACAGTATAGAAACAGGCTACATATCTCAGGGATGATTAGCTTGTTAATGAACAGCCGAGAAACATCAAGAAATTATATGGGCACAGTGGTTTATTGAAGAAAAACGTGATTTACTGAAGTGGTTTACTGGGGTCCAAGCAAGTTTTGGTTTGAGATTGGAGACTAGACCTTAGTTCATATGGAGTTCTACTTGGTGCTTCAATTCAAGGGTGTAGCTACAGAAGTGCAGAGGGTGCAGTTGCACCGGGCAACAAGCTTTAGGGGGGCAACAAGCTGAGCTTGACACTGGTGGCTAAAATTGTGAAAACTTTGGTATGTATGAATAATACCATCATGTTATATATCATTGCAAAGGTAATTTAATGCAGATTGCAATGAAACAAACCAGAGTGTAATGTTGTTGTTCTATCAAAAGTTATGGCCAAAAAAACAAACAAGCCAGAAAATGAGAATATAACTATGACATCACTTCCTGTTGTGATGTCACTTCAGGGGCAAGATTTTGCCCTCTGCATTGGGCTACGCTTTCATGAGTTTACCCCCCTGCTTCAATATAAACTTTGTGGCTACAGAACAAACATCTTGTATATTAACTTCAATGAATCTCTCTTCCTCCAGAATACCTTGGCCAAAGCGTTATATGACAACAAAGCGGAGTGCCC
This sequence comes from Lerista edwardsae, assembly GCA_029204185.1. Lineage (NCBI taxonomy): Eukaryota > Metazoa > Chordata > Lepidosauria > Squamata > Scincidae > Lerista > Lerista edwardsae. The sequence goes on from JAJKFI010000013.1 coordinate 8,057,472, forward strand.
TGACGAGCTTGCCTTCCGCAGAGGTGACATCCTAACAGTTCTTGAGCAGAATCTTCTTGGGAGCGAGGGGTGGTGGAAATGTTCCCTCTATGGAAAACAAGGCTTGGCTCCTGCAAATCGTCTCCAGCTCCTTATCCCTTCCCAGTCTTCCTCCATCCAGCAGGATTTCCAAGGACAGTCAACCAACCCGCAGACTGTGTACCAGGATCTCTTGGCCCACAAGCCTGTCGTGTCTTTATCTGTCTACGAAAAAATGGATGGCTGGATGAAGCATCCTCCTTGTTCCTCTGCTTCTTCCTCTCCAACACAGGAAGTGTATGAAGTGCCGGCTTATGCTGCCAAGTTGCTAAGTGAAAAGACCCAAAGTTCATCAAATCAGGTAAAGATGCAAGCAAAGCCTCAAAAGTGAAAGTCACCCTCAAAGAATGAAGAATCCTTCCCTCAAACTAGGTGGTTTTCACCATCCCCTTTGCTCTTCTTCACATACATATGCATGTCTTTCCCATGCATGGAAAGCACCCACCATAATCAGACACACCAATTATCTAATTCAGGGTAGCAGCTGATCAAGTCTGGTGGCTATTTCCTGTGGCTCACTAGTCACTGGTTAATGGATTGCTGGATTCTGACAAAGAATTCAAGCTAGGGAGATCTCTGCCTGATCCAGCAGGATCTTATGTTCTCGGAAAGCGCAGTCCTAACGTGGAGTTAGGCCAGCATGGTTAGGCCAGCACAAGGGCCACCGTAAAGTATGTTTGGACCACTCTTGGAGTCAGAGAGGCCAGCACTTAGACATGTGCCATCCTCCCTGACTCCGAAAGTGGTCCAAACATGCTTTACGGTGACGCTTGCGCTGACCAAACTTTGCTGGCCTAACTATGCCGGCCTAACTCACATTAGGATTGTGCTCCGAGTCATCTCACACATTATTTCTGCCTTAAGATATCCCGAGTTTACACTCTTGCTTTGTAAATTTGAAATACATTGGTGAAACACAAATGTTCTGGTTAAAAAGAAAAAGTAGACTACTCCAGAAGGAAGTCAGCTCAAGCCAATCGTAATTCTTCTCAGAGCGCAATCCTAATCTGGAGTTAGGCTGGCCCAGTTAGTTTGGTAGTTAGGCCAGCAAAGTTTGGCCGGCGCAAGGGACACCGTAAAGTATGTTTGGACCACTCTTGGAGTCAGAGAAGCCAGCACCCAGATGTGCGCCATCCTCTGTAACTCAGAGAGTGGTCCAAACGTGCTTTACAGTGACCCTTGTGCTGACCAAACTTTGCTGTCCTAACTGTGCTGTCCTAACTCCAGATTAGGATTGTGGATTAGGACAGGAGGTGGTGATGGCATCTGGTCTTGATGCCTTTAAGAGGGGATTGGACAGATTTCTGGAAGAAAAGTCCATTGTGGGCTATAAGCAATGATGGGTTGTAGCCTCCTTACATTAGTAGTAGGCTACTTCAGAGTACTGGGTGCAAGGGAGTGGCAACAGGATGTAAGCATCTTGTTGTCTCATGCCTCCCTGGGGCATCTGGTGGGCCGCTGTGAGATACAGGAAGCTGGACTAGATGGGCCTTTGGCCTGATCCAGCAGGGCTCTTCTTATGTTCTTATGTGCTTATGATTGCACTCTCAGTCTGCTATTTTCTACTGCAGGCTGTGGGGCTTTCTTCTCCAGGCTTTCTGAGCAATTTGTCCCTGAAAGCATGACAGATCTTGGTGGAAAAGGCAAAGGCCAAAAAATTCTCTTGTTTGGAGGGTCTCCTTCACAGCTCTCTCCTTGCCCTTGTCCACCATTCTCACCATGACCAAAAGTGTAGGCCATGTGTCTTCACAGTTGCCTTAGCAACCACTATGAAGGACGGCATTGCCAGCTTTACCTGAGTGCACTTGTGCTTTTCTCATTTTTAACTGGTTGAAAGAGAGATGTTTCTCTAGGTCCCTAAAATGACAAAAGGTATTTGGTTGTTTTAAATGCGTAAAAACTAAAGAGCTTTTTGGAGCTTCTTAATTTAGAGATGAAAACCATAAAGGTGGAAGTAAACAATGATAGCATTGACAAACTTCTGATGAGCAGTGGTCTTAAACCATTGTAATGCCATGACTCAATAAACAAATCAAGTATGAGACTGGGGACCCCCCTGCTGATCCTGGGACCTGCTCCCTGCCCTTGCCCACTCTGTTTCCCCCTACCTCTTGTGTCTTCACAACAACCCTGTGATGTAGCAGCCTAAGCAGGGCCGGCCTTAGGAGCTGCAAGGCAGGCCAGCAAGAAGAGGCTGTGCAAGATTATAGCTCAGTTTTGATAAGGCAGAACCATAGTTTGGAGAGCGGTCCTAACCTAGAGTTAGGCCAGCACAGTTTGGCCGGCACAAAGGCCATCGTAAAGCATGTTTGGACCACTCTCTGAATCAGGGAGGATGGCGCATGTCCCTTGTGCCAGCCAAACTTTGCCGGCCTAACTCCAGGTTAGGATTGCGCCCTAAATTGGATCCAAGCCCTCTCTTGCATAGGCTTTAAAAGGTGGCCACGTTCCCCCCCCCCCCCGCCCACCCAAAAATGAGACTTCATTATCCCATTGGGGTCAGATCCACAAGTTGGAGAACACTGGTAGAGAACAAATACCATTTCTTTTTTACAATACTAGAGTGGGGCATGTAAGCTGATGAAAATGATTGGGGGTAATTTCAAGGCAGAGAAAAAGAAGTACAGTACTTCCAACAATGCATAACTATATAATTAATTAAAACGTAATGTGGAGATGCCCAGTAGTTTAGGGGACTTTATGAGCACTAGAAAAAGGCATGAAAGATAATACAGTGTTTATTAGCCATGAGTCATGACAAATAAACCTTTACCTCTAGTCAGTAGCGATCTTATCGTTATCATGGGGGGGGGGAATGCCACCAGTGCCACGCTAGTGAAGTGGGGGCAGCGGCAATGAACATAAGAACATAAGAACATAAGAAGAGCCCTGCTGGATCAGGCCAAGGCCCATCTAGTCCAGGTTCCTGTATCTCACAGCGGTCCACCAGGTACCCCAGGGAGGCACAAGACAACAAGATGCTTGCATCCTGTTGCCACTCCCTTGCACCCAGTACTCGGAAGTAGCCTACTACTAATGTAAGGAGGTTGCACAGTCCATCGTTGCCTATAGCCCACAATGGACTTTTCTTACCATGATGGACTTTTCTAATGAGGCGGCCTCTCTCTCATAGTGGAAGCAGAGTTCGGCTCTCCTGCTTCCTCTTGCGCTAGATCAGCTCCAAAAATGGAGCATGGCATGATGTAGGGGTATGGCAGGGGTAGCGTAGGAGGCCGTGAGCAGGCACAGGGGGCAGCGCTCCTTGGACCTTGCCCCAGAGTGGAGCCTGGGCTGTGTCTGCAACTTTGCGTATCAGAGGCTAGTATCACCTTTGCGTATCAGAGGCTAGTATCACCTTTGCGTATCAGAGGCTAGTATCACCTTTGCGTATCAGAGGCTAGTATCACCTTTGCGTATCAGAGGCTAGTGATCCTGGCCATCTGGGCTATCCTTGAGGCATTTGGTTGGAGGCAGACTGCTGAACTAAATAGACCTCGTCTGACCATGTAAGGCGAATTCTTATCTTTTTCAGTGGTTGATAAAGCCAAATTGAACCATCAGTGCTACTTTCTTACCAGATCGCTTGTGGGTTCCTCAAACAGGGTCCTGAAACGGGTCGTAAAACCTTTTGGATGTTAAACCTTAGGGTTGGACTTTTCTGAAGTCTCATCTTGCACAGTGCCACAGTTGTTGCTACAGAAAAACAGCAGCTGTGCCATAATGATCCATCACAACACAGACACACACGCTTAAAGGGTGTTGAGGGCGAGCAGCCAGCTGAGTGCAGGAATAGAAACGGAGGAGACAAAATCACCCTGAGACAGCTGGTGCGCGATCAGCTGTTGCCTCAGCCTCCTGCCAAAGTTACTGCCCATCTGTTTGAGAGGGTAGGACGATATGCAGCTGAAGAAGACGGGGGAATAACTTTATACAGCCCACTCTGAAGTGTGTTGTCATTGATGTCTCAGTTATTTCACATGTCTTCTAAGCGTGCAATCCTAACCTGGAGTTAGGCCGGTACAGTTAGGCCACCAAAGTTTGGCCGGCACAAGGGCCACTGTAAAGCATGTCAGGGGGAGAGGCATACATCCAGGGGCGAACCTAGTCAAAATGGCGCCCAGGACATCCAATAGAAGTGCACCCCCAAGGGAGCCCAGGTCTACCCATTAGAAACGGCCACGGGTAGACCTGAGCTCCCTTCGAGGGAGCCCAGGTCTACTCACGGGGGGGGGGGGTCCCAATGGGTAGACCTGGGCTCCGGAGCCCAGGTCTACCTGCACAATGTTGCAGGGGCCACTGGTGCCCCCCTAGATGGCCCCAAGACGGCGCCCAGGGCTCTTGCCCCCTCTGCCCCCTAGATCCGCCACTGCATACATCTGTGTGCTGGTGCCTCTGACTTGGGCAGCGCAATCCTAAACCCCCCTTAGCGCCGGCGCTGCGCTCTTGCGCCGGCCGGACGCTGTCGCGAATGTGCCGTAAAGTGCATCCATGTCGGTGCTAAGGTGCTCGGCCAGCGCTTGCGGCAGTGCCAATGCTCTGGCACTGCGGCACTGCCAGCCGTGCACCAGGTGAGCATTGCACTGCTCGGTCGGTGCAGAGCCTCCGCGAGGGCATTCCAGAAGCATTCCGGGGGCGTTACTAGGCAGCGCAGTGGGCGGAGACCGCGGTTATGACGCGGTTGTGAGGCAGGACGGCCATAGTGCCAAATCCTAAACCCCGTCCCCGGCCATTTGACCCCAACATGTACAAGTTGGGGGCAAAGGAATATGGGATAGAAGATGTCCTTTTAGTCACCCCTATTATGAAATGTAGAATTATGACTCAAGTGGTTATGCTGAGTTCATTAAAGTTTTGAGGAAACAGCAATGGTTAGCTCTTAGAAATGGATTGCTCCTTCTGAAAGAAGGGAACAAGTGGCCATGAAATGCAAGACATGTAGGGGGTGACTGTTCTTCTGTGCAGCCAAATGCATGAGATCTATCTGAACTAGGTTCAGAGTAGTGAGACAAGAAGGCTTGCTATTTCTTCCAGTGAGAATGAACCAAATCACGTTTCCTGATACATCCTAGTTCAACAGTTGCTTGCTGAAATCTCCCTTTGCAGCTGCTATAAAACAGAGCCTCAGGTAAGTAGCAAAGCATCCTGCAAATCTTAGTAGACCCTGTATTAAACCAGGATGAGATGTAGAATCTTCCTTTCCCGCATGTGCATTACATACAAGCCCAAGGCTCAGGGATGTGACGAAGAATCAGGCTTGATCTCAGTTTCACATGATGTCTGAAACTGGCCATTTTCACTTCCGTTGCCCCGACCCCCGTGCACTGTCATTCCACCCCCAGGGTGTTTCTAGTTATGAATATGTTGCCAGGATAACAACCATAGGACAAGAGGTCAGCAGGCTGAGTTGGCTCAGTCCAAGACATTTGATTCATACTTTTCTGGGCCGTATTTAGTGGCCTCAGAAGACTGTTAACTTGCATCCTGCCCACAAAACCTTCTGAGTGGAAGCAGTGTTGTGGGGAAAGGGTGTATTTTACTTCCACAACCTTCCAGCCTTTTTAGTATTGCAACATTCTGCTTTAACTCCTGACCCTAATTCTAAACTTCCTGTGCCTGATGTTGCATCTGATCTATTTACAGATTTTTGTGTGTGGAGGTTCTGTACTGCTCGGTGAGGGAGGGGGGAGGAAGCAAAACCCCCAAAAGAAACAAAAGGTGATGCATGCTGGGATAAAAAAAATGCCAGTTTTTTTAACTTGCTGAGACTGTGATAAACCAAGAAAGAGAGAGGGTCTTGGTGGATAGCTCAATGAAAATGTTGATTCAGTATGTTACCATTGTGAAGAAGACAAATTCTATGCTGGGGTCATTAGGAAAGGATCAAAATCAAGACATGATGCAGGATCTAGTTGTCTTGTGTGCTCCCTGAGGCATCTGGTGGGCCACTGTAAGATGCAGGAAGCTGGTCTAGATGGATCTTTGGCCTGATCCAGCAGGGCTCTTCTTTTGTTCTTATGTTCTTAAAATGGAGAAGAAGAAACTGCTGGCACCTGCTGGAGATGCTCTAGGAGGATTTTCTGCTACAGGCAGAGGGTTGGACTAGATGACCTTGTAGGTACCATCCAACTCTATGATTCTGATTCTATGAAACTTTCTTATTACAGTCAGTCAATTTGCCCTTTGATATCTCAAATACCTACCTTTTCAATAGTCACAAAAATTTTACCCTGCCTCATGTATTCCAGACTGCAATTTATCAGTAATTCAGATAAACGGTCAAGCAGAAATTGCCATTTGAAGAAATTGCCATATTATCTGATGAATGAACTTAGTTTCAGAGGCAGATACCCAGTTATTTTCAAGGCTGATCACTATCTGGCAGGATCAGCAACTACTGAGAAAAGGATAATTCAAATCTACCAAATATAGCAACGGAGTTCATGGCATTTTTTTTGACAACACTCACTTTCTTCCCAATATTTCTTCCCTCAGCAACACCTCTTCACTCTTCCCAGAGCAACTTGGGCATCCGCCCTGAAAAGCTCAAGTGTTATATATGATGTCCCATCATCACGGGCCTGTATGTCTTTCATCACTCAGGTGAGTGTCCATCAGCAGTGAATTAAAAGGAATTCCTGGCTCATTGATTGGCTCATCTGAAGATCAACACTAAAGACATTCCTCGAGGTCTTATGTACGGGTTCTTTTTGTCGATTTCAGCTCAGCGTTTAACACTATTGTTCCATCTAAACTGTACTCTAAATTGATCCACCTTAATGTACCTGCTCCTGTCTGTCTGTGGATATATAGCTTTCTGACAGATAGGAAGCAGCAGGTGAGGTTGGGGAAAGTTACATCTAGTACCTGTACAATTAGTACAGGTGCTCCTCAAGGGTGTGTGCTCTCTCCATTGCTTTTTTCCCTTTACACAAATGACTGCACCTCAATGGACCCTTCTGTTAAGATCCTGAAATTTGCAGATGACACAACAATCATCGGTCTCATTAAAGATGGTGACGAGTCTGCATACAGATGGGAAGTTGAGCAACTTGTTTTGTGGTGCAGCAGAAACAACTTAGTGCTTAACTCACAAAAAACTGTGGAAATGATAGTTGACTTTAGAAAGCACCCCCCCTCCCCACTTCCATTTTCCATCTTAAGTAGTACGGTTTCAGTGGTCGAGTCGTTCAAGTTCTAGGGTTCTGTAATCTCCCGGGATCTGAAATGGTCAGCTAATATCAGTAGTATTATTAAAAAGGCCCATCAGAGATTGTATTCCCTGCAGCAACTTAGGAAATTTAATCTGCCTCGGGAGTTGCTTGTCCAGTTCTACAGAGGTATTATTGAATCTGTCCTCTGTAATTCTATAACTGTTTGGTTCGGTTCAGCAACCAAATTGGATAAGCAACGGCTCCAGAGGACAGTTAGAACAGCTAAAAAAATAACTAGAACTGGCCTGCCCTAAATAGAGGAGTTATATCCTGCTCAGGTTAGAAAGCGAGCAGTGAGTATTGCTGCTGATCCTCTACACCCTGGTCATAATTTGTTTGATCCTCTTCCTTCTGGTCGCCGGTATAGGATTCCATATGCCAAAACATCTAGACACAAAAATAGTTTCTATCCAAGCGCCATTAAATTGCTGAATTTATAATCACGCTGAGGTGTTTTTGGAGTATATATTGAGGCAGTGTTTTATCTTGAATAACGCCCTTACTTTTTTTGTGTGTATTTATTGTTTATCATGTATGTGTAGCATTATGTATGTATGTAGCCGGAAGCCGAATCAAATTCCGAGTTTGGTTTTCATACTTGGCCAATAAAATTATTCTATTCTATTCAATTCACTAAGGACATGTCAAACTCTGTTAAACTTGTAAAGGGCTGTAACCAGAGCATCCTAGGTCAGTGGCCCTAAACCAGCAGTTCCCAAAGCAGTTCCCTTTGAGATTGGGGCTTGGAAGAGTGTCCCAATGGCGCTGCAGCAATCGTGGCGCAACAAGCACCCAGTGCTTTTTTAACATACCTGGTGGGTGGATGGGGTGCTTCTGGAGGGTTGGAGATGCCTGCAGCTTCCTCCTTGGGTTTCCCTGAAGGGAAGGGAAATTTCCAGTTTGCACGTGCAATCCGGCAGCTTGCGTTTGCTCTCAAAACAGGGCTCTTTTTCCCTGATCCAGCGAGGCTGTTCTTATGTCCTTAACCTTCCAGCACTGACATAGCTGGGCCAATGGGGCATGTGCTGCATCTTGCAGGGTAGTAGTAATCATGGAGGCCTCCTCAGGGTAAGGGAGTGTTTGTTCCCTTACCTCAGAGCTGCTTTGCCCTTACCCTGGTGCTGGAAAGTTGGTTAGGATAGCACTCTTATTTGCCTACTGGTCTTCCAGGAAGCTAGTTTTAATTGTTGTTTTACTTGGAACCTGGACGTTTCTGGTAACACAGTTGTGTTTTCTGAACAAATTTGTCCCTGGAGAAAAGTTACTTTTCCCCTCTAGCTAGCATGTCTATTCAAGTTTGGAGTGACTTCTATACAAGCGTTGCTGCAAGTATCATGGACCACTATTATCTGAAGCCCTTTATGGCGCAGGGACCGCCTCCTTCCATATAATCCTGCCTGTACTCTTCTGACTGTGCCGCCACCAGGAGAGGTGAGGGGGATGGCAGCCAGGAATAGGGCCTTCTCGGTGGTCCCCCCCGACTTTGGAACACCCTCCCCTTAGAATTAAGAACTGCGCCCTCTTTGGCAACATTCTGGCGAGGGCTGAAGACTTTTTTATTCAAACAAGCCTTTATCTGTTGACAGGCAGGCTGGCATTTTTTACATTCTATTTTTAAATTATGGGATCCATGGGGTTTGCTGTTTTTAAATTTTAACTGTTTTTTAATTATTGTTTTTAATATGGTTTTAATTGCACATATTGTATTGCCTTTTAATGTTGTAAGCCGCCTTGGATGCCCTCGGGCAGAAAGGTGGGATAGAAATGGAATGAATGAATGAATGAATGAATGATAGCCAGTGCTTGTGACAGCAGTGGGGTCAAATAACCTGCTCTCTTCTGCATTGTTTTCAGACTCTCTTCTTAAGGTTCTGTACAACATTTTTTTTAATGAGACTGAGCTCTTTTTGCTGTACCACTGCAGGCTTTTGAATTCAGATCTCCTGAAATGTGTTCATTAGGCCACTCTGCCATCTAGTGCCCATCTTCTTTCAGTACACCATTGTTGTGTGTCCCCTTTGGTTTCTGAAATGCAACCAAAAATTGTGACAGCTGCTTTAGCAAGAAGCCACACAGAGCAGAGGCGGATCTACAGGGAGGGCAAAGCTCTAAGTGTTGCAAGAAGCCTTACCCAGTCATGTAAATCCCTCCTCTCCCTTGCTGCTGTAGCCAGTAAGCAGTGGTGTCATTCAAATGATTTAGGAACAGGAACTCACTTTTGAGTTCAAATTCAAATGTTGAAAAAAACACAAAAAAACCCGGAAGCAGCCACGGACCCGGAACGCCCGTTCTGGTCCATTCCCCCTGAATGACATCATTGCCGGTAAGCAACGCCAATATGTTGCTTTTCCCTGTGAGGATTGGCTAAGACGGAGCAGGAGAGGAGTGATTTCCACTGCAAGGTAAGGCTTCTTGCAAAACTTAGAGCTTTGCCCTCCCTTAGATCTGCCTCTGACACAGAGCCTTATCCCTCCTACACTAAGGGGGCAGTCCTAACCTGGAGTAAGTCCAGCAAAGTTTGGCTGGCACAAGGGCCACCGTAAAGCACTTTTGGACCACTCTCGGAGTCAGGAAGTATGGTGCACGTCTGAGTGCTGGCCTCTCTGACTCCAAGAGTGGAACAAACATACTTTACGATGTCCCTTGTGCTGGCCAAATTTTGCTGGCTTAACTGTGCTAGCCTAACTCCAGATTAGGATTGCGCCCTAAAAGTCACTCTTAGCGTCCTTTGGATACTGATATTTCATGAGTCACTGCCTGTATGTTTTCACATGCAAGTGACCTTTAAGGAACACAAATACTTAAATCCTCAATGTTAGGGTCAAGCCAAGTCTGTGGCCCAGAACTGACGTTTGGAGTGAACATTTTCTGCCCCTGAGATTCCTTGCTGTCAGTGCGGGAAGCAGGGGCCAGCAGGCAGAGATTCAAGTGTACAGAAAGAAGGCAAGTCTTTTAATATTTATGTTAGGCCTGGCCAATCCACAACTGGCTTGCCAATCACAGGGCCTTAGGTCGCACCTCCCTCTCGTTGACCTCCTGGTTCTGAGGCCCAAGCACTCACTAGGCTAGATCCTAGCTGTGGATCATGAAGTTCCTGGCTCCAAATCATGCCCCAGGTTCCACAGCTGTGTGAGGCAATCACACAGAATGCAGAAAGCCCTGGATGTCTGCTTAGAAGGGAGCCTGAGGGCGCAATCCTAACCTGGAAGTAGGCCAGCACAAGTTAGGCCAGCAAAGTATGGCCGCCACAAGGACCACCGTAAAGCACATTTGGACCACTCTTTGAGTCAGGGAGGATGGCGCTCATCAGTGTTCTGGCCTCTCTGATTCCGAGAGTGGTTCAAACATAAGAACATAAGAAGAGCCCTGCTGGATCAGGCCAAAGGCCCATCTAGTCCAGCTTCCTGTATCTCACAGCGGCCCACCAGGTGCCCCAGGAAGGCATGAGACTACAAGATGCTTGCATCCTGTTGCCACTCCCTTGCACCTGGTACCAGTAGCCCATCACCTATGTAAGGAGGTTGCACAATCCATCATTGCCTATAGCCCACGATGGACCTTTCCTCCAGATATCTGTCCAATCCCCTCTTGAAGGCATCAAGACCAGATGCCATCACCACCTCCTGTGGCAAGGAGTTCCACAGATTAACTACCCGCTGGATAAAAAAGTACTTCCTTTTATCTGTTTTAACTCTCCCAACCCTCAGTTTTAGCGGATGCCCCCTGGTTCTGGTGTTTTGAGAGAGGGAAAAGAACATCCCTCTATCGACTCTATCCCTTCCATGCATAATTTTGTATGTCTCAATCATGTCCCCCCTCAGGCGCCTTTTTTCTAGACTGAAGAGCCCCAAACGCTGCAGTCTTTCTTCATAAGGGAGGTGCCCCAGCCCCGTAATCATTTTTGTCGCTCTCTTCTGCACCTTTTCCAACTCCACTATGTCCTTTTTAAGATGCGGCGACCAGAACTGGACACAATATTCCAGGTGTGGCCTTACCATCGATTTGTGTTTTATTCTCAACCCCTTTTTTAATTACCCCAAGCATGGAATTGGCCTTCTTAATTGCTGACGCACACTGGGTCGATACCTTCATACTTTACGATGTCCCTTGTGCTGTCCCTTGTACAGGTTAGGATTGTGCCTAACCTGTACAGGTAGATGTCCCTTGTACAGGTTAGGATTGCGCCCTCAATCAGTCCAGTGGCACTTGCTCCCAGTATACAAGGGCAACCTTAGGGAGCTTTGTAGTGACCAAATCAAAGACCTGTTGGTGAGTATGGATTATTAATACATAAAGGAAATGTATGAATGATTCCCCAGTGCTGCTGATAAAACTGACAGAGCAACTTCTTTTTCAAAATTGAACTAGGGTCTTGCAACTCCACCCTCTTCCAGAAAGGGCTCCAAACTACTCTCCTCCACAGAACGTTGCTTGGGAAAGATGCAGCAGCTGTATGACAGTCCGCTCAGCTCAGAAAAAGCAAGAACTCGTACGTGGCAGGAGTCTTCAGTGGGCAATGTGAGTACCCTAAGGCATGTTTGCACCTACTCTAGAGTTGGGTGGGCCAATGCAGAGGCCAATGCTGGCTCAGCAACACGGGATCAAATTTCCACGCTGGCCAGTAGAGGTAAGTTCATGTCGGGCACTGAAAGAGGTGGGAGATGGTGGCAGGAGGGTAGTTTGGAGGTGGGGGGAGCCAGGGCCGGCTCTAGCAGCGGGGGGGGGCAATGTGGGGCATTCCTGTGGGGGGCCCCCACTCACCAAGAAGAGTTCTGTTTGTGCCAAGTGCAAAGCATGGCATGTGGGGGTAGTTGGTGGTGATATAACAGCACCGCCAACCAGTGGCGCCGACTTACCTTAGACATCATGGGTGCCCATGGCTACACCCCCGATGTTGATGTGGCCACGCCCCCTGTCATCTCCAGAGCCCGCGATTGCGTGTCCCGGGCTCGGGAGGGGGTCTGCCGGCTTGACAGCCGCCTCCCCCTGAGACTGGGACGCACTACTGCAGCTGCGATTGCCCATCCCAGCCTCGGGAAGGGGTCTGTGGGGCCGACAGCCGCCTCTCCTTCCCCTGACACCGGGACGTGCGATCACCATGCGCAGTGTGGGTGCTCATGCCATTGATTGGCATGGGTGCTGGCTCCCATGGGTGCTGGCTTTCCCATGGGGGCTCTGCCCCCACGGGAAAATCCCGTGTATGCTGAACGCCCCGCAGCCCTGTCAAGTCGGCGCCCATGCCACCAACTGCTTCCAGGTGGCCCATTTTGGGCTGTTCAGAGGCAGAGACAGGTGGGAGAGACCAAGGTAAAGCTGCTCTGCTCGCTCCACTGACTTACAGCCCATAGAGATCCCAGCTGCAGCCACAGGTAATATGCTCACCCTGCTAGTGCGGGACCCCCTGACATTGGTCACATTGGCTTAAAGCCGGCCCTGGGGGGAGCATTAGGCCCAGGCTAAAAAAAATAGCTGAAAAGAGAGATGTCTGGGTCTCCCAGCATGGGTATATACCACATTCAGCCACTAGAGGTGCTGTATGGAATTGAAATTATTCCATTACACTTCATTATATTCAGCACCTCTAGTGACTGAATGCAGTATATACCCACCCCACCCACATCATATTAATTGAAGAGTTTGAATTGAATTGATTGAAGAGCTTGATTGCTTTTCAGCACATCAGTTCATGTATTATTTATTTAGTTTCCCAGCGCTTGACACCGTGTCAGATACATGATGCGGCCCTCATGACAAGGGTTTAGAGACCCTTGCACTAGATGAAGATCTGGATGCATGCTTAATTCTATATAAATTACAAAGGGTTTTTGTGCATGTGTATGTGTTCTCCTTTCTAGGTATATGATGTCTCACCAACAACTTTAAAAGAACCTGGCATTTCTATGGAAACAGCACATCAAGGAAAGCATTTGAATCATTACAATACCATGCCAAATCTTCGAAAATCGGAATGGATTTATGATGTGCCGGTGTCACCTGAGAAAGCAGGATTCAAACAAACTCCTCAGAATCGTTCCTCAAATAAGCATATGCTTTATGATGTACCACCAATGAGGTTCGATTTGGGTATGCAGAACGTATCACCAATTAACAATGAAGGTAAATCAGTAATTCTACAAGCATATGATGTTCCACCTGTACAAAGGAAATTAACAGCTCCAGAGATTCCTCTTTATGATGTACCATCTACACACGATGTGCTATCGCTGCATCAAAATGGTAACTATGATGTTCCTCAGGCAGTTCTGTCCTTCAAGACTGAAAAGGAGAATCACCAACAAACTCTTTATGATATTCCAAAAGGAATGCCTTCACCACAAAAGGAAGGCATTGAAAAACATAATCATAATTCCGGAGATATTTTTCCTCAATGTTTGATCAAAGATGGCAAACTGGACCACAACAGATTGTCTGTTTCAAGTGTAGACAGCAGGGCCAGCACCTTATCAACATCATCAAGTTGTTCTACGGAGTCTTCTTCATCTTCTTCAGCGACGGCATCTACTGCATCATTGCCTTCAGAAGAACCCACTAACAAAACGATGGACCTTGACTTGGCCATAGCAACGTTGACTAAGCTCCAGCACAGTGTATCCAGTTCCATTGCAAGTCTAATGATTTTTGTGAGCAGCAAATGGAGATACCAGGAATATCTAAAGGGAAACATTGAGGAAATCCATCGCGCAATTGATCACATAAAGTCTTCCTTGGGAGATTTTTTGAACTTTGCTTGGACCATTGAGGGAAATGCTGCTTGGCTGTCTGATTGTAAACTTCAGGCAAGAATTAAAAAGCAGCTGAATATCCTCACAGACTCATTTCAGATTCTGGTGGAAACGAGAGATGCACTGGACAACTGCAAATGGTCCCTTGAGGTTCTGGTCATTAAGGAGCCTCCAAATAACCCAGATGACCTGGATCGGTTTGTTATGGTGGCTCGTACCATTCCAGATGACATCAAGAGATTTGTGTCCATTATCATAGCTAATGGGAAGCTCCTGTTCAGAAACAGCTGCAAAGAGAAAAATGGAAAAGAGCAGAAAGTTGGCGAAGAACACAAAGTGGCAACATACCAATTTGAACAGAGACTCGAAGATGATGATCCTCCAAGAAATGTTGCGCATAAGCCAAAAAACAGCAGGCACACCGGGAAGTCAAGAGCTGGTATTACTGAAGACTCTGATTATGTTCAAATACAGGTCAGTGAGTTTTGAGATGAATGCACAGTATCATGCTTTATTCCAGATTAAACAAAGAAGAATAACCACTCTTTCCCAATTTTGTATCTGTATCATTTTGAGGGTGCAATCCTAACCTAGGTTTAGGCTGTCACAGATAGGCCAGCAAAGTTTGGCCGGCACAAGGGACACTATAAAGCGCGTTTGGACCACTCTTGGAGTCAGGGAGGATGGCACATGTCTATGTGCTGGCCTCCCTGACTCCGAGAGCAGTCTAAATATACATTACAGTGTTACAGTAATATACATTACAAATGTACAGTGTTCCTTGTGCCAGCTAAACTTTGCTGGCTTAACTCCAGGTTCAGATTGTGCCCACAATCTGTATCATGAATCTCATTTCCATGTTGCCTTGGAGTAAGGGGATGTTTTCCCCTTATACTGGGTTAAGCCCCAGGAAATCTGGGAAATCCCCAGGAAGAGTGGGAAATCGCTGGCACAAATCCAAGTTGCCCAGGTCAGATCCAACCAGCTGGGGACGGGGGTTAGGATCCAGCATAAGTGCCCACTCTGTGCTCCACCTGCCTCCCCAGTCCAGTCTGCTCACATAGAACCGGTTGTAAATTTATTTGAATCCCACCACTGGTTGGGACCCACTTGATGGGTTGCGACCTGATGTTAGGTGGGTCACGGAAAGCTGGGAACAGCCATATTGGAACCTGCAGACCTTACTCTTGTTATATACTTTTGTGTTAACAGTTTGAATTTTCAAGTGAGATTTTTTTTTAAAAAAAATTGTTTTTAGTTCATTGCTTTTACATCATATTTTGTCCTCATCTTGCTGTCTGCCAGGGATGTTTCACAGTTGTGCAATTGCTGCAGTCCAAGAATGCCAGTTTGCATTTCAGGAGTGTCATTTTATGATGTTACAATGACAGCACTTCCTGCTTGATGATGTCACTCCCTGCCACAACATCATGTCCAGGTTAATGACATCACTTCTGGTGGGTTCCGACATGAGTGCCATTCTAAAAAGTGGGCCCTTTCTAAAAGGTTTGAATATCACTACATTAAGGGCACAATCCTAACTAACTTTCCAGGACTAGGGTAAGGGCATTGCAGCTCTGTGGTAAAGGAACAAACGTTCCCTTACCTTGAGAAGGCTTCCATGACTACTACTCCACTGCAGAATGCAGAACGTTCCCCATTGGCACAGCTAAGTCAGTGCTGGAAAGTTGGTTAGGATTGTGCCCTGTCCCATTGCATTCAGTATGGCTTGCTCCCAGGAAAGTGTGCATAGGATTGCAGTCTTGTACCAGTGAATATAAACAGAGGTGAGGAAATGTTTTAGAAAGGGCTACACAATCTGCACTAATACCTGAGAATTTATTTCTTGCTTTTATTTCCCCCTCTAGAGTTCTTCATCTACAGCAAAACACAAAAGTTTGAGCAAGCTGGATGGAGCCAAGAAAATGGTGATTTCTGATCTTTGCAGACTGTATTTTGGTTCTGTTCAGAAGGCCATTGACACTTTCTGCACAAGCCTTAGCACTGACCAGAGTCCTGAAGCCTTCATTGCCCAAAGCAAACTGATCATTATGGTTGGACAAAAGTTGGTGGATGCCCTGTGCCAGGAAACCCTTCAGAAGGCCAGTCGAAACGACATCCTGTGTGGCAGCAGCCAGTTTTGTGGCTTGCTGAAGAACTTGGCAGTCGCCACAAAAAACGCAGCAACGCAATATCCAAACCCCGAAGCAACGAGGGAGCTTCGAGAGCAGGCCGATGGACTGTCCAAGTATACACAGCAATTCCGAGCAATGATGGAATGAAATCACCGTTATGCCGGCATCGTTGGCAGGATTCAAAGCAGTCTGAAGAACTGTGTTTAATTTCTAGACTGCTTATTTTGTAAAGAGCACGTGTGTCAGTTTTTCTACCTGCACATGCGGAAACATAGTACTGTAGATCCCTACCTGACAGGGATATTGTGAAAAATAAATATATACATATTTGGTAAAATGTTTGAGATCCATAGATGTAAACAGCTGGGGATGTTTAGAAGGCCATTGGTGCATTCACCAATAGCAGCAACCAAGCTCCTAAGGCAGAGGCATCATTAGGATCTGCAACACCTGGCGGGAGAGATCATTGAGTCACCCCATGATGGACTGCCTCCTGTGTCAGACCCTACAGAATAAATTATAATATCATAAAGGTAAAGGTTTCCCCACAACCGAATGGTCTAGTCGTGACCGACTGTAGCGGACGGTGCTCATCTCAGTTTCTAAGCCTGTAGAGCCGGCGTTTGTCCGTGGTCATGTGGCCGGCATGATTATACGCCGTACCGCACGGAACACCATTACCATTCCACGAAGTGGTACCTATTTATCTACTGGCGTTTTTACATGCTTTCGAACTGCTAGGTTGGCAGGACCTACATCATCATACATGCAGCCTAAATGCGGTGGAATCACTAGAGGAGTTGTAGCCCCCATTAACCGCATTTATTTATTTAATATATAACTGTACAGGTCACCCACAAATCAGAAACCACCCACCCCCCAAACAAACAGAGGCCAACTTGATGACACACAACTGAATAAGGGTGCAAGACCAGAAGAATCAGAGATGATGTGCGAACATAGTATTTGGAACATTCCACACAGGAAAAAAGGATGCTTAGTATGGTATCTTCTATACTCTTCCTCCAGCAGCACTGCTTTAGTAGTGGAGCAGTAGGGAGCAGTGGAGCCATCCTGTTCTGATAGCAGTTTCACAAATCTATCTATATAAAACTGAACATGTGTGTATGTATGTTTCAGCATTACTCTGGAATGCCTGGAGCGATTTACACCAAACTTGGGTACATATATGCCTTACACTCTGGAAAGAAATACTGCGGGGGTAAGACACCCCTAGCACCCCTAGGGGTAGGAGTGCGAAGGGGGTGACCTGTAAAAATGATCAAAAACAGCCGATATTAGTGTCAAATCCATAGATGAACGGTGACAGTCTCGATGCCGTTAAAGTCCAAGTTCGGCCCCCCTCGGCATGGGGGGTGAGAAGGGGTGCAAGATACAGTGGTTGGAAATAGAAGATCCGCAGCACACAGATGGTGGCGTAGAGGACCCCATTTGATTTCAGATTTCACAGCTCATCCCACTTCTAGAAATACTGTGGGGGTAAAACACCCCTAGCGTGTTGTGTATTTGTGTAAATAGCAGCAGAGTTGGGGGCTTGGAGACC
>JAJKFI010000013.1:8075212-8148388 GCA_029204185.1 Lerista edwardsae
AGACGGAATGCCAGTTTCAACCAGTTCTGGACTGTGAGATGTGAAACCACCCTAGGGGTGGGGGTGGGAAGGGGGTGATCTGTAAAAATAATCAAAAACGGCCGATATTAGTGTCCAATCCATAGTTTTCAGGGTCGCTGAGATGAACAGTGACACTCCCGATGCTGTTTAAGTCCATGTTCAGCCCCCATCAACATGGGGGGTGAGAAGGGGTGAAAAATAAAATGTCCAAAATGACCGACATTTGTGTCAAACCCATAGTTTTCGGGGTCACTAAGCTGATGGGTACAGTCCCGGTGACATTTAAGCCCAATTGTAGTCGAACAGAACAAATAGAACTCTGTAGAACTTTCAGGAAATTTTTAGAAATCATTATGCCCCGGTCTTGGACTACAATCAAATACTTGCCATGTTACCAGGTGTAGTCACTGAATACAATGCTATCGATACCGTAGTAGATGCCTATGAAGTTGTCAATTTCCCATCAGACTTCCTAAACTCACTTGATCCGGCTGCATTGCCACCTCATCGTCTTTTACTTACAGTGGGATCTCCAATTATTTTACTACGGAACCTCGACCTGCCAAAACTTTGCAACGGCACAGGGCTGTGTGTCAAGACGCATCGTACGCATGGGTACTGTAATTGAACCGACTATTTTAACAAGAAAGGGAGAGGGTGAAACAGTTTTTATCCCACGGATAACACTCATTCCGTCAGATCTCCCTTTTAACTTTAAGAGATTGCAATTTCCAGTGAGACTTGCATTCTCGTTCACGATCAAGATCAACAAGTCACAGGGGCAGTCTATTAAGTACTGCGGAGTGGATTTGAGATCGCCATGTTTCTCTCACGGACAACTTTATGTTGCTTGCTCAAGGGTGGGTTCACCCAAGAATTTATGTATTCTTGCTCCTGGAGGTGAAACTAAAAATGTTGTTTATAATCACGTTTTGAGTTAAATTAATATTATAGTGAATTTGTAAAAGATTGTACTTTATAATTTTTATACTGTACTTATTTATTTTATTTATTTATTTAAGAAATTTTTACCCCGCCTTTCCTCTGCCGGGGCAGATGTCCAAGGCGGCTTACAATATTAAAAAAGATAAAAATAAAGTATAACAATTAACATTAAAAGCAATTAAAAACAGTATTAAACAATAAACAATCAAGATTAAAAACACAATTTAAAAACAATTAAAAAATAAAATAAAACACAAGCCCCGTGGATCATAATAATATACTTATACTTTTAATTACCTGTACATAAAATTACTAAGCTCCATTTCATGCTGAATAAACTAAATTATTAATGTATCTTAAATAGTGTTGCCAACTCACCATGTTGCCAGCTTACCAAAGCACAGCCATATTGCATAGTAACTTGTTTATGGCTGCAGAAGTATGTAACTGTTTTCCATCTTTGCTTCCATTGTTCTCACATAGGCCTTGCTTGTAATGTTCTCAGGTCAATGTTGCTAACGTTCACAATTCAGGGCTGTTGGCCCTGCACAATAGATAAGGAGCTGGTTCCAGCTAGCAGAGCCTCCTCCCTTATCGAAATTGTCACGGCATTCTCATAGCCCAGTTAGCTTAGAGCATCTCATGCCCCAGCCCCTATGATGTAATTTCCAACCAAGCAGGAACTTGGGGGAAAGGAGGGGGGGTGTATAAAAGTGCTTGTAATGTATATATTTTTCGCCTTTCTCTCTGAGATTGGTCCGCCTGCGCAGGTGTAAATAAACATGAACCTAATACTCTCTCGTTTAGTTGTTTGCCTTTTTTTAAATGCAATTCCCACCACAGAAACCATACTTTGCCTACTTTCGGCAGCAATAGAAAACTATCTTTTGATAGATTTTTACTCCAAAAGCATTTTATTAAAATTAATTTGATAAAAATAAAAAATCCGATTTAAATAAAAAAAATCGATTTATTTTATTTTATTTTTTTAAAATCATCGATTTTTATCCACCCTGCTGACTCCCGAGTACGCGCATTTGGGCTCGGGGATGTCAGCGCCAGTCCCCCACTCACTCCCAATCCTATTCACACACAGGCGCAGGGGGTGATCTGTAAAAATAATCAAAAATCGCCTCCCAAGTGGCGCAGGCTCTGCAGAGCTATCGGAGTCGGAATCACGCGCCCATCCCTACACGGGTCCCCTTTGCTTCGGCCTTGGAGAGCGCAAGTTGCGGTTGCTAGGGCGCCTTGGCAACGCGCGCGTCATGCGTCATCACTCCTGACCCCTCCTGCCTGCGCCGGAAAAGCCCGTGTCTCGTGACCGGAAGTTCTTTTTGTTGTGGAAGAACTCGGAAGCGGCGGTCGGGAGCTGAAGCGGAGATGGGTTGCGATGGGGGCACCATCCCCAAGAGGCACGAGCTGGTGAAGGGGCCTCGCAAGGTCGAGAAGGTGAGGGAGCGTGGAGGGAGCTGGCTAGGCAGCCGTGTTGAAGCGCTGTGAGCCGCGGCTGGTGGGAGGGGGCTGTGCATTGAGCAATGTGGAGTCTCTTTTCTCGCTTCTGTTTTCCCCCCATACACTGGGAAAATATGGGGGATATGTTTTTCCCTCATTTCTGTCCAGGATCAGCTTGATATTGGAAACCGTCCTCTCCCCCCCCCCCCCAGTATTATTTCTGTACCAGAGGTGCTTTTTCTCTATTCGTATCATACCTATTTAGTCTGGCCTTTGGATGACCGTGTGGCTGTCTGCCCTCTCTCCCTCTGGTATATTGTCATAGTCTGTTTCACTCCCCTGGTCAATTGTTTTTCCCACCCTCCAATATGTCCTGATATTGAGAATTGGGTCTAGCTTTCACTCCAGTTCACTCTCAGTGTTCCCATTGATGTTTAAGATGGGCAAGCCCTCTTGATGCTGGCACCCCCCTCCCCCGCCGTCCGTCTGTCTTGAAATGTAGGATGTTTTGAAATTAACCCAGGGCAGAAGGTTGTAGTGTAGGACGTGTCCTGGAAAAAGAGGACATCTGGTCACCCTGGCTGTGGGTGACCTGTTTATCAGAAACAGTAAAACAATAAGCTGAATCAGTATCCAACCTGAAGAAGTACAGCATTTCCTTTTAAGGAGTTTCACTAAATTTTTAGTGCTAGCCTCATAGTGCCTAATGCTTCATGGTGTGGTGTGTGGTGGTCAGTCATGTTCCCCTAACTTTACTAAGGTCACGCTTTACATGGTTTCCTGTATCCATGTTGAAATATGAAACTGTTTGAAATATGACTGTTTTGCATAGGAAAAATGTGCAACCCACATATATGGCGATTAGACATGCACATTCTTCCACTGCATGAACAAATGTTCTACATTTACTGAAAGGTAATGGTCTGTGCTGGCTTTGCAGCGTGTTTATACAGTATGAACATATGAAGTCGCCTTGTGCTGAATCAGAGAATCTATGGAAGAATCTATCCATATGAATCTACCTGACATTGGCTGATAGTGACTCTCAGAAGTTTCTGATCATCCCCTTTCCTAGCCATACCTGGAGATGTCTAGGACCTTGTGCATGCACAGCAAATACTCTTCACTGAACTAGCTTCACCCACAATAAAAACTGTGTGTTGTCAACTCTCTTCTTGGCAAATTGGGCATGTAGACATTGCAAACGGCAACACAGAAATGGGGTGGGCAACATAAAGTCTCACTCTTTACCTATGAATTTGAAGGGCAGTCCTAGGGACCTCAGAAATTAACAAGTTTTTTGGAAGAAGCACAAATCCTGTACTTGTAAATAACAAGCAATACCTCCCCACAACACTGTTTTAAAGCAAATTTTCCATAAAATGTTTTGCAGAGGTGGGATTTCAAAAAGAGAATCGTAGCGTGATGGAAAATGGGTGCTAATTTTTAACTTGGATGTTGATAATGCCATTTTTCTGAACTGCATATATGTATAATATTCTCCAGGTTGACAAAAATGCAGAACTCGTGGCCCAGTGGTACTACTGCACTCTGAGTCAAGAAAAATTAAGCAGACCTATAGTAGCTTGTGAACTTGGCAGGTATGGTTTCAATGTTGTTTTTCAATAAAAAGAATCCTAATTTCAGAATCACTTCCAATTATGAAGTTAACACATTCTTCACATTTCACTTTCTTTTGTAGGCTATATAACAAAGATGCAATCATTGAATTTTTGCTGGATAAATCTTCTGACAAAGTCCTTGTGGAGGCTGCATCCCATATCAAGAGTATTAAGGTAAAATGTCATGCTTCTGACCCATCAACATTTTAGATATTCAGGTCTATAGTCATTGGGCAGACTTCTAAGTTGTGTGTAACTTTGTAACATGATTTGCATTAATTTAATGAAATTGTGGAACACTATATTTCTCTAATATGTACGTGTTATTTTTAAGGGGGCATAAGGTGCATTTCTTCTAAATGGCAAAAGTCCCATTTATTTCTCTTTGCAGCTTTGAATCCTTTCTCACTTATCTGTGGGTGGTCCTCTTGCTTTCTTTTTCCTACCCTTACTTTTATTCCTTCTGTCATGATGTTCCTTATGTCTAAAATAGTGTTCCCCCCTCTGCCTAATTTTCAGCCCAATCCTATGCTCAGTGGCTCCCGGAGATGGTCACCAAGAACCGAATCATTTCATTGATGATTCTGCTAGTTAAGAATTGTATTATAAGAAAGATAGTCCAGACTAAGTGCCATTGAAATAAATGACTGAGAGCACAATCCTATACTGCGCTGGAATGGCAAGGCTGGCCGGTCGGCCAACGCCATATCCCAATGCAGTATAGGGGACTGCGTTCCCTAAATAGCAGGCACAGATCCGAAGAGACCATGCGGCCTGAATTGGGGCCGTGCGGCCTCCCAATTGGGCTTAGGAAGCCTTACGGACGCCTCCCAAGCCCACCCACATCCCATCCTCCCCCTGCCCACAATCTCCCTCCCCCCACCAATCCGTGTCCCGGAATGGGACAGAGCCTCCCTTGTGCTGACTGGCTTTGGTTGGTGCGAGAGAGACTCAGTGTGGGCGCAGCAGGACCAGCGCTGCCCTCAAGGGTGCCAATGTAGGGCGCTGCCAACACAGGGGTGCCGATCAGCGCTCTTGCATCGACGCTATGACGTAGCACTGGTGCAAATAAAAGGGCAGTGCAGGATTGCACTGTGACTTAAGTTCCATTAATTTCAATGCAAATGTTAACTCTTAATAGGATACAGCTTATGCAGCAGAAGCTTATGCATATTAACTCAGATGTTCAATGGGACTTTACTGTCAGGGAAGTATGTATAGGATTGCAACCATAGTCTGGTAGAGGGAAGGTCTAGATCACAGATGGCCAATCTTTTAGTATTGGGGCACATGGACCTTTAACAACTTCGTAGAGGAGAGAATTTCAGCAGGTACAGCCTGTCGTCTGTGAGATGACAAACTGCACCTGCTGAAATTCCCTTTGCTACACAGTAAAGGTCCAGGAGTTCTAACATGGAAAAGTTGGCCACCTCTGGTCTATATTGTCTTTAAGAGCATCAGTTCTTCAAGTCAAGTCCCCGCACAGCCATAAAGTTTCCTGGGTGACCTATCAGCCTTGCCTACTTGTTGTTACAGCACCCTGAGCTCATTGGGGTAAGGGTAGAATAAAATTTGAAAAATAAATTTAAAAGTAGATCATGTATAACCTGAATTTTTTTCCTTTTTCAGAATGTCATAGAACTGAATCTTGCAGACAACCCAGCCTGGACTGGTGACAAAGGGAATACAAAAGGAGATAAATACGACGACATCCAGAGTGCCCGTTTTATTTGCCCTATAGTGGGATTGGAAATGAATGGAAGGCATAGGTGAGTATTGTTATTTAATTGCACAAATGCACACAAACAAATGAGTATGCATTTTTCCTCAATGATTCTTGTTGGCGTAGTTAATGCACTTAAGCAATTCTGATATGGACCAGCTTGGCAAGCCTGTAGTTGTAGCTTCATTTTACAAATTGGGGATTCCGGCAATGTTCTAGAGTGAAGGTAGCATTTGAATTGCGGTTGTTCAATCCAATATGCTTAAGACTCAGTGGGACTGGTGCCCTAGTAAGTGCTCAAAATTGGGAGTAGCACTGACAGATCTGCTGCTGTGCTAAAGATTGAGCAGGCTCCCCAACAGAGCCTTCTCCTTTGTAGGACACAGAGATTTAACTTAGCCAAAGGAGAACGACCATGTTATGATATTTAATATGCCATATGCAGCCTAATTCTTGGGCATGCTTTCCACTGTGAACAGGGGGATGTAATACAAAATAAGTGTCCCTGGGATTAAAAACCTAATCCCTAACAGGCTCAATATTTCCATATGAAAAAAATTGCTCCCAGTGTGCAAGTGCTTGCATATCACATTAAGAGACTATCTCTCTAATTAATCTACTTTAGGTTAAGTTAGGTATTATTCTGAATGTTTCATTCTAAATGTTTAGGTATTAAGTAAAGAATATAAGAAGCTTATAAAATGCAAAGGTACGTTATGCTGTATATGTGATTTTTATTGCTTTTGTACTGAAATGTGAACAAGCAAAGCAATAGTGAATATTGGCCATTATATAGAGCAGTGGTTCCCAAACCTTTTAGCATTGCAACCCACTTTTAACAAGCGTAACTTTACCAACTGCTCAAGCCTCTGTAGCTATAATGGTGATTGGGCAGTAGTGCTCCCCTCCCCAACTTGTTTAATCCTTGATGCACATAGCCTAATCTGCCTTGTCATTTTTACAGCCCACTAGTGAATTGGATCATGAACCACTAGTGGGCCACAGACCCTCCATTTTGGAACTTCTGATGTTGAGGCTTTTTCTTCTTAACTTGTGCTTCCTGTGGTAACCACAAGGGGGCATTTTGGAGTCCACAGCAAAAACGGTTGCTTACTGGGAACCAGGGCCTATAGAATATAAAAGGTTATTTTAATCAATTATGAATGACTTATACTAATGATGTTGGCTTTGATCCAGGTAAATGTAGTTGTGGTGTGCAGCCACGTCCTACTGAGTTCAGAGAGGTATGTGTAGGATTGTAGTGTAAGATGCATTGACACAATTGAAACAACTGAAGTTTGTTGTAGCTGCTAGCTTATTTTCCTTTGCTCTCAATAGAATTTAGTTCCAACTGACTGTAATTTGATTGGGATTACAATAACCCCAGTTGCTTTTAACCTGTCAACATTGAGAC
Source organism: Lerista edwardsae (assembly GCA_029204185.1). NCBI lineage: Eukaryota > Metazoa > Chordata > Lepidosauria > Squamata > Scincidae > Lerista > Lerista edwardsae. The sequence goes on from JAJKFI010000013.1 coordinate 8,082,390, forward strand.
CTCTCTGGTGAAGCTGTAGCTCAGTGGTAGAGCACTCTCTTTTCACATTGAAAGTCCCATGTGCAATTCCTACATCTCCAAGTGAAACTGGGAAAGATTACTGCCTGGAGAGCCAGCCCCAGTTATTATAGACCAGTGTTTCCCAAACTGTGGGTCCTCACCTGATTGTTGTTGGGCCGTGAAACTGATGTTCATAGCTGATAAGGAAAATGCATTTATCCCTATGGAAGGTGAAATGGATCTGCATGTGTGGATTTGCTCATGAGAAAGCAACCATGTCTCAGTCTGTTTCGAAGGGCAGGCTGAGAGGAATGCAACACCGCTAGAATGTTCCTGATCTGATGAACACAGGCCCCAAAAACACTTGAGAAGGAAGTCCCTACCCCCCCCCAAGATAAAAAGGAACATGTATGGCGCCCCATGGAAAGCAAAATTGAGCCACACGTGCGTGCTTACTTGCCAGTAGGCAAAGGTGCCTCGACGGCCAGGTGAAAGGGAATTCAAAGCCATCAGAATTGTACCAGTCTGATGAACGTGAAGCTCAACAAATGCTCTAGAAGGTGGTACCCCCACCATAGTAAAAAAAGGATAGAAACAGAGGCTTAAGCAGCTAGTGAAGTGTCATTTTTGTAGTCTCATAAAGCTGGGTCAGTCTCAATAGAGTATTTTAAAAAGCGGGTCCTAGTGCTAAAACATGTGAAAACCAATATTAAACTAGATAAACCAATGATCTGACTTGAAAGAAGGCAGCTTCCTATCTTCTACCATCCTAACATCGGTTTTTGTGCCTTTGCCTCTTTAAGGTTTTGTTTCTTGAGAAACTGTGGATGTGTGTTTTCTGAACGCGCCCTCAAAGAGATTAAAACTGAAGCGTGTCACAAGGTAAGTTTTGTTCTTTCTTTCTTGATGTACGTTTATCCTGCATTTCAATCTGCAGTTACTCATTGACTTTAACAAAACTTTACGAAACTGTGAACGGGATAACTCACTGTTGCTAAGGAAGAATTAATCCCAATTCCACCTTGTATGCCCATGGAAGAGTTAATTCGGAGGACATATATTGTTGAGCCTGTCAAACTTTCTGACTTCCGCTTTAGTTACTCAAAGAAAGTAATTGAAGTATGTAGCTTGTTTTCTTGTGCTACTTTGGCAGCATCTTTGACGAGTCTTCCCAGAGGTAGGAATTTGGTTTCCCCTTATCTTTCTCTTTGTTTCAGGATTTCATTTCATGGATATACATCCTTTTCTCATTTCAAAGATAGTAGGTTTGCCAAAACTCTAGAAGCTGCCTTGGGTGTTACTTGCCTTCCTCTTATGCTACTAAACTGCTGTTACCACCTGAGAGCCTAACCCTAAGCTGTGCTGCCACAGCAGGGCTGAGTGGCCCGTGCTGTATCCAGGCTGATTAGGGGGAGGCTGTAGGACTCCTTGCGGTAAGGGGATATTTTTCTCCTTATCCCAAGTAACTCCTCAGCCTCTCTATTGGGGCTACCCAGATCTGTGTCTGCTGAATAGCAGATGCAAGTTGGAGTACCCCTATTCAAGGCTGCCAAGCTCAGAAGGGAGGATAGGGTACCGCAGAATCCTGCTCTGTGAATCCTGCTCTCCTCTAGGGCTCCATTACATGCCCTCCCTACTTCCAGAACATCTCCCACCACCTTCTTCCAACTTGGTGGTTTACTAACCTTCGCCAGTGGCTGGGGGCTTTGGTTCAGCCCCTGTGCATGCCTTCCCACCGGTGCTGCCTACGCTAGTCACAAATGTGCCTTATTACTGGACAGTGCGGATTGGATTGCGCTGTGACTCTTACAACCCTTCAAACCCTTGCAGCTCCTCATTTCCATCTCTTCCTGTACAACTGCTCTTCCCACATAGTTTTTTTTCCCCAGCCTATGTAACACCTTGTGACACTCATGCCTTTTCCTAAGTGACTTTGACTACTGACAACCCTGAGCTTTGACTGTTCGTAGCCGTGTTACTACAGACACATGCAAAATTGTTGCTCCAAGTTGATGTGCAACAGTCTCCTAGGGGAACTCACTGGGTTGTATCCTAAGGTGGTTTCTGTTTGCAGAAGGAGCTTTGTATGCACAAAGGGAAGGGCTGTTTTTTCACGTTTCTCCACTCTGCATCCCTTCCAGAATTTGTTTCTGAGGATTGGGGACCCTCAGGAGCAAGTACTTGGGGCCCAGGAAGTTGCAAACAGAAGACAGTCTTGGGAAACAGCTACTTGTTGGTTCTTGCAAAACAGTGTTGCCTTTTGTTTTCCATAAAACATACAGTTCATACAGTTCATTGTTTTCTGTTCTCTGCAATGCTATCGCACTTTGCTCTTACTTGAATTGGTTTTGTGAACAGACATGCAGCTCTAGCCAGGCTGGTGCCAGGCTAGAGCTACATGGCTGGTGCCTTAATTATGTGAATAAGTCAAAACCTATGTGCATATGACTAGATTAAAAAGTGTATTTAAAAGCTAAGGCGGGTGTACAGAAGGTCGAGAGTGGTCTCCTTGCAGTGGTTGTGGCATCACACTAAATCTTGTCTCAAGACTAGGTATGCTTCATAAATATATCTATTAATCTAGTCTCTAAATTGTTGATTATGGAATAAAGAAAAATTCCTCCCCCTGCTTAAGATCACTGTTGTTTGGGGGAGGGAGGAGAGATTGTTTTTCTGGGCTATTGGCGACAATATAACTAGAGTGGCATAGCCGTTCTCAGTGGTAGAGCATGTGGTCTGCACTAGAGGCATAATTTTTTTTTTTTACTTATACATGAGTATATAATAACCTAACTGTATTCTAATTATGGGTTCTTATAGCACTTGGATATAACAATTTCAGAAAAAAATATGTCGCGCCAATGGGGCTCCTAACTCCTTCCTGAATCCTTGAAGTTTTCCAATAAAGGCTTAGTCAGCTATGTGGGAGATTTCTTCTAAGTCCCCCTCCCTCGTTCCAAGAAACACACCTGGAACACACGGTCTTCAGCATATGATCACAAAAAGAGTTGCCTAAACAGGAAACGTTTCGTCACCGCTATGCCTCAAAATCTCCTAGAGCGGGGCTTCTATTGCTATACAGGCTTGAATTTATACAGGCACTTGAACTCCAAAAATCGGAACAGGAAGTGAAGTAAGTGAACTGTTTGGCCATAGGTTATGGAAACAATTTGATCTAACATACTCTGAGCATATTGGTCTGATTCACTGTTGGCTATATAATTCTGTCCTGGGAATTATAACCTGGTGCCAGGTTTTTTAAAAGTGAAAGGAGTATAGAGGCACACAAATGATTATTTAGACCATTTTATGTGTTTAGGCAGCCTTTATGTTTTTTTACAACAAATAAAACTATTATTACAACAGTCTTGATTGCAAGCCTGGTAAGTAGGCTGGCGTTATACCCTTATTGGAGATTATTATGGTGAGCTGGAGATTGGCAGGAGAGAGGCTGAGAAACTTGCCTAAGGATACCCCATAGGCATATCTCTATCCTGCAGATTTCTTTTGGCAGCGGGGGGGGGGGGATGTTGCTATATTCTACAAAAGCACAGCTTAAAAAAAGTAAAACTGTTCAAAAAGGGGGCACTATTTATATTATTATTATTTATTTATTTAATTTATAACCCGCCTTTCTGCCCATAGGCACCCAGGGCGGCTTACAACAAAAAGTAAAATACAATAAAATTCACAATTTAACATTAAAAAGCAATAATTCAAAAACAATATTAAAATTTAAAACAGCAAGCCCCGTGGATCATAAAATATAAGCAAGAGTATAAAAAAACCAGCCAGCCTGTCAACAATTAAAAGCTTTTCGAAATAAAAACGTCTTCAGCCCCCGCCGGAATGTTGCCAAAGAGGGAGCAGTTCTCAATTCTAAGGGGAGGGTATTCCAAAGTTGGGGGGCCATCACTGAGAAGGCCCTATTCCTGGCTGCCATCCCTCTCACCTCTCCTGGTGGTGGCACAGTCAAAAGCCCCCCCCCCCATGACCTGAGAGTACAGGCAGGATTATATGGGAGGAGGCGGTCCCTCAAATACCCCGGACCTGAGCTGTAAAGGGCTTTAAACATCAAAACTAGCACCTTGAATTGGGCCCGGAACAAAACCGGCAGCCAGTGTAGCCGCCGAAGCAACGGCCCGACAGAGTCAAACTGATGTGCCCCAGCAACCACCCGAGCAGCCGCGTTCTGCAATAGTTGCAATTTCCGGACCGTCTTCAGAGGCAGCCCCACGTAGAGCGCATTGCAATAATCTAATCTGGATGTCACTAGGGCGTGGGTCACCATGGTCAGGTCTGCGCAGCTCAGGTATGGTCACAGCTGGCGAATCAGCCGAAGCTGAGCAAAGGCTCCCCTGGCCACCGCCGCCACCTGGGAATCCAGGTGCAGCTGTGGATCCAGGAGAACCCCCAAGCTGCGGACCTGCTCCATCAGAGGGAGTGCAACCCCATTCAGAGCAGGACGATAGTCCAATACCCGAGCTGTGGATTTCCGGACCAGGAGCACCTCTGTCTTATCCAGATTTAATTTCAGCTTGTTCGCCCTCATCCAGCCCCCAACTGCCTCCAGACAGCGATCCAGGACCTTAGCCGCCGCCTCAGAATCAGGGAAAGGAGAGATAAAGTTGGGTGTCATCAGCATATTGATGGCATCCCACTCCAAACCCCCGGATGACCTCTCCCAGCGGTTTCATGTAGATGCTAAATAGCATGGGGGATAAGATGGACCCTTGCGGCACCCCAAACTTAAGAGGTCAGGGTGCCAAACAAGTATCCCCCAGCACCACCTTCTGGGATCTGTCAGCCAGGAAGGAGCGGAATCACTTCAAAACAGTGCCTCCAAGCCCCAACCCGGTCAGCCAACCCAAAAGGACACCATGGTCGATGGTGTCGAAAGCCGCCGAGAGGTCCAGCAGGACTAACAGGGACACACTCCCCCTGTCCATTCCCTGGCGAAGGTCATCCACCAAGGTGACCAAGGCAGTCTCCGTCCTGAACCCCGGCCTGAACATAAGAAATATAGTACATAAGAAAAGCCCTGTTGGAGCAAACCAAAAGCCCATCGTCTAGCTTCCTGCATCTCACAGTGGCCCACCAGGTGCCTCAGGGAGCACACGAGACAACAAGATGCTTGCATCCTGTGGCCACTCGCTTGCATTCTGAAGTAGCCTACTACTAATGAAAGGAGGTTGCACCACGCATCATGGCCTGTAGCGCACGATAGAGTTTTCCTCCAGAAATCTATCCAATCCCCTTTTAAAGGCACCTAGGACAGATGCCATCACCACCTCCTGTGGCAAGGAGTTCCACAGATTAACTACCCACTGGGTTAAAAAAGTATTTCCTTTTCTAGGGTTCTCTTATATGTGCAGTTTCTGTATCCATGAGGGGAAGCTAGAATGGAACCCCTGCAGATACGCAATTTCTGTATATGTATATGCAATTTACAGATTGATTTCCAAGATAAATTACTATACACTAATTTATACCCTTCTTACTATATTAACATGTGCATCCCAGTGCTACTTGTTCAACTAAATCACCCCCTATTTAACACCCTTGTTTCAAGGCTTTAGTTTGCAACTTTTATAATGTTTGTGTGTTTTTCCTTGGGCCTTACAGATGGATGTACTGTGTATGTTTTTGTTCCAAAGGATGCGTCCAGAAGTGTCCAGTCTGGCAATGAATAGACCAATGCACCTGTCATTCTTTCCTGGTGTTTTCCCAGTCTGTTGTAAATACTGAATCAGACTCTAAGGTACCCGTGGAGATATGATGGATGACGGTACATAAGATGAACAGAGGTTTAGTAAATGAGTCCAGTGGGAGTTGGTTGCTATGCATTTGGTAGTTAATGTTTTGTTTTTATTTAAAGCAGCAATTAACTATTTGCCCTACCCTTTATTGTGCATTAGCGAAATGTGTGCTTCACTTTGTGCAAACAGGCTTGATACAATATACTGTACATCCCTTAGGTGTAGTGACCACTTCAAACTCCCTCAAGCTCTCAGATAAAAATAATACTTTTTAAAAATGATGATTGAATCCAAGATGATCTGTGCATTCCAGCTAGTGACAAGCTTTTCTGTGCTGTCAGCTAAGCACTGAGCATTGTGGCTGTAGTTCATAAATTCTACCTCGAGACTCTATTACTTGGCACAATAGAGGATAATTAAGCACTCTTGTTTTATTCATTGCCTCCAATGCCCATTCATCAGGATTGAGACTGAAGTCTATTGTTGTAATCACTCAGCACCTCTGCCCTGCACTCCCTGTTGTATCTCTGTTAGGTCACTTGACCCACTTGAATCCTCGTCTTCAGAACTCACAGCGTTGCCCCTAGAAGCACTAGAGCCACCATACTGGCTCAGAGATTAGATAGCCTTTCTGCTCTCTTCTGAGCTCAAGTGTAGGAATGGCTAGTGCAAAACAAACTGCTTGAAGCCGCCTATTTTAAACTGCAAGTCTCTTTTCAAAAATGGATAAGAAATGTCTTTATTTAACAGAGTTTTATCCTTCAAGGTGGGATCCAAAAATAATTGAATAAATTTGCTGTTCATTTCAGTTTCCATGTGGATGGGTTTCCATATGTAGATCTTCTATCCAACAAACACGTTCTTCTCCTTCACTTACATGGCCTCTTGTGGGGCCATGTTGTATTTAGGTTTTAATTTTACTGTGTCATTATTGGGTAATCCTCGTGCAGTTTGTGCACGGGAAAGTCCCTGTGCCCAAAGGCACTGCTGAGAGTAAGGGAACCCCTAGCAAAAATACGGGATGTGACATGGAAGAGGTTTCAGTAGCCAAGAAGCCAAGTGTGGCCGCAAATGGGCACTTCTGGGTCTTCTCTTCCTGCATCCGATGGCACTGCCAAGGGCCCCTTGATCCTCAGCAGTGACTTTTGAGTGGTGGGGTTGGGAAGATGGCACACGTTTGCACACTTTATATGGATATAAGCAGTGGGTGCTACCCTTAAGGTTTTTTCTCCTGGGTTTTGCTCTGAGCATTTACCGCTGCTTTTGTTAGTGATGATTGTATTCTGCATTTCTAAAGTTCTATTGCTGTGTAATATTACTACTGTAAGCCATTTTGCTATGAAAATTGTTTTATTGACAGAAAGGTGGGCTAGAAATCCCTGAAATAAATAGATTTTTTTTATAAAAAAAATAAATCAATTTTTATCCACCCTGGTTCTGGTCTCTCTTTGAAATAACTGAATTAGATCCACTTCTGATAACGAACAACTCTACTCAAAATGCGATGGGCAACAGATGTCTCTAAGGTTTGTCCTCTCTGCATATGGATTTCATCAAAGACAGAACATGTTAAATCTTCCCTGGGTGGTGTGGATATTGCATTACCGAGGCATTATTTCTTGAGACGAAGGTCCACACCCATCCTCTTCCAGCTGACAATGTAAACAAAAGGGATCTAAAGTATTAATGTTGCATGTTCAGGGACCAAAGTTAAGTCCTTGGTGCCTTAAAGGATCCCCAGTTGCAGGGCTGCTAAAGACCTGAGACTTTGCCAGTCAGAGTACTGTAGCTAAAACTGGGCTTGCTGGAAAAGTGATCTTATAATTAGGACTGCTTCATATGTCTGACAAATGTCTCTTAAAATAATTGCCCTATTCACAAAAGATAAAATGCGTGGATGAATATGCAACTTTCTTGAGTAGCTAAATGTAAATATCTGTACTCCACCTTGACACACACACGTTTTGTTTTTCCTAGCCATTGCTGAGAACATTCTCTGTCTTTGTTCAGCCACACACAATTCCCTGAGTGCTCCTGAAGGCTCACCAATTCTCGTCATTCCATTCCTGCAAAATTAGATCCTGCACAAATAGTTGTGCCTTTTGATCCATGCATATCTCAGTGCTAAAACTTTGCTCTAGGGGACCATGAGATTCTGCATGTTGAGCCACCCCTATTGTAGGTAGACAAACGATTCTCGGAACCCCTATTGCAGCTATTTTCTAGCACCTCTGAATTGCCTGAGGGATATTTCATACTAATCCTGCTTTACCAGAAGTGCCTGTTGTAATCTCCTTTTCCTCCAATACTTACGGGCATCATTACAGACCATGTTGTTGTGGACTAACAACATTTTAACCACAGCATGGGATTTTAGCAAGCACAGTGATAACAAGTGTGGTACCTGTAACTCTTGTACATTTAGAAATTCATTTGTAGTGGGTTCAGGGACCACTGAATTTTGTGCTGCATGATCTTTCCATATGTACAATTAAGGGTAGCTGGACTTAATTAGTCCCACCACTACTGGGATGAAGATGAGTTATATCTATTCTATGGTGACAGAAATTATGAAGAGGATATTCTCTTCAGTTACTAAATTTCAAGGCTAATTAGGGATTACCGTTTATACTTGTGTATAAGGTGATCTAATGGATAAGTCAAGGGCAAGTTTTAAACAAAAAGTGATGGAATTTGCTATGACCTGTGGATAGGTCAAGGATAAAACTAAGGGGTATATGCAAGTCTTTGAATTAGATATTTTTTCTTTTACCCAGTGTCAGCTCCTGACATTGTAAGATCTGACCTACCAGTAATTGTTACCTAAGAACTGTACAGTCTACCTATTTATTGAAGAGAAGTAAAAAAAGTGAAATTATAAGGTGCATTTTCATTTAACACAGAATATTACAACAAGCCTATGAGCCAGAACGTACCTTTCTTGTTGCTATAATCTAAGAGATGCTTAGAGTGGCCCAAAATGTCTTCTGGAAATTCTTCAGGGTCTGATTCTTTATCAGTTACTCCAAATAAATGGTGGGCAGAAGATTAGTTGATATACGCCCCCCTGCTTTGCCTGCTTGAAATAATTTTCAAAGTACTCCCAGGAATGGGCTGGAGACTATGAGGTGCTGGGATTGGAGGGTAGCCCTTCCCTCCCTGTTTTGTCTACTGTGCCTGCTGCCTGCAGTACGCAAAAAGCACTAAGCCTTCTCACTAGCAAGTAAATAATACCAGTCCCTCTCCTTGCATGCAGCTTCCCTCCACCTGCTTCTCAGGCCAATCTCCCCTCCCCACTTCCAAGCAGCTCCTGTTTGAAGCTAAGGAGGCCTTACCAGCTCTGGCAATGCAGGGCCTTTGGGATGTATTCACTTGTAGCCTGCCCAAAAAACCTTTTTGGAATAGTTTTTCCTGGCAGTATATGGCAAAGTGGCACCCTAAAAGCAACTTGTGATGGGTTACAGGCCTGTTCTGCAGCCTGTCTTGCTCCACTGGAGGTCTAGGGCCTTGTTCTGCTCACCATTTGACTCCGTGCATTCACTATAATAACCTGTGTATAAGTAGACTTCAGATTTTTCTGGGCAATTTTAAGGCATAATTTTTTAGACTTATACATGAGTATATAGTGTATACACAAAGCTCTGCACAACCACTTTGGTGTGCTCGGCAACCCAGACATTTGACAATGTGTTGTTGTTTTGCTTGTGTCAAGGTTGTACATAGGCTTTTCTCTTTCTGATTCACTTTGCTGTTGGAAAATGGCTGAGAAATAGCTCCACTTATTGCTGCATTCTTAGAAAAGCAGCAGGCTCTTTGTCACAGTGACAGCACTTCTGGCCCTGACATCATTTCCGGTGGGTCCCGTACAGATTGTCATTCTAATAAGTGGGTCCCGGTGCTAACATGTTTGAGAACCACTGTTTCAATGCATTATTGGTGCAAAAAAGCTGAACTTGGTTAATTGCCTCTCTCTTCCCACTCCCAGGTGCCCAAAATGTGATATAAAATGTAAATGTTACCACTAGGTTGCCAGTAAGTGGTAAAAACATTTGCTTTGTTTTGTAAATGTTTGTTCATGAAAACAACTGAAGCATAACTGTGTCTGTTGTGAATCAATAGAAAGAAGAAAGCTCTTCCTGTAGACCACATTTATCTTATCTAATTTAATTATACTACTTGTTCAGAACCTGTAGTTGCTAGGCTCTCTGAAGGAAAACAACTGGCACTACTGGGTTCATTTGTCCTCAAAACAATCTTGCATATCTTTTTTGGATAGCTTATGGAATTGATTTTTTCCCTCAATTAAGTAAGCTACTTTTCTTTTGGTATCGCTCCTGTCTCTGCTGGCTCATCCTTATGTTACCTTTATTCACTCTGCATACATTTCCTAATCTGGAGGCAGGAATCCTCCGGAGTTCTTCTGATTATTACCTTTGCGGCATGGAAAGGAGCTGCATTGCAGTGGTCAAAACGCGGTGAAGGAAATGTCAAAATGGATTGTTCCTTGCCGCAGGGGATGAACCCAAGTTTTACAAGCTTGACTAAAATGCTAACTTTGGACCAGAGTGGGCATAATATCTCATTGGTCTGGCCTGTATGCCTGGAGTAGAGTAAGAGTACATCTAACCATCCAGTGTGCTGGCCCTGCCTGATGTTCCCACGTATCCACATTGACTGTAACATTTGACTAGCGTAGGGCATAAGAACAAAAGAAAATCCTTGCTGGATCAGGCCAAGGGCCCATCTAGTCCAGCTTCCTGTATCTCACAGTTGCCCACTAGATGCCTCAGGGAGCAAGCAAGACAACCAGATACTTGTATCTTGCTGCCTTAGTGGTTCCCAAACTTTTTCGACTGGCAGCTCCTTTGACCTGCTGGTTCATTGGCCGCTACAATCCTATACATTGTATAGGGCAGCTGGTTTTTTGCAAGTATCCCGCAGCTCCCCTGGTAGGATTTCATAGTTCCCCCGGAGCCACTGCTCACGGTTTGGGAACCACCAGCGTACACTGGTTCTAACTTAACACATGGGTTCTGTTTCTAGGCAAAATCAACTGTACACTTGATTTTACATGCATAGGTGATTTTATTCCGCTCTCATAACCCCACATAAATGTCTAAGGAGGGCTTGAGCAGGCACACTTTGACTTCCCTTGACTTGCATGTGGTGGAAAAGAGAGTCGTATATATCCTCCAACCCTAATTAGCACAAAGTCTCACATGAAGGTGTTGGAAGGACTGCCAAAAGAAAAGCAACAGCCCAGTCCTATGCAGGATTGGGTTGCTGGCTAGATCGCCGTACAATTTCCACCCCAAAGACTAACGCGTATGACTGATGTCATAAGGACTTGTTAGGCATTCTGCAGGGTACAGTTCATCTAGGAATGCCAGTGCTTGTACCCTTTGTAGAGGTACGTTGAGTGCGAACTCATGCAAGTTGATAGAACGAATATAGAACATGTTCTTGAAATGGATTTTTTCCCACTCTGCAATAGCATACTTTTTTTTTTTGCATTGGTGCATAGTGTCTCTATTGTTTGAGATTGTGCGTATTGAATTCTGGACAAATACATGTACACAACAACACAAAATGTACAAATGCTTCTGCAGTACACGGCCGTATGTCTGTTATGCAGCATGCGGTCATATTGACGTAATAAATAGTGAAGGTAATTGAATCAATAGAACATACAAGGTCGCTAAGCCCAATTGAAGCAACAGCACATACAAGGCCACTTAGCAGAAATGAATACAACAGATGGTTTTCATTCTTTGTCACCCTTGTATGCAGAGACATAGGGCTGAAAATCTTCCATGTCTAGAACTTCATTGTTTAACAGAATCCACTATAGCAATCAATGGATGTCATTGTCATTGTAATGTGAGACACGTTTTGGGTAGTTTCACAGTTGTAATTACTGTACTATTCAGATGATTTGTCTCTAGGAAGTATGTGCAAGAATACATTAATAATAATAATAATAATGATGATGATGATAGTATTTATATACCGCCTTTCTTTGGCCATTAGATTACTCCTCTGGCTTTAGTTCAAGGCAGTTTACATGGGCAGACCTTATCTCTAAACCCGCAAGGGTTTTTTACAAATTAAAGAGAAGTTCTATCTTTCAAGAACTACAAACAACATACAGATGGAACTTTTGTGGTTTAGTCCTTCTTTCTGGCCACACGCTTGCCTTCCTGCTGGCTGATAAACGGTTTCTCTGCTCCCACCAAAGAAACATCTGGCCCAGCACAACTCCTCTCTCACAGACAGCTGGAGACAGCTCTTATCAGTCGCACTTCTCAAGGTCTGCCGCTCATGGAGACTTCTGGTGTTGTCGAACTGCTGACCTTCAGATCTTATCTTCGGGCAAACAGAGGCTTTAACCTTCTCGACTAAACCTTCTGCCCTATATATATTGTATTGATTGGTGAATAAGGGGGTAAAAATACTACATGGAAAGGGCAGCTGATCCAGTGAGGCCCCCAGGACTCAACACATGGTAAGGGAACTGCTGTTCTCTTACCCTGAGGAGACCTGCCCCACAGCATACAACAGTGGTCACTTTGCTGCCACATTGACCCTGGGTTCTGGGGAAGCGTAGGATTGGGCTGCTCAGCACCAGCTCACTGATGTGCATCTTGGTCACCCAGGGCTTCTGGGAGGTCTCCTTGTAGGAGAAGCATGCCTGCTGGAACTCCACCATTTTAGAAGTTCTGTGAGGAATCTCTCTTATCTCGCATCCAGGGGCATGTGGTCAGGGCAGGGAGGGGAATCTGAGCCTCCCCTGACCTCCCAGACTTCAGTCCTGGTGTTTAAACACCACTTCCATGTTTTGGCAAAAACCAGATGTCATGTTGCGACACCTCTGGAGACATTTCTGAGGCTCGCGGAGGCCATGTGCAGCCTCCATGGGCCTCACATGTTTTGAACCTGGCCAGAACAAGGTTCTGGTTGCGTTCGAAGTGCCTGAGTGCCCCAGAAGTGATGTACCACTTCTAGGTCACTGTGATCTGTGGGGCTGTGCGCCTCACTGGCGCACACTGTTGTGGCACGTCCCTGTTCTCATCTGCTCTCTTCTTCCACGGAAGTTTCCATTGATTTAGTTGGGAGACGTTTACAGTTATGCAGTTGGGAAGAACGTTGGAATTAAGGCACCAAAAAAACCCCTGTCTGGGATCTCTTGTCCAGGTTTCAGTCCCTTCATTAATTTACTATGTCTCCAGTTCAAGCAATGGCGTTCCAGTGGGGGGGGGAGTTGCATGTGGCCTCCCTGGCCCTCAGAAGTCTTTCTGGGAGGCCGAAAACATCACTTTCTGTTTCCAGCCAAAAACAGGAAGTGATGTTTTCAGCCTCCCAGAAGGCCTTCTGAGGGTCAGGGAGACTGCACGCAGCTTCCCTGGCTCTCAGAAGTTGCCTCGGGGACTGCCTTCCTCCCCCTCTGCTTTAAAAAAAAAAGCAGAGGAGGAGGAAACAGCCACTGTAGCTTAGTGGTGATGGGGAAGCGCAACCAGTGGCAGGAAGGGATGATTTTGCCGTCCCCTCCCTGCCTGGTGGCATTTGCTCCTCCTTGGTATGCCCGTGTCTGCACCCCCTTTACTCTATAAAATACTGTACTCTATACCATTCAATTTTAGAAGAGAGCATGAAGGGGTTGCAGTCAGGGAGCAATACCTAGCCCAAATATTTGTAACCCATTAACAGCTATTCACTTTTTTGGAAGAAAATAACTGCAGTCCATCATATTATTTCTGTATATTTCCATGGGTACTTTGCTAGTATGTTGATGTAATATGGGTTTTAATTCTTTCCCTTTTGGCTCATAGCATTTTTCTCTGTTATAAATCATTTATACTGGACCCAGTTTCAATCAGGTTACGTGTAATGTAATTAAACACAGCAAATTTGGATCCTGAAACTAACCATGTTGGATCTTTTTTGCTCTCTCAAGAAGGGCTGCTATTATATCCACTTGCTTTCAAATGATGTTGACAAAGTAAACATCACTGAAACTCGATGGCGGGTTACTCTAAAAGCTAATTTCAGATTACATTAGCAGAACATGTCTCTGCCAGAACAGTTTTCGGCCTGTTTCTGGGACTTGAAAACAGGGGAAATGCTCTTAGCGTTAATTTGTTTTTCCTGGAGAAAAGTCTGTTATTCTGTACTGAATGAAGTACCCAAGATTAAAATGATAATGCATCTTTGTGTTTTTTTTTTTTCCAAAAAAGATAAGTAAAAAGGCTGCGTGAGAGAGATGCACACAGGGACTAGTTTTCTCAAGTAAATAGTGGAGCAGATGATCTCTGAGGTTAGAGGTTATTTAAAATAAACCCTGCTGCCAGACATTTCTCATAGCTGTGGGAAAATGTTTAATTACTTGTTTTAATGGACTTCTGTTCTGAGTAAGCCACCGGTGAGGAGGCCAGCATTGTTTTTTTTCACTACATTGGACAGCCTCAGTCCCACTGCAGTACAGCAGATCTGGCATAGACCCATTACTTTTTATTGGTAACCAGTTGCTGCTGTGGCTCAGATTTTCCTTTTACAAAACTGGAACAAATCTCATGACTGGATTCAGAGACAAAGTTATTAGTAAGTTCTTCTGTGTTTGTCACTTCAAGTGCAATCCGAAGTGCTCCTTTGTGCAATCCCAGTGTTGTTGCAAATGCACCGTAAAGTACATTTGCTCCAACACAGAGGAAGAGACATCAGCACACAGACATGTGCTGGCTTCCCTGCACCAATGACCAAGCCTGGCAGCATGGAGGTAAAGCCGGCTGAATTCGGCTGGCATGGAGGGGAAGGCAGAATGGGGCAGCAAGAAGGCAGAATGGGAAGGAGGGGTGTAGTGGGGGAGGCGGGTGATGGGTAGCCTTGTGGGTTGACCCGCCCAGGGAGGGAGGTGGTGCCTGGATCCAGCACCTGGCCAGATCCTAACCCCCGTCCCCAGCCTGGTCAGCCCCAATCCAGGCTGCACGGATTTGTATCACCAATTTTGGCGTGCTGATCCGAGTAGCCCCATTTGGGCCACTGCGTGTTACTTGGGGGAGGAGGATTCCCCTTGCCCCGGATTGCACCTCAGCCAGTCTCAACCCTGTGCTGGATATGGGACAGGCCTATTGGCCTGCTTGTTCCAGCTCAGGGTTAGGACTGCACACTTAGGAGCATTTGTCAAGCTCCAAAATGAGTAACTGAAAATGCACTGCAGTAGAATTCCTCTCCCCCCCGGGGACACGTTCATAGGAGCGTTCAAAAGTAAATGTTTGCAACTCAGCCTTTTGTTTATAACCCATTCCGCTGTTAAAGAACCGAATTGACATTCGTACTGCTATGCATGTCTGGTCTAGGTCACCGACTTGGATTGCAGTGGCAAGTCTAATGTGCACAGTAGACTGTTCCTAAGATTGTGGTGTCAGAGGAAAAGAGGAAGTACAGTATATCCAAACAGCATGCTGCTATCACCTCCCCAAATAATCTTGTCAAATGCCTATTTGCAATATAGGACTAACACCGCCCTCCTGGAAACTAAAAACTCCTAACACTCAATCCAGCGGCACCATCTGGGTGGAGACATTTTCCTCCTGTGTCTGTTTTCTTTGATTTTCCAGAGGTCGTTCCTATTCAGGGGCTGAAAGAAATTGCTGCATAATTCTTTTGGGCTTTCAGTAGTACTGCAATCCTATGCCATATTTTTGGGACTGATTTGGTTGTCCAGCTACATCCAGATTCCCTGGTTTTCTCTATCAATCTGTTCAGAAAAAAGACCATTTAGTAGGCAATTTAGGGCAAAATCCTAACCTGGAGGTAGGCCAGCATCGTTTGGCCGGCACAAGAGCCACCATAAAGCATGTTTGGATCACTTCTGGAGTCAGAGAGGCCAGCACACAAACATGCACCGTTCTCCCTGACTTAGAGTGGTCCAACTGTGCTTTACCGTGGCCCTTGTACCAGCCAAACTTTGCTGGCCTAATTGTGCCAGCCTAACTCCAGGTTAGATTGCACCCTTAGTTTCAATTGTTCTCTCTGAGCTTCTCTGTCAGGATTCTGTAGCACATCAGGCTGCAGTGAAGTTGCACATGTGTAAGTCTCATAGATTTTAGTATAAAAATATACTAAAATTGGGTCAAGATTTACAGGTTTGCATCTGATGGCTGTGGTTCAGTGATTTCTGTAGTGATAAGTGCATTGGATTGCCGGCAAAAACATCAGATGCTGCTGATAATACCCAAGCTTCGATTGCAGTTTAGGGTGCAACCTTTTTGGATGCTGTCAGTGTTTCAGCATTATCTTAAAAGTGGCATTCGTTCCTATGTACAGGAGAAAACAGGCCTCATCCCAGTTGATGTCTGCCATTTATGGTTTTCATACTTATACTAAAAACACTGTTAAAATCTGCTTTCCAGTTAATCAGAAGAATTCTTTGAATTGAACAATGGATTATTTAACCCTTTTATTCACATTGCATGGAGAATTATACAGGTAGATGACCCCTTATACAAATATCCGAAATTCCAAAATCCAAAGGAAATTTGTGTCCTGTTAAATTTTTTTTCTTTAGTGTATTATATTTAGGAAATTATTCCAAAATCCTCGCAAATCCAAAATCTAGACACGCTCCCATCCCATGCCGTCTGGATAAGTGAAACTAAACCTGTATACTGATAAAAGATATGAATTCAGAACACGGTGGCTTTTCATTCTGCTCGTCTTTTATTTTGCCTTTCATACCATTAGCAGTATGGTAAATATGGAATCTGTACAGTACCCAAAACGTACAGTGTATTTTGGAATGTCCATATTGTTTTTGGGTGAGTGTGGGTGTTTTTAAAATCCTTTTGTTTTCCCTCACGGCATTGTTCTTTCATGATTGGTTTATATGTTCAACTTCATATTGAAATAAGCTTGTTCTTGCAAATGCCAGTGTTCTTCCAATGGAACTTCAGCCTGCTGGAGAATTTTCAGCCTATATCGCCTCTCTAGACATTCCATAACGAGTGGGTAGGTAGCTGGCTCAAATTTGTTAGCAAACAAATTAGGAGACTCAATGATCCACTTTAGGTCTCCAAGTCCGTACACGCAAATATCTCTGATATAGTGACCTGAAAGACAAAAACAAAGAGAAGTTAAGAGAGAAGATACAATTCCGAAAGTGAAATGTACAGTGGACATTATATGTTGGAAGTGGGGAAAGACAGCTGTATGACTTAAATGAGTGGTGGTGATTTTAATTTCCTGTATGTTGTAAGGTGCCCTGGATCCACAAGAAAGGCAGGATACAGTTTTTTTTAAAAAAACAACAACACAAAGAAACATACAGTGCATGAAATCAGCCGGACGTCACATAATTCTCCATCCAACCCCTTATGTTTCTCCTAGGATTGCTATTATTTTTGATCCCAATTTAGTTTTGACCCAACTCAAGCAGGTGGAGCATCCTTGGGTCATATTGAGCAGAGGTGAGGTTTCTTATGAGCATAAGACGAGTGCAGGTTCAGTGGGATTTTCTGGATGTAGCAGAGACATGAGTCACATAGGAAACAAAGATGATTCACCTCTCTTCCTTATCTAGTATTCATCTGACCTTTGAAGTCTTTGCTTTAAATTCCACCCAAGGTGGTGCTGTATGAGGTTAGAGAGGGCATATGTGGAAATAAATGTCTGTGTTCAAAACAGTACGTGGCTGTATGTGGTGTTGGGTGTCAGTGTTGTCCAAATTCGAGTCAAGAGTCTCTGCCCTACCCACAACTTGACATGCACAAGTCCTAGCGCACGCCCATGGCACCTTAACTAGTGGAATTTCATGAGTCATTTTGACTTGAGTCTTTTGTTGTGTCATACATTAATTACCAATTTGTCAAGGGAAGGATTTGAACCTTCAACCTTCGTGATTTCAAATCCAGCAACCACTATGTTGCAGTGACTTTTTAACTCTCACTCTTTCTAGCTCTGACTTGGCATGGAGATCTTTCCTCCCTCCTCCCCCTTCTCTCCACTGGTTCTGAGTTTAAAAGGGAATTTGGACAAGCAACTCTGATGTTTGGATGGAGATCTTTCACTGGGACAAGTTTTAAAAGTAGAGTTTTAACTTGACTCTTCTATACAGTGGTTAAAGGTATAGCCACTCTGCCCCCTTTTGTATCTAGCTGTAGCACCTCTCTGTCCCCAGATATTCATAAGAACCAAAATAGTTCAGCTGATAAGGGGCTAGTCTAGCTGCTGGAGTGCAGGGAAATCGATACGACCGTTCCCACTGAATCGAATTGCTGAATTGACTTGGCATTTCTGAGTCAGTGGCTTGAGTTGTGTCAGGGGTGGAGTAATTGACATGTGAAACTCGAGTCAGGCCAAAACGTGAAAACTCGAGCTCAAGTTCGAGTGACTACTTTTTTCCCCCATCTCTGTCCTTAAATCAGTGAGTTCACAAACTGATCTTCCAGCTGCATTGGATTTGCAACAACAGAATATGCAGAGTGGCTCTAATGCCTGTACAAGATGGCATTGAGGCAGAAGGCGTAGATTTCTGTCCCCTACCCAGTACAGGGGCATTTGGACAGAAGACTAAATGACTTGCCAGTTCATAGCAAGCCATTTTATGCCCACAGATACCCACCTCTTGTCTATCATACTAATCCTTCCACTTTACATTTGGGAAACAGAGGTAATTGAAGAAAGAGAAATGACTTGACCAAGGCCAGAGAATGAAACGATTCAGTGGGTGCTTCTGCCGTCGACGGCAAATGCAGTAAATGGTCATGTATCAAGAACCACTTTGTAATTTGAATTGAGTTGGGGAGTGGCCCTTCCACCTCTGCATACCCTCACTTTGTGTAGCCCAAGACACTCTACCAGAACAGAATAGCACAGTGTCTTGTCCAGGTAAAGTGTATTGGCTATACAGAACAAGGACTGGAAATGGTAAGCTCTGCCTTGCATGCCCAAGCTGTTATGGGAATAGTGCGTGTAGGGGTAGGGAAACAAAGCTGGGCTAACAACTAGGAGGCCACTTGCCTATCTTTCTTGCTTACATTTCTTGTGAAGGAGGAAGAGATCCCCAGATAATGATTCAGAATTCTCATTCAGAGAATTATTGTGTGTGTTACCCTGATGACCATTCACCCTGATGAACATTTTGTTACTCAAAATAGTTGGCCACTCCTGCTTAGCGGATTCAAGGTTTCCTGGAATATTTCCTTCAGGCTCAGCCTAATGTTCCTCAGGGCTGTGCATGCATTCTTCCAACAATTATCATTTCTGTGTAATTTCCCTTTCTGAGTCATTTCCACAATACATGTGCATCATGGGTGCAAACCCCATATGGCATCAGTGCATCATTGGGCCTTGAACATCGTCTGGTTCAAAGGAGAAATTTACCCTCCCTTGGGTAGTTGCCGCTGCCACCAGACCAGGGCCCTGGTAGGCAAGAAGGCTAAACTCTTGTTTACAATTTACAATTCACGGAATTCTCTTTAATCTCCTCCTTTCAAGAGGGAGGAATGGTGGCCTCTTACATATCTCAAAAAGGCCCAAACACAAAGGACTAGAAACCCAAGTATTTATTGACATAAACAGTTACAGACTAGCATACAGAGAACCTCTGTGTAATCCAAGGTGCAATTAGATAAAAATACTACAAACCAGGAGATTCCCTACCTACAGGATTCTTTCTAATAATTAAAAGAAACCCCCCTTTTTATGAACTGGCTAACAAGAGCTTAGGTAAAAACAAAACCTTGCACAGTTCACCTTCCACTGGCTAGGCAGAGCTATCACTAATTTAACTCCTGTACTTAAAAGCACCAAGGTCACACTAACCTTCCCTCAGGTCTCCTTCCCTGGGAGAAGCAAAGAGGTTCTGCTCCCTAAGGCTTTTATCTTCTCCCGAATGAGGCCACCCACCCTCACCTGAACCTTTTTACACACAAGGAGCTCTATCCACTTCTACTGGCAATGCAAGAAGGACCTACATGAAACAACAGTTTCATGACAAATGCACAAGCACGACCAGTTAAGCCTTTCCAGGAGAATAATTTCTTTGGCATTATTCCAGCAGCCCAATTGTTCACGTTCAGTCATGGGTCTCTGAAATGTGAGGGTGGGGAAGAATCTCACGGGAGTGGGGAATAGCCTTTCTAACTTTCACCATACTGAAACTCATCAGGAAATGTATGAGTCAGTTTCCAAATTCATGGCGCATTGGTGAGAAGAAACAAACCGTGTTTTCCCTGGTATACGGATGCCGCCGTCCAGACTGTTGCAATTGTTGGAGGAATCGCGATCAACTGTAACGGCATGTTTTATTTTTGAAATCAATCAGTCGAAAAGTATTTATATACCGTTTTTCAACATGAAGTTCCCAAAGCGGTTTACAGGCAAATAATAATGAAGTTAAGCGGCTCCTTGTCCCCAAAGGGCTCACAATATTCATACAATGCTTCTTGTATGAATATTGAGGTGCATTTAGTGGATAAATATGCAGTACTATTATGTGATTATTAACAGAAGAAACTCATAAAGTCACCTGGCACATGTTGCTGTGCCACCTCTGTTTGTATCAGTGGGGGGAGGGGTGGGGCAGAGAGGCTCCTGGGCTTCTTCCTCAAGCCCCATCGAAATGAACGGCGGTTGCACATGATCAGTTCTTGGTGTGTCTCGGACTCAACGTTTTTTATTTTTTAATCATTTGATAAGTCACCCATTAATTGGGGTTATTGGGACTGTTCTCACACCCCCACATACAATTATTGTGTTACCTCTGCATCCATTGTGGGATTTTCCTTCTTGATCTCTCCACTTGATGGCCCGTATTCCTCCTTCCCATTTTGCGTCTGGCGTAGCACCTGGAGCATCTAACAATCAACGTGACAGCGGAGTTACCCAGTGCTTCTTCTTTTTTTATTTCTAGAAGAATTACTTTTGCCGTCCTGGAGCTTCTGTCTGCAGTTTCCTTACTGCCCCCGTCACAAGATAGATTAATCATGCAGCTAGCTTTCTTTAGAAAAATATTACTTCCCCTTTTGGTGGTTTGGGGGCGACTTGCATTGAGGAAGAAGATGGTATCTTTTAACGATCTTTGCAAGGCATGACAGGGCAGCCATAGCCATGTCTGCTCTGTTTATATAACTAACAGCCCAATCCTATCTTCCTCTCCTTTCCTGGTCCAGCCATGCTGGAAAGGGGCATGTTTTATCCAGTGGGGGGGGGCATGGATCGGGAGGCTTCAGATTTAAATCCCCTTGTGCTGTTGTAAGCCTTACACTCCACGATGGATCTCTGAGGACCTGTGCTACCAATTTCACTAGCACAAATCAAAGGAGGTGGGGAAGCTGCCGGAAAGGGGGTTAGGATACGGTACTTTAGAGGTAGTCTACCTCAGAATGCCAGATGCAGGGGAGTGGCAACGAGATGCAGGCATCTTATTGTCTTGTGTGCTCCCTGAGGCATCTGGTGGGCCATTGTGAGATACAGGAAGCTGGACTAGATGGGCCTTTAGCCTGATCCAGTGGGGCTTTTCTTCTTATCTGCTCTTAGGATCTGGCACGTGCAGCGCATGTTCCACTGCTGGCCTGCCCTGATAGGATTGGTCTTAGTGGGCAGTGGCCAGTTTTAAAGTGGTACTGCTATTGTATTTAGCCAGGACGAGGAGGCAACTGTCTCTATTCACCCCAGCGTAGCATCTTTTCCAATGGCTCTTTGCTGGTGTTCCTTCTGCATCTTTTAAGCTAGTGAGCCCTTTTGGGACAAGGAACCATTGTATTTATTTCATCAGATAAATGGCTTTGTGAGCTTTCTTGTTGAGAAGTGATATATAAATTTTCTTACTAATAATTCAAGGTGGGGTTAGTCTTTACAAGGTGTACATAGAGAAGGGGAGTGAAATCTTTTTTCTCCCATCATCTTACTTTAAGCATTTTTTCCCATAGCTTTAAATAGTTTTTCTCTGGCCCCATTTAAAATCAGAAGTGAGCCAACCTGCAGCAGATCGCAATGAGATAAGGCAGCGGCGGGGGGGGGGCGGGGCTGAGTGAGCTTTATTTCTCATTTAAGTTAATAGCATTGCCCCCACCCAGAAAGAAGAGTAGGTCCTCCACCCCAACCTTTTCTCTACTGTACATGTGAACTGAGCAAATAAACATCGCATCATAGACTCCTTGAAGCAAGTAAATACCTGGGATGGCTTCATACTATTTCTCCTTCCCTCTGGAGAGAGACATGTCACCCTAGAAAGGAGATGATGTGGGTCCCACCATTAGAAGAGGGGGTGTAAATTTCTGCCAAGAGTGTGCTTGCCCTTTTTAAAGAATGGATGTGAGCGCAAGCAGTTTGCCGTGAGAGAGCTGGCCAGTCTAATATGATGCCTGAAATGGGAAAACTACTTCAATGCAAGACTATGACATAAGGGCCTTCATAATGCACTACTAACTGCCAGGAGCAGCATCCCATGAGCTGCTTAAAGGGTGGAGCAAAGAAAGCCCAAGAGGTGTTGACCACCCCGGAAAACAATGTCCTGGCTTCTCCATTGAAATGGGGAGCAAACAACCTGGATATATGGCTAACTGGGTAACCGTGGATGGGAGGACCCTTTTGACTTCATCCCCCAACCCCATACTCTGAATTTAGGGGGAAAAAGACGCTCATCTGGAATCGTCCGTGCAGGCTGAGATGAGTTTCTGCCCCTAGGTTGGATGTTGCATTCCCCACGGCAATAACAGCCCAGACCCTACCAGAGTCTAATTTTATCCTGTAAATTTTGGGAGCCAGCCTGGGCTGAAAACTTGGATAAATAAACTCTTTCAGAATAGTTGACATTACTGTGGATCATCCTCCGAATTTGCAATTTGAATGCTAACTGAAACATGGAACATGTAATTTGTTCTGCAGGGTTGTCTGGAATAGATAATTGCCAATGTTTTGTTAAATAGGTAGTTCATGTTTTAAGAATGGGAATGGATCTAAATTGGTTGAATCTTTAAAGACAGAACAAACTTGAGGTCTTTTGAGTTTCATATGCATTCAGGTAGGTACTTTGAAATGTAAAAAAAAAACCTCTTTCTTTTAAGATGAACAGGTTTTGTAAAATTTGGAAGAGCCTTCAAAAATTCAGGCATTTCCTTGCTTAATATCTGGCAGGTTGTGCTAACATGTTGAAAATTCTGTATTCAGTATTCCATGAATACTGGGAAGACATGAATACCAAAGTGTGTGGTAAAGTTAATGACTTCCTGGATGTGAACGTTCAAAACCTGGTGGAAAAATGTATACTGTGACTGCTTACCTGGTAGCCGGTTCAAGGTGACCCAGTAGTGTTCATCGGGACTATAGGTGTCCCTTGACCATTCGAGCAAATCCTTTGCGCGTTCATCGGTCAGTGTAAACTCTACAAATTTCCTTGTGAGTATGTAGTAGGCACCACCAAAATATATAGTCAAATTGTGAGGTGGCTCACTTTTCACCTTCTTTGTTGGATATACATATGCTTTTCCCGAATGCATATATTCTTTGTAACTCACATGTGTTCGGTGTTTTATATGAGGCGGCTGAACAACTCCCGGAGTCATATTTTTACCATTCCATTTTCTTTTGATATACTGTACAAGTTCCTTGTTAGTTTTAATAGGATAGTCCTGGCCACAGAGGTTAATGACATAGTTCCATTGGTTTTTTGAATGAATCAGGTCCTTCATGCAGTTGATATCTGCTTGTAATCTGGAAAATCCTGCATAGATAACGTTCTCTCTCTTGGAAGCGATGAATATGTTTTCAAAGCAGTTAACAAGGGTTTGTACAGCTGCCTTGTAATCCTTTGATGACTTGTTGTCAATGTGTATGCAGTAAACATTCTGAGGTGCATAAATGGCTCTGAGTAGTTTTATAAACATGTCAAGCTCCTTGTGAATGGTGATGATGTATGCCAAGGAGAAGTTCCCTTCTTCTTCCGACAGCGGGCGTGTGATGAAATGGAGTTTCTTCTGAACCGTTGAGCAGTTACAAGGGGTCCGTATGCAGGCAGATAGTTCTTGTCCACCAAGGACCTGTTGGCATAAGTGGCCAATTTGAGGAGCAGCCTCTTTGCCTTCAAACAGAGCTGAGCAAAGCTCGTCGGGATAAAAGCCGCACTCTGCTAATTCCGGGATGACTTTTTGCTCATTGTCGTCTTTGGGGATTGTATTCCAAACATAGATAAAAGCAAAAATGAAAATGCTACCCCCAATGCATACTAAAAACCCAGATTTTACTGTCTCAAGTTGGGTCATCTTTTGCGCTCCAGGTAGCTTCTTCTGACCATCATTTGGTGCAACATTCATTCTACCTGTGAAGGAGGGAAAACAGGAATTATCATTTGAGCTGGTTCATTCTGATGAAAAGACAGTGATTCATCCGATGTACGGAGAGGTGTCTTTTGCCACTGAGCGTATCTTGAAATGTCATAAGCACAGGTGTTCTGAAGGACATGCTCAACCGTGCATAAAGAACCGTTGTGTCTACTGTGGTATGGCTTGGCTCCGGCTTTTTTTTTTTCCTGCCAGCTGAAACTGGTTTCTTTTTCTGTTTAGGGCTTAAAAATGAGATGTGGTAGTAATGTCTGTCTTTTCATCTGTCCAACCCATTCATGTATAAGCCAGCAGCCAGTGGGTCTTCAGTGGTTAAATGAGTGTATGGGGTCAGGGTGCCCTCCACTTTCTCCTTCCTCCGTCTGTTTGCTCTGACCACTTTGTCCCTTCCTTACTCACTTGCGAGGCCAGAGCTGGGAAGGAATAAAATCAGCCAGAGTGATGAAGTGGCTGGTAGCCTGGAATAGGAACATCTAGTTTTCCCCTTACTGCCCAGTGTCAAATTAACAATGCTGATACTGCTGATTTTTTTTTTTAATGCTCTTATTTGTATTTCTTCTCCCCCACCCAAGGCCATTTCCAGAGCTTCCTAATTGTACTCAAAAGGGTTTTTGACATGGTTTCCTCCCTTCCTCTGCTGTATCACGAGCTATTTTTGAAACTGCACTTTCAGTTTTGGGGAGAGGGCAAGGTTGCTGTTGACACTGGTACAATACGTATCAGTGACATGAAAGTAATTGCTCATTTTTTTGTCCCTCTTTTTAAAGAACAGGTGCATGTCATATATTCATCTACTAGAGTAGAGAAAAAAATCTGTACATTCTGCTAATGCAAACAATATAACAAGATCTTGCAAATTGAGGTTTTTTGGACAATTGAAAGTGCCACTGTTATAAAGACAACCAGAACTATCATGCTTGTATTGCTCTATTGGCTTAATTAGCACTAAGGGAATGCTTTTGAATACGACATATAAAATGAAAGAAGATGTGGTTTGTCACACTGGAAACTGCTAGGTAAAAAAAAAAATTGCAACACTGCTTATACGTTTCTGTGCTAGTCATTGTTAGCATTTCTATTAGCAAAATTGCACGTTT
Organism: Lerista edwardsae; assembly: GCA_029204185.1. Taxonomy (NCBI): domain Eukaryota; kingdom Metazoa; phylum Chordata; class Lepidosauria; order Squamata; family Scincidae; genus Lerista; species Lerista edwardsae. The sequence continues at coordinate 8,107,581 of JAJKFI010000013.1, forward strand.
TTACCTTTTGGACATGTTTTTTGGCAAACTTTGGCTTTGTTGTTACATTCCGAGTCCCTCGCTGCTGCAGTGGGTTCTCTTAGAGCTCAAGGGCAAAGTCTCCATCCTTGAACTCTCGGATGCTGGATATGTGCAACACTAAAACAGAGATTTGGAAGAAGGAACAGTCTTTTGAAATGCTTCATAACCCCACATGGACAGTTAACTGGTATTGACTTTATCTTGCTGCTGAAATAATGAAAACAAGAATATTGTGGGGTTGCCATTTTTCTCATTGTCTAAGCTAACTGAATTTCTCATTGATACCTTGTGAACTGCTATGATAGCAAAATCTGTAGCCATTTACGGGTTTTTCCCCAGAGGTTTTTCTTTTCACAATCTCTGGATTTATGCTTTAGTTTAAACCAGTTATATTTCTTCTACTTGCATATAAATTTGATCTTGAGCTTTCAGAGGACTGCATGCAAAAGAGAAATACATACTAAGAATATTCTATATTGTAAAGAATACATCTCATGATCCTTACTGTCATGCTCTGGACTTCAAGTCCGAAGATTGTCCTTTCCCCCACTTCATTGTGATGAGATCCGTTCCGTGGAGTGCTAGATGGAAGGTGCATCCATTTTGCTGTTCAGTCCTATCTCTGCCTTAGTCACACTGTTCTTCCATGGGGCTGCCTGTGCAGGCCTAAGAAAAACATCAGGAAAACCAGTCCCAATAGAATAGCATTTGTCTAGAGGCTCATAGAGGCGTACTGTGTAAACATACACATGGAAGCAAGCATCTTCTTAATATGAGCCCCAAGCGTCCACTGAATCTGCACATTCTCAACTCTTGCATCAGTCTTTGTATGATGTGGGGGGGGAAGGAGAGAAAGGGGAGGAGGAAGTCTCTGAAAGGTGGATGCGAGATTTCTGAGCAAGACAGAATCATGCTTGCTCGGAGATTGCCGCCTTCTGCCAAGCAACTAACAGAGCCAAGAATAGGGTGGTATAATGAACATGATGTACCATGTAGGGTTAAAAGTGTGAGCGGGGAGGGGTTTGATTACAGTAGCGTATTGCCGGCTGCACCAGAACTGCACAAGAACAGCCAGAACTGCCGTGTTTCAATGAACAAGTAATTAAAGAGAGAACAACAATATCTTTCCCGGTTAGACAGATGGTTGATATTATGCAGCACTCACCGTCCCTGGGAAGAGTGTGAACAGAGCATGAAGGGGCAGCATATCCTACAGTTCAGTAAAGCTTTTTAAAACCCATCGACGCAAATGCATTGCAGGAAAGTATTTTTTCCCCCCAGATCTCTTCTACTGAGAGAAGACAGCCTCTCTGAAATGACTGAAGCCATTTGCTTTTATAGCAAACATTACTGTAGGTGTGTCGGAGATTCAGCTAACTTTCCATTTCCTCAATTAAGAATTCTGTGCAACTCAAAAGTGTGAATCACCTTGTCATGTTAAGACTAATTGCAAATTGCCAGATCTGATGGTGTTTTTTTTTTTTGTGAATTACTGTATTTTACTCCAGACCCAATACAAGCAGCAGCCTCTGCATCTCCTTGCCACAATAAATACATGAATGTTTTGTGTTTTTTTAAAAAAAAGATATTTCTTTCTGAGCCATGGAGGAAAAAGAGGGAGGAGTTTATGATGATAGCCAATTATGACTACATTGAAGGTCAAACTGTGGCAGGACAGCAGCCTCTGTCAATGTAGACAGCAAGTTCCAGCCATGCTACCAACACATCATACTGTACTGTCCACAATTTCACAGGTGGAAATAGGACTGTTAACATGAAAATAGAGTCCCTGTTCTCGCAGTAAGGATTATTCCATGAACAGCAGCACCCAGGACAAATTGCCAAAGGCTCTTTTCCACCTGCTGAACTCTGTCCTTACGTAGCCTGCAGAAGACTATCCTGCCCAGATTTAAAAACAAAGAAAGGCTTCTTTTGATTAGCAAGACACTAGAAAAGTGGAAGTGCTGTATAAAACAGGACTAGCAGGTTAAAAGTGAGCCAAACATGTGAATTGGCAAACATGTGGATTGATTTGTATCTGTTTTCTAGAAACACAGAGAATGAGGCTGAACCTGAAGACTTGCAACTCCAGTGATGCTCGCTAACTAGAGGTATCACTGGCAGTCCGACACCCAGAGCAAAATAGAGACTCAGGGGGCAGATACCAAGAGGAAAGATGAGGTTGTCTGTAATAATAGGACTGTTGGCACATGTAACACTGTTAGTGTGAGCTCGGCTGCTGTAGAGTGGTCTCAGCCGTTTTCTGGATTTCGCTGATAATATTTGAAGTGTCCCCAGTTGCCCAGTGAGTGAGAAGAGCTGGGTCATGGAACCTTTGCTCCTGAGCAAAACCTTTCCCCTGATTCTTACAGTGGTTGACAACTGGGCATTTAAAGGGATCTATAGATGAGGTCATAGATGTGCTGTTGTAATCCGTTGGTTCAAGGTGCGTTTTACAAGCACTGCAAATTCCTAACTATCATGGTTTAATGTTGCGTCCAGGCTAAGAGCATTGTCGTGAGCGTTTGGAGACTGTAGCCAGTTGTAGACTTCCAGTGTATGTATAGTAGTTGAGAGTGTGTGAGTCCTGCTGTGGCAAGCTGGACGGAAAAAGATCTCAAGCTACATACCACGGGACAAGGTTTGATGCCCCCAAGTGGGGGTGAGAATTAGTTTCGTGCCACAGAAATAGCATTTCCCCAAGCGTGAGATGTGGTGGATTAAATCGCCTATCTCTGGGGCAGATGTCTCAAAATTCCTCTTTTTAATTTCATAAGTGAATCATTTTCTTTAAATCACATTCAGTTTGAAAAAAAAAACCTCCCTTATTTTACTTTAAAGGTATTAAATAAAAGTTGTGAGCTCTTAGAGTTCAGGCTATAAAATGTTGGAGAATGCACCCAAGAGAACTCCAATGAGAGCTGCCTTCATCCCCTACTTTATCATGCCAATAAAAGCTTTTTAAAGTTTTTTTAAAGAAATAATTATGCCCTTCCATTCCATTAAAAAAAAATGCTCAATGCATTTTTACAAAGAACGCAGCAAAATAAAACAAAATAATATGAATAGCATAGACAGCAGATTAAGAATAAGCTCTTAATAAAGAGTTGAAGTGAAAGATGACTGCATGCTTGAAACTAACCAGCTTGCAGGGCTGGCATTGCTGAGCAGCTGCCCGTAGCCCTTCAAAGGCCCCACTGCTGATAAATGGCAACATTTTTGTGCCCGTAACCTTCATGCCAGGGTGGCAGAGTGACTCAGGACCCACCTAAGTACAAGGAGCATAGGAGGCAGTTTATTGAGTCCTGAAATCTTTAAGCTGGCCCTTGAGTACATCAGAATGTTAGCTGCCCTTTTGGACTTCGACCGACACATTTCATCAGACAGGAGAGCTAAACTGTGTTCCAAAAGTTCCAAGCGGACAAGCACTGAAGTGAGTAATTTAATGGGGATATAGATTGGCAATTGCAGAGATTTTGTCTTTAAAATGAGCCAAATCCCCTTGTGTCCTGTGAACGTTTCAAAAGAGCACATCTAACAACAAGCATTTCCTGTCCAAAAACATGTTATTGAATAAATGTTAAAAAAAAAAATATGGGAAGTAGCCGCTAGATCTGAGCCATTTTTTTTTCAGTTACAAGTAATCTTAGAGCAGGTTATAGCTTTTAAAGAAATGCATATTTAAAGTTCAGACATAAAACTCACCCAGTCCTGGAAAAGATGTTTGGAGCCAAATTTGAAAGAAATGAAAGAGAAAATTCTTTGGATTCATTGCCCTTCAGGCAAGTTCCGACTTTCCGTTCTTTCCCTGCGACCATCCATCACGTGAAAGGAGTTAATATTTAACACGAAATGTTTTTTAATTTAGGGTTAGTCCAGGTTTTCCTTAACCTCTTCATTCCGTTGCTCTGGAATTCAACTTCAGTAATGTTCCAAACAATATAATTAAAAATAGACTGCTTTTTTTCCTGGATGTGTTTTTTCTCCCCGATCGTTCTGACAGCCTTTTAAGGCAATGAAACCAGTCTTTGTAAATGAGATCTGAAGATACTGCATTGCTGTTGATTATAAATAGTCTTGGTATGGCTTTAACCTCTAGGCTGCTAACAGAGTACGGTGAACAATGTAAAAAAAAAATCTTTTTTTTAACTCTCCAGTTACTGAAATTTTCCACATGGTGACAGGCAGAGTATCGTAAGGGTTTCTTTGGACTGCCAGGGAAACATGAAGAAATTGTGAATCAGACAGAGAAAACTGTGCCTTCCTCTTATCTTAATAGCTTCTTCTTTTTCAGCTCCCTAGGGAGGGGCTGTCCTTTGATTTAGTCCTCTTGTCTCCCCCACAATTGATCAGTATGATTGTGTGTGTGTTTCTTAAGCCTTTTTTTTTTTTTTTTTGAAAGAGGGCTGCATGATTGCAGGATTCTAGTACTGCTAAGAAGGTATTTCAGAGAAGCATCAGTTGTTAACACATTTATTTTTTTAAGGGTTGTTCCCATAATAAACCAAGATTGCTAATATTCTAGTGGTTGTTTCTCACGTTTGTCATGTAGTCCAACGGTATGTCATTGTATAGCAGAAGCAGCTACTTCCGAAAGGCCGTGCCACCAAAAGAAAGCAAGCAGAAAGGACAAAGCTGTTGTCTTGTTGCTGCTCCACCCTTAGGATTGATTGGGATGTTAGACCTCTGTCACATGTTGTCTCTTCACAGTTTCAGTGAAAAATAATGTCTGACTGATGGTTGAGAGATATGAACGTTCTAGTTCCAGTGGATTAGTGGTGGGTGATTCAGTTGATGCTGCAGTTGACAAATATTCTTGCTTCAACAGGCTCTAAGGCTGCCTCTATGTTTCCTTGGAACAAGCAGGAGAAAACTAGTTTCATTTCTACCAGTCTTAAATGAGTTCTTCTATCCATGGTGTTCATGGAGATTCCATCACCAAGAGAAAAGATCAGTTTCTTTCATATTTCCTCACAATGGCCAACTAGATGCCTCTGGGGAAGCCCACAAATAGGTCATGAAGGCCATGGTCCACCTGCAAGTGGTACTCAGAGGTATGCCTCTGAACATGGAGATGGTGTGTAACCATTGATTGACCTAATTTTCATGGATTTGGCTAAATTTGCATAAAGTCGCATAAACTTGTGATGACCACATCTTGTAGCAGCAGATTCCATACATGAATTATTCACTGTTGGAAGAAGTAGTGGTTGCGGAGGCAGAGAACTGGGTTGTGTTAAAGTTAGGAGGGAATAGCCTTTTGAATGGTATTGTATATCATGCAGTACATCCTAATGTGCCACCCAGAAAATGTGTAGCATGTTTCAGACCTTTGCATTGCTAGGACAAGCCAGTACCATAATTATGGGGCAGGCAGTAAGTATTGCAGGTGCTGCAATGCTCAGTGTAACTGGCCCCTACCACTCGCCATCAGAGACATTCTTGGGCAGCGGCAGCAATTCGCAGGTGCAGAATGGCAGACCAGAATGGCTTCGATAGTGAATGGGAGGGGCTGGTTACATGGCGCTTTGCAGTGCCTGCAGTACTTACCACCCTGCCCCTTGTAGCTACACTACTGGGACAAGCAAATAGTTGAGTTCCTCATCCCATTTCTTTCTTGATTGAATATTTCCATCAATGAAATGTTGGCCAGATTTTTTTCTTTCTCTCTCTTCCCCTCATTGTCCCTATCCAACCTTGAAGTCATAGATAAGCCTCAACAATAGATGGGAAGGGCTTTTGTATTAAGCACTTTGTGCTTAATCACTGTTTATTGACCTCCACCACAAACCAGTCCCCTGTGACCAAGAAAACTTTGTTAGAAGTCCACCAAGTCCCAGAAATTTTATTGTTCAAGTTTGAATAGCTTTTCAATTCTTGTCCTATAACCAGAGTATCCAATATACTTCTCACTGTTTGTGGGAATAAGGATGTTGGCTCAACCAGTCTCCAGTAAAACAGATCTATTCTGCAGAGAGGAAGGTTAGCCCTCTCACTGTGCCCTTGTCCTTGATGGGCATTTCTCCAAAGCTCCTGAGTTGCACCTGCTTACTGGGAAGACTAAGGACTGAAACTAGTTTGCCCAGTCTGGGAGACTTCAAAGAAGAAATACAAGAAAAGAAATAATATGTAGTTCCCCATATTAGTTCCCCATATCACTTACTGCATTTAAGACTTTAATGGCATTTCTTTGGCCTCTGTTTAACAGTGCAGTATCTAGACTTTATGCTATTTTATTCTCAGTTTCTCTTGGAACAGATAGCTCAAAGCAGTCCTGGAAATGGATTTAAACTCAACCCGTTTCATGTAGCACCTAGAATAGTATATGGCAGTGATTCTTAAACATTCTCTTTGCATGGTGCCCCTAGGCCAGTTGTAATTTTTTTCATGGCATCCCTCACTGTGTTTCTCTTTAAATATCCTGGGGTGCCTTTAAACTAGCCTATGGCCCTTTTGCGCCTATTTGCCTTCTGCTCCCTGGGGCTCCACAGCACACAGTTCGGGAACTGCAGGTACTGTATATAATATAAACGAGTATTCAAATTCGTCTTTGCTTCCATTGCAGAAAATGCTTTAAAAGAAAATGCTCATCCATTGTACTGATGTCCCCTGAAGTTGAGTTACAGGTGTGCGTTGTTAAGAATGTTCCGACCAGCGACAAATCACACATATGACGGTCCCTCGGTAGTGTGCCCAAATAAGCCCATTGAGAGTGCTCTGAAACTGCCCTGCCGCCACCACTTGCGCACCAGAAAGTGCTGGTTGCTCCTCCAGCCGGTTATTGCCCAGCAGATATAGCACAAGAAACCAGATGCTGCTTATCGACTGGACCCATGCGATGCCTGCTGGGGCGATATTCAGCAGTGGAACAGTCTGCAGGAGCAGCGGCACACTTTCAGTACGCAAGCAGTTGGGTGGTTTTGGAGCGTTCTCGGTGGGCTTACTGTATTCGGGAGCACTCGCTTGTTATACTTGTTCACGGGCCCATGTGACCAATGTCATCGCATTGGGCCTCGCACGTTGGTGGGCCCCTGCACCAGCACTGCGAGCATACTGCCTGCTGCTGCAGCCAGGATCTCTGTGGGCTGTAAGTCAGAGCGCAGTCCTATACCCCCCTTGCTCCGGCACTACACTCTTGCGCCAGCCGCACGCGGGGCTGGCTGGCTGGCTCTGGGCTCCCCCAAGATCTGGGGTGCTGGCTCAGCTCTCATGAGCTCCAGGGCTCTCAAGAGAGAGCACAGAGTTGGCCAACCCCATCCTTTCTGGCTGCTTGGTGGCTGCGGCTGCTCTTGAGCCAGAAAGGGCCTGAGCCCCTGAGTTACTCCCAAAATTCCCCAAATCTCTAGTCACATCTCTAGTCTCTCACCAGAAAACGTAGCCTATGCAGGCTATTCTGAACCTCTCCTCCCTGCAGGAAAGGGAGTCAGGAACAACATAATTGATCTTTTTCCAAGCAGCACAGTTGTTGCCAGTACTTTGTTTACTGAAAACGTTCTTCAACATCCTTGTTTGAGTAGACATGCTAATAGTTTTCACCATTAAAATGATTAGTTTTCAGTGGCTGAGCTAATAACCTATCAGGTTTATCTTTAAAAATAAATAAATACAAGTCTTGTGTTTTAATGCCTCTTCTATGAAAGACGTTCTTTTTTCTCTCTCCTCCCCACACCCATTTAAAGATCTTTAGAAACCTTTGCAGAGTCCTGAAGCCTGGAATGGCTGCCTTTTGCTCTGATGCCCCTCTTCCTATGCTATAGCACAGTGTGGCGAACCTATGACACGCGTGTCAAAGCTGACACACCAGCGTTTGGGGTGACACACATCATCAATGCCTGACAAAAATTGAGTTTCTTTTACTTATTTTTCATTTTTGTAATTATTTGATGCTTCTTTATATAATACACAGCACCATACATGATTAGACTGTACTTTTTGTTTAAATGAATGAATATAAAGAATAGTTTCTCCTTTTTGGGGGAGGGAGGTTGGCACACCAGCAGAGTTGAGTCAAGCGTTTTTCTGAGTTTCGACACACTGCATCCAAAAGGTTTGCCATCACTGCATATACCTGTTTCTTAAGTGCCATTTCTCTGTGCTTCCTTCTTTATCCTAAATCACAAAACTCAAAAAGTAGCAGTCCTGTCAGTTGGACACAGAGATACAGAACATTTGTACTTTCATGGCTAGGGACACATTTTAATCTTGGCAATGGTTTCATCCCAAAGCTCATAGGAGAAAAACTGCAATCATATTTAAATGCTTCTGTTTGCAAGCAAGAATGCCTAAGGGGCAGATGGACCCAGATGCAGGGGAGTGGCAATGAGATGCAAGTATCTTGTGTGCTCCCTGAGGCATCTGGTGGGCCACTGTGAGCTACCGGAAGCTGGAGTAGATGGGCCTTGATCCAGTCAAGTCGACTCTTCTTATGTTCTTAGTTTTTCCCCCAAGCTTCTGATACTTGTATTTGTTTTAGAGGAACCCTTGGAATTGTAATTATTAGTTATTATTGTTCCCTTAGAGAAGCCATAGCAGGATTACTTTGCACATTCAGTTGATTCAATGGCTGCAAGAGCAAGTTTTAATGTTGGATGTAGAAAGTATAAATCAAAGCGGAAGCATCCCATGCAGTTTTCATGCTTGCTGAAATCATCTCATATGATACCTGTCAACAGGAAGAGCTTCCACTGTCTCTGTTGAGAGGCCTTGGGTGACAAATACGCAATTGTGAATCCATCCTAAAACACATGTGGAACCAGTGTCAGTGTGTTCCAGTGTCAAACCAGTGAAGCTGCTGCAGTGGTCCTCCTGTTCCTGCTGAGGCTCACGGCCATCTGGTTACTATACATCTTACAGAACCCCCAGTTTATACCCATAGTGGGTACTGTTCTGCAGATCAAGGAAGTTGATCTGTCACTGTAATGTGCCTGCTTTTCTGGTGCCACAATTGGGAATTTCTTGAAAACTGAAAGCTAGCGTAGTCCCATGAATGCTTCAGATGCCGAAAAACGTTCATTCAGCTTTCTTTTAATTATCTCGGTGAACAAAAGACTGGTAGAATTCTGTGGAAAAAGGAACCTTGGTTTTGACCTTGGTGGTTTTGACCTTGAAGAGGAAATGGGTGGGAAATTCCCACGCAGCCATTTCTGCTTTTTTGGCTTTCGCTGCACCATCAGCCCATGTGCTTCTGGGTCTTTGGTTTCGTTTCTTGTCGCACATGGCTTAGAAGCATTTTCTTTACAGGAGAGCAGAGAATGTATGAAATTCTTTTCTGCAGTCATTGCCAATGATAGCATATTATCCGTGATCATTTTCAAGTCAAGGGAGTCCAGTTACATTAGATTCATAGCGGAAAGAAGCCTAAGCTATATTTTAGATTGTAAACTCCTTGAAAGCAGTTGTCTGCTTTGACCTCTGTACATCTGAGCAGTGTACACTGATGGTGCAGTAGAAATAATAGCTTATAATATTGGTTATTTGGCCAGGGTAGGTGATATAGAATCGCAAAGATTAGCAGCAGGTGTAAAGTTGTTCAAGGGAATATAGTGTGTGAAGGATCTTGATAACTAACAACAGATTTTTATGTAAGAATACATACAGCCGTGCATGAATTTACATCCCAAATGTAGAGTTTCACATCTGGAAAGTCTTTGCACCTTTTTTAGAGAGGTAAATCTGGTTTTTAGTATCCCTGTGGGGGTTTGAAAAGGGGGTGGTAGTGTCTGGGGGGGGGGGAAGAAGGTTTGAAATAAAAGTGCCTGCTTGTCCTAGCTTCTAGTTGGGATGGGATGCGATTCTATTCTGCAGTTATTGCTGTTTCCTGTTGCTCCATCTCCTCCTAGCTCTGCTTCCCAATCTCCATGCCTCTTCTCCTTTCCCTCCTTGACCTGTGCACTCATAATACTGTCAAAGACAATCCTTTACAGGATAAATTATGCAAAGACATGTAGAGGTGTGCTCTTTGAATAGCTTGTTCTGACAGCAGGATATGGGTTTCTTTTGGCGCAGCACATACAGACTACTAAAAAGGACATCATCTCCGATTGTCCCCAAAGCTCGGTAAAGAAATGACAATAAACGTTTCTGATGACTCCCTGATTGCCTTGTTTGTTGCACAAAATGTATCAAGAGTAGCCTAAGTAAACCAGGATCAAGGAAACCTGTGCACTTACCCCAGCACTTCCAAGGAGATCAGCACAGAGCCAGGATCGCGAAAGGGCTTCATTCATCAACAGCAGGAAGGAGCATTTGCCTAGAAATGAACTGTGATACTACGGCAGAGGAAACATGCAAGCGTGTGTGTGTGCGCGCGCACGCCTCTGAGTTCTTTCGTAAGAGCTTCCCATTGCACAGTCAGTTAAAGTGAGAGACGGAAAGAAGAGGAAAATAGCACAACTAAAATCTAAAGCTGGGCATAACACGATTAAGTGCTACTCAAATGTCCCTTCTTTTTTCTCTTTTTGTTTCATGTTTCCATGAGCTGGCTTCATTTGTGGCTATACCTGTAAGTGTTGCCAAGCTAACAGTGTGGCAGAATTAAGTGGCATCAGCCATCTACTCTGCCCCAGCCTGGCTTGCCAGGGTAGTTCAAGGGCATCATAGACCTGCTGATCCTGCACACTGCAAACAACCTCCATGAACAGCCGTTTTCGCCTCCCCTTCCTGCAGTCTCAGCTTCCCCCAATCAATGAATATAATCCTGTAAGGTTTTTTAAACAGCACTCTCTGTCTCCTCTTTGATAGATGGGTTAGGCACAAAATGCTCTGCCGGGGATTGTATTAAAATAAACCATGTATTCTTGAGCAAAAATAGTTGATATAAGCACATCATATTCCAATAAAATATGCCTGAGCAACATGACCTTTGTGATTATGCAGTTAGTTAAAATACATATTCTAAATTGATATTTATTGGCTAATATTTTGCTTTACTGTCTAGTCTAACAAATCTTATTACACTGTTTCTAGCATCTTAATAATAACCGTTTTAGATATTGCTACTGATTTTTTTCATCTGAACCCTAGTTTTAATATTTCTGTTGATGACTATTTTATTTTCCTGATATCCCTTTGGCAGTCACATCTCAAATTATTTCTTCCTATCCAGATTTCTAAAAGAGGTGTCTATTTATTGTGTGCAGATCCGCTACCACTTCTGCCAGTCAGGCCCAAGATTAATCTCAGCCAATAAATACCAATTTTGAATCCTAACCAATATAAATCCAAATATGTATATAATATTTAAAATATTCAATAATCAGAACAGAGCTTACTAGAGATGCTGTGGTGGTTGCCTGCCCTTGCTAGGAGTTGGATCAGATGACTTCCAAGATCCAGTCCAATTCTACCATTCTGCAAGCCCAATCATAACTAAAATTCCCACTCTGTCTGCAAGGTGGTTAACATTTGGTATCCAACACAGTTCACGTCTTGTCCTTCTCCTCCCCACAAAGGAAGATGATAGATCAGGTGAGGGGCAAAGCAGGATATACCTTGAAGGACCACCTTCCTCTTACTGAATCTCCCCATGCAGTAAGATCTGGGAGGGAGGCTCTCTCGCATGTCCCACTGCCTTCAAGATCTTGGTTGATGGTGACATGAGAGGGTTCTTTCAGCCCCTTCATTTTGGAATTCCCTCCCCGCTCATGGGTGCATCTCCCTCCTTGCCAGGTGTTTCCAGAGTTTTAATGCTCTTCCTCACTGTCTTGTGTCCTTGGGTCTGTTCTTAATTTCTGCTGTTGTGTTTTTAGGATTATTTTGTATTAGTTTGTTTTATTATATTTCAATCTCTTTTGAGCTCCGAAAGCAGCAATTTTCAACCCTTTTTGTCTCATGGCACACTGAGATTCTAAATTGTCAAGGCTCACTATCAGGTTTATTTGACCATTGGCAAGGCCTGCCATACTGCAGTTGGGGGGGTCTCATCCCCCAGTGGCCCTACTAAGTTAACCTCCCCCAAACTCCCACAGCACACATGTGGACCAGTGATCTGTAGCACACAGGTTGAAAGCTGCTGCCCTAAAAGGAGAAAGGTGGGGTATGTATTTTTTTTCAACAATAATAATAAAAAGAGGGACCACACAAAGTTGATTCAATAAATTGATTTCTTTAGATTCATTCAAGCCAGTGTTTGGGTGGGGGGTGGAGTCTGTAATAGAGTAAAAGGACCTGTGCAAGAGGACATGTAGCCAGTGGCGTTATTCACCCGGTACGCTGGGCAGGACTTACCTTTGAGCGGCAGTCCGCCTGTTGCATCGCGCCGCATTCTGCTGCTTTCCGGAATGCGAAACGCTTTTCCGAAGCGGCGGAATGCGGCGTGACGCAACGGGCGGACTACCACTCAAAGGTAAGTCCCGCCCAGTGTACCGGATGAATAACGCCACTGCATGTAGCATCTCGGTCCTGTTAAAATTCATGGGCCAAAATGTAGTCCCAGCTGACCTGTCTTTTTCCCCATGTGCTACTAACGTATCTGGATTGGGGTCTCTGTGCATTTCTGTAGAGAACTTGACTACTTAGAAATGAAAGCATTAAGTAGTTGCCTCTGGGAATTAATGTCCAGCAAATTGTGGCTTTTTGCAGAAATGGCAGAGAAGGAAAAAAAATCTGGGTTACAGGAAATGAGATCTTCTGAATCTACTTGGAAGCCTTTAATTTTGTGTTCAAACCAACAGTCAAAATATAGATGATGTAATTTGTACTCTTGCTTTTTGAACCTGTGCAAAATGCATTGCATTACCTCAGAGCTAATGTTCACATTTTCTCTTTTTTTCCATTGAAGTGTGGGATTCCTTTTCAAGAAGATGATGTGATTGTGCTGAATGGAACGAAAGAGGATGTTGAAATACTCAAGAAAAGAATGGAAGAGAGAAGACTGAAGAGTAAACTAGGGAAGGTGAGATTTCTGTATGTGCCTTTCCTGGAATATCTGCGCACAGAGGTGTATCTTGGGTGGAGCGGGAGGGGCAGGCGCCCCAGATGCCAGTTGAGGGTGGCAGGCGTCTAATGGGCAGTGAACAAAAACTGGCGCAATGCTGGGGCCCCCTGCCCCCCACCTGTACCTGTTTGGCTCTCAAATGGAGACATTCCGAAGATTGGGGGTGTGGCAAGGTGGCGCAGATAGTGCAGTGATGCCGGGAGCAACATCGCCATGTAGCCCTGCCCCGGACACTTTTCAGCCCCATTACAGCTGTTTGCACATGTGATGGCAAATTATTTTAGGACTGAGCAAGACGTGGTTGCTTGTTGGGCGCAGTCCTGAAACAGTGAGAGTCACCATTGGTCAGGAATGCTGTGTTTCTCTGGACAGTGACCAAGAGCCGAACAATAGCTTTTGCCTTGTGAAGAGTATGCCTAGTGTTCTTGCTTTGGGTATGGCAGACCCTCATGCCATATGACTAACGGCATTTGACAAGTTGGGTCCAAGCCCCCCCTGCACCTGAGACCACAAGACAAATGTTTCCTCTCTTCCTGTTACCCTTCCAGCCATCTCCTCTTCTTGCTCTCTCTTCTCTCACTTCCTGCCATTTCAGAAGGCACAGGAGGGAAATGTAGAGAGAAGCCAGTGCAGGCCACCCAACACCATTTTTCTCACTGCCTCCTTCCTTCGATGTGTTCGAAATGGCTGAAGAAAGAATCCGAGGAGGAGGAGAATGGCAGCAGTAAGATAAAGGAGGTCAGCAAGTTTGAAAGAGGGGGACTCTGTTAGTGGCCTCCTTCCCCCACCCTCTCTTTGAAATGGCAGGTGGGGGCAGGAGTGGCAGCTCTATCACTATGCTGCTGCTGCTGCTGCCGCCAGATAAAAGATGCTCACCTGTTCCCTCCAAAGTGCCGCTATGGCGCGTGGTCTCAAGGGAAGGGGCTCTTTAGAGGCCTACCTTGGCTGTTGGAAGTCCCCTCCATTCCAAAAGCAGTTTGCTGTGTGGCAAGGGAGTCGATTGTCCTCCTCTTCAAGGAACGCAAACCCAAAGTCCAATGCGAAAAACTATTTGAGCAGCGTCACAGGTCCCTCCTCTCTATTTGGGTGCTGAAGGCATTAGAACATAAGAAGAGCCCCACTGGATCAGGCCAAAGGCCATCTAGTGCAGCTTTCTGTATCTCACAGTGGCCCACCAGATGCCTCAGGGAGCACACGAGACAACAAGATACCTGCATCCAGAAGGCAACCAGAAACAAAGCTAAAATAAAAAACAAAACGATGCAGCAGGCATTTCAGGATAGTGGTAGACTGTGCAGGGCCCAGAAACCGTCTGTCTGCCTCCCAACATCCCAGGGTCCTCGCCGGTTCTGTTGCTATGGGAGGCAGCAGGGACTTGGCCACAAAACAAGGGCCCTGACTGACACAGATTGGACAAGGCCATCCTGGTCCTCATTGCCATCACCTGTGGCAGAGGCCCACTCTCCATGGCAGTGGGAATGACCTTGTTGTCCACCTGCTTGCAGCCTGGTCATCCCTGCAACAGCCCGACTCCTTGGTCATTCATTGAATTGTAGTCAGTTAAGCACCAATTAAGTGAGCATTCCCCCATATTTATTTATTTTATTTTTATTTATTTATTTATTTGATTTGTATCCCGCCTTTCCGCCACAAGGCCCTCAAGGCGGCATTTACAAGGTTAAAAACACAGTAAAAAACAATTAAAAACAGTATTAAAAGACAATAAAAACAATATTAAAAATACAACATACAACAAATTAATCCCTAGGATCATAAAATATATAAAAAGAATGCAAAAAAGCCAGCCAGCCAGCCTGTCAGCAACTAAAAGCCTGCTGAAATAAAAAGGTCTTCAGCCCCCGCCGAAATACCGCCAAGGAGGGAGCAGTTCTTAACTCCAAGGGGAGGGTATTCCAAAGTTGGGGTGCCACCGCCGAGAAGGCTCTCCTACTGGCCGCCACCCCTCTCACCTCTCCTGGTGGCGGCACCGTCAAGAGAGCCCCCCCAGATGACCTCAGAGTACGGGTCGGATTATATGGGAGGAGGCAGTCCCTCAAATACCCTGGGCCCGAGCCGTAAAGGGCTTTAAAGGTCAACACCAGCACTTTGAATTGGGCCCGGAACAGAACCGGCAGCCAGTGTAGTCGCCGAAGCAACGGCTCGACAGAGTCAAACCGACGTGCCCCAGCAACCACCCGAGCAGCCGCGTTCTGTACTAGTTGTAATTTCTGAACCGTCTTCAAAGGCAGCCCCACGTAGAGCGCATTGCAATAGTCTAATCTAGATGTCACTAGGGCATGGGTCACTGTGGCCAGGTCCGCGCAGCTCAGGTACGGTCGCAGCTGGCGGATCAGCCGAAGCTGAGCAAAGGCTCCCCTGGCCACCGCCGACACCTGAGACTCCAGGTGCAGCTGTGAATCCAGGAGAACCCCCAAGCTGCGGACCTGCTCCTTCAGAGGGAGTGCAACCCCATTCAGAGCAGGGCGATAGTCCAATACCCGAGCTGTGGATTTCCGGACCAAGAGCACCTCTGTCTTATCCGGATTTAATTTCAGCTTGTTCGCCCTCATCCAGCCCCCAACTGCCTCCAGACAACGATTCAGGACCTCAACTACCATATAAAAGGTAAAGGTTTCCCCACAACCAAAATACCTAGTCGTGACCGACTGTAGGGGGCGTTGCTCATCTCCATTTCTAAGCCAAAGAGCCGGCATTTGTCCCGAGGACAAGCTTCCAAGGTCATGTGGCTGGCATGACTATACGCCAAGGTGCACGGAATTCCATTACCTTCCCACTGAAGTAGTATTTATCTGCTTGCAATGTTAGGTGCTTTTGAACTGCTAGGTTGGCAGGAGCTGGGACAAGCGACGGGAGCTCACTCTGTCACACGGTCTTGAACTGCCAAACTTCTGGTCAACAGGTTCAGCAGCAGTGGTTTAACCTGCAATGTCACCACATCCCTTATGCCTTGCAATCCCCCATATAGCCTTGCACTAACTTTAGCAGTAGCCCCGAACCCTCAACACTTTCACACCACCCGGCCAGCACCTTGTAAGTTTTGTCTGGTTTGCCTTGCTTTGCTTTGGAATAAAAAGCTTTACCCCCTCAGCCTTCGGCTGGACTGGCTCCTTTTGCAGATCACAAAGAACCCCCAGCCTGCTGCAAGAGGTTGAAATGTAGACCAAGATGCCAAAACACCACCGGAAATAGACAGGAAAACTCTTGCTCCATCTGGTGCTGACACTGCAGTGGTGATACTGCTAACCTCGCCCCTTGAGGAAGAGTGTTGCAAGCTGAGAGCATCCCCAAGAAGGCTCTATCACATGTTCCTGCCAGATGTGCTGTTGTCAGTGGAGGAGCATGCAAAGGGGCACTGCTGATCTTGTCAGGGAGCGGGTGGTTTCATGTGCAGAGAGGTGATCCTTTTGGGAAATGCATGTCAGTAAGTGACCAGAAAATGACTGCAAGTCTCCATTGCAGCGTCAGAAATATAAAAACAAAAATGAGATGTGAATTCTGGAGGAGAATTCTCCAATTTGTGTCTCCCAAGGATGTTTCTTTGACCATGGTTGGTTTTCCTGCATGTGCTCTTTTGAAATGCGAATAGGGATATATATGGAAAAGGTGGATTTGGACCTGTTGACATGGATGCAGAAGTGTTCAGTGATCCTATTTGCTCTGACTAGA
This sequence comes from Lerista edwardsae, assembly GCA_029204185.1. NCBI lineage: Eukaryota > Metazoa > Chordata > Lepidosauria > Squamata > Scincidae > Lerista > Lerista edwardsae. The sequence goes on from JAJKFI010000013.1 coordinate 8,124,223, forward strand.
TAACGTCTTCCCAAATCTCTATTATGCTCCGGATGAGAAAAGGAGTGGTGGAAAGAAAAAATTACATTTCCCGGTCACAGTTAGTTTCAGCAAAAAGTCCTGTACTGCCACCTGCTGGATAACATCTGAATACAAACACGTGCGATAGAATGCTTGCTGATGTATTTGGCCTTATGTAGCTGGTTCTGACCACATTGGTAAAAATCTTAACCCTGTTATGAGAGAAGAATACGCTGACTGTCTGAGCATTAACTGTCTTGGGAACAGAAAATACATACTGGGTAAGATAATCCATTGTACCAGTTAAACATTTGAATTGCTTACACCTTCACATGAAGAGTCTTTTCTGTGGCCTGTTTGCTTCATCGGCTGAGATCACTCAAACGCTCATTGTCCAATTGAAATTGATACAGGCTTTATATTTACGTGTTTGGTCTAAAAATATCTCTGCCCCCCCCAAGCCAAACACAGGTTCAAATATTAATGTAAAAATACATAAAGCACACTTCTATTTTAAAAGTGTGCTTTATGTATTTTTACATTAATATTTCAGCAAGGACTTAATTACAAGAACAAAAAAAATAGTTATAAAGAGAGTAATATTTGTACAGTTTCTGTACATGACGTTATTTGAACAAATCAGCAATCTCATTTTGAAAGGAGGCTTGAAAAGGTTAATCAGGTCAAAGCTTAGTGTATAATATAATAATCTCCATTATCCTCATTTATATTGGATGCAAACACCTAAACGTAGAAAGCTGCATCCTCACTGAGTTAATAACCATTGCAACTGGCTTCCAGACATCCATTAGTTGACTATAATTACCGTTCTGTCGTTTGGAAATCATCCATTTCAATAAGCCAATTACCTGAAATACGTTTTCCATCCACTCTTTTGTTTTGTGAGTTTGTTGATTTGTCATTTCCTGTTTTCTTTCAAAAACCACTCATGCTATAGTTAATAATTTGGCTTATGTAATTGTGCTGGTCTTATAATTGGGGACTGGGAGTTAATTAGATCTGAAGGACTCCTGAATAGTAATCATTCTCTAATACTGCAGGCTTTAGACTCTGGCCTGCGGACCGGATCCCGCACCCATCTGCTCCTTCCCCCAGGTGAATGGTCCTACTGTTGCGCCAGGGAAGCTCTGTAAACCCCCACTATAGCCCTTAAGAGTCAAGCTGCTTCGGGGTTCTGCTGCCTCAGAATGCTTCGCGCCCGGAGTTCCAGGCAGATGCAGCTGGCCAGGGCGACCCTTGGGGGCTGTAGTGGGGCTTTACAGAACTCCCCTGGCAGAACAGTAGGCACAGGTCACATCAGGAAAGCTTTTGACTGCAACAGTGATATCCAGTATGGAGCCCGCCGCTGAATTTGCCTATGTGCATTGCTACCATATATAGGTTGAACCTAACTAACCACGGATTTTTAATCTGCGGATATGGCTCAACACGGGTCTACCAGACCGTGTTAAGCCAAATTTGGCTCAGCCTCAGGCCTCCAAGAGTGACCAGAGCTGGGCTCCAGTTGCTTCTGGAGGCTCTTCTAAAGCCTGCCAAGGCTGCTTGTGTCTGAGCATGGCCTCTGCGGGCCTCAATGTGGCCATTAAAGCAAAAAAAAAAAAACTCAACTTCTGCTTTTGCCAAAAAACAAAGTTGCTTTTTTTGCCATAATAATAATAATAATAATAATAATAATAATAATAATAATAATAATACTTGTATTTATATACCGCCTTTCTTAGGTCACCAGATTTCTCTAATGACTATAACTCAAGGCGGTTTACATAGGCAGACTTTATTCAGAAACCCGAAGGTTTTTACAATTTTTTACAGTAACGTTCTATCTTCCAAGAACTACATACATACAGATGGATCTTTCTGGATTTAGTCCTTCTTTCTGGCCACCTGTTTGTCTTCTTGCTGGCTGATAAGCGGCTTCCCTGCTCCCACCAGAGAAGCAGCTGACTTCGGCACAACTCCCCCTCACACAAGGCAGCCGGAGACAGCTCAGCTGTTAATTAGTCGCAATTTACAAGGTCTGCAACTCACAGAGACTTCCAGTAGTCCCGAACTGGCAACCTTCAGCTCTTGTCTTCAGGCAAACGGAGGCATTAACCCTCTTGACTAAATTTAACTGCCATTCTGCGGCCTATGAAGGCACATGGCCTCAGAAAGCCCCCCCAGACATGACAGGAGCAGTGTTCTGGTTGGGTTTGGAGGGGGGTGAAAGGTTTAATTACCCATGGATTTTTTATCCACAAAGGTTCCGGGAACACAACCCTTGCGGATAACAAGGCCCTATCTTTACGGATAAAATCTTCCTATGATGCTTGGGCAGTGCCAACCGTCTCCTATCCCCACATGATATTCATTTTCTCTCTCTCTCTCTTAAAGCGATCTAAAATTGTGATATCACCACACCTTGTGGGTGAGATATTTTATTTCAAACGATAGGAAAGTCCATGTAGAATCTGATAATCTTGTCTGATAATCTGCAGGTCTTGGGATGGGCTGAGGCAGGCTTTCAAGTATATGTGGGCTATAAATACCCATGTAGGTTCTTTGGTTTGAATCATATGGATAACAAAATGTAAAGCTTGCTTCTCCCACTGTCAGCTTGTTTCTCCCACCTTCAGTGCTTGTTTCAAGGATCAGGTTCACTCTATTTTTCAGAACACCTTCCTAACGCTGAGGGCAAAAAGGTGTGCGTGCCATTTTTTCTTATAGTCTTTCTTTCCTGTATTTGCTCCTGTTAACCTAATAAGCTCTGAATGTCCCCTTAAAAGATGCATAAATCAGTTGCAAAATTGTGCAAATTGGCCTTGTCTCCCGTGGTCCCCTGGAGCTTGCATTAGCTGTGGCTCGTGTATTTCTATGTAATATGAAAACCACATAATAGCTGTATCTGGAAAAGTCTCTTGTAAAAAGCATCTCAAGGCAAGTTAGAGTTATCAAATGTATTTTGAACATCTTTGAACTGCTTAACAACATTTCCTCTTGAGCTGCCGCACAGATCCCCTTTGTTTGCTGGGCAGCAGAAGCTCCTAGGTTTGCATGGTGATGTAATCGCTGGACTTTCAGGAATGCCAGGCTCTGAACTACATGGAGCTTGGCTTTGGTGGACTTGGAGCTGCACAGCTTAAAAGGAATAGTTCTTCTGAAATGTTCTCATGCTTGTCTCCTGTCTTCCAGAAATCCAAGAAACCGAAGGCAGCAGAGACCGTTGTGAAATCTGATGCTGTTGAAGGTAAGAGTGTTCTCATGTGAGGCTGCACTAATAGGTCTTTCCAAGTCATGATTAGTGTTAGATACACCTATAATTTAGGGCGCAATCCTAACCTATGCTGGAATGGGCAGGCCAACTGGTGTGCGCTGTATCCAATGCTGGCTGGAGCTTCCACAGGGCAAGGGCACATACATCCTCTTACCCTTGGGTAAGCGCAAGCTGCACCGATGAGCCTGCTCAGATCTGTGCCCACTATTTCTAAGGCACAAATCTGAGCACACTGCACAGTCTGAATCGGGGCCACATGGGCCGGGGACTGGGGGTTGGATGCAGCGTAATGGCCACATCCAGCCCCCTCCCCGGGCCCCCCAGCCCGCCAGAACGCCCTGCCCCATTCCACCCCCCCCTGCTCACCTCCCCCTGCACTCACTGAACTCTGCTGGCACAGGGGGGTCTTACCAGTGGCTCGCTCCAGCACAACCCTGTCAACGCAGGTGCCTGCATCAACACAGTGTGCCTTGTGCTGGAATGGCATGTGTGCAGCAGCGCTCGGCCAGCGCAAGTGGCTTGTGTCGGCCGAAGGCAGGGGTTGGAGTGCCCTGCCCAACAAATAACTTGAAAACCTAGTGCTCCACCTCTATATCTGTCAAATACAAGTGCATTCTTTAAGCAGTAATAATAATAAACTGTGTGTGTATGTGTGATTTTTTTTTAAAGGTTTACAAAGCAGTTTACAGGGATTTTTTTTTTACTTGTGTGTATGCACACACACAAGGCAATTTTACTTCCTGCCATCACAGCTAAGTTTTTTTAAAAGTTACTTTTAGGGTAGGCAGAAATGAACTGTCCCATTGAAGCAAGTTTGTGCATTCTAACAGAATGTGGCCCTTGTGATCCTGTTTCCAGTGGTTCTTCTGGAAGGAGAGCCATCAGGAGGAGGATCCCTACTCCTTATCTCCATTGCCATATGACACTTCTTCAAAACAGGAGAGGTGTGGGGAGGCTCAGGATTCTCCCACCATGCCAGTGTGTGTCACGCATAGGCGCGTCCCCCTGTTCGCTCTGGAACATTTCCGTCGGCGGAGTTCTATCCTTGGAACGTTGTGTGGCCCGGCATTCTAAAGCCTAAGGACTTTCGTGTTTGGCTAGTTTTGAAATGCGGGGTAAAGGTGGTTGTAGGAGAACAGAAGCAAAAGAGAATCACTGCTGTTGTGGCCACTGCCTCCACCTCCCTGCTCCTCTGTTGCCTGATGCTTCTTCAAAGCAGGCCATGTACAGAAGATCTTGGGAGTGAAAGGTCTTTTGCTTTCCTCCTCCCTGCCCAATCAGTTTTGCAGAAGCCCTGGGCAATTGAGTAGGTAGGGAGGGGAAGGCAGCATCAATGGCAGCATCAGAAGGCAGCATCAGTGGCAGTGGATTTGGTGGCAGTGGATTTGGGGTCCTGCGTCAGGGCATTGATCTGGTTTTGTAGTAGACCTGTCCGTTTAGATCCACTATGAAAAACCAAAACAAACAAGAGAGACTTTTTCAGGTGGATTGCATAAAGGACAAATGCAATTGGAGTGGAAATCCCTTGTGCTTTAGACTCAGATTTGATACGACACTGACAGAAAAGACAACCATCTGTTTATCTCCACACAGCACAAGCTAGCAGAGCTTAGTGCTTTGTGTCTTGTCTTGATAGCTGCATGGTCTGCATTTTCCCACACTGTGATATCTGTGCAATAAATATCTGTGGGCTCCGTGAATGCCCAGAGCTTTTTTTAGAATCTCCTGGAGTGAAGTCTCAAGATTTTTGGAGTGCTTGCCTTCTCCTTTAGTCCTCTGTCAGTCATAGTAGTACCTTGATTTGTTTCCAAGTAAGAATGTTTCCCCTTCTCTTCTTTTGTTTCTTTTTTCTTCTCTCTTCCCTACTCTGTACTTGTATTCCTACTTTTCCTTTCTCTGTTTGCAATTTTATTTCCTTCATGATTTTGGTGGGCATCTTCGTGTCTCTTGCCTGCTGGAGGAAAGAGAACATAGAATGTCACAATGAGTTCTGCAAGACCCTGAGTTAGGGCATAATTGCCATGTTTAGCAAAACCGCGTGACCATTGTCGTATCCAGTTTGCCTCTGTCTCAGAATAGTATTGTTTGTTTAGACCAGGGATCTCCAAATATTTTAACTGGAGGACTGCATCAAATATCTGGCACAGTGTCGAGGGCCAGAAAAATAGGTTTTAAGTTAACTACATTAGAGATGGAACTTAGACAAATGAATGAATGGGCTCAAAGTTACAGGATTCCCCCCCAGCTCCAACGCACACCACAGAAATATAGCACACACTTTAATGGACTCCCATTCCCCCACCCCACAAGCAGCCGACTTGAAATGAATTGGAATAAATATCTCAGAACCAGCACAGGAAAGGAAACACCCAGAGCATGGTCTGAGGGCCGAGGAAGCCTCCTTAACCCTCATAAATCCATCTGATGTCTTCAGAGGGCCTAAAACGTCACCTCCGGGTCTTTGGGGAAACCAGGAAGTGACTATTTTTGACTTTCCGGAGGCATTTGGAGGACCAGGAGGCTGCACATGGCCTTCCTGGTCCTCAGAACACAATTGGAGCACAGCTTGGAGGTTGCAGCCAGTGCCAGCAAGTTCAGAAGGGCCAGAGACTTATAGGCAGCGGCATCATGCAGCCGGAACGCTGGGCGGAAGGAACGGGTGAGCAGCAGCCCGCCCGTTGCGTACTGCTCCGTTTTGCCGTCTTCCCTGCCCCATGGGGCAGGGAAGATGGTGAAACGGAGCGGTACACAACGGGCGGGCTGCCGCTCACCCGTTTCTTCCGCCCAGCGTTCTGGCTGCATGATGCCGCTGCTTATAGGGGACCAGAGACCTGCCGCAGGCCAAGGTCCAAGGGCCGACTCTGGCCCCCCGGGCCAGGGTTTGGAGACCCTTGGTTTAGACCTACTGAGTAAGAGCTTTTCCATTTATTTTAGCAGACTTTTGATTGCATCTTTCTTCTGTATTTTTCATGTCTTCCTCATTTGCTTGTGTGTTTTGTATTAAGATTTGCCTGGACCATCTCAAGTGAAAACCGAAAAGGATGCCACAAGCAATAATTCTGGCGAAAAGAGGACCATTGCTTTCTGTAAAGGGGCAGGTTGGTGTACGCGTCCCATTGCAATTCCATATGTTGTTTGCCCCACATTCATAATACAGTGAACAATCCCTTGTTAACCCCTTCCAGCCAAACGTTCATCCAGAACTCCGCTGTGGGCTGGTGCAGGCATAATGCAGCCCACCAAACCTGAAGGGATCGGAATGGGCCATAAAACGGCAGGCTTCTCAGCCACTTCTGCCTGTCGTGATTCTGACTTCCTTCAATGGGCTTTAAACATAGTTAAGCATTATCACGCTGACCCCCACCGTAAAATTCTATTTTTTAACTAACATTTGACAGATGAGTTTGAAGTTCGCTGGCTGGCTGGGCCTGGGTTCTTGTGGATCAGCTCCGAGTGTTGCCTGGCTCCCTTGTTTCCAGCATGATCAGACTGCGTAACCCCCAAGAGCCTGGAAATAAAGAGCAGGGTTTGGGGATTTCCCCCCCTACTTGCCTTGAGCGTTGCTTTGTGTCTAGGGCAGTGGTTCTCCAACCTTTTAGCCTGGGACCCACTTTTTAGAATGACAGTCTGTCTGCAACCCACCAGACTGGCCAAAAGTACCAAGATTATTATGCCAGAGCCGGCTGCTTTCCTGAAAATGCAGCAATAAGTTTGCTAAACGGCTGAGCAATAATCAAAGTGAATCAAAAAGAAAAAAGCCTATTTACAGCCTTGGCACAAGCAGAACCACCAGAGAGCCCTCCCCTTTTCCAGCATCCCATCTTCCCCTGTTTTCAATATGTCTGCTCTCAGTGCTTCGCAGCCCACCTGAAATTGGTTCACAACCACTGGCGGGTCCCGACCCGCAGTTTGAGAGCCACTGAGTTAGAGCATTGCCCCATCTAATTCAGTATTGCCCATATTGAATAGCAGAAAGTCCCACAGTTTGGGAACTACTGGTCTAGGGTTTGGATTTTTTAATGGGGATGGGGGAACCATTTCTATTTTTGTATGACTTCTAGAGCTTCATGAAAACTTCTCCCATGCTAAATACTTTCAACTGTTGTCTGAACCAGTTCAGAAATTTTATCTGGCTATCCATAAGTACACAACACATGCAGTTGTGCAGGTAGAGTTTGGCCACTAACTCTTGTTTCTTTGGTAGCAGTTGGTGAAAGTGCCGAGTCTGGAAAGGGCAGCAAAAATGGACCTGTCCCCCCCAAGCGATCCATTGCAAAGACCGAGGAAAAATCAGAGGCATACAAATCTATTTTTACTTCCCACAGCTCAGCCAAGCGCTCTAAAGAGGAATCTTCTAACTGGATCACTCACACCGCTTACTATTTCTGAATCAAAAACTGGTCTGAAGTTCTTTTCCACAACTCTGTTGTTCCTTTTTCAAGCAAATCTTTGTCACCCAATATTATTTAGCTTTGCAAGAGATTTCTCAACTGAAGAATAGCAAATGTATTTGTGTACCATAGAATTGTGGTTCCTAATAAAGGCAGTTAATGGAAACTGGCTTTGTTTTTAAATGAGAAGTGATTTGAACTAGGACTTAACTTTTAGCATCACCCATATATTACTCTTGTTTTGCGACTAATGTACTACTCTGGGAATTTCACTGTTCCTGATCATTTTGAATTACTGGGAGACCTGTATCCTGTTCATGCAAGAACCAGAACCGACCCCCACCCAGGCTGCATGGGCACCAGTTAGAACATGGCAAGCATGATGTCTGCCAGCCCCACTTTGAAGGCACATTGTAGGCTGGGGATCTAGAAAAGTAAGGTCGGCGTTTCCCCTCCCCAGCATTCCCCCTCCTTCCTGCCCAATTCTTCTGTTGGATTTGTTACAGCTCTGCATAACTGGGTCAAGATGCAACCAGGGAAGGCACCAGCTAAGTGAACAAATTATGCCATCCCCATTCTCAAGTGCAACGCGACTTCAGAGCTTCCTGGGATTTTGCAACAGATGCAAGGTTTTTGCAGAGGCAGCAGGCAAATGTGCAAGAGGGCAGCAGGGCGAGGAACAGCTTGGCAAGCTCTATCCCGGCATGCCTGTTCAAAACGAGCATGCCTCTGACCACATTTTTCAGTGCGATATGGCCAAGTATTTAATTTTAACTTTCTTCTTGTACTTAGTCAAGAAAATGGCAATCTTCTGTAATTTTATAACATCCTTGCTGATAAAAATGCAATGATACATAGTGTGGCCTCTCATAAATTGCTGTCTGGTTTAAGAACTATCCTAGCAATGTGCTTTTGCTTGCTTCTTATCTGGGAAGTTTTGCTGATGTCGAAATAAAGTTTCTGTTCTTCGTATTCAGTTACGGGAGGGCAGTCTGAACTGAGAAGCTCTTCCTTCTAGTTCTTCCAGTTCTTCTAATTCTTCCATGACAGAAGAATTAAAGGAAGCCCCCACGCCAGGCAAAACAAGTGAAAAGACTTGTCTTCACATGACATATAAAAGTTGATAGAGTAGGTACTGGATGAGTGCCCTTGGTGAGAGCACTCCCCAGTTGCATTGCAACCCCTGAAAAGGCTTCATCTGCCGTCACCACCAAACTCATCTCAGCTGCTTTCAGCACCCAGGACAGGGCCCTGGGCTTTTGGGTAGCTTCACAAAGATTCACTAATGCTACCATTTTGTGGTTGCCACTTGGGGACCAGGCTTTCAGTGATGATGGAAGTTGGCTTTTCTTTTTACACATGCAAGCCATCACTTGAATTTGCAGACATTAGCAGCGCAATCCTATACCCCCCCCCAGCACCGGCGCCGCGCTCTTGCGCCGGCCAAACGCTGTCGCGAATGTGCCGTAAAGTGCTTCCGTGTCAGCGCTATGGTGCTCGGCCGGTGCAAGCGTCAGCACTCGGGCGCTGGCGCAACCGTCGGCAGCACCGGCTGTGCGCCAATCAAGCGCCAGCATTGCTCGGTCGGAGCAGGGTCTCCGCAAGGGCATTCCAAAGGCGTAACTGGGCAGCGCAGTGGGCGGAGACAGCGGTTATGATGCGGTTGTGACACAGGATGGCCGTAGTGCCATATCCTGAGGCCAGTTCTCGGCCAGGGCAGCCCCGATTCAGGCCGCTCCCGTGCACGTTCCTCTGCGCCTGCTATTTTGCTGGTGCAGATCCGAGCAGGCCCATAGGGGTGACTGGGGCTTACGCAGGTGCAAGGGGAAAACCTCCCCTCGTCCTTCATGCTGCTGCTGCCGCCTCCAAATGGGCCTTTGGGTATGGCCCTGCTATGTCGGCCTTACCAGGCTGGCATAAGGTTGGATTGCGCTCTATGTGTTTGCGTGGGCTCATGCATGCCTGTCACACACGCTCACACTTCATGCCTGCGAGTTCAAGTGAGGGCTTGGCTGTGTGGAAAAAAGTCCTCACAGATCAAGCACAACAGAAAACATGCTTCAGATAAGGCAGTTTACAGAAGCAGATCTCTGGCTTCTACCAGTTGTTTAAGCACAGGAACAACTGCAGCTTCTCCCCCTTCCTCCCACATAAGGCTTCTGAAAAGAATAAAGTTGGAGGCGGGGGTTGAAGAGTGGGTTTTGGTGTAAAATGCTGTGAACTCAGTTCTGGTACAGAAAACAAATTCCTGTACCAAGTCTGTGCTGTTAACACATGGGCAATTTTTCCCACCCATGGTTGCTGATTATATCAGCCAGAGCAGTTTTGCCTTTTTTTAATAGGCATAATGATTAGTCAGGTTTTCCACATTGGGGTTATGTCATGAAATGTGCATAAAATTTCTCATCTTCTAAGGTGTTAAGATAAAGAGCTTCTTTTAGGTTATTCAGAAACATTAGATAGTTTGAGCCCAGATCAAAACATTGTGAGTTATTTTTCACCAACGAAGTATTCTGCGGCTGCCCTAGAATGTCTGACATATATTTCTTCTTCTTTCCCTTCCACAATTACCCTAAGAACATAAGAGCCCTGCTGGATCAGGCCAAAGGCCCATCTAGTCCAGCTTCCTGTATCTCACAGCGGCCCACCAGGTGCCCCAGGGAGGCAGGAGACTACAAGATGCTTGCATCCTGTTGCCACTCCCTTGCACCCGGTACCAGTAGCCCACCACCTTTGTAAGGAGGTTGCACAATCCATCATTGCCTATAGCCCACGATGGACCTTTCCTCCAGAAATACGTCCAATCCCCTCTTAAAGGCATCAAGACCAGATGCCATCACCACCTCCTGTGGCAAAGAGCCACAGATTAACTAGCCGCTGAGTAAAAAAGTACTTCCTTTTATCAGTTTTAACTCTCCCAACCCTCAGTTTTAGCGGATGCCCCCTACCCTGGTTCTGGTGTTTTGAGAGAGGGAAAAGAACATCCCTCTATCGACTTTATCCCTTCCATGCATAATTTTGTATGTCTCAATCATGTCCCCCCTCAGGCGCCTTTTTTCTAGACTGAAGAGCCCCAAACGCTGCAGTCTTTCTTCATAAGGGAGGTGCCCCAGCCCCGTAATCATTTTTGTCACTCTCTTCTGCACCTTTTCCAGCTCCACTATGTCCTTTTTGAGATGCGGTGACCATAACTGCACACAATATTCCAGGTGCGGCCTTACCATCGATTTGTACAATGGCATGATAATATCGGCTGTTTTATTCTCAACCCCCTTTTTTAATGACCCCAAGCATGGAATTGGCCTTCTTAATTGCTGCCGCACACTGGGTCGATACCTTCATTGAATTGTCCACCAGCACCCCAAGATCTCTCTCCTGAGCTGTCACAGACAGCTCAGAACCCATTAGCCTATAGGTGAAGTTTTGGTTTTTTGCCCCAATGTGCATCACTTTACATTTGTCTATGTTGAAACACATTGCCATTTGGCTGCCCATTCCCCCAACTTGGAGAGATCCTTCTGGAGTTCTTCACAATCCTTTCTGGTTTTCACCACCCGGAAATTTTTTGTGTCATCTGCAAACTTGGCCACCTCGCTGCTTATCCCTGTCTCCAGGTCATTCATGAATAAGTTGAAAAGCACGGGCCCCAAGACAGATCCCTGGGGCACTCCACTTTTCACCTCTCTCCATTGTGAAAATTGCCCATTGACCCCCACTCTCTGTTTTCTGGCCCTCAACCAGTTCTGGATCCATAAGAGAACCTGCCCTCTTATTCCCTGACTGTGAAGTTTCTTCAGCAGCCTTTGGTGGGGGACTGTGTCAAATGCCTTCTGGAAATCCAGGTATATGATATCCACAGGTTCACCCACATCCACGTGCCTGTTGACCTTTTCAAAGAATTCCAAAAGGTTTGTGAGGCAAGACTTACCCTCACAGAAGCCATGCTGACTTTCCTTTAGCAGTACTTGTTCCTCTACGTGTTTTAGGATTTTATCTTTGATGAGGCTTTCCACCATCTTACCCCGAACAGACGTTAGGCTGACCGGCCTGTAGTTTCCAGGGTCCCCCCTTCTCCCTTTTTTAAAGATTGGCGTGACATTGGCTGTCCTCCAATCCTCTGGCACCATGGCCATTTGAAGGGACAAGTTGCATACTCTAGTTAAGAGGTCAGCAACTTCGTTGTTTAGTTCCTTAATTACTCTTGGGTGTTTACCCTGTTTAGTTTTTACATGTTTCCTAGTAAAAGGCTCAGTATGGCAGCCCAATTCACAGCATAGTTGTGTTTTATTTATCTGAAGAATTTATACCGCGCCTTTCCCATGCCAAAGCAAATGCCCAAAGTGGCTTACAGAGAACAAAGAAAGTTCAATGTAACCACAATAAGTAAAACAAGGATTAAAGAAAACAACATTAAACATTAACGGGAACAATGAGAGTAACAAGAATAAAATTAGACCCAATTCTCCATATCAAGTCGTTTCGGGGGAGCGAAAAACATTTGACCGAGGAGTGAGCAAAACTATGACGCTATACCAGAGGGAAGACAGCCAGGCAATCATCCAAAGGCCAGACGAAATAGGTATGATTTGAGCCCTCTTGAAAGGTCATGAGGGAGTGTGTAGTTCTTAGTTCTTCTGGTAGGGAATTCCATATTTGTGGAGCCGTTACAGAGAAGGCTCGTCCCCGAGCTGCCATCCCTTTAACTTGGGACAGAGGGGGCACTTGAAGGAGAGCCCCTTTAGATGACCTAAGAGGGCGAACTGGTATGTATGGGAGAAGGCGGTCCTTTAGGTAGGCTGGGCCTAAGTCATGAAGGGCCTTAAAGGTCAGTACCATCATCTTGCGATCGGAAGTGAATGGGCAGCCACTGCAGCTGCTGAAGGAGTGGTCCTACTGAGTCAAACCATCTAGCCCCTGTAACCACCCGGGCTACTGCATTTTGTACTAGCTGTAGCCTTCAAACAGTTCTCGAGGGAACTGTTCTCAAGGGAAACTTCAAGGTGTTTTGACAATATCTTCCGAGTTTTTGCAAAGAACATGTTTTTCTTACTGAAATAGTGGTTTAAAGTATGTTTTATAGCCTGACTTACTATGTTTGGCTAGCAGTTTATTTTAAAATTTTGTACCCTGTTGCGTGCCATCCTATTTCAGGATGCTCAGAGCAGCTAGGATGCTTCTCAAGCTCGGTTTATCTCAAGCTTAGCGGCACTGACTTGTCAGAAGACTTTAGGCACAGTTCCTTTCAGTAAAGCTAAGGGCATAATCCTAACCTGGAGTTAGGCCAGCAAAGTTTGACCAGCACAAGGGCCACTGTAAAGCGTGTTTGGACCTCCTGCCGAGTCAGGGAGGATGGCACATGTCCACATGCTGGCCTCTCTGACTCCAAGAGTGGTCCAAACATACTTCATGGTGTCCCTTGTGCTGGTCTAACTGTGCCGGCCTAACTCCAGGTTAGGATTGCGCCCTAAGTGTTAAACAACTGGCAACAGCCTTTGTGGCATATTGCTCAGTGATGTGAGCTGGGCCCAGGGAGACGAGTTCAAGTCCCCACACAATTATGTAGCTCACTGGGTGAAATTGGACTGGTCACTACATAGGCTAAGTTGCCTCATAGTGTTGTTGTATGGATAGAATGGGAGAAAGAACTGTGTATGCCACTCCAAGCTGCTTGCCGAATAAAAATGTAATTATAAAGTCTTTGGACCAAATCTGTGACCTCATATTTCCCTGCAATTTAGCTGGTCAGTTACCTACCACCAGCATGCATGAAAGGCTTGTGGAGAAAAGCAGTTCTGAGACTTCTTGTGGGTCATCTTGAGAGTCATCCTGACTCTCTTACTCTCCACCCCCTCCAAGTAGACATGGTCAGTTTCCCCTGCTAACTGGGAAAGAGGCACTTTTTCAAGTGGTGTCCTCTTACATTTAGCAGGGGGAGAGCAACCGTCCCTCTTCACCGCAGCAGTGTCTTTTCTAGTGCCTGCTGGTGGTGGTGGTCTGCATTTATTTATTTTTTAGATTGTTAGCCCTTTTGGGACAGGGAGCCATTTAACTTTATTTTTTTGCCTGTAAACCACTTTGTTAACTTTTTCTTGAAAAGCGATATATGAATACTGCTTGCTTGCTTGCTTGCTTTGACCCTGATCAGAACTATGACACAGAGAGGCAGTAATTCTTCTTCCCTGTGCTGATTTTCCATTGAAAATCACTTCCCCCCTCCTATTTGCTTTTCAGGGTAGCTATTTGCTGCAGATTGTCACTTTTGGTGGCCGATAATAGCAGTGGGAGAGGGACATTTTCAAACAATTTTGCAAAGCTCAAATCTCCTCCCTTGTGGTCCAAATCTGGATTGAGACCCATGTAGTTGTTAAGAACAGACATTTGCAATCTTAAACACGCCTCTTCATAATATGCTTAAAAGTAATGTGTGGTTTGGCCCTTAACCACACATATTAGAGCCGTAAGATAATTGTGGGTTTTTCGGAAAGATGTCAAACACAGAATCAGCCTCACACCAGGCGCACTCTCTGAATTCTCTTGGTTGCATTCCAGCCCAATGGGCCTTAAATATGTAAAATGGCTTGGATCTGACTTGCTGCCAGCATTGATTACAATATTTTTCTTAAACCTTCAGATTAGTAGGAGAGTAGAGGTGCTTATCATATTCATTCAGTGTCTAAAATCCATGAAAATCATAAGTCAAGGTGGTCTTAAGTTCCCTGCCATGTAAGTAGTAAAGGCTTTTCAGTCTTGTATATTGTGCTGGCTTTACAAATCAGACTCCTTGTGCCTACTTTTTGTCTTGGAGCCCATTATAATCAATGGGGCTTACTTCCAGGTAAGTAACAGGAGACCCAAAGCCCATTGCACTGCCGACCCTCTCTGCTTATTAAGTTGTTTGGAGACTTCTGCAAAACTGAAAAGGATCTCCACTGTAGCACAAGAAAAACGTTTTCCTCTTTTTAACATTCTTAGCTAGGTTATAGGTTTGGCATTGTTCTTTTATATATGAATGTTAGGAGGCTGACCACAGGCAGTAGGGGCTAGTAGTTAGCACTCAGCACACTACTTCCTATAGGGTTTTTTTTTTTTGTAATATTTTTCCAAAATTACTTGATTAAAATAGCAAATTACAGTGTTGTGCTTTTATCCAAATTTTTATTGCAAATTGTACAAAAAGTGCAATAAAGAAAGCTGAATGGCTCTACAAAGGCAAGCAACACACTCCAGCCTGAAATGACCTGCTCAAAAGTTCCCGAGCAGCACTCTGGTTGCTGCTTGGAGCATCAAGAAACTGCTACTTAATACTTTTACATTCCATTAAAGTCGCCCCAGCATGCACTGTGAACTATGAACATGCGCATTCATGCAAGTTTAAGCAAGCTTCCTCCTGTTCCTGCCACTCCTCCTCCTGATCCCTTACTGAAAACTATATGTGAATTCCTCAAGCCTCTGTCAAAAATGTTGTTATTTTTGTGAAATAGATCTAAATTTGTGTCAAACGCTATCACAAATAAGCAAAAGCTGTTTTTTTACGTTTTGACCTAAATTTCGTTTAATGTTGCGTTTTCAGTAGAAATTATCATTATTTAGCGTTCTGTGTTGATCCTCCTCAAAAAACCGTCCCTCCCTATTCCCCACCAATTTACTGGATCAGCAGTTGAATGGGGTGGGGAGAATTGATAGCTGCATCCTGCCACTGCTTCAGGCTGGGGCAGCTAGACAAAGGGAGGCCATCTGAGCCAAGAACATAGAACCCAGGTTTCTTTAAAACCAAATAGCAGAAGCACTCGCAAGTTATCATACATGGCAACCCACTGAATTACCAATGAATCTGAAATAAGCAAGCAAGAAGTCAAAATATTATGTTTAAAAAAAAAAAACCCCAAAAGGGCCATTCAGGCCAGTAAAATGAGGAAAGCATGGATGAAAGCACAACAAGTGGCTTGGTGAAGAATGCCTGGATTCACTGAGTGGCCACAAAGACAAAATAGGATGCAGTAGTTGGTAATTCCCAGCAGAGGGAGTGGGAGGAAAACATACAAAACTCCAGCAGGCTCCACTGGTGATGGTGGCAGGTTGGCTTGGGATATAAAGAACATAAAATTCCCTATGTGTGTGTAGCTAGAAATATAGCTCCTATTGCGAGCTACTTCCTTTGCCCCTTGAATGCTGAATTATGAGGGAGTAAGTGCACATGCCTTACACAAACCAGCAGCTGGTTCCAACAGCAGACTGGCAAAAGACACAGCAAACATCTTGTGCTTGAACTTAAACCCAGGTATGATGACATCATTGGCCCATTTGATGGGTTGATGGGAAACCACCAGGCTGTTCCATCTCATCCCTTTACCTAGACTGGTGGTCTTGCCTGTCCAATCAGTGGGTACATGCCAAATTCAGCCAGAGAATTGCCTAGCGCTCTTGCCTTCATTGGATTGCAAACAGAGCAATCTGTCTCTGCAATGATTTCTGTGCATGGGGTTTCTTTTTTTTGTGGGGGGGGGGATTCTTTCAAACAAAGAATCTCAGAGGAGTAACTAGGATGCCAGGCAGTTTTTTTAGTATTCTACAGCATCTCAAGGCACCAGTTGCTGTAAGTGTAATTTAAAATGAACTGTAATGTACTTGGCCAGAGAGGTTGCAGGCCTCAACTGAAAAGGGTGCTGCTTGCAAATACAAAGCCTCGACAAGTTAAGAACTAGAAGCTATTTCATTAAGACCAGCGGCATCATTCAGCCGGAACGCTGGGCGGGAGGAACGGGTGAGCGGCAGCCTGCCCGTTGCGTACCGCTCCGTTTCGCCATCTTCCTCGCCCATGGAGAGGTACGCAACGGGCGGGCTGCCGCTCACCCGTTCCTCCCGCCCAGCGTTCTGGCTGAATGATGCCGCTGATTAAGACCGTAATCCTAACCTGAAGTTAGGCTGGCACATTCAGGCCAGTAAAATTTGGCCTGCACAACGGCCCACGAAAAGTGCATTTCCAGGCACTGCACTTTGGCATCACAACCACTCTTCTTGGTGAGTTGGGGGCCCTCTGGGGAGAGTGGAGGGGGGCGCAGGAATGCCCTGCCCCGGGCCCCATTGCTCCTAGAGTTATCCCCGCTCAGGAAGCATACAAGACAATAAGATGATTGCATCCTGTTGCCACTCTCTTGCACCTGGCATTGTGAAGGAGCCTACTTCAAAAATAAGGAGGTTGCACCACCCATCGTGGCCACTTTTCCTCCAGAAATCTGTCCAATCCCCTCTTCAAAGCAATAACACTACAAAAGTAGTGTTATTTTTTGTAAAATCTATCTAAATTTGTGTCAAACTCTGTCAAAAATAAGCAAAAGCTGTGTTTTTTTGTGTTTTGACCTAAATTTCATTTTATGTAGCATTTTCAGTAGAAATTCTCATTATTCAGCATTCTGTGTTGATCACCGAGAAAAAAAAAACCATCCCTACCAATAGGGGCCTTTTAATCTCTTTTTAGAGAGGGAAAGAGCTTAGTTTGTAGCAGGAACTTCAACTTCCAAGGTCTTGGAACAAATAACATGAATGAATGAATGAATGAATGAATGAATGAACAGTTAGGTTTACATTACAATTTTTTCCCCGTTCCTGCTGAGGTCCGCAAAACCTTCAAGCCCACTGATCCCCCCCACGGGATCCCTGCTATAGCTTACCAAATTTAACATTGACGAAAAGAATGCCAGCTGGACTTCGATGGTGATTCCAGAAAAGATATTTGTTGCAATACAATAAAGACGCAACAGGTCGCAAATCACGTGTGCAAAAGGCACCCTAATTGCGTGCCAAATTGAAAGAAACAGGTATCTTTATACATTCATATACGCAAACAAGGAGAAAAATTAAAGAACCAGTCAAATTCATTTATCTATTCCTACTTTGATTATTGGCTACCAGGGGGGCTTCGGGACTTCTGATTGGTCCCAAGGGGTTTGAGGAACTCCGCAGGTCATGCCCTCTTCCCCCCCCCCGAGGGGCGCTCTGAGGAGTTGGCTAATCTTGAAGCCACAAAAGATTGGGGAAGTGGAGGGTTGCTTAGACACAAGGGACCATGGAGGTAGAATAACAGGAGGTGGCATGACGTCATTTTCTTGAAGCCACATGGGTATACCAATATGGTTGACTCAGATCATTGCCGCCAAGGAGGATTGCCGCGAATTCACGAATAAAAATCTCCCTGTACCTGTGGAAAAGTTAATCTCAACGTCTTTAATCATGCCTGCGTGTTCTGCATACGGGTGTGCGAATCGCTGTACGAAAAATGGGATTTAATTTCCACGGAAAGATTCATGTATTCACATTACATCGGTTCAATAAAACTACAATTCACTGAAACAGTGAGTGCATTATTTTTGAAGCTGTGTAATTTCTTGTTGTTCCTAGCAATCTTATTCACCATTTTCAGACACCCTGTTAATGATCTAGAAGGTAAAAAATATATATTTCCCCCCTCCTTTTTTCCCCCTTCCCGTTTACACTTTTTTCCCCACCTTCCAATTTCTACTGTAATATTTTTGAAATTCTGAACATTAACAGAATTTGTTTTTTTTTGGGGGGGGGGAGTGTAGAAGTTTAAAAAAAACTCTTAATAGTCTAGAAGTAAAAAACAATTACTCTCATATTGACAACAACTTATGGTATGAAGAGATTTTAATGAAATTTTCCTATATATTTATCTAATTTTTGCCCACCCTCCCCTTTTTTTCTTTCCTTCCTGCTCGCACTTTATTTTTCCGCCTTTCATTTTCTACTGTAATATTTATGAAATTCTGAACATTATCATAATTTTTTTAATGGGGCATGGCCATTTTATTTTTGCTTGTGTAGATTTCAAAAAATAAGTCTGTCAAAACAGTGCAATCTGAGTTTCAATAGACAGCAAGTAGCATTTCGTCAGGTATGTTCAGTAATATAATTATGAGGAATTTAACCTTGTAATTGCATATTAAATCATAATAAGGTTACCAATAATGTTTCTACACGATCACGTTTTTATTTTCGTAAGTTTTTATTTAAAGAGTAAACTATTAAATCCTAAACAGTACGAGCAAAGCAATTTGAAATGCTTGGAATGAGGATTGTTTTGAGTATACCAACATGGCTGCTAAGCCCGCCACCTGGCTTCACTTCACTAGCATTACTTCTTAAGGCATGCCACCTCCTGTTATTCTACCTCCATGCAAGGGACAAAGGGGTTTGATGTGGTTTCAGGGGGCTTGATTGAGTTTGAGTGGCAAGGGACAAAGGCATGGGGTCAGGGAAGGGCAAAAGGCAGTCACATTTTACAAGACAAGAAGAGCATTTCATATACACAATCAAGGTATCATGCAAATGCCTTTGGCTGAGACCAAAGGTGTTGGCGCCGACGACGTGACCCAAGGATCTGACTCAATGGCTGTGGCACACTCCCTGAGGGAGCCGGCATCCATCTTGTCCACTGGCGGCCATTTTGTGTCATCCCCTACACAGTCTGCATAAGCACGAAGCCCGGCATGACAGTTCTCCCTCAGAAAGCCTGTTTCCTATTCACAAAATGCATCCCCCATTCACAAAAACACAGTTTTCATGCATAAAACCCTGTTCATAAAGTTGGCCTCCCCTTTAAGGGGAGACTTTGACAGTTCGCGAGTTTGACAGTTCGCTCAAACCACGTGGCCGGGAAAGACCTGGCTGCCTCAGAGTTTGACAGCTGGTAAGCGGTGCTTTCGAGGAACGCCTCGGGAGTTTGACAGCTCTGTCGGCCCACATGGTTGGAGTTCCTCGGGTGGTGGTTCGTCATCCTGGGCTGAACTCCAGGCCGGCTCGTTGACTTGCAGTTAGCTGTTTATATAAGGCGTGGGCCGGGGTCAGACCGCAGGTCAAGAGGTGTTTTAATCCTTCGATTGCCGGCTCGAGTGCTCGAGCTGGCCGGCTGGGGCTGCAGCAGCGCGAGTTCGAATCCCAGGTTCCTGTGTTTTGTAAAGGGTCAAAAATGGTCAGCGGGGGATCCGGGGGTGTCTCGGCCATGAGTTCAATTCTCGCCAAGGCTCAGTTTTCCAGAGTTTATTTTATTTCATTGTTTAGCTTGGCTGGGCTGTGTGCTCGCAGCCGGGTAGGCGAAGCATGGTGGTTGCAGCTTGGCTTGGCTGTGTGCCTGCAGCCAGGTGAAGGAAGCGTGGAGGTTTCCGAGAGAATCACTGGGGGGGGGGTGTTCTCCCACATCAAAATGGTGTCTGTGGACAAGATCAGCATCATAAAGTGAGGTCCACTGTACATTGTGCCATCTTCCAAAAGTAGTTGGCTTGTGCCATTTCCCCTCTGACTGTTGACTCTCTTTGAGCTGCTATCCTGTCCCACCATCAATGCATTCCAAATTGGGCTTGTCTCTTCCTTGACATTTAAACAAGCCCCCCCCCCAATGCAAATTAGTTTGCTCAAATATGGGGGCCTGGACTATAGCAACCTTAACTGGCAAGTAATGCAGTATTTCTCCAGGTGAGTCACACCCAAGAAAAGTGGACCAATGTATTCTGTACCAGCTACAGCTTTGTGTTAATTATTTGTATTATTTTTTACATTTTTACACCACCCTTCCACAAAGTTGCTCAGGGTGGTGCACATAATTCCTCCTGTCCTTTTTCCTCACAACAACCTTGTGAGGTGGGTGAGGCTGAGAGAGAGAGTATTCTCTGGTCCTTTTTGAGGAGAAGAGTAGGGATGCTCTGTAGACTACCATGGGAGCCAAAATAATCATCGCGTGATTGCAGCTATGTCGTGAACGAGTTTCTGTCCATTAGCAATTATCTATTATCTGAGCAAGAGCTATGATTTTTGCCTTGAGCCAAAACTGCACGTTTAGCTTGTCTCAGAAATGAACATTCATGTGCTTTTCAATGAAACTTGAAACAGAGCAGGCACCTGTCGAGAAGCTTAACTTCCATCACAAGTGTCACATTTTCAGAGTCGGAGGCTCAGCCGTGCTCAGCTTAATTGAAAGAAAAGGGATAATTATCTCTTAATATTCTTTCACGGGTTTAAATCTGATAAGTGCTTCTGCTGTTATGAGCTCTCACAGCACCACACAGAACAACGTGGGTGTAAGCAATCTTCGAGCTTGCTTACAGATCTGGGAAAAAAGTCATAAATTAAGATTCCTTTATGCTGACTTGCAAGTTCTTCTGCAGTTGACGATACTTGCATTTTGAAGGTGGATACTGAAAGCAACATCATTCCTCCAATGGCTATCTTGGTGTTTTGCAGTTGATCTTTTGCCGTGACAGCAATCAAGTGGAAGCAGGTTGTTTGGAAAGGGTTGATGTATCCACCATCTGATGGAGGCCCCAGCTGGTTCTATTAGTCAAGCACTGAAAATTCTTGGCTACTGTGGAAGCAAACACTGTATTGGAGCCCTTTGGGCAACCTAACTTTTGGCGGTGCAGCAGTCACCAAACTGGAACAATCCTAGAAGAAATAGGATTCACTACAAGAATCCGATTACCATCCAGTAAACAGCCTCATGAACCCTAGAGGTTGACTTCAGTCTATTTGAAAGGGATGAACTTTGCATGTCGCAGGAGACCCATGTGCAGTCCTTGTTGCTAGAAAACGGATGCACAGCATTCAGGGCCAAGGCCTGTTGTGTCATGCTCAGGCCTCCTGTGTGTGATTTCAAAAGCCTTAAAGAGATACCTGTTCGTAGCCCCTTCTCAGCGTCTCTCGATCCTTCTGCATTCCTTTCTGAAGTGGTCACCAAGTTGTTTATAGGGTTGCCAGCCAACCAACCAGAAAAATAAAATGGCAGTCTGGTTTTCCTTTTGAAGTTTTCAGTCCAATTTCCAAAAGGTAACAATACAAGCAAAGCGGTTCATCCAATTCACCAGTACTGATCCTCCCCCAGTTTTTCCCCCTTAGATGTCCACCTCCACTGCATTGACCAATTTTATGCTGGCAGAGGCGGATCTAAGGGGGGGGGCAAATCTGTAAGTTTTGCAAGAAGCCTTACCCTGTCATGTAAATCCCTCCTCTCCCTTGCTGCTGTAGCCAGTAAGCAACGCCAAGATGTTGCTGTTCCCTGTGAGGACTGGCTAGAACAGTGCAGGAGATGAGTGTTTTCCACTGCAAGGTAAGGCTTCTTGCAAAACTTACAGATTTGCCCCCCCCTTAGATCCGCCTCTGTATGCTGGGCTGTGCCTCTGGCCAGTGGAGTAGCTGGCCCCTCTGGCACCTGGAGCTGTGACTTGCGACATCACCTCTGGAAGTACCTGACTCGGAAGAAATTGCAGTGGCATGATGATGTCACTCCCAATTATTTCCAGGTCAAGGAACGCTCTGAGCAGTTACATACCATACTGAGCTGCTGATGGCTTTTTTTTTTTTCTAGAAAAAAGGGGAGAAGTGTAAAAAACCTAAGCAGTCGGCCACTCAAAGTGGCTTGCAACCACTCCAAGTGCCTGCTTGGGGAGGGCGTGGGGGAAGATACTGCAGCAGCAAGGAGGGGTTGCAAAACAAGAAGGTACCCCTGGCTTGACATCCCCCTTGAAGCCTGGTACCTTATGGCCCCAACTTAGCTACATCTGTGCTTCTGACCCTCCTAGAAGTAGCTGAGCTCTGCCATTGGAATCTTCCCCAAAGACCCCCAGACCCACACACAAAAATCTGCTAGACTGCCTCCGTCACCAAAGCTTCTCTGGGCTCTAGCCCCTGAGCCAGAGGGTTCCAGCCCATTTGAGAAGTTGGCAGTCCTTAATTCAAAGGATGGGTTTATGGTTTTTCCTGACTTCTGTATTTAATTGAATTTTTCTTTTTCCCCTTCAAGGGAGGTGGTGGTTTTTCTCTCACTGGAGGCCTTCAAGCAGAGGCTCAACAGGCACCTTCTGAAGATGTTCTAGAACAAGGGTGTAGCTAATGAAAGTGTAGCCTGGTGCAGAGGGCAAAACGTTGCCCCAGAAGTGATGTCACAACAGGAAGTGACATCACAGTTCTATTTTCATTTTCTTGGGGGTGGGGCTGGCTATAACTTTTGATGAAATAGACATTACACTCCAGTTTGTTTCATTGCATTCTGCATGAAATTCCATATTGAGTGATCTATAGCACGACAGTATTATTCCTACAAACGGCAATTTTAACAAACTACAATTTTTGCATGACAGTTATATTTTTTCGTTTTTGGACCATAACTTTTGATAAAGACATTACACTCTGGTTTGTTTCACTGAATTCTGCGTTAAACTACCTTTCTAGTGATATATAACATGATGATATTATACATTCCAAGGTTTCCAGAACTTTGGCCATTAGTGTCAAGCTTGGCTTGTGGCCCCCCTAAAGCTTGTTGCCCGGTGCAATTGCACACCCCCTGCACTTCTTTAGCTATGCCTCTACTCTAGAAGGATTTCCTGCTACAGGCAGGGGGTTGGACTAGATGGCCTTGTAGGTCCCTTCCTATAAGGGAAGTCTATGATTCCTCCAATAAACCCATTCACACACAGGAAGCCTGAGAAATTTGATAGCCAGATGATTTGCACCATTTGTCCCCTCTTTTACTCTCACTACAAATCAGCAAAGTACAGAGGTTCTTAAATCGGAGAGTGACTTCCCCATGTTCTCCCAGTGAGTTGGCGCTTAGTTAGCCCCAGACTTCTTCCAACCAATACTCCACACTAACTAGATGTATGTGTTGCAGCAGACTTCTAGGAACAATTATGTGAAGCAATTCTGTGGGATGTTTTTCCTTAGTATTTTCAATCAAGTCTGTCCTGGACAAATTATCACAATTGAATGTGGTGGTTGTAGCCATTTTCATTCAAAAAAGTCAGAAAACGAATACATAAAAAATGGCTGATGAATGCATTCTGTCTATAGGAAAAGCTATAAAAAGAGAGACTTTTATCAAGCTTTGGACATTTTCCCCATGCAAATCTGCACCAACATGCCCCTGTGCACATTCCAAATTCAAGTGCATCATTTTTGCTCGGTTGCTTCATTGCTACAATTCTGGCAATGTATTTCCACGTTCTGACACCTGCAAAGTGTGTGTGAAATTTGAACTGTAAATTCCACAACGTGTATGTAGCATTCAGGCGTAATGGACGGAAGTGAAGATGAGCTGCAGTAGCTAGCTTTGTCCATTTGGTGGCACCAACATCCCAAGCTAGTAAGTAAATTGATTTAGCAAATCAAAAGTAAACTGATGAGTACATTGGCAATGGTGGAATTATTAGAGTATAAAAAACTAAAAAATGATTGAAGACATAAAAATGTGAAATGTAGGATGCATTTCAAGATAATGTAATTATCTTAAGGGGTCTTATTTAAGGAGGCATTTAGCTCCTGACATGCCGGGCTGGCATTTTTAACTTGCAATTGTGGGATCCATTGGGGGCTGTTCATTTTAAAATTGTTTTAAGCTATTGTTTTAATTTTTTATCTTGTGTTGTTTTATGTTATTGTTTGTAATTTTAATATTGTGAGCCAACTTCGGTGCTCCAATACGGGGCAGAAAGACTGG
>JAJKFI010000013.1:8148488-8167865 GCA_029204185.1 Lerista edwardsae
AAGACAGTCTACCCCAAACAAACCTTAATGTTCACATTATACTCACAACCAAGCTATGAGTCACATTTTAGTGGCATGTACTTTGTGTTCAGAAGGTCCTAGGTTCCAGCCTCGGTATATCCAGGTAAAAGACTAGGTAGCAGGTACTATGCCTAAGACCTGGAGACTTTCTGCCTCTAAATATAGGCAATACTGAATTAGATGGGGCAATGCTCCAACTCAGTGGTTCACAAACTGTGGGTCAGGACCCACCAGTGGGTTGTGAGCCAATTTCAGGTGGGTCGTGAAGCATTTAGTGCAGCTGTATTGAAAACATGGGAAGATGGGGACACTGGAATGGGGGAGGAGGAGTGTGTGGTTGTTTTGCTGGTGTCAAGGTTGTAAATGGGCTTCTTTCCTTGCTGATTCACTTTGCTGTTGGGAAACAGCTGAGAAATAACCCAACTTCTTGCTACATTCTCAGGAAAGCTGCAGGCTCTGGCATTGCAATGACGGCACTTCTGGCCATGACACCAGTTTTGGCGGGTCCCGGACAGATTATCATTCGGAAAAAGTGGGTCCCGGTGCTAAAAGGTTTGAGGACCACTGATCCAACTCATTATGAAGTTTATTATTTAAAAAATTACGACAAAAAAAGAAGAAGAAAGTTCATGACGTGCATTGCACAGCAAAACAAACCCAAGGTTCTCTGTCCTAAAAAGATTCAGTAACAGTCTGTAAAAGATCCAGATGAAGGACTGGCAAACAGCCACTTCTTCACTGCTGGGGGAAGAAGGAGAGCTGTTCTCCCCTTGCTAAATACAAGTGAACCGCCGTGATGGTGCTACTTGGTCCAGTTAGCAGCGTTCAGCTTCAAGTTAGCTGTTAACCAGAGGCGTAGGGAGAGTGCTGTGTGTGGCGGGGGGGGGGGGTGAGCACAGCGGGCACTGGCTGCAATTGCGCGCAGTGCAGTGGTGTCATCTAAATGATTTAAGAACAGGTACTCACTTTTGATTGGCACGTGTCGGGACCCGCCCACCGGAAGTGACGTCATAAGCCGGAAGTGATGTCGTGGCAGGAAGTGACATGGAAAAAGCCCTTTTTGAGGCCTCAGATGATTTTAAACTGACCCAACAGTTGCAACAGTATTCCACAGCACCCCCAGAACATGTTAAGGAGGCCTGGCATCATGTTAAAGTGACCCAACAGTTCCAAAACCCCAGAGCAGCTCATTTTTCAGTGGTAAGGCAAGGCAAGGCTCCGCTCGCTGCCTGCCTGCCTGCCTGGCTCTGAGAACATGCAGGTAACTCAAACATGCAGGAAATTCAAACGTTGCAGGGGGCGGAGTCGACGAGTGGGCGGGTGAATGGGCGGGGCCAGCCATAATCCTAGAAACCGATACTCGCGTACCCCCGCATACCCCCTGCATGACATCACTGGCGCAGTGAGGTGGAAAATGTAACGCAGTTTCCCCCCCAGCCCTCCCTTGCTCTCTGATTGCTCCTAAATGGAGCGATTCTGGGCATGAGAAGGTGTGGCCAGGTGATGTACGGGGCAGAGCAGCCACACAGGGGATGCAGTGATGTTACCCTGCCCCAGGCGCGCTGCGGGCCAAGTACAGCTCTGCTGTTACTCAGTTGCCAGGTTCATATGGTAGTGTGATGTAGACTCCGAAAGACACTTCCTCAAGGCGTGGTACCTGGGCCGCGTGCGGAACCCCCCTGACCCATTTAGCTGCACCACAGCTACTAGCTCTTAATCACTGTGGCAATGTGGAGCCTGCACATTCCTAAACCAGTGTTCTTCCATCTTGTGGTCAGGACCCCAATGGGGTCGCAAAGCTTCTTTTGTTAGGTTGCGGCAAGTTAGAAAGAAAAAAACACATCTTGCCAGCCCGACACCTGATCTCCAGGCTTAGAGCTGAGGATCTGAAAAAGATGTGCCCTTTTTCAGACCTCCTGGTTAATGAGCGATATAGGAACATAATATCCTAATAATATCCATCATATTCATAATATAGGAGCCCTGCTGGATCAGGCCAAAGGCCCATCTAGTCCAGCTTCCTGTATCTCACAGTGGCCCACCAGATGCCTCAGGGAGCCCACAAGACAACAAGATGTCTGCATCCCATTGCCACTTCCTTGCATCTGGCATTCTGAGGTAAATTCCAAGGTAAGCAAACTGGTGGCCAGTCAAGATTCTCTTTGTCAGCCACCAGAACCAGAAGCTCCTCTTCAGACATGTACTCATAGGAGCATAGGAACAGCCCCACTGAATCAGGCCAAGGGCTCATCTCGTCCAGCTTCTTGTATCTCACAGTGGCCCACCAGGTGCCTCAGGGAGCACACGAGACAACAAGATGCCTGCATCCCGTTGCCACTCCCTTGCACCTGACATTCTGAGTTAGCCTGCTTCTAAAACCAGGCGGTAACACAAAGCCATAGTGGCCTGTAGCCTGCGATGGATGTTTCCTGCAGAAATCTGTCCAGTCCCCTTTTAAAGGCACCTAAGCCAGATGTCATCGCCACCTCCTGTGGCAAGGAGTTCCACAGATTAATTGCCTGCTGGGTAAAAAAGTATTTCCTTTTATCTGTTCTGACACTCCCAACACTCAATTTTAGTGGGTGCCCCCTGCTTCTGGTGTTGTGGGAGAGGGAAAAGAACAAAGCCTGCAGGCAGGGGCAGGCCCAATGAGGCACAGCACTAGTGTGGGTGGTGCAAGCGGGGCAGTCCTGCTCACTCTGCTACATTCTACCCTACGTTACTCTGCAGTAGCCTGCCAGGCACTCATATAAAAAATCAATGGGTTGTATTTAATTATCTTGACAAGCAAAAACGCTTGTGCTTTGTTCCAAAAGAGCATTCCCCATTGTGGTCTGTGGAGGCAGAGAGTGGGTGGCGAAAGGGGGCAGGGGTGGACAAATAGGGCCTTGGGAGTGGAGCTGGAAAAGGTGCAGAAGAGAGCGATGAAAATGATTACGGGGCTGGGGCACCTCCCTTGTGAAGAAAGACTGCAGCATTTGGGGCTCTTCAGTCTGGAAAAAAGGCGCCTGAGGGGGGACATGATCGAGACATACAAAATCATGCACGGGAGGGATTGAGTCGATAGAGGGATGTTCTTTTCCCTCTCTCAAAACACCAGAACCAGGGGGCATCCGCTAAAACTGAGGGTTGGGAGAGTTAACACAGATAAGAGGAAGTACTTTTTTACCCAGCGGGTGGTTAGTCTGTGGAACTCTTTGCCATAGGAGGTGGTGATGGCATCTGGCCTAGATGCCTTTAAGAGGGGATTGGATGGATTTCTGGAAGAAAAGTCCATCGTGGGCTATAGGCCACGATGGATTGTGCAACTTCCTTACATTAGTAGTAGGCTACTTCAGAGTACTGGGCGCAAGGGAGTGGCAACAAGGTGCAAGCATCTTGTGTCTCGTGCCTCCATGGGACACCTGGTGGGCCGCTGTGAGATACAGGAAGCTGGACTAGATGGGCCTTTGGCCTGATCCAGCAGGGCTCTTCTTATGATGTAGGATCAATGGTGGGTCCCCATCCTTTTCATTCATTCATTCATTCATTCATTCATTCATTCATTCATTCGGGTTGTGGCACAAAAAGGTTTCCCCTTCATAGATCACTGCCTTATCGTGGCGAATGGGCTTGAGTAGCAAAATGAAGCTGTGAGCTATGCCATGTAGGGTTACCCAAGATCAGTGGTGTAGCTGGGGCATTTTGCACCCAGGGCTACTTAATTTTTTTATACCCCTCACGGCAATTTTTTGTTTTGTTTTTTTGGCCATACCTTTTGCTAGCATTAAGGTATTACACTCTAGGTGGGGTGGGGTTCATTAAATTCCTGGTGAAATTCCTCATCCAACAGTATACAGCATGACAGTATTAGTCCTTAAAACCGCAATTTTAAAAATTGCAATTTGTTCAAAAGGAGTTTTATTTTTGGTTTTTCTTTCTTGGCCATAACTTTTGATAGAATAGAGATATTACACTCCGTATTTTTTATTGAATCCTGGGTGGAATTTTGCATCCAACGGTATACAGCATGATGGTACTATTCCTTAAAACCACGATTTTGAAAATTGTGATTTGTTCAAAAGAAGTTTTATTTTTGGTTTTTACTTTTTTGGCCATAACCTTTGATAGAATAGAGATATTGCATCTGAACGGTATACAGCATGACCATATTATTCCGTAAACTCACGATTTTTGGAATTTGGGGTTCAGTGGTGACACCCAGCGGCATCATTCACCTGGTACTCTGGGCGGGACTTACCTTTGAGCGGCAGTCCACCTGTTGCGTCATGCTGCGTTCCGCCGCTTTCCCACCCGCCAGGATGGGCGGGAAAGCAGCGGAACGCGGCGTGACGCAACGGGCGGACTGCCGCTCAAAGGTAAGTCCCGCCCAGCATACCGGGTGAATGACACTGCTGGTGACACCCTCCTGAGGATGGCACCTGGGGCGCTGCGCTACCTACCCCATAGGTAGCTACACCACTGCCCAAGATGGGCAGGTCATAGTAGAGAGTTCTGACTAAACGTGATCTGCTGGAGAAGGAAATGGCAACCCACTCCAGTACCCTTGCCAAGAAAACCCCATGGACTACAGTATTAAAGGGCTAAACAATATGATGCTGGAAGATGAGCCCCTCAGGTCGGAAGGCGCCCTTTATGCTACTGGGGAAGAGCAGAAGACGAGTACTAGTAGCTAAGCTAGTGGAGGGCAGGGAGGCCTGGCGCGCTGTGGTCCATGGGGTCACGAAGAGTCGGACACGACTTAGTGACTGAACAACAAACAAGTAAAGGAGGAGGAGGAGGAGGAGGAGGAGGATGGACCACTGCCCTAATCAATATACATCTGAATATTGGTTTCTAGGGCAGAACAGCAGGGGAAGGTTGGGGCTTTCATGTGCTGTTTGTAGGCTTCTCAGAGACCACTGTGGGCTTCAAGTCAGTGGGGCAAGCAGAGCAGCTTCACCTTGGGGCATCCCACCTATTCCTGCCTCCGAACGGGCCAGAATGGGCCTTCTGGAAGCAATTAGCAGCGGCATCATAATTCCAGGTGCCAACGATTTCCACCAACGATTTCCAGGTGCCACTCTTTGCACATGGCCTCATAAGCCCTCTTCTTGGTGAGTGGGGGGCCCCACAGGGATGGTGGGGGCCCCATGGGAATGCCCCATATTGAGCCCCACCTCTCCTGGAGCCAGCCCTGATTGTGGTACCTCCTCTCAAGCCAAGAGTCCTGTAGGGTGGCTAGAGGTGCAAGAGAGAAGGACCTCCACACAGATTTCCCCGGGCTGCCCAGCTCACGGACAGTGCCACTGGACTCAGCGTTGCACTCTCAGTGCTCTTCTGCCCTCAATCACTTGAGCTCTCCTCTTGCCCTTTCCCCCTCCCCCAGCCTTTTGCTGCTTGGAAAATTGACTCTCCCGGTGACGTCAGATGTGAACGAGGTTTTGCCTGAACCTCCAAAACGAGGAAGAGACACACACACACGCTCACACTCACCAGCCGTGTTCCTTTTCAACCCTTGCCAAGGAGTTATTTAAGCCAAGGGTACAAATTAAAAGAATTAAAAAAGCCAGCTGTAATTAAAGACCACAGAGGATTCGTCGAGGAGTTGGCTCTGCCCCTGTTATCTTGCCCATCCCGGGATGTGCCAGACAATTGCAAATAGTCACCATGTTCATTAAATGTTCATTAAGGGCGCCACCAAATTGAGGAAAAATTGGATAATCATACTTCACACTTGGGTTTGGATTTTCCACTCAGAGATCAGTCGGGAGTTCCCCCCCCCCAAGTAATTACCCTGCTCTACTTCCAGCAGGAGTAAGCAGAGGTAAAAAGCAGAGAAAGCAATTTGTCCGGGTGACTCAAGAGCTGGGAAGAAGATTCGAGTGACCCCAACCTTCGAAGCCTGCATGTCATCAGTGCTCCGGGGTATGTGACAGTTTCTCCTGGGTTTGCTGGTTGGCTGATGCTGTGTCAGGTCAGAGGCAAGGCAATCGTTGAATCACTCTGAGCCGAGCTAGAGGTGACCGGACAGGCCAGTCACGTTTGTTGTATTTCTGGAACTCCACCATTTGTGTATCAAATGGTCCTTTGCATGAAAAGAAGGGCACGAAGGGCACCACCCTAACTTGGAGTTATGCCGACACAAGGGACACCGTGAAGTATGTTTGGACCACTCTTGGAGTCAGAGAGGCAGCACACAGGTGTCCGCCATCCTCCCCTGACTCAACGGCGCTGGTGCCGTTGCGCTGAGGCTAGCAGCAGTGTCGGCCCAGGTGCGCCAACCTAGGCTGAGCAGCGCTGCTCACACACCAGCTGAACTCAGCTGGCTCAAGAGTGGTTCTGGGCAGGGGGATGGTGGGCAGGAGGGAGGAACTGGGTAGGGTGGACATGCTGGGAGGCGTGCCAGCCTGGGGAGGGGGAGGAGTTGGGATCCGTCCCCTGGCCGAGTGGCCCCAATTCGGGCTGCGAGGCATCCTTGGTTCTGCGCCTGCTAAATAGTAGGCACAGATCAGAGAAACACATAGGGGAGGCTGGAACCTACCCTGGGGCAAGGGCAGTGATGTCATGCAGGGGGAACGCGGGGGAACTCAGTTCCACTAGTTAAAACTAGGGCTGACTCCACCCACTTCACTCTCCCTCCTCCCCCCTCCCAATTCCTCTGCAAAGAGCTTTTCTTCTTGGTTGGCCGGCACTCAGAGGGTTAAAGGCAGTGATGTCATTCAGGGGGAATGGACCAGAATGGATCCTAATGGGCTCCGTGGCTGGTTCCGGGTTCCCGACAAGTGCCAATCAAAAGTGAGTTCCTGTTCCTAAATCATTTGAATGACACCACTGGGCAAGGCATGTTTGTGCTCTTGCCCCACGGAGGCTCCTGAGCGCTCCCAACTAGCTCTAGGTACAGCGCAGGCCCTCTGGCCTTGCTGTTCCAGAGCAAGTTAGGATTGAATTCTCAGAGGCATGACCGATAACATACTCCAAGAACTTGGCACACTCCCGCTCCCCATGCATTGGTTCAGAAGAATGCCTCTCTCTAACCCTGCCTGCTGATTCCAAGAAAGCCAGCCAGATGCCTCTGAGCCCTCGAAAGCAGGCGATAGTGTGGTTGGTTCCTAGCATCTGCAGTTTTGAGGTGTACTGTCTCCGAGCAGTATCTGCGGCTTCATGTTCTCCCTGTTGCCCTCGAAGTGGCTGAATCATCTCACAGAATGGGATGCCCTTGCCTCCTTAAGAAGCAAGCCCAGTTTCAGGAGGAAGCAGCCCGGTGTGGTTTCTGCGTAAGATGCCAAAAAGTCAGTTGGCATCTTTCACTAAGCAGCTAGACTAGTACTTGGAAGCACATAATCGCCAAACCACTGGTGGCATCACAGCTCTACAATGGGAAGGGATTGGAGGGGATTAGAGCATTTGTACACTTCTACCCGTAGCCTTTTATGTCAAGGCGGTGCAGTGTTTTTCCAAAGCTTTCACTCTGCTTCTCCCAAGGAGCCTTCGTTCGTGCTTAGAACGATGTTGGGTGCCCATCCCATGACAGTGAGAGCTCAGAAGTCGCTCTGGAGTTCTGCGATGCCTCCCAGCTCCAGCCAGGGGTCATTTCCAGCGCATCTCAAGCAAGGTTGGAAGACACTTCATCAGGAGCAGACACCTGATGGGAGAGGGAAAAGCACCGATCTAATGGGAAGCCTGATAGCAGTTTCAGGCAGGGAAAGATGGTTTGATAACACCAGGTATGAGACTATTACGCACCATGGCGACAAGTTACACCTGAGTTCCACAAGTTCCACTGGAAATGGCACTGAACCTGGGGCTGAGACAGGGTACAGCAAGAAGAGGCTCAAACTGCTGAGAACATGCTCTTTGAACACGTGTGTGTGTTTGGGTCTGTGTGTTTTACAGTGAAGTGCATTAAGGAAAAATCCAAAATACTTCGGGTCGCAAGTACTTTGGGGAAGGGATGCCCAACCTGAACCAGGTTTTAGGGCAGAATCCTCACCTGGAGTTAGGCCGGCACAGTTAGGCCAGCCAAGTTTGGCAGGCACAAGGGCCACTGTAATGTATGTTTGGACCGCTCTCAGAGTCAACGAGGCCAGCACGCGGACGTGCGCCATCCTCCCTGACTCCGAGAGTGGTCCAAACGCACTTTATGGTGGCTCTGGATGCTGACGCTGGCCCTTGCGCCAGCCAATCTTTGCTGACCTAAGTGTGCCAGCCTAACTCCAGGTTAGGATTGCAACCTAAAGCCTGATACAGGTTGGGCATCCCTTACCCAAAGTACTTGGGACGTGAAATGTTTTGAAATTTTTCTCATATACATCATGAGAGGTCTTGGGGACTGGCCCAAGTCTTAACACAAAATTCATTTATGTTTTCTCTACCCTTTCTACACATAGGCTGGAGGTAATTTGAGACAATATATTTTAATAATTTTGTTCCTGAAACAAGGTTGTGCAAGGAACACAGTCTGTGATTTTTATTTCTTTGGGTAAACTCTTTGGGCAAATTGATGTTGCCCATCAAAAAAGGTCCATATTTCAGCATTCTGGATAAATGACACGCAACCAGCATGCTACAACTATAAGGCTGGCCACTTCTGCTTTGGGGGAATGAATGAACCCCCTCCCCAACACTTGTGCGAGACAGGGAAAGGTTGCAGCTGTGGAGTGTGTCCTTGCCCAGAAACCGCAAGAGGAGCGAATTGATGATGGGAAAACAAATATACACAACAGATCTAGAACCCCAACAATTAATTGCAAACAACTCACTAGAAAAACCCAGTACATACAACTGGGTAGACGTAAACCAAGACGAATTATCTGTCTTTGGTTAGTCCATCTGGGCCTTTGGCTGTTCAGGCACTCTAGGGCAGTGATTCCCAAACTGTGGGTCGGGACCCACCAGTAGGTCATGAGCCAATTTCAGGTGGGTCACAAAACACCTAGAGCAGCCATATTGAAAATATGGGAAGATGGGATGCTGGAAAGGGGCAGGGCTGTGCAGTTGATTTGCTTGTGTCAAGATTGTAAGCAGACTTTTTTTCTTTCTGATTCACTTTGCTATTGGAAAATGGCTGAGAAATAACCCAATTTATTGCCGCATTCTCAGGAAAGCAGCAGGCTCTAGTGTCACATTGACAGCATTTCTGGCCATGACATCACTTCCGGTGGGTCCCGGACAAATTGTCATTCTGAGAAGTGGGTTCCGATGCTAAGAAGTTGGAGAACCGTTGCTCTAGGAGATGAGTGGAGACCCAACCATCCACACAGACCTCTGCTGTGTGGATTTTCCCCCTCTCTCATGCGGCCTTTCTCACCTTGAGGCCTTCCAAGCTTGCCTTGACAATTCACAAGAGGAGCAATACAGAGAGGTCTGGTCAGCCACTTGCCCATTCCCTCACATGCAGGGAACGTGCAGCTACTGATGCCACCGTCTACTACTGCTTTGAAAGAAAATGCTCCACAACCATACACTTAATGCATACACTTAACGCTGCATTACCCAAAAGGAGGATGTGGCAGTGATGGAGGCTGTAGTATGCCACATGCACACATGTACATTAAAGGATGTGCTCAAGTCATTTTGAGCAGTGATTCTCAGTGATTCTCAAACTGGGTCCCACTTTATAGAATGACAATCTGTCTGGGACCCAGCAGAAGTGATGTCATGGCCAGAAGTGCCGCCATTGTGACACCAGAGCCTGCTGTTTTCCTGAGAATGCATCAAACACGACCATACACCTCTCCCCCTTTCCAGCATCCCATCTTCCCATATGTTCAATATGGCTGCCCTAAGTGCTTTGGGACCCACCTGAAATTGGCTCACAAATACATCAAGAGTGCAATCCTAACCTGGAGTTAGGCTGACACAGTCAGGCCAGCAAGGTTTGGCTGGCACAAGGGACACCGTAAAATATGTTTGGACCACTCTTGGAGTCAGAGAGGCCAGCACACAGACGTGCGCCATCCTTCCTGACTCCGGGAGTGGTTCAAACACGCTTTACGGTGTCCCTTGTGCTGGCCAAACTTTGCTGGCCTAACTGTGCCGGCCTAACTCCAGGTTAGGATTGCACCTCAAGTCAGGCAATGTCATTCCTTCTGATTGGCAGACTGTAAAAGACCTCTTGATTGGCCAGTCTTGGCAGATATAAGCGGAGCTGGATTTTCTGCCATGGTCAACGGAGCAGCCCTTCTGCCACTGCTCTGCTTCTGGCCATAGCTCAGATTTTATGTTCTCCAAACTGACCTCACGGATTTTGGTGTGGGAAAGACACCCCAAGCCTGGCTTCAGCATAGCCACACCCATGACCCTTAGCCTGGCCTTGGCAAGATCTTGTGCAAGAGGCCGTGTCTTCTAGTAAACTCACCTGGAGTGTTTCATTCCAAAGACGGCCACTCCCTTTCCCCACCTCCTGTTCCTTCTTCCTAAAAGACAATCCACAATATTAAAAAGGACACACCTAGGCATAATCATGCACAGCAGTGGCATTTTGGGTGTTGCCTTACAACAGTCTTGGAAGGTAAATATATCCTCATCGGTGATGTAGCTACAGGGGATGGGGCGGTAAATACTGCAGGTGCCACAACGCACCGGGTAAGCGGCCCCATCCTCTTGCCGTCAGAGCCATTCCAGGCAGCCATGGCAACATGCAGGAGCAAGGGAGGACCACTCCCGGGAGATATTGTGGCACCTGTAGTCAGTGGCGTTCCTATGTGAGGGGCAAAATGCTAAGTTTTGCAGGCGCCTGAGCTCCTGCGCCTGAGACAGGGCCCCTCCCCCTTGCCTCCAGAGACATTCAAGGCTCAGAGAACTGGCTGAGGGCGCAATCCTCACCTGAAGTTAGGCAGGCACAAGTTAGGCCAGTGAAGTTTGGTGGGCACAAGGGCCACCATAAAGCACGTTTGGACCACTCTTGGGATCAGGGAGGATGGTGCACGTCTGTGTGCTGGCCTCCCTGACTCAGAGAGTGGTTCAAACATACTTTGCGGTGTCCCTTGTGCTGGCCACACTTTGCTGGCTTAACTTGTACCGGCCTAACTCCAGGCTAGGATTGCGCTCTGGGAGGCTTTGTTCTCTGAGCCGCAAATGGCTCTAGAGACAAGGGGGAGGGAATGCGTTACACAGGAGCTCAGGCTTCTGCAAGACTTTGTGTCGTCGTCCCCATAGGAATGGCACTGCCTGTAGTACATACCACTCAGCCCCCCCCCCCTGTAGCTACACCACAGGTCCCCATGGAGACAGCCAGGCTCGCACGGAGGCCCAAGCACACCCCATGGCTGGCGCTGAAACCGCGCCCCCCCACATCACCCCGCCCCCGCATGTCACTCAGACACGCCTCCCTTAGCCTGGAAACGCTCCATTTAAGAGCTAAGGGAAGCGTGGGTGGGCGGGAGGGCCAAAAACCGTGCGGTTCTGCGCGCGATGGCACCCCACCACTGCCTGGCGCCTCATGGCTCATGCCATGGGGGGCACAGGTAAGATACGCGCCTGGAGACAGCTTGTCTAAGGAGATCTAAGGAGTCCACTGCAAAGGCAGGGTTTGAACATGCGCAGGGGCAATCCTGGTGGGGTTGGTGCCGGGGGGGGCACATCTCCAGGGGTGCACCCCCAGCAGGTGCCACTTCCCCCCCACAGCTATGCTTCATGACAGCACCGGGTCACTTCCAAAGCAACCCGATGCGGCTAGGAAGTGCTGCTGGCCCCTCCAAGAAGGGGTGGGCTGGCACTGCATACTCGCACATGAATGCAGAGTCTCCCCCCCCCCGTCCAAGAATGGGCAAGCTAGCCTGCTGCACACTTGCCATGTCGGGTTGCTCTGTTACAGGGGCTGTTCTGATCTATAGCTTCTGCCCCGGTCTTAGCCAGGGCCAGTTCACCTGCCCCCAATAATCACTAGGGATGCTACGCTTGACCTCTGATGGAATTGGGGAGTCTCCCTTCCTGGTCCTGTTGTTTGCTCCCTCTCGGCTTACTGTACGGGGCACCTACAGCTGGTGAAGGCAGGCGATAGGACCAGTAAGTGGACAGGTGAAAACAGCTGCCAGGGCCTCCTCTCTGGCATGCAAGTTAAAAAGGTAAAGGTAAAGGTTTCCTCATGACCGAATGGTCTAGTCGTGACTGACTGTAGGGGGTGGTGCTCATCTCCGTTTCAAAGCCTGTAGAGCTGGCATTTTGTCCGAGGACAAGCTTCTGTGGTCATGGGGCTGGCATGACTCTATGCCGTAGTGCACGGAATGCCGTTACCTTCCCACCGAAGTGGTCCCTATTTATCTACTTGCATTTAGGTGCTTTTGAACTGCTAGGTTGGCAGGAGCTGGGACAAGCGACGGGAGCTCACTCCGCCGTGCAATCTTGAACTCCCAACCTTCGGGTCAGAAAGCCCAGCAGCAGCGGATTAACCTGCTGCGCCACCACATCCCTAAGTTAAGAGGTAGCAACTGCTCTGCAACTGCTCTGCCAGTCCTCCTTTACTCTCCCTAATGCCTGGCCGTCTCTTCGCTCAAAACACTGGCACAGTACTCCCACCTTTGCCCTTATCTCTCCTCCAAACTCATCTTTTCCCTAAAGCCTTGGGCTTAGCCCTTTCAGCTTCCTTTCCCTTGGGGATGAAGGCAGCCATTTTTTTCCTAATCTTGCCTCTCCCTTTCCTCACTCCTCTTCACTTTTGTTTGTTTCTTTATCTCAGTGTTGATTGTAAACTCCTTGAGGCAGTGATCCATATTTAAACTGCCAACCCCTGGGGGCAGTAACTTTTTTGTTTTGTTTCTATGACTCTAAAAAGTACCATGTATGCTCATAATCCTAAATTATTAAAACACTAAGTAGAATGTTATGTTCTAGTTTCCTACTGTAGCTAAGGTGGTAATCCTATGCACACTTACCTGGGAGTAAGTGCCATTAAAATCAATGTCTTAGAATGAAGGTGCAATCCTAACCTGGTGTTAGGCCAGCACAGTTAGGCCAGCAAAGTTTGGCAGACACAAAGGACAAGTTTGGACCGCTCTCGGAGCCAGAGAGGCCGGCACACAGACGTGCGCCATCCTCCCTGAGGCTGAAAATAGTCCAAACGCCACTCCCTTGTATCTGGCATTCTGAGGTAAAATTCTGAGGTAAAATTCTGAGGTAAATGAAGCAAAGTCTGGCCAGCACAAGGGACACTGTAAAGCGTGTTTGAGCCAGAGAGGCCAGCACACAGATGTGCGCCATCCTCCCTGTCTCAGAGAGGGGTCCAAACATGCTTTACGGTGGCCCTTGTGCAGGCCAAACTGTGCTGGCCTAACTCCAGGTGAAGGTTGCACTCTCAGACAGGCATATAATTTCATTGGAAGCCAGGGGTGATCGGGCACCCAGGGGCATATCTCCAGGAGTGTGCCCCCCAGCAGGTGCTGCCCCCCATGGCCAGCACCCCCCCCGAGAAGGTGTAGGTGGCCCTTCGAACTGCAACTGGCCATTCTGACAAGCGGCTTCCGTGGCCGCTTCTCAGAGCAACTGGGCGTGCAACCGGAGGGGGCCCTTTGGAGCTATGCTGGGTTGCTGCGGGAAGCGGCTTCTGCTACTACGGAAGCGCCTTTGCGCTCCGACTCTGGGGCGGGGTGGGTGGGGGTGGGGGGCAGGCGTTGACACAACCTCCCCCAGCCCAGCTCCTTTGCCCCCCTTGCTCCCCTCAGATCCACCACTGCTGGAAGCTCAGCATAGGTAACTGAAAAAGAAATCCAGATAGACATGCTTTGCTTTCCCTGCTTCTAGCTTATCCCCTCTCCTCGCTTGCATTTATTTATTTATTTGTTTTGTTTTTTATCCCGCCATTCTGCCCCATGGGCACCCAAGGCGGCTTACAACATTAAAACCATCACTTTAAAAACCACAACGATTAAAACAATGTTAAAAACAATATTTAAACAGTTAAAAATTTAAAACAAGCAAGTCCCCCCATCCTTTAAAATATAAGATGAAAAACGTAAAATGCCAGCCAGCCTGTCAACAATTGAAGGCTTGTTTAAATAAAAAAAGTCTTCAGGCCCTGCCGGAACGTTGCCAAAGAGGGAGCAGTTCTCAATTCTAAGGGTATTCTAAGGGGAGGGTATTCCAAAGTCGGGGGGGGGGCACCACTGGGAAGGCCCTATTCCTGGCCACCATCCCCATCACCTCTCCTGGTGGCTGCACAGTCAGTTGCCCCCCCCCCCCCCCCCAGATGACCTGAGTACAGGTAGGATTATATGGAATTGTATTGTCTCTCTTGTGTCGCTATCTAGATTGTAACCCCCTTGAGGCAGGGACCTCTCTCTCTCTCTCTCTCTCTCTCTCTCTCTCTCTCTCTCTCTCTCCCACACACACACACACACACACACACACACACACACACCATCAATAATTCCTTTCCAACAAAAAACAAAACAAAACGAACACCACGCTAAGGCAGTGTACCAGAATTTATAGCATTTCACCTTTGTAGTTAAAATAATACCCAAATGTATGGGTCACTTAGGATGAGCAGTGGTGATTGGTTCAAGATCATCAAACGTTTCCAGATCAAATATGTCCATTGTGACCATTGAAGCTGCTTGCTAGTATTTGTATGCACACTTTCCAGGGAGCAGAAGAGCAGTTAAGGCTCCCAAACATATACATGGGTTTCTAAAGCTGTGTATCTGACATTCGCATTTTTCACACACTGGTTCCCACAGCAAGAGGAATAGTTGCATTAAGTGTGACGCCCTCTGAGGTCGATACTGTCCGTTCTCTTTCCATTCTGTCTGCCTGATAAGGATTTCTGTGTGACATGAAAGCTTACCTGCTTCTATGACAGTCACAGAAGTTGGTGCAATAGCTACAGGTATCACTTTACCTGTTTGTCTCTCTTACCTTTCCCCAGATGGTTACCTTAGCAAAAAAGAAAAAAGAAAAAAAAGACCCAACAACACCAGCCTTTGAAAGCAACATTTGCTGCAACTCCAGATCTCGCTGCGATCACATTCCTGTAATATTTCTTTCTAAATAGCCACATCATAAAACCAGCAGCTGGAAATCTGTTTGCTACAGTGACAGTAAAATTCAGAAGGGATGTCGAAAGAATCTGTGAGGGAGGGGAAGAGTTCTTTTCTGAACAAACAAGTCATCATGCCGGCCCTCTGACCTTCTTTGCAAGTTGAGAATTTGGTCACTGGGCCAAACGACTCCTGCAGTGACAGCCACTTATGGTGGGGAGGCCAACCTTGAATGCAACCCCATAAGAATTGCGCTGCTGGCTTGGATCAAGGTCCACCATTTTGTCTCCAACAGTGGCTAACCAAACACCTGAGAAGATTGCAGATAGGCTAGGGCAGTGGTATTCAAACTTTTTAGACTGAGACCCACATTTTAGAATGGCACTCATGTCGGGACCCACCAGAAATGATGTCATTAACCTGGAAGTGATGTTGTGGCAGGAAGTGACATCATCAAGCAGGAAGTGCTGTCATTGTAACATCATAAAATGGCACTCCTGAAATGCAAATGGCACTCCTGAAATGCAAATTGGCATTCTTGGACTGCCATGAAACCATGAAACAACCCTGACAGAAATCAAGTTGAGGACAAAATGTTATGTAAAAGCACTGAACTAAAAACAATTTTTTAAATTAAAAAAAATCCCTCATTTGAAAATTCAAACTGTTAACACCCACAAAAGGACTATAACAAGAGTAAGGTCTGCAGTTTCCAAGATGGCAACTCTCAGCTTTCCCACCTGACATCAGGTCGTTACCCACCAAGTGGGTCCCGACCCAGAGTTTGAGTAACACTGGACTAGGGCATGGCCTTTTTCTATTTTTTGTTTTGTCCTCCAAAACTGATAGATATACTTCTTCTGAACATGGAAGTTGCATGGCTGTGCTACACAACACACATGCACACACATACACATGCATGCACGCACACACACACACACACACACACAGATGTTGTTGCCAACCTATCAGAACTGGCCTGCAGCCTTCTGGAATCGGCATCAATCTCCCAGTGGCTCCTGAAAGCCATCCTCAGAGATTCACACAGGGCCTCCAGGAATTTCCACCATTACCTCACGTTGTAAAAAATATCTCCAGACACGGTTTCAGTCTCCACCCTGATGATGACCGGAGAGCCGACTGCAGCCCTGCCAGGACCTGCGACCTGGGAACCAATAAAGGCCCGGCTGGGCCAATTCCACTGTAGCTGCAGGCTGGTCTTCTCACTCGGAGCAAGGATGAGTCGTCCAGAGGCTGCTGCCCCACCCAGCGGCCGGCCACCTTCTCAAGCCCAACCGTCTGACCTGACTATTCACCTGCTTCTCTCCTACCCTGCAACTCCGGAACCTGACCAGCATCTTATTATCTCTGAGCAAACGTATCCACAAACTGCATCGCTGAGCTCTTCCTGTGTGGAGTGGCTGTCATCCAAAATGCCTAGCTTTTTCCGCCTTTAAGCCCACAGCAAGGGCCTTGTTTCTTATCAGGGGAAAACTGCATCTGCCCCCTTTCTGTCTGCCTCAAAGCTGTTACAATCCAGTCCGTTCCAGATTATGGCCACTCCACCACTTGTGGACTAGTCTGGGATAGAATTATTATGAATGTGTACCCAACAATGATCGTTGAGGGCCCAGTCCTATCAAAGTCTCTGGTGCCAATGCAGCTGCAATGCAGACCCAAGGTAAGTGAACAAGCATTCACCGGACCTGGAGAAGGCCTCCTTGACATCCCCTCCACCACAGAATGCAGCACCCCCCCCCCCCATTGGGACGGCTACATCAGGTTGGAAAATTGGATAAGATGCGGCCCTGAGCAGTGATGTCATCCGGGCGCGCCAGGAACCGGAACGCCCGGATGATTGACAGCCCTCCGCCCCTATGGTGGAGGGCTGCCACGCCTCCCTGCGCCTCACAGCGCCCGAATCACTCCATTTCAGAGCAATTCGGGACACCAGGGAGGGCAGGCGGGCCCAGGAGCAGCTCGCTGGTCCTCCGGAGATGCAGCGTGGCCCGGGCCCGTCTGCAGAACTGGCGGAACGGTGTACCTGGCCATTTCACCAGGATGACACCACTGGCCCTGAGTGATTTAGAGTGCAATCCTGGAGTTAGGCCGGCACAGTTGGGCCAGCAAAATTTGGCTGGTACAAGGGACACTGTAAAGTATGTTTGGACCACTCTCAGAGTCAGAGAGGCCAGCACACAGATGGCCCTTGTGCCAGCCAAATTTTGCTGGCCTATCTATGCTGGCCTAAATTCAGGTTAGGATTGTGCCTTTAGAAAATGTCTGTCAAATCCACAAGCCAGACCTTTAACTTTCCTCAGTTAAACCAAGGGAATCTGAACCTTTTAATACAAAAGAACTATGGTTGAATGATTTTTACACCATTTTTTTTACCCCTAACCTTTATTTACATTGTGAGATTAATTTTTCCATAATTCTGAAGTCACAGATTTTTCTTCTAATTGTTTGATGGGTTTCTAAACCAGCCTTCAATAATGTTTTCAGGGCAGTTTTTTTTTTAAAGGTATTGTAGCAATTAAATTACAACACATAGTATAGTTAAGACAATTTTAAAACATTATAAAGAGAATAAGGCAAAAATGAATAGACACCAGGCAACACAAAAATGAAAGGCAACAAAATAGACACCAGGGAAACCTTACTGGGGAGAGATTTTGAGGCCTATTTATCCTTGCACCACCCCTAATGAAGACATCAGACTATGGCTTGGATTTAACTTGGGCCATTTCATTAAACACAAGTAACAAGTTTGTTAAACATTAAATCTACTGAATATACCGTCCCTCTCTCACCACTCTGGGGTAGGCTAACTAACTGCCACCCATGTCAAATTCAGATGATAGCAAAAAATCCCTACCCTACCTGGCCCTCATAATGAGTGATTAGCTAATCTCAGAGGATACATACCCATCACGGCTTGTAACCTGACCTTTCTTCTAAAAGTCAAATCCCCCTTTAAAGGCATCTAGCTCAGACATCATCACCACATCCTGTAGCAAGGAGTTCCACAGACTAATTTTATGCTGGGTAAAAAAAAGTTTTCTTTTATCTGTTCTAACTCTCCCGACACTCAATTTAGATTTTACAGACTGAGGGCGCCCCTCTCCACCGAAACCTAAAATGTTGTTTCTCTGCAACAAAATTAGAAAAACAAAACAAAAAAATCTGCCCCTAATCAATGGTTTGGCTATTATGTTTTAAAACTCTGTATCTTGCAAGAGTTCCCAGACTACTCGGAGTCAAAGGTTCAGAGTCACAGACACACCACCCAGTCCAAAGGCTGAATATGCAGGCTATGTAGGCACAATCTCCCCATCTCCCATGCCTTCTCTCTCAAGTTATCTCTGCCTGTCTCATATACTTTCAAGTTGACTTGCAGACAGATCAGGCAGCTGCAATATTCCAACCTTCCCTTCCTCCTTGCTCTTCCTACCGACTAGAAGCTCTTCCCTCCCAGAATCATAT
The DNA here is from genome assembly GCA_029204185.1 of Lerista edwardsae. Lineage (NCBI taxonomy): Eukaryota > Metazoa > Chordata > Lepidosauria > Squamata > Scincidae > Lerista > Lerista edwardsae. The sequence goes on from JAJKFI010000013.1 coordinate 8,166,953, forward strand.
GATCCCCACCCATTGGTGAATTAACAAACTATCACATTCTCAGTTAGTGATTCCACAGGCAGTATTTATATTATTATATATGAAATGGCAGGTTTGTGCCCAAAGAGCTTACAGTTCAGATATTGACACTAAGGTGACCACTGAGAGAGAAGGGATGAAGGCACAGAAACATCTGTATAAAATGAAATAACATAACATAAGAACATAAGAAGAGCCCCACTGGATCAAGCTAAAGGCCTATCCAGCTTCCTGTATCCCATAGTGGCCCACCAGGTGCCTCAGGAAGCACACAAGACAACTAGATACCTGCATCTCGTTGCTCCTGCATTTGGCATTCTGAAGCAGCTTACTTCTAAAGTATGGAGGTTGCACTAATCATTACGGCCTGTTATGGCCTTTTCCTCCAGAAATCGTTCAGTCCTCTTTTAAAGACACCTAGGCCAGATGCCATCACCACCTCCTGTGGCAAGGAGTTCCCGCTTGCCAGATTAATTTCCCACTGGCTAAAAAAGTATATCCTTTAATCTGTTGTCATCCTCCCAACATTCAATTTTAGTGGCTGTCATCTGGTTCTGGAATTGTGAGAGAGGGAAAAGGACATCCCTCTCTCTTGTATGTCTCAATCATGTCCCCCTTCAGGTGCCTTTGAACCTGGTATAAAATTATTGTGTATTATGCAGCCATAATGCAACAAATTGATGTCCTTTTCTAAGCAGTAGCTGTCCCGAGTAATGTCCCAATTATTAGCTGGGGAGGGGGGAGAAGCAAACAAACTCTGGTTTTGCAGCCAAACATGGCCAAGGTTAAAAACAACAACTACAACTACAACTACAACTACAACTACAACAACCATAGAAGGAAATGCCTTCTTCTTCTTCTTCTTCTTCTTCTTCTTCTTCTTCTTCTTCTTCTT
>JAJKFI010000013.1:8189109-8238983 GCA_029204185.1 Lerista edwardsae
AATAATAATAATAATAATAATAATAATAATAATAATAATAATAATAATAATAATAATAATAAAGTTCAGTGGCTCCCTGTACCAAAGGGGCTCACAATCTAAAAAATGCAGAACACCACCAGCAACAGCCACTAGAAAAGACATTGTGCTGGGGTGAAGAGGGACAATTACTCTCCCCCTGCTAAATATAAGAGGAGCACCATTTGAAAAGGTGCCTCTTGCCCAGTTAGCAGGGGTAAACAATTATATTCCATCTTTCCCCTACTAAGTCTCAAGGCTGAAAACTGCCTTACTTATTTCAAAGATTTATATCCTGCCTTTCCCATGCCAAAGCAAATACCCAAGGTGGCTAATTAAAAATCAGTTAGCCATAAAACAATCAGCTATTATTTGGGACAGTTGAACAAATCTGTAACCACCGACATTTGTTCACTTTCAGAAAATAAATTGGCTTTAGCTGATGATGCTTTCTGAATGCCAGAAACATTTCTAAGCATTTTTGAGTCATCTTTCAGGATTCAGACACTGAAACAGGGTGAAAACTGTTAGATGTTGCTGATTCAGGAATCACTTAAACATTAACTTTGGCTATTCAAACACAAAGTTTAAGCAGGTCTTTGGGGGGGGCGGGGGCAGGAGATTAAGTATCTTGAATATGTGTTGGTAACAAAGTTGGTTGGTGAGATTTGAAGGATAAATCTTGGCAGGATCTGAGCTGGTGTTTCTACAAGGGAATAGGCTAGATAGTTTAAAAGCTTTTCTTTGTGTACAGTACATTTAAAAAAATTGAAAATAATTTTGATTGTAGATGTGTGACATGCCCTGGCAGTATTAGGTGAATGTAAGTCCCATTGGAAATAATAGAATTTGCATGCACTGAAGTGTGAAATTCATTGCAGCTTAACACTAATCTACAGCAATACAGAAACTGCTGCAAAGATGACTGGTTTTGCATCCTTTGAATCTGCTGGCTTTAATTATGGTATGACTGATAAAGCAAGAGGAACTTGAGGGGTGTTTCCCCTTTAAGATCTTGAGGATTACAGTAGATAAGGGAGGTTGTTGCAGAGGATAGACAAGCTGGAGTCAAAGTTACCACCTCTTTTTGGATGTCAATAATTCAGCTGTTGATATTTTTCCTGCAGAAAAAAGTATCACCCACTAAATTTCTGTATATTGGGTTAGGGTTAAAGGCATAGGAGTAGGAGAAGTTAAAAAGGTGGCAACCCACAATGTACAAAACAACTTTGTAGAATGCATGAGGGTAAAAAAAAAAGTTTTTGAATTATGGTGTTGGAGAAGACTCTTGAGAGTCCCCTGGACTGCAAGGAGATCCAATCGGTCAATCCTCCAGGAAGTCAAGCCTGATTGCTCCCTGGAAGGACAAATCCTGAAGCTGAAGCTCCAATACTTTGGCCACTTCGTGAGAAGAGAGGACTCTTTAGAAAAGACCATCATGCTGGGAAAGATGGAAGGCAAAAGGAGAAGGGGGCGGCAGAGCATGAGATGGTTAGATAGTGTCACCAAAGCAATGAACATGAAATTGGGCGAACTCTGGAAGCTAGTGGAGGACAGGGAGGCCTGGCGTGCTGTGGTCCATGGGGTCGCGAAGAGTCGGACACGACTTAGTGACTGAACAACCACCACCAAAAAAGCCTGCCTTTCTAAAGATACTGCAAAATAAGACAAAAGATATCTAGCTGACTGCTCAGCTCTTGGCTCCCATAATTTGCTGGGGAAGTGCAATGAAGAGCATGAAGTCAAATAAATAAAGTAAGCTTTTTTACATTTAATTTCTTGATTGTTTCAGCAAGCCACTTAACTGTGAAAGCACAGAGTACAGCAGTGGTTCTCAAACTTTTTAGCACTGGGACCCACTTTTTAGAATGATAATTTGTCTGGGACCCACTAGAAGTGATGTCATGGCCAGACGTGCCATCATTGCGATGCCAGAGCCTGTTACTTTCCTGAGAATGCAGCAAGAAGATGGGTTCCTTCTCAGCCATTTTCCAATAGCAAAGTGAATCAGAAAGAAAAAAAAGCCCGTTTGCAACCTTGGTGCATGCAAAACAACCACACAGCCCTCCCCCTTTCCAGCATCCCTTCTTTCCGTATTTTCAGTATGGCTGCTCTAGGTGCTTCGCAACATACCTGAAATTGGCTTCAGACCCTCTGGTGGGTTCCAACCCACAGTTTGGGAACCTCTGGAGTAAAGCAAAGAAATCTGGAACTTTTCACCTCATTTTGTAATGTCTTACAGCAAGGCTGCATTCTCATAGTAATAATAAAGTTATTCACCCCTGCTAACTGGGCAAGAGGAACTTTTCAAGTGGTCCTCCTCTTTTATTTAGCAGGGGAAGATGGGGAGCCCAATCCAAAGCTGTCTGACAGGGCTGGCCTTAAGCCAAAGTAACCAATGTCATCACATCGGGCCCCGCACTTTGGGGGGGGGGGCGGCGCACCAGTGCAGTGAGCATATTGCTTGCTGCTGCAGTCAGGATCTCTTAGGATTGTATGTAGGTCAGTGGGGCCAGCAGAGCAGCTTTCCCTTGGGCCCTCTCAGCTGCCCCAGCTTCTGAAGTGCCCAAAATGGGCCTCCTGGAAACAATTGGCAGAGACGTCATCCTGCCGCCACCAGCTATTTCCAGGTGCCCCACTTTGTGTGGGGCACCACAGGCGCTGTTCTTGGTGAGCTCTTCAAATATGTTAGAAACAAGAAACTTGCCAGAGAGGCGGTTGGCCCGCTGGAGGCGATAAAAGGGGACTTGGAGATTGCAGAGAAATTAAATGAATTCTTTGCGTCCGTCTTCACGGCAGAAGAACTTGGGCAGATACCGCAGCCCGAACAGTAAAATATGTTTGTACCACACTCGGAGTCAGAGAGGCCAGCACACAGATGTGTGCCTTCCTCCCTGACTCAGAGAGTACTCCAAGCACGCTTTAGGGTGGCCCTTGTGCTGGCCAAACTTTGCTGGCTTAGTTTATGCCAGCCGAACTCCAGTTTAGGATTGCGCTCTCAATAAGGTGGCTGTTGTTGTTCAGTCGCTAAGTCGTGTCCCACTCTTCGCGACCCCATGGACCACAGCATACCAGGCCTCCCTGTCCTCCACTAGCTTCTGGAGTTTGCCCAACTTCATGTTCATTGCTTTGGTGACACTACCTAACCCTCTCATCCTCTGCCGCCCCCTTCTCCTTTTGCCTTCAATCTTTCCCAGCAGGAGGGTCTTTTCTAAAGAGTCCTCTCTTCTCATGAGGTGGTCAAAGTATTTGAGTCTCAGCTTCAGGATTTGTCCTTCCAGGGAGCAATCAGGCTTGACTTCCTGGAGGATTGACCAATTGGATCTCCTTGCAGCCCAGGGGACTCTGAAGAGTCTTCTCCAACACCATAATTCAAAACTCAATAAGTTTTATTCTGCTCCTGTGTCTTTAACTATGCCCAATATGAAGAGATGTGACTGATCGTATGCAGGAAAGGCTTTTCCCATCAGTTTCCCATGCCAAAGAAAACTCCACCTGCCAACATTCTGTCTGTCAAGATGCTACTTAAAGCACAGAAGTAATACTAGGAAAAAAGCTGGCAACTCTCTATCAAAGATGGCTGTGTTTAAGCAGTTTGAGCGTATCAGCTGAAAAGTTGGTCTGAATGCCATTCAAAAGTTTTAAAAATACGGACAAAATAATCAGTTATGAATAAAGTTAGCTGTAAAGGGAGGAGTTCCTGGTCGCTCAAGGTTTTATCAGTGATTCTTCCATATTAGGGCTTATCCAAACAGCCAACAAAAGAATTCTAAAGGTGCACATTTATACATACATAAGTACACAAACAGGCTGTGACTCAGTGCTTCTATAACGATACACTTATTATTGTTTTCCAGCTCTTCCTTGTGCAGACAACATGATTTTGTTCTGCATGCGGATGGAGGAAACTCTGGGCACAAGACCGAAGGCTCTGGAAACAGGAGCTGGAATTTTGGCTTCCAAAGCAGAGCACCCACCCACCCCCTTTGTTCAGAGCCTGGCATCTTTGGGAGTCAATGGACTGTTACCTTGTTAAACCAGTCTAGCAGAAAACTGTCTCCAGTCAAACAATAGTGATCTCAGCAAAAGTGTCAGCTCATCCCCTCCCCTCCATTCACTTCAAAGCCTCCTTAGGGCTTATGTAAATGCAACCATTATTAAACAGGGCAATCTACATTATTAAGCTAGGCAGTCTAAGCACATTGCTTGTCCTCTGTTTTCTTTTTATTTGCTTTAGGATTTGGAGGGTTTTTTTTAAAAAAAAAATGTTACGTGAGTTAATTATCTCATGGCACCTTAAAAATTTACCTTGGCATAAACTTTCATGGACTAGATGGGGTATGCAGACTTTTCAGTACCAGGGCAGGGCCATATCATATATGTTACAGATTCATATATGTACGATCATGTTGGACAAGGGGGGAATGGGGTGTTGCCACTAATGCTGCTAGAACAGTTGCCTGTCTTGGGCTTCTGCATAAGTGTTAAGAAAATGCAGGTGTCATAGGTGGGTGGGAACCGTAACTGCTGCAAATGAGATAGACTGAATATGAGATTTTTCCTGGAGAAACCTGAGTGTTTAAATGGAAAGTCTGAAAAATGCATATCCTGTTTTGTATATGGAATTGTGGCTTTGGCTATATCTTGCACCCCGTCATCTGCCTTACAAAGGTTCTGTCAAATTGAAAGGAACAGGAGAATAGTGGTTTATTTCAATCCAAAGCTACTTCTTGGCCGGCACCTCTAAAATGACTGACATTTCAATATCTTCACATTTCTCTGAAACTCATTGAGTGATCAATATCCCCTGCAAAGGTTCTGATTGTATTCTCCAACAAGGTAAGGTTTCCCCACGACCGAATGGTCTAGTCTCCAGTCCTGACCGACTGTAGGGGGTGTGTGCTCATCTCCATTTGTAAGCCAAAAAGCCGGCATTTGTCTTAGGACAAGTTTCCATGGTCATGTGGCCAGCAAGACTATACTATACACCAAGGCATATGGAATGCCATTACCTTCTCACTGAAGTGGTACCTATTTATCTACTTGCATTTTTATGTGCTTTCGAACTGCTAGGTTTGCAGGAGCTGGGACAAGCAACAGGAGCTCACTCCATCGCGTGGTCTTGAACTGCCAACCTTCTGGTCAGCAAGCTCAGCAACAGCGGTTTAACCCACAGCGCCACCACGTCCCTTTACCTTTAACAGATACATAGGTTAAACTCAACAAAGCTTAGGCCAAGAAAAGCATCACCTATTGAATGCCTACCTGGAAGGGGGCATCAAGTGGCAACCCTTGCCCTCCCTAAATGGAACTATTTATACATTTGAAGTAAAGGCAGTTTTGTCTCTGGTCTGATTCACACATATGCTCAGCAAAATTGGGATACACCAGTCCTGTGGGCTTCAACCCCTGTGGGGGATGCTCAGAAGAGCCCACTGAGACATCTGTGCCTTTCACCTTCATATGGTGGTGTTGTGTAGTGACTTTCTTGGGGCCCACCCAAATAAGTGGAAGTTTGGCAGAGGCCCCTTGAAACACTGAACCCTGGTTGATCATTGTTGAGTACATCCTTATGTAGCAAGCCCAAAGCAAGCCTTTCAGTACAACAGAGAATCCTCCTTTGACATTTACTATTCCTTCCAAGAAGAACTGAGGACAGTTTTATTGCATTTTTATTAAAATTTGATCGGACCACCAAAGGGCAGATAATATTGGGTTGCAGTCTTGGAGCCGGCCCCTGGGCCACTTGTGAGTCAGCCACTCTTATACTAGGCTGCAAATCCCAAGGTTCTTCTACTGGAGGCTGCAGGCCATGCTGGGATATTGCTGGAGCACTGACACGACAATACCAACATAATGAGGACGCTTGCTTCCCAATCCTTTAATTAGCAGTGGTGGAGAGACACCTGTGCTGAGTAATGCCTGCACACTCATTTCTATTAGGGGGCCATTAAATGCACTGAGTAAGTTTACCTGAAACTTGCAAACAGCAAAAAAAAATAAAAAAAAATAAATCCTCTAGTGTTGTTCTGATTCACCTGCTGGCTTGTGGTCAGGTCTTACTGAAAAAGAGAGAAGCTGCAGTTCAAGCTTGTTTCAGACCCATTAACTTGCTAGTCCTGTGTCCAAAACCAAGTGGGGAGGAATTGGTTGTGGTTAGACAAATTGGCTGAGAGACAAATCACTCTGTTCATGCTCAAAGAGCATCATTTTAATGATTTGGCCCTCAATAGCATGCTTGGCAAGCAAGCAGGTTCTGGTCCCCCACATGCAGTTGTGTCGTCATTGACATCAAGTAATCAAGTATACAGATACAAATTGGCTCCTTTTAAGATGGGACATTTGCTCCACTCCCACACATAAGAGGAAAACTGACTTCAAAGTTAATTGTGTTTTATTATTAATTTTTTTTATTGTTTTTAAGTTTTTGATGATTTTAGTGATTCTTGTATTTTAACCAGGCAAGAGACACTTTTTCATGTGGTGTCCCTCTTGTATTTATATTAGCAGCGGGGGAGTAATTGTCCCTCTTCACCCCAGAGCAGTGTCTTTTCTGGTGGCTGCTGCTGGTGGTCTTCTGCATTTTTGGGACAGGGAGCTATTTAATTTCATTATTATTATTATTAGCCTGTAAACCGCTTTGTGTTGAAAAACAGTATATAAATACTATTGGTTGGTTGGTTGGTTGGTTGATTATTGGATAGTAGCTGTTTTGAGAGCTTCCTCTAGAAAGGTAGGCTAAACAACCCTGGGGTAGACAGGTGGACTAAGGTCCTATACATACTTACCTAAGTCCACCTGTCCCTGTCATTCTACCCCAGGGTAGAATCTCAGGTATGCCCATATTCTCAGGTATGCCCTATTGAACTTACTCAGACATGAACATGCATAGGATTGTGCTATAAGTGAAAAGAAGTTAGATTCAATGGTTCCAGAACTGATGGAAGGGAAAGAGGAGAGACAGTAGCATAGCTATAGGGGGGACAGTGAGGTAAGTATTGCAGGTGCTGCAAAGCGCCATTTACGCAGCCCCTCCCACTGGCTGTCGGAGCCATTCCAGGCAGCGATGACGACACGCAGCACATTGCTGTCACCACCCAGAATGGCTCCAATGGCGAGTGGGAGGGGCCATTTACATGGTACATTGCAGTGCCTGCGGGACTTAGTGCACTATCCCACCTCTGGCTATGCTCTATGAAGGGAGAATGGCTCACATTGGATGTGAGGCTCACACGTAACTTCAGTCCATGTGTTGGAAGAGCGTTTTCCTTGGCCTGGACTCAAATTCAAGCTCAGCCATGAAGGTCACTTAGTAATCTACCTTATCGGGCAATTGTGATGATCAAATGAAATAATTCCCATGTTTCCCAGCTGAGCTTCTTGGAGCCCTGTGATATATGTGAATAAGCCACCAGAATTGCCTGGAAATATTTTCTTCACAGTGTTTGTTCTTTACACCACTATGAGGTGCTCCTTCTCCATGTAACATCAAACACATGCTATCAATTTGCATGTGGCTAATGTGGTCAGAATATATTATGCACTAACAGCCTCTTACTATTAGCTGTTGTTTTAGTAGTGCTTAAATCTCAGGGAATCAATGAGACTTCAGACCCAATCCTCTCCAACTTTCCGGCACTGATCCAGCCGCAATGCAGCATCAAGATAAGGGAACAATGTTCCATGACTTCCCCACCACCACAGAATGCAGCCATTGGAATGGCTACATCAGGGCTGGAAAATTGGGTAGGATTTCGCCCTTAGAGCCCAGGCCTACCCCTGTCTACTCAGAAGTAAGCCAAAGTCAATGGAGCTTTCAAGGAAACTGTGGATAGGATTACTGCCTAAGGCTAAGGCTAAACCCAAGGCTGCAATCCTATGCATACTTACCTGGGAGTAAGCCCTATTCATTTTGAATGGGACCTACTTCTGAGTAGACATGCCTAAGATTTGGCTGCAAGTTAGTTGTAAGTCACTGAAGTGCCACTGATTGCACTGAGGCACAGGTGCCCTTGGTTTGCTCTGGGTGGGATTGAGGTTTACTGTACATACACATGACATGACAGTGTGTACCTCCAGTTGCAATTTGTTTCCAAGAAGTTTTGAAGGGCCTTTTCTTTAAAAACTGGAAGATGATCTTTTCACATGGCATCGCAAAGAATCATACTGGAAAAGTCTTAGTGGATGTGGCCAGCCACTGCTTGTTTGTAACCCCCATCACAAGTATTCCAGCTATTGGCACTTAATGGCATTGAAATATACAGCACCAAAGGGCTTGTGCTAGTTTTGTGGCTCATGTACAGTATAGACAGTGTAGTTAGTGGTTAGCAAATCAGCCTAGGCAAGGGAGCAACCATGATAGTTATGTCTCTCCTGCTAATTGGCTAGTGCAGTGTTATTCAAATTGTGGGTCAGAAGCCAGTTGGTGGGTCGTGAAATGATGTCAGATGGGTTGCGGAAAGCTGGGAGCAGCCATCTTGGAAACTGCAGACCTTACTGTTGTTTTATTCCATTTGGGAGTGTTAACAGTTTGAATTTTCAAGTGAAGGTTTTTCTTTTAATTTTGTTTTTAGTTCAGTGCTTTTGCATCATATTTTGTCCTAGTCTTGCTTTGTATCAGGGATGTTTCATGGTTGTACAATTGCTGCAGTCCAAGAATGCCAATTTGCATGCCAGGAGTGTCATTTTATCATGACACTTTATAATGACAGCACTTCCTGTTTGATGATGTTGCTTCCTGCCACAACATCACTTTCAGGTTTATGACATCACTTCCGGTGGATCCTGACACTACTGCCATTCTAAAAAGTGGGTCCAGGTCTAAAAAGTTTGAATATCACTGGGCTAGTGGACTACTGTGGAAAACAGGATGCTGGACTCAATTAGTCTTATCAAGCAGAGCTTTTCTTGGGTTCTTATGACTGGCATGATCTGGGTTCAAATCCTCCATAAACTAGGAAGCTCAGTAAGGCTGCAATCCTCTGCTTGCTTTCCTGGGAAACATAGCAGGACTTCTGAATAATCTTGCATAGAATTTCACTGCAAACAACCTTGGGTCAGTTGGTCATTCTCAGCCTGTCCTACCTCAATGACTTACTGCCCAATCCTATCTCTTGCCACATTATAGCATATATGCCAAGGGCAGCTTTAAGCTAATTGGCCAATTGCACACGCGCGGGTGCACACACAGTGCCTAAGGGGCCCCTGCACTAGGGTAGAATTCCCTAGTCAATTCACACAACACATTGCAAACAACAAAAGTAAATTCACACAAGGGACATTGCAAGGGACATTTTGAATTTTTCTAAAACAAATTTTTTTTTACTAAATCTTTTCAGTCACTAAAACAAGAGGTTGTGTTAACTATTTACTTTTCATAGGTAATCTGCACATTTTGTGTGTTTGCTTGTCAGCTTACATGTCTGCAAGTCTATATAACACGTGCGTAGATTCCATGCGGTCCATTAACTCCCATGCGTTCTTTATGCGTTCTCACTTTGACTGCTTTCCATCCTACCATAGTGCTATAACGCCGATAATGAATTGTATGTATATCTTTCAGGTTTGTGCTCTGGCCTCAGTGACTTAGTATTGCAAATGCACTTTACGGCACATTTGCAAAACTCCTGAGCCGGCACAAGGGACTTGTGCTGGCCCAAATCCAGGTTAGGATTGCATCCTAAGATTCTACAGCCCTGTGAACCTGGGGTCAAGGGCATAGCTAAAGAAGTGCAGGGGAGTGCAATTGCACCGGGCTACAAGCTTTATATTAGGGGGGCAACAATCTGAGCTTGATACTAGTGGCCAAAATTGTGAAAACCTTGATATGTATCAATACCAGCATCACGTTATATACCATTTGATGCAGAATTTCATGGAGAATGCAATGAAACAAATTGGAGTGTAATATCTTCATTCTATCAAAAGGTATGGCCAAAAAAATAAGAAAATGAACATACAACTGTGATGTCACTTCCAGGGCATCATTTTGCCCTCTGCACCAGGCTACACTTTCATTAGCTACACCAGTGTCTGTGGGATCCTGCAAACTGTTTCCAGTTGGGCCCCACAGCCTCTGTCCTGGCCAGTGCCAACAGAGGTGGTGCTGCATGCTGCGGTGAGGGGCCAATTGGACCAGCAGCATGTGGTGTGGGGATGGAAGGTGCGGCAGTGCATGGTTTGTGAGGGTTTGTCACTCACAGCGTTGGGGAGGGCAGTGGTGCATTTTGGAGAATCCTGACAAGGCCTCCCCTTCCATCATGGAGGCCTCTTCAAGTTACAGAAACATTTACTCCCTTACTCTAGGGTGGCAGCATCATGACTGCATCTGCGCTGGAAAGTTGGGTAGGATTGGGCCCTTCCTGTGATCAGAAACCCTTCCCCAATACATCCATTGAAGGAGGATTTGAACCTGTGAAAAGGTCTCTCATCATGAGAATGGTTTAGGAGAAACTTTTGAGGTACTGTTGTGCCTGAGAGCCCAATCCTAGGCATGTCTCCTCAGAAGTAAATTCCATTATAATCAGTGGGGCTTACTCCTAGGAAAGCGTGGGTTCTTGCCCCCTAAAACGTATAAGATTAGAAAAATATACTTGTGCCTGGATCCCCCGCCCCCCCCCCAAAAAAACCCATTTCAATCTGGATTCTGAACCACAGGCTTTCTAAAGGACTAGAAACTTTCTTTTTCCAGAGCTGATGGACCACACAAAGTGTTTTCACGCAAAGGGAGGGAGCTGGTCCCATTTGCCCTACTTGATGCCATCATGTCATATGGCCCTGAAACAGATTTGATAGAATTGATAGAGTCATGTGTTTGTTTGCAAACACAATTATGCTACCACCTGTCAGGAAAATATAGTGAGAAGCCAGCTCGGAGGGCTTTTTTTTTTTTTAATAGCTGGCACTTGATATTTTATGATGCTGACAGCACATCACTGGTACCTTATTAGTGTGATTATATATGACAGTGTGAATTAAGTCGACTGTTCTGATTGATGTAAGTTTTGCCAGCAATGCAAAAACTCTCTCTTTTTTTTTTCCTCCTCTGCACTATTTGGGTTCCTCTGCCCTCTTTAGTGTCTGGGATTGGACAAGGGAGACAGAGAGAATTCCCAGGGTTTTGCCTCTTTGGGAGGTCCAGCAAGGCTATTTTGAGCAAGTTTTCCTTCTATTGCCAGTCAGATAAGAAATTGCCTAACTGATCAGGCAAAACGTACAACAGAAACTACACCCTGCCACAGACAGTACAGCTTCCCTCTAGCCATGGCTGCCTCCCACGGAGAAGCTGGTGAGAATCGGCCTCTGCTTCTATATCATGCAAACTGTTATTCAAACTGTGGGTCGGGACCCACCTGGTGGGTCATGACTTGATGTCAGGTGGGATGCGGAAAGCTGGGAGCAGCCATCTTGGAAACTGCAGACCTTACTCTTGTCATATTGCTTTTGTGAGTGTTAACAGTTTGAATTTTCAAGTGAGGGTTTTTTTTAAAAAATTCATTTTTTTAGTTTGGTGCTGTTGCATCATATTTTGTCCTAGTCTTGCTTTCTGTCAGGGATGTTTCATGGTTATACAATTGCTGCAGGCCAAGAATGCCAATTGGCATTTCAGGAGTGTCTTTTTTTATCATGTTACAATGACACCACTTCCTGCTTGATGATGTCACTTTCTGCCAGAACATCACTACAATGTTAATGACATCACTTTCAGTGGACCCTGACACTAGTGCCATTCTAAAAAGTGGATCCCAGTCTAAAACATTTGAATACCAGTGATCTAATGTGTTTGGGGATCTAATTGATCTAATGTGTTTGGGCAGGAGGTCTGGTCTAGAGGGGAGAGCTGCTGTTAAGCCCAAAGCCCAAAGATAACGTCTGAAGGACATCACTTTGAGACCACAGGAAGCTTCCATAAGCGGCAAGACTTCAAGAAAGCTACTGAAGCCAAACTGTTTCAGCTGCCCTCAGTGAGAGAGAAGGAGCCATTGCCACCTGCTTTTTCAGTGAGAGTGAAGAAGCTGTTTGTCAGTCAGCGTGGGAGGAAACTGTAGCAACTACTGTGACGAGACAGAGTAGGATTAGGGTATTTTGAGCTAAGCCAGTGATGAGGGCAGTCTGGAGGAGGCTGGCCAGCCAGTGAATCCAAGCAAGGCTGCTAGAAGAGGGGAGAACCAGTGGGTGAAGGAAGCCCTTCCCTCTTGCCTATCTCTGAGGCTGCTCTGGAGGAGAAACTAGTTAGCCTAGTGTGGGCGGGGCCCTTGGGGAGGCCCAGCAGGGAATTTGGTAGAATAGCCAGCCTCCTCCAGACTGCCCTCATCACCAGCTTAGCTCAAGATACCCTAAGTCTAATTTGGCACCACAAAATTTGTATTTTTTATTTGTATTTTTTATTTTTCTGCACTCAATCCAGGGGATAACAGTTGTATTTGTATATTGTATTTTTATATTGTTTTTTAATCACTGTTTTTAAATTATGATGTTTTTATTCTGTTTTTTAATTGTTTTTTATATTGCCGCCTTGAATGCCTTTTTAGGCAGAAAGGCGGGGTAAAAATCTTTAAAATAAATAAATAAATAAATAAAACCCTACCACCAAACAATAGACAATAACCTTCCGTAAGCCAGACCTGCCTCCTCCACTCAGTGGCTCCAGGGGTGTGGCAGCCATACAACTTCCCACAGCCTTCTTACCTTCCTTTATCCAGTCCTTTAACACTCCAGCCATTGGCCAGTCCCAATCCATCCATCAAGAACCTACCTAGTGCTGTACCTACCTGGTGCTAACTTACTGCACCTACTGCCTCCAACTTTTATACTGAGGCAAGCCAATCAGTGTCTGTTCTTGGGCAGGCTCTTGCTCATTAGCCACACCCATCTGCACCTGTGCTAACCTCCCTTCATAGCCAGAGCCCTCATCAGCCTGCAGCTGTGTTCCTGCTGCAGGAGTTCTGGGATTACCCCAGTAGTGAAATTCAGGGGATTCGCCCAGGTTCTATAGAACCGGTTGTTAAATGGCCGGGCCCCGCCCACGCGCTTACCTCGGCTGGCTTCGGATTTTTTTTTTGCTCTGGCTATGACGTCATAGAGCCGGTTGTTAATTCATTTGAATTGCACCACTGGATTACCCCCGTACGTCCTCGCTTATTTGGACAAGTGGCCACTGCTGATACCATTCCCTATCTCCTCGGGGTATCTCCTGCCTTTTCCAATGCTAACCTGGAGTTAGACTGGCACAGTTAGGCCATGGGAGGGTGGCACATGTCTGTGTCTATGACTCTGAGAGTGGTCCAAACATACGTTACAGTGGCCCTTGTGCAGTGATGTCATGCAGGGGGTACGCGAGTACCGGTTTCTAGGATTATGGCTGGCCCCGCCCATTCGCCCGCCCACTCGTCGACTCCGCCCTCTGCAATGTTTGAATTTCCTGCATGTTTGAGTTGCCTGCATGTTCTCAGAGCCAGGCAGGCAGGCAGGCAGCGAGTGGAGCCTTTCCTTTCCTTGCCACTGAAAAATGAGTTGCTCTGGGGTTTTAACATGATGCCAGGCCTCCTTCACATGTTCTGGGGGTGCTGTGGAATACTGTTGCAACAGTTGGGTCAGTTTAAAATCATCTGAGTCCTCAAAAAGGGCTTTTTTCATGTCACTTCCTGCCATGACATCACTTCTGGCTTATGACATCACTTCCAGTGGGCGGGTCCCGACACGTGCCAATCAAAAGTGAGTACCTGTTCTTAAATCATTTAGATGACACCACTGCCCTTGTGCCAGTCAAACTTTGCTGGCCTAACTGTGCCATCCTAACTCCAGGTTAGGACTGTGCCCTAAATCTCAGCTCAACTACGAATTAGTGCAAATCACTGACCACAATCCAGAGATAATGTATGAGGCATGAAGGGATCTTCCCCGCACAGAAGGGATTATCAGCTCTGGCACCAGACATCACCTTTAGCGAGGGAACCTGGTGGCTAAAATTAATGTGCACACCCTCAAAGCAGGTTAGTGTGCTGTTGAGAGTAGATGCCACCAATCATGTGTCCAGCAATACTGAGGAGCATTGATTTCAGTTCTACATGTGGGCCAATTCCACCTGTTCCAATAGCACAGGCTGGACTGTACAAGCTGTCCATCACTGTTCCCTTCAAGCTGCATGGCCTGGCAACTCAAAGCCCTCGAAAGCCAAGCTCTGCACAGCTTGGAACTCAGTGTTCCCAGAAGTCCAGCAATGACATCATCACTGTGCGTCCAAAACGGGCAAGCCACCATGCAGCAGCCTAAGTGCCAATAGAGAGAACATTGTTGTCCATGTGTCAAAACATGTTTCTTCATGCAGAGGTGGATCTACAGGGAGGACAAAGCTCTAAGTGTTGCAAGAAGCCTTACCCTGTCATGTAAATCCCTCCTCTCCCTTGCTGCTGTAGCCAGTAAGCAATGCCAAGATGTTGCTTTTCCCTGTGAGGATTGGCTAAAATGGTGCAGGAGAGGAGTGATTCCCACTGCAAGGTAAGGCTCCTTGCAAAACTTAGAGCTTTGCCCTCCCTTAGATCTGCCTCTGGGGAAGCAAGGTAAAGAGGCAGATGATTTGCTTCTTGCCAATGTGAGTGGGAAGCAGGTCATTGTATCTTGCATCTTCAGTGACCACGAAGGAGGTAGTGGCAAACTCAGTCTGTGCACTCCAAAGTGCACCCTGAATCTGCCACCCACTCAGACCCTTTGCAATCTGTTACTGTTGCAATTCACTTCGCCTTGCCTCGTGGTTGGGCTGGCAGCAGTGGAAGCATTTTGTCTTCCAAAAAGTGCACTGGAACGACAATTCCTCATCTGTGTGCACCAGGGATGAGCTGTGTGGGTGTGGCTGGTGAGGCAGAATGGCCCTACCTTAGTTCTTTGAAAAGTGCCTCCACTGCTGCTGAAGTGGCTGTGATCCTGCAAACACTTACAACCTATGGGCTTCAGTTGCTCAAAGCGCAGGGGTTGCAAGTGTTTGTGTGATCACTTGGGCTCCCTATATCCGCGGGGGATCGGGTCCAGGATACCTGAGGGAACCTATGTTAAGTTTAGGGTCCTCCTTTGCCTACACCCCTGAGGAAGAAGATTCTTCCAGTCACAGTGGAGCACTTTCAAGTCCTGTTGGTCTCAATGGGAAAGAAGTACCATATGCATGTGCTTAATTCTTTCCCACTGAAATGGGAAAAGCCCAAAGATGCTTTTGAACAGCTCAAAGTTCTGTGCTAACCTGGAGGTAAGTCTTGCTGAAACCCAAATCAGATAGGATCTGGGCTGGATTGTGCCCTATGAAACTGATTGAAAGGAGGGAAGAAATTATGGTAGGGCTGCCCTGTAAACTGCTATTTTTTCTCCATTCCCATTTGAAACAGTGTATCAAATGGAGGAGTGATGCTGGAAATCTGGTTTGAATTGGAGGTTTCCCCTCCTCTGTCTTCTGACCAGAGATGTACACTGATGATGAAATTAAAGTACTGTAAACAAAGTGGATTATTTACATTGTCTTTGAACATGAGTTATCTTCCTCTCGTTAAAAAAAATATTCATGTAAATAACTTGACAGTTCTACAGCTCCAAGAATTTTTTTTTAAAAAAAAAAACAATCAAGGAGGGGGAGAATTGCATGGTAAATTAAACATTTCATGGGAGTGAGGAAGGAAGGGTGTTTGATTTGAGAGAGCACTTACTACATAAATGGCAAAAGGGCTGAATTGCAAACAGGGCACAATCCTGCCAAAGGAGACCATTTTAAAACCCCATGGAAATGAATGGGATTTTAAAGTGCTTGACTCTGGTTGGAAAGTGCCCTATACTACAGTTTCTGCAATCTGGTAGAGAAGACTGACCACTGGTGTAGCTAATAAAAATGTAGCCTGGTGCAGAGGGCAAAATGATGCCCCAGAAGTGATGTCACAACAGGAAGTGACATCACAGTTGTGTTTTCATTTTCTTGGTTTTTTGGCCATAACTTTTGATAGAATGGAGATATTGCACTCTGACTTGTTTCATTGTATTCTGCATTAAATTCCACAATACATGATGGTATTATCCATACATTCCAAAGTTTTCACACTTTTGGTCACTAGTGTTGCGCCCCCCCCCCCAAAGCTTGTTGCCTGGGGAGATTGCACCCTTCTGCACTTCTTTAGCTATGCCCCTGAAACTGTCTTCAATTCTCATCACCCTTTCTTAGGAGGCAACCATTAGGGACCAATCTTAACCAACTTTATGGTGCAGATGAAGTTGCAGTGCAGCCAGAGGTAACTGAACAATGATGTCAGGCTTCCATGACTGACCCCACCACCACCACCACCAAATGCAGCACATACCACCTTCAGAGGGCTACACCAGGGCTGGAAAATTGAATAGAATTTGGCCCTTACAGTGCAGTCCTAAACAAGACTACCAAGGGCTACTCGCCTAGCCATACTTTCCTGGGAGCAAGTCTCATTGAACACAATGGGACTTACTTCAGAGTAGACATGCATAGGCTTGTGCAGTAAATCTCACTATGTCCAATGGGCCTTAGGGCACAATCCTATGCAAGTCTATTCAGAAGAAAGTCCTATTATGTTCTATGGGGTTTACTCTCAGGAAAATGTGGATAAGATTTCAGTAAGTATGCACAGGAATGCAGCCTTGGTGAACATGCCTAGGGGAACAGACTGGAAAGCTGCAGTCTGACATGCTTACTCAGGAGTAAATTCTGCTAAATGTTGTGGGTTAACCTGCTTAGCATTGCACTGCAAAGATATACTGTAATTACGCGGCGCTGTGGTGCTCTACGAGGTCTCCTATATCTTTCCCGAAGACGGGAATCCCTTGGTGTTGTGTTCTTTCTGCCAGTCACCCAAAAGGGAGAAGGAAACCCAATCGCTCCTGTCTGTGTTTTAGACTAACATTATAGCAATGTGTCTTAACGATTAAAACGTGGGGTGCAATATAATTTGCGATCCAGCCTAGGAAAATGAAAGACAGAGATGTGTTAGGGTCCTGGGGGCAACCAGTTCCCATATCAAGAAGATACAAAGTGTAATATGTACTTTTGCTCGAGTTCAGTCTGAGCGTTTCACATAAACTTACGGATAGATCGATAGAAGGTCCTGTTATCTTTCTGTTACAAAAGTCGAGCTCATGTAGACCAATCTTGTGCATACAGTACTTAACCCAGGCTACTAGATTCTATGGTGCTTATGTCCATCGTAGGTGTATATAGGATTGCAACCTTAGTCAACCCTGAGGCACCAGCCGTAAATCATCTAAAACGAGGGCCCTGTAAAATCCTGCCACAGCCACCCAGGACTTAGAACGTGTCGTGGTATCTTCATCCTGGTTGTTCCTGTTGAATGACTGCCTGCAAGGCTGTTCCCTGTTTGATTGGCCCTGCTTCTGTGCCTTTGAATCTTTTCTCCAACTTTTATCGCGGGGATGTGGGGCGGGGCGGAGGGGAGCCTTTACTGGCTAAAAATATGCGTTTCCTCGATGGGGCTTTCATTCAGAAAGCGTGCCTCTTATGCGGGAGTAATTCACATGCAATTACTTCGAAGTAACCATGCAACTAATCGGGCTGCGCGACTAGCGGTAAGGATCTGGCAGCAAATCATCTGGAAATCGATTCCTCTAACGTTGCACCGGTTTCCAAAGGCCCACGTGCCCTGAATTGGGGAGGGAGGGGGGGGGGGAGAAAGATCCCGTATTTTAAACAGACCACTTTCCTATCGACTATTTTGGAATCAATTTTTTTTTCCTAGCTGGTTCTCGTTCGTTATTTTTCTCGGAAGTGTGCTACACCAGAGGGTAATGGGCTGAAATCCTGCAGGGAAACAAATTCCCGGTTTAAATCAATTAATCAATCAACAATATTTGAAAAGAACACTTTCCAATACAAAGTTAACAACGCAGTTTACAGGCAAATAATAATAATAAGAATGATGATGATGATGTTAAATGGCTCCCTGTCCCAAAAGGGCTCACAATCTGAAAATGTAGAAAGACACTGCCACCAGGAAAGACACTGCGCAGGGGTGAAGAGGGACAATTACTAACTATAAGAGGAGCACCACTTGGAAAAGTGCCTCTTGGCCAGTTAAAATACAAGGCGAGGGACGGCATTTTCAACTGTGCAAACCTCTGTTATCAAGTGGTTATTTATCGTGGAACCGAAGCTTTTGGGGAAAGGGTGGGAAGAGCCTCGCGGTGTAGATCGAATACTTGCTTCTGCATTAACCACCGTTTTTGAATCTGTTGTTTGAAACCTCATAGGGGTTTTGTGCACCCTTACGTGGTAGTCACCCACAACGCGCGTTTTTGTAGCAATAAGTTGCACGTGCACTTTAAAAATCCACAGGGGCGCTCTAAGAAGCGTAGAGAGTCACAGATCGGGTATAATATGTTCAACCATCGTGCGCGCAGGTCGTAGATGCGTCGAACATATCGTGTGGATCCTCTGTGGATGAGCATGAATTTAGCACCCTAGGGTTATCCGTAGGTGCACCTATGCAACAGGTGATCCTAAACCGAAATCCGCTGGGCTTGTTTCCGAGGAAGACGACGGTTATGACCGCTCTTTGAAAGTGTAAAGCGCGGAGGAAGGCTGCAAAATCCTAGCCTAGCCACACTTTCTTGGGAGTAAGCCCCATTGACTATAATGGAACTTACTTCTGAGTAGACAGGCATAGGTTTGGGCTCTAAATGTTGTGCATTTCCATGGAGGAGTTAAACATTTTCTGGAGGCTATGCTGGGAGCAAATCCCATTGAATTCAGCGAGACTCGCATCCGTGCGGAAGCCACCGAAGTTCATAGGCCTCTTCGACAGATAAGAGTACAAAAAGTTGGAATGAGTTCGACAATGTCCGGTTTGTTCTTCGTTTATGCAGCGGGGGAATAAATATTAGATGCTCTTATTTTAAAGATGCCCCCCTTACCCATTTTCTACCAATGATGCGCTGGAGATTGCATTTCTACCAATGTTGCTCCAACGCATCATTGGTAGAAAATGGTTTCAGGGTTGCCTTTTTCGGTTGACAACGGGAAGACAAAGAGAAAGAGTTCTTGACGTTGGTGTCTCCAACCCGTCGTGTCTTTAACAGCCGCAGGCAGAAGCCTTGCAGGTAAAGCAAATTGTAGCAATAGGGGGAAATGGAGCCCGTGAAGTCGTTCCGCTCAGTACTCTCCCAAGCGAGGAAAAGCTTTACCTGCAAAACTGCTACCTGTCATGGAAAACTTCTCCCTTTTGAAGTCAGGGCGGAAGAAAAAAAGAAAGTTGGCAACCCTGATGGTGGGCCTTGAAAAAGGTGAAGAGCTGATAGGCCGAGCTTTTCCCAACATAGAAACGAGCGACAGGCAGAAATCTGACAGGAGAACGTCTCTCTACCACTGGCTTGAGAAGAACTTGACCTGAACAACTTCTGCCTGATACGTGTGTTAGAAACCCAGGCAGGAAAAAGAAAGTTGGCAACCCCTACGCCTGCATGTGCTTCCAGAAACCTATAACCCAGATAACGACTCATCAGATCCAAGCAGGCACGAGGCTGCTGGCGGATTCTCCACGATTTGGAAAGAGTAGAAGGAGAACAAAAAAAAAGAGAAAAGAAAAGAAACCAGGAATGTCTTGAGGAGCCAGGGGGAGGGAAGGGGTTGTAAGAGAGGAGCAGGTTTCTTTCTGCGCAGGCGCCTGACTCTCCGTCGCGGTGCGCTCAGGTACAGCGCCTCGACCAGGACTCCAGCTATTAAAGAGGCTGCTGGCTGGAGTTCGAGTCTCCCCTCCCCCAGGCTCCTGTGCAGAGCCCCCCGCCTCAGGGTGGCTCATGGCTCTGCTGGGGCTGCTCGACTGGCAGGTAGGTCTTTTTTACGTTCACAGCAAGGGGGGACGGCGGGACCCGGGGCTGGAGTGGGCAGCGGGTGAAAGTTGGTGTGGTCGGAGACTGGGTGGATCTGGAGTGCGGCAGGTCGGTCTTGCGCCGGAGCCGGTCTCGTGGGTGTAAATTTTTCCAAATCTTGGGAATCGGTTACGAATTTGTAAAATGATGGTAGACCAGAATTCGGTGGTAAGTCGGATTTAAGGGGGCTCGTTTCTCGGGCAGTTCCTGGTGTTCGATGGCAGTAGCCCCGATTCTGAAATTCACGTGGGAGCAAGCGAGCCTCCCAGATTATTATTTTTTTTTGGGGGGGGGGATTGAACCCAGCAGCCCGCTGCTCGGCACTTAAGTGCAAACGATCTCTTGACGTTGCAAGTCACGGAACGCGCTTGGCAATTCAGTCCTGCGCCCGAAACACGGGGAAGAATCGGGCTGCTACGGGACGGCGCGCCGTCGAGGGTCTGGCACCGGGGCCCACGACGCCCGCAGCCCCCCCCCCTGCACCTTCAGGGCCGCTGACCGTGGTGGATCGCGATCTGCGGGAGGGGGGGGGGTGTCCACGAGTTTTCACCATAAAGCTGGCTCCGGGACGGGACAGCACACGTGTTTACTCGAGAGCAAGTCCCACTGAACTTAGGACTCGTGTTCCCTGAACTTGGGAACTGAAGCTTAGGGACGTTACAAGATATCGTATTACTGCCGTAGGACTTACTCCCCGAGCAGGCACACAGAATGCCACTTCCTGGCGGGTCCTGCACTCCCCATTGACCGCAGTGGGACTGTGTGAAATATTTGCGCTCCTGCTAGTCCCACTGAGTTAGGACAGGGGGCGCTAAATCCTGCGGTCCAAAACGCGGTTAAACTGGAGGGCTTTTTGAAACCGAATCGGTCCCGTTGCTGAAGTTGAACCAGGTAGGCGAAAGCGATCCGCTTTGGCCCGCTTTTGAAAGCACGATGGCTTTAAGTCGATTGGGCCACCAAGACTGCGCGGGCACGCCGTGGATTCCCGGGAAGTTGCGTCTGTGGTTGAATGACAGCTCAGATCGGCTTGCAGCCAAGCGCTCTCCGGTTTCAGTGGCCGACTGGGGGCTCGAATTGGAAAGTCATCTGGGCAAGGGAGCGTGCCCAAGTCGAGCACCCGCCCAGTCACCATTCTTACTGCAGCATTGCAGAAATCTCGGAGGATTGCTGCTGTCCGCTTCTGACATTCTTTGCAGACACACGGGAGGAAATTAGTTGTGCCCCATTTCTGCAAGCTATTTGAGCCTCTCCAAGAAGGACGGAAATCCCAAAGACCTAAGAAAATACGCTCTGTCCCATGAGCTGCTTTGTCTATTCCCCGGAATTGGCACAGACAGACCCCTTCCTAAAATGCAAAATGGGGAGAGTTGCCACCTTCACTTCAGGCCCTGCTCTTGGGCCAGCTGCCTGGAAACCAGCGGCGTCGCAGGCGACGCTGTTTCTGGCATCGCGAGAGACAGACACTTCACCTGCTAGGCTGCAATCCTGGAGAGCAGCTCCGTTGAAACGAGTGTAACTTACTTTTGAGTAAATCTGAGGAGGCGCCAGCTGTTGGCTGTGAGCTGAACTGCTATCAAAGGAGCAGGGTCTGTAAAAAAACAACAACAACAACAACGGTGGCAATCCTAAACAGATAGGGGTGCCTATTAGTCAACCCATTGGCTGGGCAGGTGAAATGTACAGGTCTTCTTAAATCCATGTTCACCTGCTGCAAGACGTGTACCCACTAGGGCTGCAGACCTATTCACACTTTCCTGAGAGTAAGCTCCACTGATTGTAGTGGGACTTACTTCTGAGTAGACAGGCATAGATTTGGGTTCTTTCCAAGCTTTCCTTCCAGTTCCTGGTGAATAGTCTAGCGAAGAGCCCTAGAACTGACACATAAGTGCTTAAAGACTTCACAGTGCTTGTACATTCACCCTCTTTTCCCCAAGACGTCAATATTCAAAATCTGTCGGGAAACAAACGATGTTATGGACGTGAATGGGATTCATTTTTCAAAGGTACCATTTAAGGAAAGCATCGCCACCTGCCCCACATTTTAGAGATGCAATTTATCCGAAGGAGCGCCCACACTTCTGGCCAACTCACCGAATGGTTATTATAAGCAATTAAATGGGCCTAGGTGGTGGTGCACGGCAAAGGCACAACACCCTTTGCGTTTAAATTGGGCTGATCCTCGCCATAAAGCTGTGTGTGTGCGTGCGCGCGCGTGTGCGTGCAGGGAGTTTGGTAAGGAGTCTGCTATGGGTAGCAAGGACCTAAATGTGCTGAAGATGTAAGACCTTCCTCTTGACTTCAGTATTGTGTATATATCCAAGAGTAGCCCTTTAAATATTGCCAAGTCCCTCTTCACTCCTCCTAGCCTAAGCAACTTGCGCTGAATCAAGGGGACTTGCTCGTGGCTGGGATCGGGGCGAAAATGTGTTTAGGACTGGGGGTGTCGCTTATTCCTCGCTGGCCTGAAAGTGTGAATGGCATTCGTTCTCCATAACAATGAGTGGGCAGAGCGTTCGCAGGTGTTAATTCATTTATATCCCGCTCTCGCAAGCTCGAGAGACGTCTGCATTTAGACCAGGGTGGGATGGGAGTGATGAAGTTAGAAAAGAGCCCAGCAACTAGTTCAAGAAAGGACCTACTTCAAGTGGGACTGGCAACCTACAACATATCTGGGAAAGTTATTTAAAAAATAAATAAATGTGTGAGCTTCGTAGTTGGCGGCTGTTTTCTGGGGTGGCGATGGGGCGCTTTGTATTCAGAGAAGTCTTTTCGTCGCCACTGCAGATATCAAGCCACATTCTTATGCATCGTTTGCAGAGGCGGATCTGTTTTTAACTGTGTAAAAAAAAAGATCGACCCCCAATTCTCATTCTGATGGTCTGCGTGTTTTAAGGATTCCCCCTTTTTTGGCTAGACAATATTATCTGAAGTGTAAATACTTCGCAGTGGAATTTGCTCCTGCGTAGGCCTGATTTTAAAAACTCCTTTGAATGCTTGTGGTTTACTTGCAAGGAGGAGGCATGCTTGGGGTTGAAGTGGTGCTATATTTCATGTCTTCCGTTTACAGGCTATTTAATTCTTCCAGATGCAGGCTCACCTGTCAATAGGCCTCATTGAACTTAGTGGGATTTCCTTTTGAATTAAACGTTCATAGATTCAGATTCCAGAATCTGGTTTATGGCAATGATGGGCAATTGTTCCTCTTTCACGCCAGCATAGTAATTCCCCCCCCAAGGGGTTTTTGGTGCTCTCTCTTTTTTTTATGAACCCCTTTGGGACAGAGACCTATTAAAAATTATTTGGTACATAAACCACTTTGTGGTGGTTAAAATGTTATTTGGTTAAAAAGTGGTGTGTAAATATTACAATCTGTAATGTAGTAATAGTTTTTTCAGTTTTCTAAACTTGCTTTTTTAAACATCACGGGACAATCTAAAAGAATTGATTTAATTCCTTTCTGGTTGGCATCTAAAGTCCATTTACATGAAGCCAAGTCCCACCGCTGAAGAATTAAGTAGTGTATGGTAATACCTTTGCTTTCCACACATGCACCTCTTCAGTCTGTTTATATTTACCAAAGAACTCATCTCCATTATTTACACGCAGCTTATGGGGAAAAAATTATGCTACAGTTTGTTCATAATCTCTTAAAGAGACTTTTAAGGGGCTGTGCTCCCAAGCAAACGTTTGTGGGCTTCTCAAGTTGGGTCTCTCAGCCTTTCTTGGGAGTGTCACAGAAGTTTGGTAGAATGGAGTCAAATGATGCCCAAAGTGGGAAAATGTTGTTGGCTGTTTTTAAGGAGATTTCATGTTGATGTGGAAAGTTGTGGACACACAATTTTTCACTTTAAAATGTCAACCTAGCAACTCTCAACGTTTCACCTGTGATCACCTGATCAGGACTGATTCTTGGTTTCCCTATGGATCAATGGTGTTCTCCCATTTTTAGTTTTAATTATATTGCACTGATTCGGAGCCTAGGATTTAGGATTTTTTTTGTTGTTGCAAGACTCACTTAATTAGATCCAAAGCAATTGGTTTTAAGGGGGAGGCAGCTTTAAGGTTACCTGTGTCTTTTCTTATTTAGATGCATAGTCTTAATGACGCCAAGTGCTAGAGAGAGGGGGGTGGAAGACAGCTTCACCTTTTTGTGGTAAATGCAGACTCTTTTGCCCCCGCTGGGCCTCATTCGAGGCTATGATTCAGCACCTGCGTGCCAGATTGACAGATAACACAGCTCAGGAGAATCACCCTGATTGGGTTAAACTCTCCCCCCCCCCAACCTAGTCAGTTACATAGCTCTTAGGAGATTCAGCAGCAGGTCAATTTCAAAGCAAGGGCGGGTTATCAGAAACTTTAGGGCAACTTATGGCAAAAGTATCCGGAGTGCTCCATATCTAAGGTCGACTTTCTCAGTCGTTTTGGCGAATTGCTTTTGATAAAGCCTCAGTTTTGGGAGGGGTGGTGGTGGAGAAGTGACACCAAATCGGCGAGTTTCAGTGTAGAAGGTTTCCAGGGAAATAAAAAGGTGCAAGGAAAAACTGAGGTCGAGGCGTCTTTATTGCTTCATCCGAAAAACAAACACTTTTTGACAGGGAAATCAGCGATGTTTCCAATGGCTCTTAATGACTCGAGAACTGCCCTGTTAAATTCCTTCTTTTCTTCTCCCTGTAAACCAGAGAGGTGGGCGGGGGGGAGACATAAAGTGCCTGGCTTAAAGGCCGACTGACTACAGTGAAAAATGAATATCCGTTTCAAAGCGGGGCTCTTGTCTGAAACGACGGGTTTCATTCTCGATCCGGGGGCAAAGCGAAACCCTGTTGGCGCCGTTTGATTTCAGGGGAGAAGTTCAAGCACTTTCCTTGAGGCTGCAACCCTATACGCACTTTCCTGGGAATAAGCCTCCTTGAACACGGTGGGACTTACATCTGAGTAGACAAGGTCAGGATTGGGCTGAAGAGACAGGCATAGGATAGAATGTCACCAGCGTCCAACTAAATACTTTAAGGGCCCAATCCTATCCTATTTCCCAGCGCCGATGCAGCCGTGCCAACAGGATGCGTGCTGCATCCTGCAGTGGGGCGGCAGTCACAGCGGTCTCCTCGAGGCAAGGGAGCAACATTTCCCTTACCTCGGAGCTGCGTTGGCGCTGGAAAGTTGGATAGGATCGGGCCCTTAAAGTGTTCACGTTCGGCCGGATCGTGTCTTTAAAATGTGACCCACATTGCAAAGAGGCAACCCCAAATCGGAGGGCTCTGCCTCTTCAGCATTTGGAAGGAAGTTCAGGCTGCGTTCAGGCTCTCCAATAAGCCCACCTGAAGCCCGGTCCTCTCCGGTTTGCTCCTGAGCAAGTCCCACTCATTTTAGTGGGACTTCCATCCCAAGGAAACGTGCTTCGGGTAGCAGCTTGAAATCGCGGTTTGTTCGCGTGTAGAAGGGATCGGGAGGGGCGGGCCTGCATTCTGTTAGCCTACCTGGATGAGGTGGTGGTTGATTGAAACTAAAAACCCCGAGAACGACCGCGCAGGTCGTCTGAACACGTGTTGTGGAGAGCTTTGCTGACATCAGCGAGGACTGTATATCACGGTCGTTGCGCTTGGCTCTGAAAAGATATTTTGGCGAGCCCCTTTGAGAGCCAAACGTGGCCGAAAAGAGGCACCCTTTACAATCTCTTAAGCCTCACTGCGTTCACAAGAGGCTGATTCTCACGCACTACCGCAACCTCCACTGAAATCTTAACGCGAATCAGTTTCGAACCAAACTGGCCCGGGTTTGGTTTTCTGGCGGAAAAGAGATCTGTAGTCGCCTTATGCGCACACGGGCCTTTCTGCCTGGATCAAAGTTCGCACTTCCCCGCCAGTATCATTTTTGTCGCCGGCCCTTTCCCGGGAAGTCCTCAGTATTGCAGGGAAGGGTGCGGGCCAACGAGGCTTTGTTCGCGCACAAAGCGACGCTTTTAATCTGTATTGTGATGCTAAATCGATTTCCCCACGAGATCAGCCCACGCTAGGCAGCGAAAGGGTTGCCTAAGGAAGGGCTGCTGCTCGCCCGTTCTCCCCGTGGGGGAGATCTTCGACGACGACGCGTGTTCCAGATCCGGTGCACGCTGGTGGGGCTGGAGTTCAGTTGAGAAATTCCGGGCGGGAGAGAGAGCAGAGTCCTACTGCCCAAACCTATGCATCTCTTACTCGGAAGTAAATCCTATTGTTTTCAATGGGGTTTGCTCCTAGGTAAGTGAGGATAAGATTGCAGCCTTCACCACCTTAATTCTTAAGCCTTAAATCCACAGATTCCACGTGCCGTAAACCTTGGTGCAATTTCGCAGGAATATTATGCGACTTTTCCAGATGCCACATGAATCTGTTCGATGCCGCACACTACCAGCACGCCCCCGCCTCCTGGAATTAAGGAAATGTGTTGACAACAACTGCTGCCCTTCCAACAAGCCCCTTCGAGTTGGGTGGGACATACTCCTCTGTGCATGGGCACAGGATTGCAGCCTTACTCTGGTAGAGATTTGGGAAAGTGTTATCCTAGTCCATGCCTTGAAGGTCAAGATTCTAGTCCCGTTTGGTGCCCAAGGGCTAACAAGGCGATTCTTAAGCACCTTTAAGTAATAGCCAGCACCCACGAACGTTTACTTCGGTCCCACTCAATTCCGGCTGCAATCCTATACACGCACTTATCTGGAAGGAGGTCCCTGCGAACTCAATAGGACTTACTTCTGAGTAGTCGCGCACAGAATTTTGCTGTGAGTCTCCTCTGGCCAGCGAAGGCCTCCCTGCCATAGAGATAGGGTTTTTGTTTTTATTTTGTTGCTTTTGAGTAGCAGTCTGCTCCCGAACCAGACGTATCCGCCAGCCCAGCAGTTTAGGTGGGCTAACTCCGCATAGGAATGGGGCTAAACGAGTACGTGGGATCCTACTAGAATGAAAACGGGAGTGACTGAAAATGAAGCCGAATGGACCAAGCTGGGCGTTTGGAAAGAGAAAGTGAGGGGGAGCCGCTGAACCTCAAGGGAGGAGAATTCCAGTTCTTGCACACCTGTCACCATCTCTTACTTCCGTTGAAGGGGGGGGCTTTATCTTTTAAGAACAGTCGCCAGAGGCAATTGGGGTAGGGAGTTCTGTGGTTTGCCCTACAGCGCGCTAGAGGCTGGAACTAGTAACTCCAGCTGCGATGTCCTCCAGCATCTCGAACTCAAGAGTTGTTCTTCCTTGTGTGCCTTCGTTCTTTAGCCTTCCCCTGGCAGCTGGATCTGGACTGGGGGGTGGGCTGCTTGCTGCGTCCTCCCCCGGTCTAGGAAGGGTTAACTTTCTCCCCAATACTTTTTGTTTGTTTTTACTCGACAGGCGGGGAAAGCTGCTCCAGTTTTCCCCTAAAGACCCAGGCAGCCTCCTCGTTCCGGCTCCCCCTGCGCAGCGCAGCGCACCTCTCCACGCCGTTTGCGTGCGCGTTTTGGGTCGCCCCCTTTCCCCGCCCTCCCGCTCGCCTTTGGGCAGGCTGGCGCTTTCCCAGCGGTGCGTGTGTGCGCCTTGGCCGTGCGCCAAGCCCGGGGAGGCGAGTCTGGAGCCGCACGCTTCTCCCCCATTGGCTGGCTGCGCGCCGCCTGTCAGGAGAAGCCCAGCCGTCCCCGGGGAGGAGTTATGCTAATGAGCTTGTCATTAAGGGTGGCTGGGCAGGGAAACATCCCAGTGACCATTTCCCGGGCAGAGAAGTCCTCTCCGCTGGGCTGCTTGCATGTCTAGTCAGTAAGGCAGCCCGTGGAAAGGGGGGGCGGGAGAGCTGCGCTTGCCCGGCGTCGACTTTGGATTTACCCCACTTCGGGCTGGACCACCTTGAGCCTTTGCTGCGCTCCCTTCCTGGTTTACAGTTTTATTTTTTGGGATACTGGACGCCATGTTGTGGAAACTAGCAGACAACGTCAAGTACGAAGAGGACTGCGAGGTGAGAGTTGAGCACTCTGCATGCGGCTGGTCCGCATTGGGGGGTTCTGTCGCTGGGTCTACTTGCAGGGGCGTTAAAAGCAATCCCAGAGGGCAGTAAGCAGCAGCATGAAATAGCGAGTTAACTGGCTTCCCTATACTAGTTCCTTGGCTTGTTTCGCGATTTCAGCCTTTTTAGGCTGCGTTCCGCGGACGCGTAGAATTCCGCTGAGTTTCCTTCTAGGTATAGTTTCCTTCTAGGTCTGTCGCCCGGGCTGATCTGGTAGTAGTCAATGTCCTTCGCATCTGAACACAAATAATCGAAAACAAGGCGCTAGTCCTAATGAGGCTCGGATTGAATCGGGGCCATCGTTGCAACAAACGCCTTGATTGCATTCAGACCAGAATAGTCAACCGAGCCGCGTGCAATTCCGCAGGAGGGGGGTGTTGATTATGTCGAAGGGGTTAGTTTAAAACTAGTTGCCGTGTCTTCTGTGCTACTTTCTTCTGTGGAGCCGATGGATTCAAAATAGGGCGGACAACCACAATATCAGGTCTGATGTATTCTTGACTCCAATAAGAGGTTTACCTGCCCGTTTAAAAAGTGCTTGGGGAGGGACGCTTTCCGCGCTAGGAAGTCCTGCTGCATTTCGTGGGACTTCCTTCCGAGTAGCCTTGTTTTGGATCTGGCTGGGAACAATGCGCGAAAACTGGGATTAAAAACGCGCGTTTAAGGGCACTTCCAGCGGACAGTTAACGAAGGGTTAACTGTCTTTTCCTCAAGTAAGCCATACCGTGAGTCATTGAGGGCGCGATCCCGCTCGCCCTCTGGTTTTGCACCCCTAGCGATCATGTCTCGTTCGGGCAGCGCTTTAGCCCGGGAGCGGTTTTTTTGGGGGGGGGCCCGCCTCCGGCCAACCCCCCCAGGGGGGGGGCCTCGGAGGATGCAGCCCCTGGCGCCGCTCGGGCTTGGGGGGCACGTCTCACGGAGTTCCGTGGGTCATGCTCTCAAGCCAACACGCGGCGATGGGATTGGGTTGCGAGAGCTCTTGATGCCTCGAAATGACTGATGGTGGCGGGGGATCGGGAGTTGTGTGCTCCTCCTCTCCCCCTGGGTTTTCCCACGGCTGGCAAGGTGGACCCGGGCATTCTTTCTTCTTCAGAGAGAACATAAACATCGTCTTCGGCAATGCAACCCCTCGTCGTCTGCCCGGGTCACCAGGCGGAGAGAGCCGGCCGATCGGCTTCATCGTAACTCGGAGCGGAAGTGATTAATCCTCTCTTCGGCTTGCCGCTCCCTCCCCCGTCCCGGGGAAATCAATGCAAACCTCTGCACACTTTTGAGCCCGGCGTGCGTGCGCTCCCCGTCTGAAGTCCGCCCACGGCGTGCATTGGAGGGGGGGGGGGAGAGCGGAGCGCCGGCGAACTCTAGGCTAGGAAGCGAAGGACCGAGCCGGTTGGACTGGTTCTTGCTCCAGCGGAAGGGAAGCTCGCGCTTGGGCCATGCGGGGAGGAAACGAGGTAGGCAGGGGAGGCCCCTGGGCTGGCTTGAAGTGGGCGATCTTGGCCGCCACATGGCACCCGTGCGTGCCCTCTGGGAAACCGGGAGGGGGTGTCTCCAAGCAGCCGAACACTTCTTCTTCAGAAGGGTTGCCAGAGGGTTAAAACAAAACACAAAACCAGCCCTGGCGGGGCTCTTGTCTCTTAGGCGCTGTAGGCCAGGCGGACATTCAACAGGTAAACCCGACCACTTGATTTCCAAACCAAAAATCTCCACGGCGTCTTTTTTCTGCTTTTCTTTCAACGGCTAAGACACAAAAGCCCTGCCAGAGAACAGTACAAGGCAGAGGGACTGGGCAAGACCCTTGGCGTTCAGTTGAACTCCGTTCTAACCATCTCAGTAAAACGGGGGTGAGCGGGAGCGTGCTTAGTAGGACTCCCCCGACTTTCCAAAAGAGGGGCAGAGATCCGCTGCAGGGCCTGTACAAGTCCTCCCGAAACTCGGGCTTGTGTGTGGCGGGATGCCATGATGCGACCCACACTCACGAAGGACCAGGGCCCTTGTCCCTTCGCAGCGAGTGCAGGACTGAGATTTTGGGCAGCCGGGCTATGCCATGCCATGAACGCGACCTGGGACTTTCCTCTGAGCGGATACGCGAGATTCTCTCCTACCGAGGCTAGGCAGGTCTCCTTGCGCAGTAAGCCGCTCAAAACCAACGGGGGTGCTTTTTTGCCAAATGGGTTCAGGATCGGGGCATGGAGGCAAGCTGCGGGGAGGGGCTTTAAGCTCAAGATGAAAATGAGTCGGGCTTCATCCCTCGGCACCCCTCTTTTCGGCAAATGCCTTGAAATCCCTCCAAAATCCATCTGACACCGAGCTATGCATCGTTTAATCCCGGCCATGCTCCTAGTGAAGGAAGGCCGGCATTTGCAGACGCTGCGATCCTGACCTGAGCTTACCCAGGTGAAGGGCCCGATGCAACAAATGTTAGTGAAATAGTTCCGCTACAATAAATGGGTCCGTCCACTTGCTTCCACGTGCATGAGACTAGCGCGGTCTCCAGCCGGCTTACTCGCAAGTAAGCCGCGCCGTGTTTAATGACACCTCCTTGCAGCCCTAGACTGCAAGAAATGAGGGCTTATTTAAACGGCGGTGGGCTAGGACTTTCCCGAAGTAAGACTCGCGCTCCGAAGTTGACTTTCCTTGGGGGAATAAAACCCTAATTAAATGGACTTGTACAAGGGGGCGGGTAAGTGGTGGTGGGGAGATTCGCGTGACGTGACAGGCAACGACAATACTCTTCCCCTGCTTTTCAATGGATCACGAGGTTACCCTCGTGCAGTTTCGTACTATTTTAACGATTTGGGGGGGGGGGGGGGAGAGAGCTGAATCTGTTAAATGGTACAGTATGTTAGAACGCGTTTGGTAGGGGAGTAAGCCCCACGGATCCCGCGAACGGCGCGAACCGGGGACAAGTTTACTCTTTCGTAAGCCCCAGGATTCCAGTGTAAGTGAGATGCGAGTTGATCGGGAGTTCCTTAAAGCCAGCTCTTTACAGAACATCCGCTGAATGTCGTTGCAAGCCCCGAGGCGCATCGGTTTTCCTCTGAAGTGGCTTCGGAGGGAGCTCTGCTTCCAAGAAGGCGCCGCATCCCCCCCCCCCGCCACTCTTCTAAAAGTTTTTATTTTAGCAGAATTAATGCTTCCAAGAGTCGAGCCTGCTGAAGTGCGCTACGCTCTAAGCGGAATCCTCCATGCGCTTTAACTGGAGAGGAGACTCCTTCAGCTGGGGGGAGACTCCTTCCAGTGCGAAATCCTTCCCTCCGGCATCTCTTGATTGCCGGAGAAGAAGGGCCTCTGAGCATATGCAAAGGGCCCTCCCTGCAATCACCATAGTCAAGCTCAATCAGTACCCCAAGAGGACAGCAGGGCACGTCTGCATCGGAGTTTATTGTAGCAAAACCAGCGCCGGGATGGGGGGGGGGGTGTCGGTCACCAGTAAAGACCAAAGCGTGGTATGACAGCAGACGCTCTCACGGACTACGGTCCACTTCGGGTTGAGTCTCCCGATCTCTTGCGCGCAGAACGCTTTACGTCGGAGTAAACGTGCGCAGGATCTCTCCGCGAAACGAAAGTGCGGGGGCCCTTCCGCGTTCGCTCTCTTTGAAAAGCGGGCGCGTTCGTGGCCGGCCGTGGCTCCATCCGTCACGGCGCGGCGTCTCCGACTCTGTCCCGCTGGAGCTGCCGCCCCCGCTTCACGCTCCCTCGGGGCCCCCGCCGCGCTCCCCATTCTCCCCCGATTAACCCGCCCTGTTATTTTAACGAGCGTGGAGGCAGAAGCGGCTTAAAGCCCCGCGATCAATGCGATTATTGAGACACGTTTAAATGCTCGCGGGGTGTTTTTTTCTCTCCCCTTTTTGCCCAGAGAGACTTTGTCCAAATGATGGTGAAGAGATTGCCCTTGAGGGCCAGTGGAAAAGTCTTTTTGCCAAACAGATCGGGCGCTTAAAATGGTGGGATTAACAGGAAAGAAGAAAAGAAATCTCCAAATGTTGTATTTTTGCAGGAGACTCAAAAAGGGGCCCCCTCACCCACATTCTTAACGCTGCAACCCGGCAGTGAAGTTATCTTAATTTTCAAAGGGAAGGTGTATTTTATGATTAACTCCACGATGGGGACAGGAATGTCGAACTGTTTCTCAAGACCCTAGCAACTGGGATTTTGTGTTCAAATTCAGCGAAGCATTTTTTTTTTTTTAATGGAGGAAACAGACACTTGAGATTGTAAACCTTGTTGCCCAAAATCTAAGGTGTCTAAATACCGGTGAACTACTTTCTTAACATCCTTGAAATATTTTATTGTAGTGGCATGAAAATGTAATTTTCTGAGGTTTCCTCCCAACAAAGAGATTGTTGCCCCCCTTTTTAAAATAGGGACTTGGGGTCTTTTTTTGTTGGGAGGAAGCCCCACAGAATACAATGGGGTGACACTTGAGTAAATATTTACAGAAAGTAAGGTCTATTGACATCATGACATTGACATGTTTTTTGGTCTGGAGTGCAGATTTTTTACATGTAAAAAATATCATGGTAGGATTGCTGTTTTGTGGTATTTCTGAGTATACATGCATTTGGGTATCTGCATAACCAGTATTTCAGGGTATGCTTTCTCTTGCCCCTTTGCCTATCCTCTAATTTGTAAGTAAGTAGCTACCATTGATTGAATTTTAATTTACATCAGCCCCCCCCCCACACACACAAAGAGTTCAGGAATGATTGCTGTAGTTGAAATTGGGGATAAATTGTACTTAAGAATAGGTTGGTTATGAACTAAACTGCTTATAGATGGCCCCAAAGCATTTGCCAAAAATAAAACCCTTGTGTTCATTCAAATTTAATTTCCAGGTCAGTGAGTATTCGGACGGCGGAGTAAAAACTGCAATCCTAATGAAAAATTCCACTGATCTCTCTCGAAGATCTACTGTAGGGTTTTATTCCTGAAGCAGCATTAGGTGGCAGTCCTTGAATGGTGTATTCTGGTTGCATTGATTTGAAAAGGAAGATGTTGGGGAATTGTAGATCAACTGTTGTTGTTGCTGTGTTTTAATCTGCCAGATTTGAACCGATTGCAAATAACTCACTCTTGGGGCAACTTGAGGATAAAGGATGAAGGCTAAAAATGTTTGCTTGTGAGTGTGACTGACAACACTCGCCCACAATGCAAGCGACACCCACTCCAAAAGTGGGATGTGGCAATAAGACTTGTTAATGACAATTGAACTCATTGTTAGGTCTTTAGTTTGGAGTGCAAGGGTCTTGTGGCCCTCTAGCCTCCATCACTTTCGAGGTACTCTCCCTTCAGGAAGAAGCTGAGAGTTGTCCCTTCTCCTGGTAATCAGATGCCCCAAGTTTCTTCCACCTGCTCCCTCCCTCCCTGCAATCTAAATTTTAGGATGCCTTGTGCTGATATAGCATTTTTCTTTTCTTAGGACCGGCATGATGGCAGCAGCAACGGTAACCCCAGATTGCCCCACCTCTCGGCTGTCAGCCAGCACTTGTACAGTCCAGCTCCCCCACTCTCCCACTCAGGGGCTTCAGATTTCCAACCCCCGTACTTCCCACCTCCCTACCAGCCTCTGCCTTACTCCCAATCCAGCGATCCCTACTCGCACCTTGGGGACCCTTTCTCCATCAACCCGCTTCACCAGCCGCCACCGCCCCCTCCCAGCCAGCAGCAAACCAGCTGGCCCAGCCGTCAGAGCAGCCAGGATCCTTCCGGCTTGTCCCACCATGCCCGCTCCAGTTTGGTTCCCCACCTCCCAGCTCTGGAAAGCAGCTCTGCTGGGGCGAGAAGAGACACCTACAGGCGATCAGAGCTGATCCTGCCCCACGGCCATGGTCTGGATGCCTCCAGCCTCGCAGAAAACCTCGGACTGCATGACATGGCGCATCAGATGGAAGAGGTGCAGGTAAAGATGGTGGGAAGGAAATGGGGAACAGGCATCCAAGGGCCTGAAAAGGAAGCTCAGGTTGCCTCACAGAAGTGACCCTTATTTTAAAAGAGAACCCTTCCTTCAGGACAAGCAGCAGTGTTGAGCCTTAGAAAGCAGGCACCCATTGTTGCAGAGAGCATTGGAAAATGAGGGCCAGTCAGTGGCGTCTCTACAGGGAGGGCAGAGCTCTAAGTTTTGCAAGAGGCCTTACCTTGCAGTGGAAATCACTCCTTTCCTGCACCGTTTTAGCCAATCCTCACAGGGAAAAGCAACATCTTGGCGTTGCTTACTGGCTACAGCAGCAAGGGAGAGGAGGGATTTACATGGCAGGGAAATGCTCCTTGCAAAACTTAGAGCTCTGCCCTCCCTGTAGAGACGCCACTGGGGCCAGTGCATGTCAATTTGAAATAACTGGAACCGACAACACCCAATTGCATGACCCATGAAGAGAGCTGTGTGCCCCATCGATTGCTCCATATACTCTATCCTGATCTGCTTGAACTAGGGTTACCAGAGCCAAACTGGGACAGAGTGCCTGTACCTTTCACCATTGCCTAGAAGAGATAATTTTGGCAGGTGCAGCTTTTGAAACCCTTCCATGATGAGCTGCACCTGCCCAAATTCCCTCTTCTATGCAATGGTTAAAGGTACAGGCACTCTGTCCCAGTTTGGATCTGGTAACCCCATTTATATAGCCCTCTTGAAGGATCACATCATGGTTCATATAATTGATCCTTAAAACAACCCTATAAGGTTAGTGAGAGTGATTTCCCCTCATTGCTGATTAGAAGCAGGTAGAACATGCTTTAAACCACTGAATAATAAGTTTGGAGCCAGGATAACATTTGAATCAGGGACTTTCTGGTTTATAGTTCAGTTTCTTTCACCACTATACTAAGGCTACAATCCTATCCACACTTACCTAGGAGTAAGCCCATTGACTATAATGAAACTTACTTCTGAGTAGATACACATAGGCTTGGGCTCTAGATCTGTTTAGGTCTAGGAGAACTTTTGCATCATTAACTAGCTGTTCTGAGGCAGATGCAGATTCTATTCCCCACCTTTATACACTTAAACTCATGCAAAAGACACACCTGCATGTTTATAGAGTTAAAGTGAACATTTTAAAAATTTCATTACATCCAGTGTTTAAGCAGTCTGTTACATCATGCAATAACTGAAGGGAAGGACAGGCCACTTGGACCACAGAACTTTATCATGTTCCTTATTTTTGAAAACATGATCTGGCAATTAGGCTGCATTGTCAAGGCATTAGAATCTCAGATTGCTTTCTTGTGCACACCACAATCCAAAATGCCTGGGGTGATATTCAGCAAAGGTTAATAATGTCTTAAGTCCCCAGTGAAATCCAATGAGAACAGTTAAATGCCTAGGGCTGCAATCTGAAACATTCATATTAAGAAATAACCCCCAGCTAACTCAGTGGAACTTCTGTATAAACAGGCATAGGAGCATTGAAACTGGGTTAGAAACCTCACTGATGTCAACAGAACTGCAGCCACAATTTTCTGTATCCTTACTAGGAAAGTAAATCCCACTGAGTATAGTTGGACTTGCTTCTGAGTAAATATGCATAGGGCTGCATTGTTGGGCTGTGACTATGATAGGGAAATTCAATTGAAATAACTCTTATTCAGTTGAACTTCCATATCATAGTCCAGTGATGGCGAACCTTTTGGGTTTGCCATGTCAAAAATGCTCAATTAGATTCTGTTGGCGGGTCACTTCCCACCTTCAACAAAAGAGAAACAATTATTTGCATACTCATTTATTTTTTAAAAAATACAATCCAGTCGTGTGTGGGGCTATTCGTTATATTTTTTTTTAAATCAAATCACTTAAAAATTATTACAAAAAAAATCAAATCATTTACAAAGAAACCCTCAGTTGTTGTTGGGTGTTTGTGAATGCTGGTGTGTCACCCAAAATATTGTGGCATGTCACCTTTGACATACGTGTCATAGGTTTGCCGTCACTGCCGCAGTCAAAGCCCAACAATATAAATTTAGGTTTGTGTGTGAAAGGTAATCCCCTTGTTTCTCGTACTCTACTAGGAAAACAAAATGGCAAAGTGTGGGAGGAGATGCGGGAGAGGGGTGTCAAATCTTTTTTCAAGAATTGTGTTCTAAAAAATTTCTCTCTCTCTCTGCAGAATGTGGAAGATCAACATTTATTAATGCATGACCAGACAGTCATTAGAAAAGGTCAGTAAGTCTGCATTTTGCAGTTGATATTTCTCTTCCTCCCCCTTCTCCAAGATGGAGTTTGTAACTAATAAAGGATGGCTTAGTGGTGGCAGATTGTTTTGGAATAAGATTTCTCTTCATGTGGCTTTCTAAGGAAGATTCCTTATACAGTAAAACAAAAAAATAGGATTCTTCCCTTCAAGTTCCTTTGTGTGAGCTGGTATGTGTGCCTGCGGTTGTATTCTATAAACCCATTTACTCCAAAGCAAGTGGGCTGTGGATTTACCCAGCCTGTATATTTGTTTACATACAGATGCTTTTAAAAAAAGCTCTGCTTTGTTCAGGCCAGGCCATTCAGATCCAATAAAACGGATTAAATTTTCTACGGGAAACTTTGTGTGAACAGTAGTTTCCCAAGAATAATTAATAACTGTATTTGCTGTACCAGGAAGAATGTTCTTCTAGTCCACTGTGGCTTTTTAAGTATGAAAATTTGACCCTGTAATAGCCAGATGTGAGACCAAGTTCTTGTTTTAACTCAAAGTTCACTGTGGCTATGTTGGTTCTGAGAGTCCTTCTGCTAAAAATCTATCTGTATATGACAACTGTCAACATGGACAGGAAAAACTGAACATTATAGATGATTTAAAATCTTGGTTCATTTTTTCCCCACATGGTTCTTATTTGGAAACCTATCCCATATGATTCACTGCCAAAGGTGCTGGATAATTCAGGTGAATTGTGGTTTTGGAAGTATCAAATTTGAACGTTTATGGTTTTCTCTATAGGGGCAAGGAAAAGAGAAAGCCTTTAGTTCATCTAATCCAGGGGTCTACAGGCTTTTCAGAATGAAGGTCATATCATATATTTTAAAGAGTCTTGTGGGCCAAAATAAAAATCAGTTTTATAAGTGAATGAATGAAATTTAAATAAATGAATAAGGTGTACTTGGATCTGTTTGGCAATCCGCATAATATGATTCAGAAGAAAAGAGAGGCATTTACAAAGAAACAGTGCAGTTCTTAAATGGAAAAATGATGTACAGTCAATAAAATGTGAAATCTTTTTAAGTTGCTCTAGGCTGCATGTAGTTTGCAGACCCCGATCTAATCTGAGGAGCAGATATAATCTCTTAATGAATAAGAGTTCTTTTCATCTTCAAGCCTTGCTGCTTGGCAAATTAATTGGGAAATATCAGTGGTGCAAGCAGCAATCTTATTCCATCACGGACACAAAAGTTTGTTCTTCGCTGCTTTCTTTTCAACAGTGGAAAAAAAAGAATATGTACATGAGCATGTGTTTGCGCGCATGCACAAACAGGAGCAGGCAGGGCTGAAATTACAATTGTCATCAGATTTCCTAAGTGGGGTGTAATGGCTTTTAACCTTGCTGCCAAAGATTTATCTGCACTGAGAAGCTTTCATTGGTGGTATTTCTAAGGGGGTGGGTGGGGTTCCTCCCCTGCCCTCCTCTGTTCTGTTCCTTGTGGATGGCCCTTCCCTCGTTTGTAAAAATCAAAGGAGGGGTTTGTCTGAAAAGTGTCAGGGTGGCTTGGAGGGGAAAAAGACGGTGTCTGAGAAAAAGCAGAAATGTTTTGCTGTAAACTGTGCTGATTGCTGAATTAGCTCATGGCAGAAATATTCTTCACCCTGCGTGAGAATCCTCCTTTTTGATAAATAAAGTAGTGGGACTTGGTGGTTTAACTCGTTCCTCTGCAAACTTAAAGAAATTGTTGAGAAAGATGGGGGTGGGGGTGAAGCTGCAATCCTAATGCATTTCAATAAAATTCTATTGCCCGGTTTACTGCCACGTAATTCTTATAATGCAGGGTGTCTAATTCTTATAATGCAGGGTGTCATCTCTGTAAAAGGAGATGGGGAGGAATAAGCCATACCACATTTCTCTCTCTCTCTCTCTCTCTCTCTCTCTCTCTCTCTCTCTGTGTGTGTGTGTGTGTGTGTGTGTGTGTGTGTTGTAGTGGTGATGAAACTGAGGATTGGGGTAGAACCTTGTAAGAAATTGACATGACTCTGATCCCACTATCAAACTTAGCACTTCTAATATCCCATTGGGTTAAATAAACCCAATGCTCTTAATTGTCCAATGAAGATAAATAGCAATCACAAGTGCCTCACTCTGAAGTGTCCACATTTAACTATAAGGGTGTTAACAATTGCAGTCTTAGGGAAATATCTTTGGAAAAACTCCAAACACAAGAGTGATTAAGTAGCAGCTTGTAAAGAGTACTTAAAAAAAAAGAAGAGCAATTCTTTTAAAGTTAATGGGACTACTTCTTTAGGTTTCATTGTGTTGCAAATGCCTGGAAACCTTTTTCAGGTTAGGTCTGGGATGCTTGAAAAAGTTCCTTAAGGACCCCCCCCCCCTTAGCACTGGTCTGAGAAAATGGGATTATTTACTCTCTAAACCCCAAATCTTAACTGCTCTTCATAGATAAACATACATGATCTATGGCTTTATTCATTGTATAGAATATTCAAAAACAATTATTCATAAAAAGCCTTTGGATTTTTTTGGGGGGGAGGGGGAAAATCTGGGCACAGGTATTTGAAAAAAAAATGGACTCCCCACCCCAGAGAAACCAACAACCCTCTTTTTTTCTGTACATCTTGGTCCTATAGGTCCTATTTCACTAACGAAACACAATGCATTAGGTCTTCCTTGCCAGAAGGATGGACTCCTTGGAGTGGTGATCAATCCCAACGAGGTTTTCTGCTCCGTTCCTGGCCGGCTTTCGCTCCTCAGTTCCACCTCGAAATACAAAGTGACAGTAGCAGAGGTTCAAAGACGACTCTCCCCTCCAGAATGCCTTAATGCTTCTTTGCTGGGAGGAGTTCTCCGGAGGTAAGAGAGCGTGCTTTTCTTTCTTCTTCACCAAACCGCTGCTGCTTCTTAAGCAAACCGCTTAACTAGCCAACTTGCATCCGATGAAGCCAAACAACGTTCGGATTCTGTCTTAAATCTGGACCAATTTGGGCAACAGTAAAGAGACAAAACCAAACGCTGCATCCTAATGGAGTTTATCATTTCCAAGTTTGTGAGTGTTCTCTGTCTCTCTAGCCCCCCTTATACCTTCAGAATTGAAGTGCTATAACAGAATTGAAGTGCTATAACTTGTTCTGGAAACAAGTTCTCCTTTCCTGTTAAAATTATGCTTCCCTTCTAAATCTATAGGGAGACAGAATCTTATGCACAGAGCTCATTATTTTTTGCAAAGGGGATGAATTGTATTCAGCCGTGTTTGCACCTCAATAGTAACATGATATTGTCAAAAGTGCATTTTCCATTGGGGGGAAAATGTTTGGGGTGTGTTTTGTTTTGTGTTTTTTTTTTTTACAAAGTTGCCAACTAACTGGAAAAACCCTGCCTGTGCTTCTGTGCTTTCAATAGCAGTTAATGTGCAACAATCAGCAGATGAAGCTTTGCACAGCATGACAATTGGCTTTATCACCTGCTAATGTCTGCACATCAAGTTGCTATTAAAAGCACAACTACCTGCAGTAATGCAAAACGTGGCAACCTTAGATTCTGTTTACAGAATCAGAAGAGGCAAGATTTGCAGCAAAGTCCTTTAGCATCTATTTGTTTAAAAGTGTAATTTTAAAACATTGTCTGTACTTTTTATATACAGTATATATGCCAATATTTGTTGAGATGTTAACCAGACATATGGGTTTACTTGAAGAATTATCAATAATGTGGTCTGACTCTGGATGTGGGAAAGATTCCTCCTTGCCCCCAAGACACCCTTAATTTTTATGGACTTTAGTTTCAAGTCTCGCATACCTCCTCCAATACCCCAGCAAAACCTCATGCAATTCTCTGTGCTTGCAAAATTTTCATTATGTCCGTCAGGCCCATTGTAATGGTTTTTGATGGTGTAAATACCAAAGCAAAGTGTTTTATTTTTTCCCCCAACCTCATTCCTCTCTTTTTTTGATCTTGCTTTCTGATGTTTATGTGATGGAGCATTAAAAAGTAGGTCATGGCTTGTTTTGTTTCTCTTCTCTCCCCCCCCCCCCCCGCTCCTCTCCAACCGTATTGAATGTCAGTAACGCTAGTTTCCAAATCAGTTTTAAATGTGGCATCTTCCAAAAAATACAGCTAAATAAAGCTCAGTTCATCTTTCTCTCTCTGCGTATGTTCCTTTTGCCATTGCAGAGCCAAATCTAAAAATGGTGGCCGGTCATTAAGGGAGAAGCTGGATAAAATTGGCTTGAATCTTCCAGCTGGCAGAAGGAAAGCTGCAAACGTGACATTGCTGACATCATTGGTGGAAGGTCAGTTGTTGGTTGTTTATTTAGAGCCTTTCTGGGTAATGTGTATGGCCAAATGTGAAATTGTTTTAATTAAAAAAAAATTAATTGGGTCAAGCTGAATAAAAAAAAAGCAAGGAGTGCCCAAAAGCAAAGTCCCAAGAGTTTTAAAAATCTGTGGGTGATTGGTCCTTGATGCCAAGCAGGGTCCACACTCTTGTGTGTGCAGTAGCAATTGTGCATGTATAAGACTGACTTAGAGCTGACAACCATAATTGCCATATGGGTAAATTTTGATTTTTACCCTCCTGGTGATACGTTTACTGCCTCCTTGTAAACTCAGTTGCTCATCTTTTGGAGCAAGCAGCTGATCTCTGCTTGTATAATCAGGAATGCAGTGATTTTTATGAAACCTTGCAGTCGTGCTTTTCAAACTTCGAAGGACCTCCTGTCTGAAATCCTGGAAGCTGCTGCCAGTGCAGGCCATAAGAACTAGGCTAGATGGACCAATGGCCTGAGTCTGGATAAAGGAAACATCATACGCTCACTGGAGCCTTGCTTTAACTCTGGTAACCCCAAAAGCTTCCCACAGTTGCTTTTTGAACAAGTCTCAAACGTGGCATGCCTCCTAATTAGAAGTATGCAGAGATGCAGCAAGGAAACCCTCCCTCCTGGTGACTGTAGGGCAGAATTTAAGAACAGGTAGTCAGGCTCCTGAGACAGCAAGTCTTGGGCTTGGGGGATGGATGGACTAGATACTTATGTTCTGAAAATTAAAATAGCTTCTCTAAGGCTAGAGGAGACAGGTTTCCTTTGGGTTGTGTTTATGCCATTTAGGAACAGCTTGTCAGATTCAGTGGAGGATCTAGGGGGTGGCAGGGGGGGGCAAGAGCCCTGGGTGCTGTCTTGGGGCCGTCTAGGGGGGGCGCCAGTGGCCCCCGCAACATTGTGCGGGTAGACCTGGGCTCCGGAGCCCAGGTCTACCCATTGGGACCAGCCACGAGTAGACCTGGGCTCCCTTGAAGGGAGACCAGGTCTACCCGCGGCCATTTCTAATGGGTAGACCTGGGCTCCCATGGGGGCGCACTTCTATTGGGTGCCCCGGGCGCCATTTTGACTAGGTCCGCCCCTGGTCAGATTCATGTATGCACATGTTGTCGTTTTGTATGGCAAAGAGAAATGCTGCATGCAAATGGCCCATAAAATTGGTGAAATACCAATGGTGGACAAGCTGAAGTATTCAAAAGTTGGACCAATGGAAGGGATGCCGCCGGGCACATCATACCTGGGGTACCATTTGCTCATGGGCCAGATCTGAATGCCCAAGTTATTTGGGGTGGTGGTCACAGAAACCTGCCACTATTTAACTTTAACATGATTTAATTTGAGGCACATTTTGGAAATTTCAGCCTTCATCCTGTGCATTTCTTAAGGCATTCTGTAGGCAGCGAGACAAAGCTGGCTAAAAGTAACTGGTCCGGAGGTGATGGGAGTGGAGGGTATGTCTAAAATGATTGCTAAAAGCAATGGTGTGCTATAGATGAAAGATGTGAGCGACTGTCCAAAACAAGAGTGTTCATCCTGACAGTCGGCTCAGAAATTCTCCTGGGTGATTTAAACAGCCTGGAGCAGCTGACTACAATGCTGGCCTGCTTCCCGGCGGGCTCTCCAGAAACCTACATAATAACTTTTTTTAAATAATGTGCGGTTTACAGCTTCTGAAAAGAAAGCTATTCTAATGTACAGTACCTTTTGTGGACCCTGGGATGGTCTTTTCTTAACTAGCATCTTCCAGCCAAGAATGGCTTTATTTGGTTGTTTCAAATTAATATATCCCTTACAAAAAATCTGTGACACAAGTGTTGTAAATGGCTTGACAGGCAGTTGCTGGAGATGCGCTAAAAGGATTTCCTGTTACAGGCAGAGGGTTGGACTAGATGACCTTGTAGGTACCTTCCAACTCTATGATTCTATGAAATGTGCCTTATACAGGTACACTCTTGGGTTTGCTGGGAATGGATGGAATTTCTGTTGAGTGGAAAAACCTGTGGCAAATTGAGTTGCTGAGTAATGTGCTCACCACCACAATAGAGGTCATATTTATATAGAGCATACAAGTTGCTTTACTACTCCAAAAAGTCCCAAAAGTGATGTACAGTATTGCCATAGTAAAGTAATGAATGCCATGAAATCAACCCAGTGCAACCTGTAAAGAATCGAAATAGAATATAAAATACCCCCCCCCCCAAAAAAAATTGAGCACTGACTCCAGGCATCTAGATTAAAAAAACTCAATTGACTGAGGAAAAGTATTCCTATGGCTGCTTTTGGTAGGGTAAGCTAAGGAGATGAGCATTCATGCAGTGAAACTAATGCTTCATAATAATATTTCCAGGTAGACCTTAGTTTTTCTAAAAACAGAATGCATGTTTCTAGCCACCTGTAAACTGAGGAAGAGAAATTAACAGATTTACACCTCAATTTTAAGCACACCCCTCTCAAAGTTAGGGTGCAATTCTAACCAATTTTTCAGCACTGGGATAAGGGCAACGCAGCTTCGAGGTAAGGGAACAAACATTCCCTCACCTTGAGGAGGCCTCCGTGACTGCCCCCAAACTGCAGGGTACACTAGTGTAGCTAATGAAAGTGTAGCCTGTTCAGAGGGCAAAATGATGCCCAAGAAGTGATGTCACAACAACAAGTGACATCAGTCGTATTTTCATTTTCTTGGTTTTTTGCCCATAACTTTTGATAGAATGAAGATACTGTACTCTCGTTTGTTTCATTGCATTCTGCATGAAATTCCACATCAAATGGTATATGGCATGATGGTGTTATTCATACATACCAAGGTTTTCACCCTTTTGGCTACTCGTGTTAAGATTAGCTTGTTGCCTGGTCCAATTGCAGCCCCCCTGCATGTCTTTAGCGATTGGCATAGTCATGACAGTGCTGGAAATCTGGCCAGGCTTGTGCCCTTAGTCACTGTAGTATATGGGACTTCTGGGCTGCTTTACACATGCACGTGTCCCATTCCTCACTTGATGAGTGGCAGCTGTTCTGCCAAATTCCCTGCCAGGCCTCCCCAAGGGCCCCAATGCCCACACTAGGCTAACTAGTTTCCCCTCCAGAGTGGCCTCAGAGATAGGCAAGAGGGAGGGGGTTCAGTCACCCACTGGGCCTCCTCTCTTCCAGCAGCTTTGCTTGGGATCACTGGCTGGTCAGCCCCCTCCAGACTGCCCTCATCACTGGCTTAGCTCCAATCTACCCAGCAAATCTAGCACCAGCAAAACCCACGACCAAACAATAGGCAGTCAGCTTGCCCAAGACACAACTGCCTCCTCCACTTGGTGGCTCCAGGGGCATGGCAGCCATACAACAATTCCCAATGGTATTCCCCACAATAACCTTCTCCAGTACTTCAGTCACAGTCCATCCATCAGTC
This sequence comes from Lerista edwardsae, assembly GCA_029204185.1. Classification (NCBI taxonomy): domain Eukaryota; kingdom Metazoa; phylum Chordata; class Lepidosauria; order Squamata; family Scincidae; genus Lerista; species Lerista edwardsae. The sequence goes on from JAJKFI010000013.1 coordinate 8,232,853, forward strand.
CTTCAGGCAGGCAGTCCAGCTAGCACTCCATCAGGCCAGCAATCCATCTGTCCAGCACCTACCTGGTACCCTCCTCCAGCACCTTCCCAGATGCCCTCCTCCAGCACCTATCCAGGTCCGTTTTCTCCAGCTCCTGCCTCCAGCTTTATGCTGAGGCCAGCCAATCAGTGGGCAGGCTTTAATTCATCAACCACAACCATCTGCACCAGTGCTAACCTCCCTGCAGAGCCAGAGCCCTTATCAGCCTGCAGCTGTGTTCCTGCTGCAGGAGTTCTGGGATTAACCCCATAATCCCTGGTTTACCTGGACAAGGGGCCATTGCTGATACCATTCCCTCACTCCTTGGGATATCTCCTGCCTTTTCCAATGCAGCAGCTGAATGTGTTAACTGCTATAATTGAAAAGCACTGTGCTGGCAGTGATATGCAATCTGTGGCACGTGACCTGTGATAGTTCATTCACATGGACTTCACACGCACGCAGGTGGGCCAGATACTATTTGATGCCACTGTCAGGTGATGAACCTGCATGTATAAACCAGCTCTTTGTTGGGAGCAAAAGTATTTAAAATCGGGATGCCATTCATCTGAACTTGGTGGCATTGAATTAGCTGAGATCAGTCCTGCTTTTAATTAACAGACAGCACAATCCTATGCATGCAGGGGCATAGCTAAAGAAGTGCAGGGCGGGTGCAATTGCACCAGGCAGCAAGCTGAGCTTGACACTAATGGTGAAAAACTTGGTATGTATGAAAAACACCATTATGTCAATAGATTATTTAGAAGGTAATTTAATGCAGAATGCAATGAAACAAACCAGAGTGTTAATGTCTTCACTCTATCAAAAGCTATGGCCCCAAAACCTGAAAATGAAAATGCAATTATGACATCACTTCCAGGGCAACATTTTGGCCATCTGCACAGGGCTACACTTTTATTAGCTACGCCCCTGTATGCATGTATACTCACAAGTCCCATTCTGATTTAATTGCACTTACTCCAATGAAAGTGCCGCTAGGATTGGCAGCCCCACTGAGTTAATTTTTCAGTTTTGAAATTTTGTTTGGAATAACTCAGTAGAACAGCTCTCAAACTGTGTACATAGCAAAAAGAATGAAAATGCAGAGTGGTATTAAAAATGGATCCCTGTCCCAAAAGGATTCTCCATCTAAATAAAATTCCCAAGAGGAAACGCCAGCAGTTACTGGGAAAACTCAGTGGTGCTGAGATGAATAAGGATATGGCTCTGCTCTTGCTAAACATAAGAGAGCACGACTGGTGAGCAGGGAATAGTTTGGGGGAGATCCAGATCTCTTCAAATGAATAGCTTTGCTTGTGGTTTTGATGGGAGTGTCAAGTCTTTGGGATGAGTGTGTTTTCAAACTGCGTCAGCAGTATGGGAGGTGACGCGCCGGCCGGGCATATGAGCAATCCATGCATTTTCTGTTGCTGTGTGGGGGACGAATATCCAGACTGCTCAGAGTTTTGCGGCGTTGAAGCTACTTATTGCCAAAGTGTGATGTTTTGCAATTGCTTGACATCTTGCAGGGAAAAAAAAAGGCTGAGAGCAGATGCCAATTAGAGGGATGAGAATTTAGAATTTGGCTAATTATTGGGGTGGGGGCTGAGGGGGATACAACACCCTTAATACCAAGTAGAACTTCTGGCTCCCAATTCTGAGAGATGCTTCTGTTCAGACTTGGCACATTTGTTTTTCCATGCAGTTTCTTGTTGAAAAAACAAGTCATTTTTTTTCCAGAGAGGCTGCACCTCACATGCTAGGTAGAGCTTAAGGTGGAGAAAATAAGTTTTTGCAGCATTTGTGTGATGAAGCAAAATTAAATGTTTTCTCTCGACCTGCTTCTATGTCCCTTTTTAAAAATCCAGTGTTGCTACAAGTAAAATACAGTCCTCATTATCTGTTAGAATTAGATTCTTACAAAACTTTGTGGATAACAAAACATTGATCCTATGGGATCAATGGGGTTAGGTGCAAGGAGTACCTTATTTGCCATCAGAGTGTAGCAGGAAGTGCCAAAAGATCTCTGAATGCTGCAGAGTCCTTCCAGAGGCTGCAGGGATCTTCAGAATGGCACCTGCAACCAGCATGGACCCCTTAAACATGGCCGGCGGATGCTTCTGCCAGCCATCTTAAAGGGGTCAGCGCTGGTCACAGGTACCATTCTGAAGGTCCCTGCATAGTGGATAAAGAGGACAGAGGCACAGATAATGAATAGCAATTCTGCCCCTTTATCTGCAAGGGGTCACATGTAAAGAGGACTGACTGTATAAGCTAGTTTTTTCTCAGTGTGGTCTAACTAAAAAAAACCCACAAAACTTATGTGTGTCTTTCTTATCTTTGGCCCACTTCCAGGTGAAGCTGTGCACCTTGCCCGTGATTTTGGCTATGTATGCGAAACTGAATTTCCCTCGAAAGCAGTGGCTGAATACCTAACTAGACCACATCTGGGTCGCAACGAGATGGCCAACAGGAAAAATATGCTGCTTGCTGCAAAGTAAGTGTGCTGAATACCAATGTTTGGGTTGGATGATGATATTTAGCATTTCTAGAGGGCCCCAGGAAGGCTCAGAGTTCTTCAGGAACCTCTTCTCAACAATCCATTCATTCCTTAGAACAGTCATGCAAGCATAATTATCTACGCACTGCAGTTTGGTATTTTGGGGAATGGGAGGTTGCTGAGGATAAGACAATGTGTTTGCCTAAGGCTTCCTACTAATATAATGGCAAAAGTGACATTTGAACTCTGGACTTCCTGGTTCACAGCTCTGTCTCTTAACCATTCTGCTGCAGCAACTCTCAGGATGTGAAACAGTCTTGTTGCATGCAACAGCAATGGGATTTTCCAGCATAATGTTCAATGTGATCTTTTTTGCTTCTCACAATGATGTGCAGAGCAGTGGCAGACATGAGAGGGGGTACAAGGGGTGCAAATGCCCCGGGTGCTGGGCTGGAGGAGGGTGGTGATGCCTTCCCCCCACCCCTGTGTTGGCACAGGCCACCCCACAATGGGTCTTGTATTGATTTCTATAGGCTCTTTGAAGTGCACTTTGTTCTGCTGAATTCATGCGATTCTCTCCTTGACCTGAATTGGGACAGGATTTGAAAGAAGCAGCTTCCAGCTTCCAAAAGCTGATTTTTGCATGCACTTCTGCATTTGGTGCTGTCTGCACAGGCCAGACATTTTAAATGGGGTGAAAATGTCAATAGGAGGAGGAAGAAATAAGGACACTTCTGCTTTATTGCTGCCTTGGTAAATGTTTGCAAGATCGGGGACGCCATGTGCTTTTGGTGGGACAGATCAAACACTACTCGCAGAGTTACGATGTTCCCTGTGGGATTCTAAACTGAAGCATCTTAGGTGTGCCCGAGAACACACTTCTGCTTCGGCAGAACTGTGGGCTAGTTTAGGCCTGTGCTTAGTTATTGGCTGAAATCTGTACAGTAGGCGATTGGAGACGGCTGGCTGAAGTGCCATGAGGGGCAGACAGCTAAATTCACTGCCCCAGTTTTGCTGCTTTCTAGACCACAGCTGTGCCAATTCTCATGTAATTGAGCCATAAGGTGAGTAATGGAGTAGAACCAGGCAGCGGATCAGATTAAAGGAAAACTGCATACGGCCTGAAATCGGACTATATCAGTGTCTAAATGCTAAGTGCATTGTCTGTAATTGGGGCTTTGTGTCTGTGTGTCTTTTGCAATTTCACAAGGCTGCAGAATGAGGGTAGTTGCTACAAACTGCACACTCATTTGAGTCTGGGCTTTAGTTTAGTTTAGTCTAGACTAGTGATTTTCAACCTCTTTTTCATCTCGCGGCACACTTGCAAGGCACTAGAATAGTCAAGACACACAATCGGTTTTTTTTTTTTTTTACAATTGACAAGGCATAGTGCGCTGTCGGGGGGGGGCTCACATCCCCCAGTGGCCCTATTAATAAATGACACTGTCCCAATTTATCACGGCACACCTGGGGAACACTGGTGGCGCACCAATGTGCCGCAGCAGTGGTTGAAAATGGCCAGTCTAGCCCTTATCTTAAAAAGAGATTATTGAAATCCTATGGCATTTATTAGAGTCCAGTAGCCCAATCCTATCCCCCACTAGCGCATAGCATGCAGCACTCTGGATGGAGCGCATCTGTGCGGGAGGGGAACCAGATAGCCCAGGAGAGGTAAGTAAAAAACTTGTAGGTTGCCTGGCCTATGGGTCTCCTTGGACCCTTGTGAGCTATTTAGCTGGTGTAAGTCTGGAGAGTTGGCAGGCTTGTGAGACCAGGAAAAGGGGGATAGGATCTTGGCGTGTGCTGCTGCCACTGAGATCTTTTCCTGAACCACCCATGGCTTGTCCTTCTCCCTGCCCTGAACTGCATGCAACCATTCCCTGTTCCACATCCCTCCCTGCTGGTATGGGGACAGAGGAGATTCAGCGGAACACTGTTGGCCGTATGTGGCCACTGACCTGGCATCCACGACAGGACTTGTGTGACGTTGTTCCACAACTTCCACAGATGGATTGTAATATCCATCAGTGCAAGCCCTGAATAGAACTGGTTGCTCGTTTTAGGGCGCAATCCTAACCTGGAGTTAGGCCAGCAAACTCTGGCCGGCACAAAGGGACCCCATACTCTGACTCTGAGAGTGGTCCAAACATGCTTCGCAGTGGCCCTTGTGCCAGCCAAACTTTGCTGGCCTGTGCCAGCCTAATTCCAAGTTAGGATTGTGCTCTTATTACAACTAGCTTTGCTGAGTACTTGCTTGTGGGCACAATTAAAAGTGCTGGTTTGTACTTCTTTTCAAAGCCCTGCAGAGTCCTGCCTCCCTTTCAGAGTGTACTCTCAAATATACTACTCTGCTTATTAAAATTTAGTCTATCTCACTGCTTGGTGTACTGAAATCTACAAGAACCTACAAAACAGGGCCTTTTGTGCCGTCGCACCTGTGCTGTGGAACTTCTTCTGAAGCAGTTGCATTTGCCCCTGTGCTTCCCCCAGCAAGCAAAAATATTTGAAAAGACACTTTGCTGATCTGTGTGCTGGAGTGCCCCAGCTGCTATGTTCTTGGGTGTGTTGGTGGCTTATGGAATAGTTTTCAGAACAATAGGTCATTGCTGTGAGTTCTGGAAAGACATCTAAGACATCTGATCAATAAACCAATGTTGAAAGTGTGTGGGTAGGCCCGAAGCTCTGGAAGCTGGAGGGTTTTCTGGGTAAATAATTAATGTGGCTGGCAGGCAGGGGAAGTCAGAACTTCTTTCCCTTCCTTGTGCTTTGCAGAAGCAACATCACTTATGCAAAATAAGTCAGGCTGCAGCATTGGTAAATTAATTTGTTAATTAAAATCACTTAATTTAACTACAAGTGGTCTGGAGGTTTGATTTAATTTAATTATATTTTAATGCTTCTAAAAAGTTGTCTTGGTAGCATTTATGTGTTGAAGGGTGTGATAGGCATCTACTGAATAAAACTCTTAAGGGGCATTCTGATTTGTGTGTGTTATCTAAAAACAAGGGAGTCTCTCCAGCTTAGAATGGTTTATTGCCATATTTTGATCCCATCTTTCCTCCACTAACACAGGCAGATAGCTAACATAAAATATGCATAACCAACTGACTGAACCACATACAATTGGGGGCACAATCCTAACCTGGAGTTCGGCTGGCACAGTTAGGCCAGCAAAGCTTGGCCGGCACAAGAGCCACCGTAAAGCTTGTTTGGACCACTCTCGGAGTCGGGGAGGATGGTGCATGTCTGTGTGTTGGCCTCTCTGACTCTGAAAGTGGTCCAAACATACTTCGTGTTGTCTCTTGTGTCATCCAAGCTTTGCTGGCCTAACTGTGCCGGCCGAATTCCAGGTTAGGAATGTGCTCTTTACTTAGGGAAATTGATCCTGGTCACAGTTGGGTCAGCAATTGGCAGGGGAAACAGGAATGTTTAAGGTAACATACTAGTTCTACCTGTGACTTTGGAACATCCACCCAGCTCCCTGGACTTGCTCTGCCGCACTGATATTCAGCTGGAAGTGACTTTTGTGCTTCAAAAAGAGTTTCAGACTCACTCACTCACTCACTCACTCTCTCTCTCTCTCTCTCTCTCTCTCTCTCTCTCTCTCTCTCTC
>JAJKFI010000013.1:8248661-8260542 GCA_029204185.1 Lerista edwardsae
CACACACACACACACACACACACACACACACACACACACACACACACACACACACACAGTCCAGCTTCCTGTATCTCACAGTGGCCCACCAGATGCCTCAGGGAGCACACGAGACAACAAGATGCCTGCATGCTGTTGCCACTCCCTTGCACCTGGCATTCTAAGTAGCCTACTAACGTAAGGACACTGCACCACCATGGCCTATAGCCCACAATTGACTTTTCCTCCAGGAATCTGTCCAATCCCCTTCTAAAGGCATCGAGGCCAGATGCCATCACCACCTCCTGTGGCAAGGAGTTCCACAGATTATTAGGGAAAATAGGATCGGCAGTAACCTTTGCTGCTGGACCTAGACCTCAGCATTGTGCCGCACGAAGGCACCAAGACCCACTGGCAGGTCTCCAGGCTTTCCCGGGCAGGGTGACTAGATGTCATTACCCCAAAGGAGGACGCAGTAGCCCAAAATGTCGGACGTCCCCCCAAAATGTAGGACATTACAAAATAAAAGCTAAAAACACTTATCTATATTGATTTTGGTGTCTTGTCCTCTTTTAATGCAACCCAACAACACACAACAGGACAAACACGCGGGCAAGTGATGCAGGCAGCCCCTCTTGATGCTGGCACTCCCAGCCTGTCTTGAAATGTAGGACATTTTGAACTTTACCCAGGACAGAAGGTTGAAATGTAGGACATGCCCTGGACAAAGAGGACACCTGGTCACCCTGAACCTGGGAAAAGGGGACATTTTCTCTGGTGGCCGCTGGATGCAGTGGTAGCTGTTTGGCTGCCACTGTGCCCGCAGTGGCAAGGCAGCTCAGGATTGGACTATTTGGCAGCATTTAGTATTGCATATGAATGCCAAATTAAATAAAAAATCAGCCCAGCCATGAAGCAACCTGATGAGGTTTGCATTCGTGGCCAATGATCTGGGAGCCGAGGTGGTGAATTCACCCAGATTCTGCTGCCATTGACATCCCCCCAGCCTGCTGTGGAAGTGCAGTTCTGCTCCTAAGGCTAGCTAGTGAAAACCGGATCATCCACTTCCCTCTCCTTGCTCCATACCCCAGATGGTACTTAAAGTATAAAGGGACACACTCCCTTTTAATGTGAAACCCATGTGAGGGTGGAGTGAGTGGAAGGAGCATGCATATATGCATGCATGCATGCATTTTATATGTGCGTATAAAAGTCATATGTATGAATAGTCAATGTAATGTGAGTGACGCGTATGTAAACTGGGCGACGGCTCTACCTAATGTGCAAAATTCATTCCCAAGAGCAGGGGCTTGGCTAATGAAAGGGTAGCCCAGTGCAGAATGCAAAATTCTGCCCCGGAAGTGACATCACAACAGGAAGTGACATCACAGTTGTATTTTAATTTTCTCTGTTTATTTGGCCATAACGTTTGATAGAGGAAAGGTATTACGTTCTGGTTTGTTTCATTGCATTCTGCATTAAATTACCTTTTCCAGAGGCGTTTCTACAGGGAGGGCAAAGCTCTAAGTTTTGCAAGAAGCCTTACCCTGTCATGTAAATCCCTCCTCTCCCTTGCTGCTGTAGCCAGTAAGCAACGCCAAGATGTTGCTGTTCCCTGTGAGGATTGGCTAGAACGGTGCAGGAGAGGAGTGATTTCTACTGCAAGGTGAGGCTTCTTGCAAAACTTAGAGCTCTGCCCTCCCTGTAGAAACGCCACTGACCTTTTCAATGATATACAGTATATGGCATGGTGGTATTATTCCTGCATACCAAGGTTTTCACAATCTTGGCCTCTAAGTCAAGCTCGGTGTTGCCCCCCTAAAGCTCTTACCCAGTGCAGTTGCACCCCCTGCACTTCTTTAGCTATGCCCCTGCCCAAAGGAGACACTCTGTTGCGCTGGCACAGAATGCGAGCGGATTTGCACCGACTTCTATCGTTCCTTTTGGATTTGCTTTGTGTCCATGCCAGGCTCCTTCCTTGCACCACCACAACCCGGTTCCCACAGTTCGGGCTGTTTTGTTCTTGCTCCCTCATCTAAGATGTCTTATCCACGGTTTGTTCTGCAACCGGCTCGAGACACCTCCTGCCATTACTCACTCTCAGGGTTACGACACTGTCAACTCCTGGGATCCTCGGCTGACCGCACGTTGGCAGGAAACCTGGGCTCGACTTGCCTGCCGACAGGGGATGCATCAGCCCCAACCGTGCGGTAGTCATAGCGGTATTTTGTTCTCACTGTTTGAACTGACTTGGGCAGACACGGGGGAGCCTGGCCTGGATTGCTCAGCAGCACGGCTTCCTCCAACATCTGCATTTTCCTTGGAAGTCTCCTCTGCAGCAGGCCGTGGCTTGTTGAGATCAGGAGAATTCTCAAGATCACAGCCACAGGCAGGGCGGCTGCGGGCCATTGTCTTGAGAACTTCTTCAGAAAAATTTACATTTCTCTTCCAAAACAGAACGAAAAGTGAGGCACCATTTATTTTTATTTTTTTTCAGGTGTGCGTCTCAGGCTTCAGAAAGTAGGTGAAAGGGTAGATTCAGGAAGGGTGCCTTGGAGCTGAGGAGTTCTCAATGTTCCCTCTTAGGAGAGGCCATAGCTCAGTGTAGAGCAACAGAGGCCTACTTCCAACTCCTGCAGTATGGTAAATCTCTTCCCTGCGGTAAACACTGTATTTCAGTGGTATTCAAGCTTTTTAGACCGGGACCCACTTTTTAGAATGGCACTCATGTCGGGACCCACCGGAAGTGATGTCATTAACCTGGAAGTGGTATTGTGGCAGGAAGTGACATCCTCAAGCAGGAAGTGCTGCCACTGTAACATCATAAAATGACACTCCTGAAACGCAAATTGGCATTCTTGGACTTCAGCAAAGTACAACCTTGAAACATCCCTGACCGAAAGCAAGATTAGGGTAAAACATTATGTAAAAGCACTGAACTAAAAACAAAATTTAAAAAAAACCCTCACTTGAAAATTCAAACTGTTAACACTCACTAAAGGAATATAACAAGAGTAAGGCCTGCAGTTTCCAAGATGGCTGCTCCCAGCTTTTCGCAACCCACCTGACATCAGGTCGCGACCCACCAAGTGGACCCCGATCCACAGTTTGAATACCACTGCTGTATTTCATACATGTGACATGGGATGAATGTGAGCCAACGCTTTGCTTCTGTCGGGGTACCAGGTCTAAGTCAAAAGCTTTGTAGACAGGGTCGATTTTCAATGGGAGTTTGAAAGGACAGAAGGTGCACCAGGTGTTTTGGGAGGAACCTTGGGGGAAATGGTGAATCTTTGGAGTTCTCGGCTTCCAGTTGTGTTAACGGCAATTAGTTTAGATGGCTTTCAAAGGAGATGAAACAAAATTATAGAGACAAATCTGACAATAACCAACTGTTATTAAGGCTAAATGCTACCTCTGTAGAAGCAATGGCAGAAGATGTCTTCATCTCCTGTTTGTGGTCTCCCACAAACATCTGGAAACAGGATGCTAGGCTAGATATGCCTTTGGTCTGATTCAGCGGGGCAGTTCTTCTGTCCTTATGGAGTCTACAGTGTAATGTATTCTGCTGCTGCTGCTCACAGGAAAAGACTAAGAATGGTCGTGGATACTGAATTTTCACTTCTAGCTATGGGAAATTCTGTTTAGCCCAGGGATAGTGTCAGACCGCAATCCTAACCTGGAGTTTGGCCGGCACAGTTATATTAGGCCAGCAAAGCTTGGCCGGCACAAGGGCCACCGTAAAGCGCGTTTGGACCACTCTGTGTGGACCATGTCTGTGTGCTGGCCTCTCTGACTCCGAAAGTGGTCCAAACACACTTTGCGTTGTCCCTTGTGCCAGCCAAACTTTGCTGGCGGCCTAACTGTGCTGGCCTAACTGCAGGTTAGGATTGTGCCCTCAGTCATGTCAGGAGTATTGCCAAGGGTCAATGCTTATCCAGGGCCCCTCTGTCATGCTGCCCCTTCAGCAGGATAGGATAGGCATAGGAACTCGAGTCTCGGGACTCGAGTCTAGTTGCAAAAAAAACGTGTTTTTTTCTGACTCATGTAGACTTGAGTCATGTGTGTAATCATGACACTGACTCTAGTATGAACTTGCAAAACTTGAGTCTGAAAACCCGTGAGTCTGAGCATGCTTCCTTACTTTTTGTCTGTGTGGTGTGAAAGCCACGTGTGGCCATCTGGAAGCCAACAGCTCCAGTCAGGAGGCAGGAAAGGGTGAATGTTTTGCACTGAGCAGGAGGAGAGGGGAGGGAGGTGGGAGCAGCTTCTCTTGTCCATCTCTGAAGGAACCAATGATTATTGGATGGAGGAGGGCAGAAGGAGGAGGTCAAAGCTTGCCTTAGAATTGGCTGGAGTCTGCGGGCACAATCCTAAACTGAGTTAGGCCGGCATAAGCTAAGCCAGCAAAGTTTGTCCAGCACAAGGGACACTGTAAAGTATGTTTGGACCACTCTCAGAGTCCGAGAGGCCAGTACACAGATATGAGCCATCCTCCCTGACTCCAAGAGTAGTCCAAAAATGCTTTATGGTGGCCCTTGGGCTGGCCAAACTTTGCTGGTTTATCTTATGTTGGTCTAACTCCAGTTTAGGTTTGTGCTCTGAAAATCCCAGGGAAGGGGGGGGGGAGGAGGCAGTTCTTAGAGATCACACCTTCATGGCTTCATGTCGTTACCTGAGAGAAGCCTCAGTGCAACTTCTGATTACAGCTGCAAAGGATTGGGTCATACTTCTTCTAATGTAAGCCTCCCAGCTCTGCCATGCAACCTTGCTCCAACTTGCAGCTTCTGTCCCATTACAGCCTGACCCACCCATCCCACCTTGCCCAATTCTTTTTGGTCCATGCCCTGGGATGCCTGATCCAAAAGACTGTTGACTCAAGTCACTGCTCTGGGTGAGTCAGCAAAGGGCACCAGCTAGGACTTATGCACGAGTCCAGTTGCGGGGGGGCAGAGACTTGAGACTTCTCGAGTCTTGATACGGAGCCAAATTCCCATTCCTGCCCCTCAATCCTTCAGTACTGGTGGTTGAGTAGTAGGCAAAGTTAAAAACCTGTATGTGAAACCTGTACGTGTGCCTGAAAATCAGAATTGCAAATCAGCGGTTGGATCATTTTCAAATACAGGCTTGTCCTTATCCTCACGGAGATAGTTCCTGGGCTCCCCATGGATGCTTAAAACCGCAGATAAGAGGGAACCTATGTTAAGTACATAGGGACGTGGTAGCAATGCAGGTTAAACCGCTGAGCTGTGGAGCTTGCTGCCCAGAAGGTTGGCAGTTCAAGACCATGCAACCAAGTGAGCTCCTGTCGCTGGTCCCAGCTCTTGCCAACCTAGCAGTTCGAAAGTGTGTTAAAATGTGAGCAGATAAATAGGTACCAGTACAGTGGGAAGGTAAACGGCATTCCATACGCCTCAGCGTATAGTCATGCCGGCCACATAACCATGGAAACTTGTCTTCGGACAAACACCGGCTCTTCAGCTTAGAAATGGAGATGAGCAGCACTCCCTACAGTCGGTCACGACTACACCTTTTGGTTGTGGGGAAATCTTTACTTTCTTATATTAAGTACAGGTTTCCCCTTTGCCCCCTCCCAGCAAGGAGTATTTTAGTGAGCCAAAGTAAGAATAAAGGAAGTCAATGATCAATGGATAGTCTGTGGATATGGAGGACCACATGTACTTTTTCAGAGAAAACCCATGGTCAGAAAATGAGGACCATTTTGGTTTTTGATAATTTAAAAAAAAAAAAAAGTTGGGTCAGCTCTCTGCCAGAGAAGTTGGCATTTCTCCCCACTGTTTCATGCTGATTGATTTTATTATTGCAATTGTTTACTTTCCTGTAAAACCAGTCACAGTGGTTTACCAAGAAGAAAAGGTCAATCAAATAAAACATGAAAACAGGACAAAAATTATTTTGTATCGGAGTCTATGAAAACAACAATTTAAAATAATGTAAACAATGCGTATGCGTGGAGTTATGTTTCTGTTAGTTGTTACTGGAAAATCACCCATATGGGAATTGTATGCATCCATGACAGAAGTGTGACACTATCTCCATATTAGGAAAACAAATCTGGGGAAACAGAGATGATGTTAAATTCTCACTTTCACCCTCTGTGCATGTGTTCTGCAATTCTAAGAGTATGCGCACGCATGCACACACACACACACACACACACACACACACACACACACACAGAGAGAGAGAGAGAGAGAGAGAGAGAGAGAGAGAGAGAGAGAGTTCGCCCCCCTAAGAATCTGGAGTCACTCCCTTTAACCCTCTGAGTGCCAGCCAACCAAGAAGAAAAGCTCTTTGCAGAGGAATTGGGAGGGGGGAGGAGGGAGAGTGAAGTGGGCGGAGTCAGCCCTAATTTTAACTAGTGGAACTGAATTCCCCCGCGTTCCCCCTGCATGACATCACTGGACTTGCCCACAGACAGGGCTGGCCTTAAGCCAATGTGACCAATGTTGACACATTGGGCCCCACACCTTGGGGGCCCCCGCACCAGTGCAGCGAGAATATTGCCTGCTGCTGCAGAATATTGCAGAATACTGCAGAATATACAGAATATTGTCTGTATGCATAGTAAGTGAGTGGGGCGAGCACAGCAGCTTTACCTTGGGCCCTCCACCTGCCTTGGCCTCCAAACTGTCCAAAATGGGCCTCCCGGAAGCAGTTGGCAGTGACGTCACTATGTCACCACCAACTATTTCAGGTGCCATGCAGGGCATCACACACACTTTTCTTGGTGAGTGAGGAACCCCGCAGGGAGGGTGGGGGGCCCCATGGGAATGCCCCACATTGGGCCCTGCCGCTCCTGGAGCCAGCCCTGTCCACAGCCTAGGTAATGGCTGTTGAAAATGTGCCATAAGGCATTTTGCAGCAGCCATCAGATGAGTGGCACTGGCAAGGAGACTGGCACCACCCAGCACTGGGCCTCCCTGCCGGTAGCAGCAGCAGCAGCAGCAGGAGCCACAGGCATTAGGCCCCAACTGGGTGTCCCGGAGCATTTACTTCGTGGGGGGAGGTCAGGGGGGAGGCATGGCGGGGAGAAATTGGGCAGGGGAAGGGTGGAATGGGAGGTGGATTTGGCCCAGGAAGGGGGGTGAGGATGGTGGTAGAGGATGCCGCTGGATCCTACCCCCCAAACCTCTGAGCCTGACACGGGACTCCTCAATTTTGCACCTTCTAAAAAGCAGGCGCAGACCCAAGTAGACCCATAGGGGTTTTGGAGGTGCTTCATCGGTAAGGGAACCAATGTTCCCTTATCCAAGGGGACCTCCGGCTGCTTCTTCTGCCCTGCAGGATATAGCGCTGGCCGTTTGGTGTGGTTGTACCATGGAGCAGCATAGGATTGGGTCCTTAATTTCATTAGATGGAGTGGGACTTCAGTGCTTTGCATTGCATCATACTCTCCTTATTGATCACAAAATCAGAATAATTTACACAAGATAAATTCTAGCAGAATAAATTGTGCAAAATAAAAATTGGGATTTTTATTCCTAATGCACTGGGTCATAAAATTCAGCCTTCCTTGGTGCAGAATTTGAATTACCAGGGCACATAATTTTTAGGTTTTCTGGATGGGCTATACACAGAGGGACAACCCAATCGCAGTAGCGCTGACTTTGTGGGGGCAGGGGGCCGGGCGCCCCCTAATAATTTTTTGGCCCCCAATATCCAACACCCCCACAGAGCGGCGCACCCCCAAGCTCATGCTACCCTCAGGCTGGTTGCCTAGGTAACCTCCCCCCAAAATTCCATTTGGCCTCTCCAGTTAGTTGCAGTGCCCTGGAAGACATGCGTTCCAATGCGCCTTTTCATTGGTCATAAGGCTAATATGGGCCTTGGATTGGTTTTTATTTCACATAGGTCCCGCCTGTCACATGCTGATTGGATGAAGTGGTTGGGTTGGGAAGAACACAGATAAGACTGTTAACTCTGCAGCCAGCCAGCCAGCTGCACTGAAAAGCAGTCCTGCTTGTGTGCTGTGGCTAGGAAGGGGTTGGGGGCTGGTTCAGGGCTTACTTGCTTTCTTTATGAGAGAAGGTGCGAGTGGCAGAGAGCGAGGGAGAGATGGTCGGAGCAACAGAGAGAGCGCAAGCCATCTCTAACCTGAACCCATTTCGAGAAAGATTCAAATCCAATTCAAGCACCCAAACCTGCTATCAAAACGGTAAGCTAGTTTTTATGGTCTTCCAGCCCACTTCCATTTCATCCCAGTCACTGCTTAATTTGTAAGGACTGCAAGCTGGGAACGGGGACCAGTCACCAGTGAGTTGTACGGTTGCAGGCTGGGGTTGTTTTCCTTCTAATGTGGTTCATTGATAATTTTCCCTTGGGATTCTGGTAAGGCTCAGGAATGGACATCATGCCATCTCGGTGTGTGGAAGTCCCAGATATGTGAGAACAGGTTGGCCATTGTTTCTGAGTATGAAGGGGAAATAAACTCTGCAGATCCTCAGAGGCACACTTCTGTCCTCTCCTCAGTGCCTGCCCCCTCCCCAGTTCCCACCTTGCCTTCACTTCCCCTCTTGCAGGTACAAACAATGGCATGAAGTTGGCGTGAGTGCTGCCATCTTAGCTGTATTCACAGCCCCAATGTGCATCGCAAAAGCTTGTGGAAGAAGCAGGTTGTTCAAATTGACTTTGGCAACTGTCTTTTGTTTCAATGTGGATTTTTAAAATGGTTTGTGAAGCATTGTATTTTATTGCTTTTGGAGGCTGCTAAGAAATGGTAGTGACTAAGGGACGTGGTGGCGCTGCAGATTAAACCGCTGTTCTGCTGAGCTTTCTGACCGGAAGGTTGGGAGTTCAAGACCACGCAATGGAGTGAGCTCCTGTTGCTTGTCCCAGCTCCTGCCAACCTAGCAGGTCAAAAGCACGTAAAAATGCGAGTAGATAAATAGGGACCACTTCAGTGGGAAGGTAATGGCGTTCTGTGCACTACAGCATATAGTCATGCTAGCCACATCACCATGGAAACCTGTCATCAGACAAACGCCGGCTCTACAGGCTTAGAAATGGAGATGAGCACCGTCCCCTACAGTTGGTCACGACTAGACCATTCGGTTGCGGGGAAACTTTTACCTTTACCTTTAAGAAATGGTGTAATTTTTTAAAATTTTTAGAAAACAAAAATATAAGATTGGAGATACCTCTGTCTCAGAAGGGTTCGTAGTGCTAGGGCATATACTGCCTAGAAAGACAGTATTCAGGGCTGGAAAAGGAGATGGGGGACAGAAATGATGCATATACTATGTGTTCAGAATAAATGTAATCTGCACATACATTTTGATTGTGCATATGATTTATGTAATTTAATTTGAAGATGCTATTTTACTGCTCTGTGGGCGTGGCTATGTTAGGGGGCATGGCTATGGTACCACACCCACCAGGCACCCCCAATGTTGAAATCAAGTTGACTCCCCTGCCCACACGGGATATGGATGTATGCCCAGTTTTACCCATTGGTAAATTACCATTGTGAGAGCAAAACATAAAAAAAGTTGGTGGTACTTGGGCTGTAATAACCTTACAGGTTGAGCCTAATTATCTGTGAATTTGACATCCACGGATTTGTCTCCCAAATCCGTGTTGAGCCAGATTAGCCTCAATGTGAAGTCTCTAAATCATTGGTTCCCAAACTGTGGGTCGGGACCCACCACTGGGTCGCCTGCCAATTTCAGTTGAGTCGCGAAGCATCTAGAGCAGCCATATTGAAAATATGGGAAGATGAGATGTTGGAAAGGGGGAGGGCGGTGTGATTTTTTGGCTTGTGCCAGGGTTGTAAACAGGCTTTTTTCTTTCTGATTCACTTTGCTATTGGAAAATGGCTGAGAAATAACCCAACTGATTGCTGCCTTCTCAGGAAAGTTGCAGGCTCTGGTGCCTCAACAACAGGACTTCTGGCCTTAATGTAACTTCTGGTGGGTCCCGGACAGATTGTCATTCTAAAAGTGGGTTCCAGTGTTAAAATGTTTGAGAACTACTGCTCTAAACACAGAACAGTCACCTCCAGAGTCTCTTCTGAGGCCTGCTACCCATTCACAGCCTCAGTGGCCCTCAGAATGGCCATTTTGGCAAAAAAAAATTGCTTCCAGTTTTTGGCAAAACCTGGAACTGACGTTTTTAATGCCTTTTAAGGCATTATGAGGCCTGGGAAAGCCCCAGATGGAGTAATGTTTTTGCTCAGAACAATCATTCTGAGGCCTGCTGAGGCAGTGGGCAGACGTGTGTGGCCTTGGCAGACATTAGAAAGCCCCCAGACCCAATTGGGTGGGTGAAATCCGCTGGTTTAATTACCTGAAGATTTTGTCATCTGCGAGAATTCTGTGAACGGAACCCTCATGGATAAAAAGTCCCAACCTGTACATACTTATCTGGGAGTAAGCTACATTAAACACAGTACAGTTACTTCTGAGTAAATATTCATAAGCTTGTGCCTCATGTCTAAGGCTGCAATCCTTAAGTGAATACAATCTTACTTCTGAGTACACATGCATAGGATTGCATGGCAAAGGAACATGTTTTTTTTTTATCATGCCTCCACAGCCAACATTTACTTGCCCACTCATAAGCCATTATTTATTTGAATGAAAATCCATCTGATGAAAATCTTTCTTGCTTGATGGAAATCAGCGAGCTTTATATTTTGATCACTTACCATGAAAGGTATCTAATTCTCAGCTCTGATAGTTTCATACTTGTTTATTTTTATCCCTTTGTATCTAAATCTCTATATTTTGAAAGGATCTCCTTGTCAAATTAAAAATGCCAACATTTAACTTGTGCCTTGATTGTACAGGAAAATCTGCCTCTTTATGGGTTGCTTTTGTTGTGGTTTCTGTCTGCATCTCCCGAAACCTAAGCTCAGCTGTGATTGGCACAAAGTTAAGGGCTCCTGGTGTGTCAACAAACCCTTCCAGTCAAAAATGTGGTTTATGTTCATTATCTCATCATCCTGCATCAGTATCTGGATCCTTCTCAGGAGTTTAATAAACTGCAACTCAGTTAACAGGTCAAACAAGACAATCATTTTTAATCTGGCTGGGCGTGTGAGTCTAGAAGCCAGATCTGATGAATTTGGTGTTATCCTGATGGAAATCTCACAGCCTCTGCTCCTCGTACATAAACCCCATAACATGTGAACATGAATAAATTAAAAGTCAAGCTGTCATTCGAGGCAAAACCACAGTATGCCTTTTTTGTGCATATTTATCACTTAAGTACAACATCAAGGTGCCCTAAAATTATATTACAAAGAAATTGTATTAGACATAATCAAGAGGTTTTTTTTTAAAAAAGTACTTAAGCATTTTTCAATGCCTAGTTTCAAAAGCAGACTCTGCACATCAGAGGCCCTCCTTTCTGTACCCTGAGTTCAGAAAGTGAGTACATGAGTCAGAACCTTTTTCGACCTGGTACTAAATTAGTGACAGGACCACTGCCTTCTGGACAACACTGTCCTGGTCAAATGTGTCTCAGAACTGGACATTTATGTCCCATCTTTGTGTCCGAATATATGTATATTTGAATTAGATGTACTTTTTTAATTTTTAAAATGCAAAGGTAAGGTTAGGCTAGGAAGACTGGGATAAGAGGCTTAGGCTATATCAGGGGCTCCGACTTTGTCCCAACATTGGGGCTGCCCATGGCCCCGCCCCTGACGTTGACCTGGCCACGCCCCCTGTCATTGCTGCCTGGCCTTGGAAGCAGTGGCTGCTCACAGCTGCCACTTCCAAAGCCGGGGGCGGCCAGCCTCAAAAGCAGAGGCTGCTTGCAGCAGCCTCTCCCGGGGCCGGGGTGTGTGGTTGTCGCTGCGGTCACGTGCCCTGGGCTTGGGAAGGCATGCGGCCCGTCCTGGGAAGCGCCTGCTCGTGGCACCCCTTTCCTGCTC
>JAJKFI010000013.1:8260552-8303768 GCA_029204185.1 Lerista edwardsae
TCGTGGCACCCCTTTCCTGCTCGATCCAGTCGAGCTGCTCGATCACCACGGCCTGGCCTGGGAAGTGGCTGCTTTGCATCGCGGCTAGGCTTCTGAGGCCGGGCTGGCGAGCCAATGAGCTTCTTCCTGAGGCGCCAGAGACGCCTCAGGAAGGAACTCATTGGCTCAATCGCGCTGCCCTTGGCTGGGCCTGTTCCGCACTGGGCCAGGCGCACTCCCAGCCCAGCGCCCAACATGAGGGTGCCCCGCTCCAGGTGAGCACCCACTGGAAATTATTGTGAGTGCTGTCAGCATACTGGCACCTATGGAGCTGTACAGCATGGAGTTTGTTGTCCAGTTAATATTTGTTTGGTTGACTGTTAATATTTGTTTGTTTGACAGAGAGGCCACCGTAAAGCCCTTTTGGACCACACTTGGAGTCAGGAAGGATGGCGCACGTCTGTGCTGGCCTCGCTGACTCCAAGAGTGGTCCAGACATGCTTTACAGTGTCCCTTACGCCGGGCAAACTTTGCTGGCTTAACTGTGCCGGCCTAACTCCAGGTTAGGATTGTGCCCTTAAAATATATATTTGTGAACATTGTTTTGACATAATCCTTTGAATTCTTGTACATAGACCTCAGGTCCTAAACCACTGGGCTGTAAAATCAGGTGTTTTTATACAGTTTTCTGTTGCAATGGTTAAGATTACAAAGAGATGCCT
Organism: Lerista edwardsae; assembly: GCA_029204185.1. Classification (NCBI taxonomy): domain Eukaryota; kingdom Metazoa; phylum Chordata; class Lepidosauria; order Squamata; family Scincidae; genus Lerista; species Lerista edwardsae. The sequence goes on from JAJKFI010000013.1 coordinate 8,261,254, forward strand.
CAGTACAGGCTTCTATATCCCCCATGACCTTTCCAAAGAGTCATGTGATCTGCTTTATCGCTGACATCAGAACACCTGTCTGCATAAAGCCTAGTGCAATGGGACCCTGCTCCTATATTTAAATGACCAGGCACTCCTGGCTTAGAATGAACTAACAAAAATAATTCTAAGGGTAAACATTAGGCAGGTGAACAAATAAAACAGACGAGTGAAGGATGACTGACCAAATCCAAAGTAAAATCCAGAATAGATAATAGGCAGCTATTAAGATGACGTGCCCTTTCTTCAATTTACAATGAACACAAGCTCCTTATTCTTCCTTGTTATAAGAAATGGATCTGACTCCACATTCAGAATACTCATGTGGTAGAACCCCGTAAGCAGTGATGTCATCCGGGCGCGCCAAGAACCGGAACGCCCGGATGATTGACAGCCCTCCGCTCCAATGGTGGAGGGCTGCCACGCCTCTCTAAGCCTCACAGCGCCTGAATCGCTCCATTTCAGAGCGATTCGGGACGCAAGGGAGGGCAGGCGGGCCCAGCAGCAGCTCACCCGTCCTCCGGAGAGGCGGTGCAACCCGGGCCTGTCCGCAGAACTGGCAGAACGGAGTACCGGGCCGTTCCGCCTGGATGACGCCTCTGCCCGTAAGGATAATTCAAAGAGGCAATCTGTATATTAAAAATAAGTGGGACAGCCTTGGCAGGACTGTGCAATGTCTGATAGCCGTTCAGTCCTATTCTTAAGATGCACCACACACTGTATGTCCAATGTACACTGCAATGCTGTATCAGAAGTCAGCTGTCAGTGGGGCCATCATTTCACCAGGAACTTTTCTGGTCACTAGCATTGAAGCTTTGTAAATATAGTGATTGGCTCCTTGCATGTTGGACAGATATTACTACATGGACATCAGGCTGGCCTGGGGAGGGGGGATGGAGTCAGGATCCAGCACTTATGCTAGATCCTAACCCCTGTCTCCAACTTGGTTGGCTGTGCACAGGCTGCTTGGAGTTGCGCCGGCGATTTTGCTGGCGCAGCTTCGAGTAGCCCTATTGGGGAAAATATCCTCTTACCCCGAGGTGGTCTCCAGCTTCTGCCTAATGTGCGCTGGGCAAATCGCAGGTTACGATTGGGCTGCCCTTTCTCAGGGAACACAAGAAGACTTGCTTTGGAGTCATCATGCATAGGATTGATGCTGTTAAGTCTATAAAGAGTACAAACATTATCTGTGCGCAGGCATTATCTGAGCAAATGGGAACACATATTAGCTGAAGCAGTAAACATTGAGATTCGGGTCTTTCTGCTGGCAAACCAGAATACCAGAATTAACCAGATGGAGAATTGTAATAAATAAGGATATCGTAGAATTTAATGCGCTGGAACATGCAAATATTTATAGTATTACTGATAAAAGATGTTGGAGAAAAGTTGTGGTATGGAGGAAAGATACTGGGTGAGTATGCTCCATAACAAATTTGTTTCACCGTGAAGGAAAAAGGAAAATAACCTGTTGCCTTTGCTCGCCCACGCTCCCTCATGCTCTCAGGGCACAATCCTAGATGCACCCTTGGGTCGATGCATTGGCTCAACTTGCGTTGGCCCACCGGCACTACTGCCGACACAGGGCGCTGATTGGCACCCCCGCATCAGCGCTGGTGCCCTTGGGCCAACGCTAGCAGCAGTGTTGGCCCAAGGGCACCAGCCCAAAGCAACGCCTCTTGTGTCAGCTGAACTCGGTTGGTGCATGAGCAGTTCTGGGCAGGGGGAGGGCGGCTGGGTGGAACTGGGTGTGTGGTTGGGATGCGGCCTAATGGCCACATCCAAGCCTCCGCCCCCAGGCATTACAGCCTTGATTTGGGCCAGGCTGATTCTCCCCAGGCGCAGATCTGAGGAGCCCATAGGGGAGGCTAGAGGGTGCTCCACAGCTCCACTGGATACAGCGCAGGCCCGCTGACCTCGCGGTTCCAGCACAGCTTAAAGACTGATAGAGTTCTGTCAGGAGAACACATTAGTCATAGCAAACACCCTTTTCCAGCAACACAAACGGCGACTGTACACATGGACTTCACCAGATGGTCTACATCGAAATCAGATTGATTACATTCTTTGCAGCCAAAGATGGAAAAGTTCCATACAGGCAGTCAAAACAAGACCTGGAGCTGACTGTGGCTCAGATCATCAGCTTCTTCTTGCCAAATTCAGGCTTAAACTGAAAAAAGTAGGGAAAACTGCTAGGCCCTCCACGTATGACCTAAATCAGATCCCCTACGAATATACAGTGGAGGTGACAAATAGATTTAGGGGCTTAGATTTGGTAGACAGAGTGCCTGAAGAACTTTGGACGGAGGTCTGTAACATTGTACAGGAGGCAGCAACTAAAACCATCCCAAAGAGGAAGAAATGCAAGAAGGCAAAGTGGCTGTCTGACGAGGCTTTACAAATAGCTGAGGAAAGGAGAGAAGCCAAAAGCAAGGGAGAAAGGAAAAGATATACCCAACTGAATGCAGATTTCCAGAGAACAGCAAGGAGAGATAGGAAGGCCTTTCTAAATGAGCAATGCAAAGAAATAGAGGAAAACAACAGAATGGGGAGGACTAGAGATCTTTTCAAGAAAATTGGAGATGTCAAAGGACAATTTCATGCTAAGGTAGGCACAATAAAGGACAAAAATGGCAAGGACCTAACAGAAGCAGATGAGATTCAGAAGAGGTGGCAAGAATACACAGAGGAACTCTATAAGGCCGATCTAAATGTTCCTGATAACCACAGTGGTACAGTCACTGAGCTCGAACCTGACATCCTGGAGAGTGAAGTCAAGTGGGCTTTAGAAAGCCTCACTAACAACAAAGCTAGTGGAGGTGACAGCATTCCAGCGGAATTACTCAAAATCTTAAAAGATGATGCTGTCCAAGTGCTGCTCTCCATATGCCAGCAAATTTGGAAAACCCAACAGTGGCCACAAGATTGGAAAAGATCAGTCTACATTCCAATCCCAAAGAAGGGCAATGCCAAAGATTGCTCGAATTACCGCACCATTGCACTCATTTCACATGCTAGCAAGGTCATGCTCAAAATCCTACAAGCTCGGCTTCAGCAGTATGTGAATCGAGAACTACCAGATGTACAAGCTGGTTTCCGAAGAGGCAGAGGAACTAGAGATCAAATTGCCAACCTTCGCTGGATCATGGAGAAAGCAAGAGAGTTCCAGAAAAACATCTACCTCTGCTTCATTGATTATGCTAAAGCCTTTGATTGTGTGGATCACAACAAACTGTGGCAAGTTCTTGAAGAGATGGGAGTTCCAGACCACCTGATCTGCCTTCTGAGAAACCTTTATGCGGGTCAGGAAGCAACAGTTAGAACTGGACATGGAACAACCGACTGGTTTAAAATTGGGAAAGGAGTACGACAAGGCTGTATATTGTCACCCTGCTTATTTAACTTATACGCAGAGTACATCATGAGGAAGGCAGGGCTGGATGACTCACAAGCTGGAATCAAGATTGCTGGGAGAAACATCAACAACCTCAGATATGCAGACGATACCACTCTACTGGCAGAAAGTGAGGAAGACCTAAAGAACCTTTTGATGAGGGTGAAAGAGGAAAGTGCCAAAATTGGCTTGAAGCTCAACATTAAAAAGACTAAGATCATGGCAACCACTCCCATCACTTCCTGGCAAACAGAAGGGGAAGAAATGGAAGCAGTGACAGACTTTATTTTCCTGGGCTCCAAGATCACCGCAGATGGTGACTGCAGCCATGAAATTAAAAGACGTTTACTTCTTGGGAAGAAAGCTATGGTGAACCTAGATAGCTTAATCAAAAGCCGAGACATCACCCTGCCAACAAAGGTTCGCATAGTCAAAGCGATGGTTTTCCCAGTAGCCATGTATGGCTGTGAGAGCTGGACCATAAGAAAGGCAGAGCGTCGAAGAATCGATGCTTTTGAATTATGGTGTTGGAGAAGACTCTTGAGAGTCCCCTGGACTGCAAAGAGATCCAATCGGTCAATTCTCCAGGAAGTCAAGCCTGATTGCTCCCTGGAAGGACAAATGCTGAAGCTGAAGCTCCAATACTTTGGCCACCTGATGAGAAGAGAGGACTCTTTAGAAAAGACCCTCATGCTGGGAAAGATTGAAGGCAAAAGGAGAAGGGGGCGACAGAGGATGAGATGGTTAGATAGTGTCACCGAAGCAATGAATATGAAATTGGGTGAACTCAGGAAGCTAGTGGAGGACAGGGAGGCCTGGCGTGCTGTGGTCCATGGGGTCGCGAAGAGTCGGACACGACTTAGCGACTGAACAACAACAACCAGAGCCCAGGTCTACCCGCACAATGTTGCGGGGGCCACTGGCGCCCCCCTAGACAGCCCCAAGACAGCATCCAGGGCTCTTGCCACCCCTGCCACCCCCTAGATCCGCCACTGCCTGAGGCAGCCTCTTTGTTGTAACCATCATAGACTTTTCTTTGGGCTCCCACTCCCAGAGGCGATGGAAGCAGAGCCTTTTCTGTCATGGTGCCCAAATCCTCTGCAGATAGGTTTGTCCTGTTGTTGTCAGAGCGGGTCCCTATGCATGAGTCCCTATGCATGACCTCGCGGTGTCCCTCCGGATGAAGGCTCCTGCTCGGCGCACAACCTGAAGGAAAGAATCCTGTAGTTCCCTATCCGCAATGTGGACCCTCCAACTGGATGGCGAATTAAATTAAGAACACCAGCGCTGGATTTAATGTTAAACTGAAGCTTCGAAAAGCAGACTTTAATTAAAGGACACAAGCGGCAAAATGCTCCGCGAGAAAAACGTCTCCGGACTTGTGTAAAGATCTTACATTTGGCATTGCATTTTATAGGTTTTTAACAATATAATCTGTTGTTATCAATTCTTCCTCCCAAGGAGGAAGGGGATTACAAAGGCACAATTTCATGTTACAAGAAGTCTACAGAAATGCAAAAAGAGCAAACACTTAATTTCATGAAGGAACACAGATACAAAGGGGTGTAGCAGGGTGTGTGTCGCTTCAGATTCAGGGTGGGAGGCTTCTGAGCAGAGTCAGAAAAGAATTGTCCAGGTGAGCCAACTCCTGGGCAGATAAGAACTTGATTTAATTTCAGGCAGGACTTGTCATTGTATACACTTTTTGTCAGAGACCAGGTCTGCATTTCAAGACTCCGAGGGGAAAGGAGACTTACAGATGTCTCTGGCACCAATTCTTAATAGCTTTAACTCTCAGGATGAGACCCAGGTCAGTACATGTGTTTGGGAAAGGGAGGGTGTCCACAACCTTCCCCCCCCTTGAAGGGGTCCCCTGACATCCTGGTCTGACCTTCCCCTTTCCAAGTCCTGCATTATGTGCATCTGACCATTGAGCATTGCAATGCCAGTGTTTCCTGGAGGGCCAAAATAACCACAATGGGGTACAGAGCCACATTTGAGAGGCTGCCAACAGTTGGACTCCAGCCAAGAAGTGTTTCCCACCAAGAATGACTGCTGGCCGCTTACTAGACACTTGAACACCCGCTACAACACTGTGCTAAGTTTATTTTTCTTTTAATGCTTTGAATTCTTTTTTAAAATTTTCCCAGGTCTTTTAGGACCAAACTACACAATAGTTTGGGTAGACAAACCCACATTTACCAGACAGATTAAAAGCAGAGAGTGGGCAAGAAGCTGTCCTTTAAGCCCTCAAACAGCTTCGGGAGGGGGGGCAAGTTAGCACAGGAGCAAGACGCTTAGTGGAGGTGGGGTGGAGTCAACACTTTCCTCCACTGCAGTGTTTACACTGAAAACACCCTTGACCAGTGACTATCTGTCCCCAAGGCAGTTCTCTGCAAATCAGGCTTAGGGGGGAAGGATATGGCAAGGTTCATATCAGCCCCTTGTTGCAGTTTCACACCACACACTCCAGAACTGGTTGAAACTGGCATTCCGTCTCTCCGTCTCCAGATCAGATAAAGCACCTGCGTATCCTTGAGGTGGTCAGCTTCCCAGCTTGTTAGTGCAACCTGCTACACAGTAGCTGAACTCCCTTTAGATAGTGTAACATAAGCAGGCAATGTTTCTCACGGGAAGCGCTGGCTAGCAAACATCCACTTTCTCATGAGATCATGATGTTCAAAGGGTCACCCCATTGGTTAACATGGGGCACAAGGGTCTCCAGGTATCCACCTACCAGATATAGTCTGACTGCACCCTTTGTTCTTCTGTCTGTACCATGTGTGGAAACTGAGACTGAGACTGTAACTGAGAATGTAACAACATGCGTTGAAAAGCCGCTTGTACGCGGCAAGCCTTCGCCGGCTTTCGCTGACCGGCAAACAGAACTTCTCGCTTTCTGACTATCGCTACTGAAACCAATAAAATGGCTTTGTTATTGAAATGTAGCGATCGCTTCTTTCCTCCGCTCCGATCGCGCTAGGCAAGCGCTGAATGGGTTCACAAGCCCCCAACTCTGCTATAAACACTCCAAATACACAACACCCCTCTCCCTCCCCATTCCATTACACCCCTCCCTCCCTCTTTTACAGCCTCCTGTGCCCCTCTGCCTCTCTGTGTAGAGCAAGGGCTTCCAAACCTTTTAGCTGGAGGGCCACATCAAATATCTGGCATGGTGTTGAGGGCCAAACAAATACATAAATGTCAATACAAAATTTAAATAAATACATTAGAGACAGAATTTATATGAATGAATGAATGAATGAATGAATGAATGAATGAATGAATGAATGGGCTCAAAGTTCTAGGATTCTTCCAAGCACCAACACACACCACAGAATTATAGCATACATACTATTTAATGGACTCCCATTCCCCCACCCCACAAGCAGCTTACTTAAATGTGCGGGAGTAAATATCTCAGAGCCAGCAGATCACAGGAAAGGAAACACCCAGAGCATGTTCTGAGGGCCGAGGAGAACTGCTTAACCCTCAGAAATCCATCTTCATCTTCAGAAGAGCCTAAAAAGTCACCTCTGGGTCTTTGGGAAAACCAGGAAGTGACTATTTTTGGCCTTCCGGAGGCATTCTGCATGCAGGCTCCATGGCCATCAGAACTCCCTCTGCACAAACCAGAGCACAGCTTGGAGGGTGCAACCCAAGCCTGCAGGGTCAGGAGGGCCAGAGGCTCATAGGGGACAAGAGTCTGGCTGTGGGCCAGATAGAGGTTCTCTGAGGGCCACCCCTGGCCCCCAGGCCAGGGTTTGGAGAACCCTGCTGTAGAGAGTCTTCCTGCTCCAGAGGGTGGAGCGGAGCCCTCCAGTGCAGGCCTTTCTGCTGGCATCATGGACCTCCTTACAGTATGTTTGTGACAGTGCGCACGCTTGTCCTGCCAGTGTTGAGTGGCATATGACTGCACCAGTGGCGTTATTCACCCAGTACACTGGGCGGGACTTACCTTTGAGCGGCAGTCTGCCCGTTGGGTCATGCCGCGTTCTGCCGCTTTCCCGCCCACCAGGGCAGGCGGGAAAGCGGCGGAACGTGGCGTGACACAACGGGCGGACTGCCACTCAAAGGTAAGTCCCGCCCAGCGTACCGGGTGAATAACGCCACTGGACTGCACTGTTCGTTGCATTTTAAGGTTACTTAGCTGGCAGGGCTGTTTTCCTCTGCCCTCTGAATTGTTTTACTGCTTTAAATTGTGCTGATTCATTTCATTTTTCATGCAAGTCCCTCTGGGAACTCTTGTGTGTTGGTGTGTGTGTTCTATTCGTTTTATTCCTGGGTTATTGTTAAGGAAGGAATTGCCATACAAGGACATTAGGGACGATGAAAACATCGGCTTGAGACCAGGAAAACTTCAAGCGACAAAGCTCCATGTCTTCTCCTTGGAATCCTCTTTTGGGCATTGTTTGGAGAAATTCGCCATATGTTGGAAAGGCAGAGGGGGAAGGCAGGTGCCCAGCTGAGAGCATGACTGATCCCTTCAAAGCATCCGTGGAGTTTCTCATGTGTAATGACTAAGAGCTTGTTAACCACATCCCTGGACGCAAGCTGTGGACAGAGGGAAGGCTGACACAGATTGGCCTGCCTGAGATTATGTTCCCCTCTCCCCTGCCCCCAACAAAACAGACCCTTGTTTCTGCCTAAGCTGTCAGCAAGGAGAAGGAAAGCCTAGTGTTAGCCTGGTCGCCAGGGGTCATGCGATTGACTCTGCACAGACAGCCAGGCTTCTGAGTTCTCCCTCCACTTCCAAAGAGAAGTCCCCACGTGTTTGGATGAGATGCCAGAACTCCCACAAGGTCTTCCAAAGCACTCTTCAGTGCCATGAAGGTGTTGCACCCCAATTCGTGGAATATAAATTGCCTGGTTTTATCTATTGTTAGCTTTTAGCAGTAATGCCAATAAAGGTTTCATCATCATCATCAATTGCCTGTTTTCGCCCTGTGTTTTCCAAACTGTAGGTCGTGACCCAATTTTTGGTAGGTTGCCATGAGCAGAGCCTCCAATGTTAACACGGGTGATGGCAAGATCAGATAACTAATGGCCTCAAGCCCAGAGGCAATCCAGCAATAAGATAGCTGCTAAGTGCAAACAGCTGAGTTCCTGCAGTTTGCAAGATAGCTGCTAATTGTCCTCCAAACAGCTCAGCTCTTGGAGTTTGCAAGGCAGCTGGTAATTGCCCTGTAAATGAGCTCAGCAGCTACAGTATTTTGAACTGTAAGTGGACTGGGAGCTCCTAACCCCGTGGCTTGGCCTGGTTGGCCTTCCACAGGCTGCTCAGAGTTGCAGCTGCGATTTTGCTGATGCAGCTCCAAGTAGCCCTATTAAGACTGCTGCTGGACTCTATTGGGACCCTATGCTGGATATGGGGCAGCCAGCTGGACTCTATTCCAGTGTGGGTCAGGATTGGGCTGTCACTGGGTTAAATAAAACACATCTCCAGTGTGCCTTTGAGATTCCACCTCTTTTTGCTTCTGCATCAGTGCCTTCCTCTTTTTTCCATAGAATAGTGTGGGTCTTCCACAGAACTTGGTGGGTCGTGACCTGATGTCAGGTGGGTCACGGAAAGCTGGGAGCAGCCATCTTGGAAACTGCAGACCTTACTCTTGTTATATTCCTTTTGTGAGTTTTTTAAAATTTTTGTTTTAAGTTCAGTGTTTCACATCATACTTTGTCCTAGCTTTCTGTCAGAGATGTTTCATGGTTGTGCAATTGCTGCAGTCCAAGAATGCCAATTTGCTTTTCAGGAGTGTCATTTTATTATGACACAATGCCAGCACTCCCTTTATAATGATGTCACTTCCTGCCACAACATCACTCCCAGGTTAATGACATCACTTCCGGTGGGTCCCGACATGAGTTCCATTTTAAAAAGTGGGTCCCGGTCCAAAAAGACAATATGGGAAAGACCAATAATATGACTTTATAAAGGGCACCTTCATATATCAGCCCTTGAAGACGATTCATAAATTGCAATTAGTGCAGAATACGGTGGCCAGGGTGGTTACTGGAGCTAGGTGGCTAGCTAGCTAGGACCACCTTCACCCTTATATTCCGGCCCACCCTCTTAGGTAATCTGAGGGGTCCTTCCTGCAACTACCACCTTTCTCCCAAATTAGGGGGTTGGCGGTACAGGGATGAGCCTTCTCAGTAGTGGCACCGCAATTATGGAACTCCTTACCTGGGGATCTCTTCGTCCTCCCTCATGGCACTTCAGCAAGGGCTCAAGAATTTACTGTTTCATCTAGCATTTTGTTGTTGATATGTCTGTCTCTTGTACCTCTGCAGCAAAAACCTGCATTGTAAATAATTTCAAATTCTTTTTTCCCTATTTTTTATTTATATTTTTATTGCTTATTTTATTCCTTTTTTATTTTTATGTACTGTATTTTTTTCCCTCCTTGGGCATCTGCCTTGGCAGAGGAAAGGCGGGGTAAAAATCTCATCATCATCATCATCATCATCATCATCATCATCATCATCATCAACAACAACAACAACAACAACAACAACAACAACAACAAAATTACATATCTATTGAGAGTCCCCTGGACTGCAAGGAGAGCCAATTGGTCAATCCTACAGGAAGTCAAGCCTGATTGCTCCCTGGAAGGACAAATCCTGAAGCTGAAGCTCAAATACTTTGGCCACCTCATGAGAAGAGAGGACTCTTTAGAAAAGACCCTCATGCTGAGAAAGATTGAAGGCAAAATAAAAGGAGAAGGGGTGGCAGAGGATGAGATGGTTAGAAAGTGTCACCGAAGCGATGGACATGAAATTGGGCGAACTCCGGAAGCTGGTGGAGGACAGGGAGACCTGGCGTGCTGTGGTCCATGGGGTCGCGAAGAGTTGGACACGACTTAGCAACTGAACAACAACAACAATCTAAAGCTCAGTAAGTGACACATTGCATTGGGTTTCTTCATATCTCCTTCGGGGATAAAAGCATCCTTTACACAATGACTCTTTCTAAAGGCATCTGACTCAACTCCTGGATCCTATCCTCAGCTTTTCAGTACAGCCCTTTGTTGGGTCTCTAGTGCCCAACAAACAAAAGTTCCCAAGTATGAATGTCCTCATGGTGTCCTTGAACTTGCCGTTCCACTTAAGTCCGTTGTTGCCGATGACTTCCAACGAAATGAGTCATTTTTGCAGCCGTAAAATAACATGGAAAAAAAGCTAACAGGGGTCAAAGGTTGGTGTAAAAAGATGTTTCGTAGAGGGTAGGATGTCATAAAAGTTCAAGAAGTCTTCTCTATTTTTCATCTGATTTTGTGGCCAGCTAACCACACCCTAATTAAGCACTTCCTCAACACTCTTTCAACCCAATTTTTCAGAAATGTGTATAGTTGTCACAGAGTCTTTATTCAAGAGTTCCTAGACTAATAACAGTTGCAGACAAATCTATACGGGACCTGGAGATAACAGGGCACATTCTGGGAAAATAGCCGGAATGTTGGTTAGATTGATGATTTTGCCCAGTCAACCACTTAGAATACGTCTTGTTGTTCTGTGACCCATAGCTCTTTAAAGCCTTTTAGATTATCTCATCATTTGTATATGATTATCTGATTATCCTGTGGGCTCAATATGGCTTCTGTGAATGTCTTATCTTACCCTTATGATTCCAAGGCTCTTCCCATTACCATGCAGCTCTGCCATTTTTCTATTTGTGCTAAGACACAATATTGTTTACACCATTTTCTACCAATGAGGCATTAGATTGGTAGAAATGAAATCTCCAGCGCATCATTGGTAGAAAATGGGTGCCTTCCCAGGCACACAAATTTTGCCATCACCCCCTTCTGTGATGACAATCCAAAAGCACAGGTAGTGGTATGTAGATATTTTTGGCCCTTTGACTTGCTCACTACTTTACTGAATCTTTCTTAGTGCCCACAGACATTCAACTGGAGCAAAAAGAACACATTTGGGTTGGATCTGCCACAGCCTACACGAATTCATTAGTATAGTGATTCTCAAAGTTTTCAGACCAACCTTTTAGAATGGCACTTGTGTTGGGACCTACCAGAAGTGATGCCATTAACCTGGAAGTGATGTCATGGCTGGAAGTGACATCATCAAGCAGGAAGTGTCATCACTGTGACATAATCAAATGATACTCCTGGAATGCAAACAGGCACTCTTGGACTGCAGCAACTGCACAGTCATGAAACATGCGTGACAGAAAGCAAGATTAGGACAAAACGTTATATAACTGAACTAAAACAGAATTTTTAAAAACGCTCACTTGAAAATTCAAACTGTTAACACTCACAAAAGGAATATAGCAAGGTCTGCAGTTTCCAAAATGGCCGCTCCCAGCTTTCCGCGACCCACCTGACATCAAGTCACAACCCATCAAGTGTGACCCAACCCACAGTTGGAGAAACACTGCATTGGCCTATCTGCAGAATGCTCCTGTACACAGAGGGCTCTCTCCACATGATCAGAAACCTAGGAAAGGCAGGATTTGTAAAGGGAGTGGCACAGTTAAAGGGGCAGAGGGTACATTGCCCCAGAGGGTACAATGCAGAGGGTACATTGTACCTTGCCTTGAAGGGGTACCAACCCACACCCCCATGGCAGATCCCAAGGCATCCAGGAGTAGTTCTGAGATGCACAGAGGCCATGTGTGGCCTCCTCGCACCTCAGAATATCTTAGAAGTCCTTATGGAGGTCTTAGAAAGGTAAAGGTTTCCCCAGGACCGAATGGTCTAGTTGTGACCGACTGTAGGGGAGGGTGCTCATCTCCGTTTCAAAGCCTGGAGAGCCGGCGTTTGTGCGAGGACAAGCTTCCATGGTCATGTGGCCGGCATGACTATATGCCGTAGCGCATGGAACGCCGTTCCCTTCCCACCGAAGTGGTCCCTATTTATCTCCTTGCATTTCGGTGCTTTCAAACTGCTAGGCTGGCAGGAGCTGGGACAAGCAACGGGAGCTCACTCCGTTGCACAGTCTTGAACTCCCAACTTTCCGGTTGGAAAGCCCAGCAACAGCGGATTAACCCGCTGCGCGACCACGTCCCACTATGGTGGTCTTAGAAAGGCACTAACATGTTTTCACCCAAACCCAAAGTGCTTTCCTAAGGCTTCCATGAGGCCTTCTGAGGGGGATGTTCTGTGCATCTGGCCTCCAGTGGAGAGTTAAAAAAATTTGTGCCTCTGGCAACAGATCCCTTAGCCATGCAATTGCATAAAGGGGTCTTTAGTATACATGGGGACACCATTCATTTTACACTTATTGAACATTGGCAAGAGGCTCAATAGAGAAAAGTGGAACTTCATTACTTGAAAGGTAGTGTGCTGGGGACAAATGACAGCAGGAAACTCTTTCCATGATTCCCTGCTCGTGACCTTCTACAGGCATCTGTAGAGAGAGTACGAGTCTAGGTAGACTTTGGTTCCATTCCAACAAGGCATTTCTTAGGCACTTAAATTCTCTTTTTCCACTGAAATGTCGGCGAGAGTGACACATCTGATTCACAGACCTAAAAACCATCTCAGTCTGTCTGATGCTTACCTTTTCTATGTGGTTTATTTTGGCATCAAAGGGATGTTGTTATGTCCCCAGAGCCTGTTAAATCCTTCGTTATAATGACTGGGCTCGGAAGGGTGCTGTTACCGAGAAATGCTGTCCCATAATAGCGTCACTGCTGTGGAAAATCCGATGTTATTTGGCCATTCGCTCCGAGATCTCTAAGCAATCAAGACATTTGCCTCAAGGCTGCAAATACAAAGCTACAGGCAAAACCCTCTGGACATAATGATTGGGCATTGATGCAGAACTAAAAACTGGAACAGCTGAGCTGGAGATCTATGAATAGCAAGCATGCCTTCCAGCACAAAAGACAGCGCTTTGAAATAAAAGGGTTTATAATGGTTCTGACATCTTGTACATCAAGATCATGCAACGGTTGCTGTAACTTTCTCTTTTTTTTCTTGTTTATTTGAACGCTGTTTGTGGAGGCTCCAGCGATTAAAGGATGGGAACCCTTAAGCACTGCTGTGGAAACCCCCCCCCCCCCACAAAACATCAACAACCATATTAGCCAAATGATGCTTCTGGTGAAATCTTGAGAAGATACATCATTTTGAATCAAAATAGCGATGGAACAAATTTATTGTTTCTCCCCTCTTCTCTGCTTCACCCTTCCCTCCCGCTTCTCCCTACTTTCTTAAGGGGGTGATTTGATTAGTCCCAAAAGGCTTGATCCTAATGTTAACTGAGACGTGTCTTCTGACGGAAGAGAGAACACAAAATTCGCCTGAAGCTACATGGCCAGAGGGAAAGACTAACACAATTCAGAATGACTCAGATCAATAGGGAGTTTGGGGCACGGAGTATTGAGACATGGAAGATGATGGAATATATATATATATATATATATATATATATATTCCTAACATTTGTGAAAGCATTGGAAATTATTGGGAGATAAAATGTATTATGTTCTCTGCCAAGGGTTTTCAAAGCGTATTTTGTGTTTTGATGAATTGCATGGAGGTCCTTGGTAGCATATGAGGAGTTCCTTGATGCAAAGCTCATCATGGTGGACACGACTTTCCCACCATGGTTGAACTGCTTCTGAGGTCCTCAGTCACAGGTGGGTGTGAGTTAGTTTAGTGCCTGAGCTGTTGTGGTGTCCCACTGGGGTTGGAATTGCTCAGAAATGCTTTGCTTCTAGTTGTTTGGGGATGACATCATTGCTGACATTAAGGAAGGCGGGGCAAGGGAAAAGACTCCAGCCAGTCTCTATTATGAGCCGTTTTCAACCACTGTGCCATGGCACATTGGTGTGGCATGAGTGGTCCACAGGTTGTCGAGGGAACTTGCGGCTACATCATTTATTAGCAGGGCTGATGGGGGATGTGAGGCCCCTCACTGGCATCATGGTATGCCTTGTCAATTCCCAAAACTGATTCTGTGCCTTGACAATTTTTGTGCCTTGTCAGTGTGCCATGAGATGAAAAAGATTGAAAATCGCTGCTCCATATGGAGAAGTGGTGAGGTTTAGAGGAGCCAGGAGATTTCGAGTGCAATCCTAAACTGGAGTTATGCCAGCACACGGGCCACAAGGGCCAGCACTCAGACATGTACCATCCTCCCTGACTCCAGAGTGGTCCAAATGTGCCTTGTGGTCCAAAGTTTGGCCCTTGTGCCAGCCAAACTTTGCTGACCTAACTGTGCCGGCCTAACTTCAGGTTAGGATTGTGCCCTTAAAGGAGGAAAAGGAAGCAGAGATTAAGGGAACAGCAGAGATAAAAGCTGAGCAAAGAAAGGAGATGGAAAAGGAACCAAGGAGGGGAAACTAGAGAGGAGACAGAGGAGGAACAAGCAAAGAGGAGACAGAGAGAAGGAAGGCTCAAGGATACAGCAGGGAAGAGTCTGGGGGTGAAAGGGACCAGTTGGGGACCTTAAATAAGGACACTGGGAAAGCACAACAGGCGAATGTGGATAAAGCAGAAAAGGCCAACGGTGGGGGAGGGGCAGCAGAAAGGGTTGACAGGTAGGAGAAGCAGGAGAAGGGCCTCTGACGACTGGGCAAAGGCATGGCTATGGGTGATTTATTGGGCAATTGCACACACCCTCCCCCCTGAAAGCACGCCATGCCAATGAGTGTCAAAACCACCCAGCCCAAAGCGATTCCAGGGGCAACAGGCCTGATCCAAAAGATTCTGACCTCAAATAACCCTACCCAGGGACAATGAATTCATGGACTAGAAGTCTGTGAAGCACATAGCAATGGAACTGGGGAACGTCATGGAACTGTGCGATGAAGGGTAAAATAAAGAGGTATTCACAAAGCCAAACTGTAAGTCGACTCCCCAGTTAAATGGGTTGCTTGATTAGCACCACCTACAACTCCTTTCTGTCTCCCCATCGAGCTCCCAGCCTGACATGTCCTAACTAAACCTAAACCCTGTAGTTTGGATCTGCCCTTGTGAGACCAGGTGGCATCCACTACCACTACAAATTAGGAACCAGTGTTGTGAAAAAAGACTCATGACCCGTGACTTCAACTCGAGTTTTGACATTTTGGTCTGATTCTCATCTGAATCGAGTCACGTGAGTCATTAACCCTCACCCTGACTCACTAATTTGACCACTGACTCTCAATGAGTCAGCAATTTTGGCAACTCGAATCACTGCTCTGAACTGTCCTGACAACTGTGTAGCGTTGCATCGTGCTTCTTCTTCTTTTCGAGCTGTAAAGTGCAATACTAACCTGGAGCTTGGCCAGCAAAGTTTGGCCAGCACTAGGGTCATTGTAAAGTGTGTTTGGACCACTCTCAGAGTCAGGGAGGATGGCACATGTCTGTGTGCTGGCTTCTCTGACTCTGAGAGTTGTCCAAACGCTCTTCATGGTGGCCCTTGTGCCGGCCAAACTTTGCTGGCCTAACTGTGCCGGCCTAGCTCCGGGTTAAGATTGCCCTCCTAATTACATTTTGTGAGGGGGAGGGATTCTTCAAACTACCTTTCCCCATGCAGTTTCAATACACAGGCTGATAGCACGCTAGAAGTGGGGGAGACGTGCGTACCCACACCTCTCCCCAACTTGTTTATCAGCTCATGGGCCTAACCAGCCTGAATTGTGGTTGTAAGGTTTGCAACAGAATATGCCTGCGGTATTTTGGCCCTACGTCAGGGAAATCTTTGCTTTAATGCCCCCCCCCCGAAGAATTTTGAATTGCTCGTGTCATGCCAGCAAAATAGGTGATGAGGATCCAAAGTAGTGCTAGCTATGGACGTAAAACAAGTGAAAACTGCCATAAGCAGCTATGGGATCTACAAATGAACAAGGAGAACGCTGGGCGGGACATAGGCGGGACCTCCGCTTGAGTGGCAGCCCGTCCGTAGCGTTCCACGGCTGCCCTGGCCACGGGGGGGGGGGGCTCCTGCTCGCCGCGGAGGACAGGTGAGGGTTGCGCCGGGTGCCTGGGTGAGCAGCGGGGGGGCGCGCTAACCGGGGGCAGCCCCCCCAAGGCCAGGACAGCTGCGGAACGCTACGGACGGGCAGCCAATCACGCGGAAGCCCCGCGTAAGTCCCGCCCATCGTTCCCGTTGTTCATCCCATCGCTGGCCATAAGACAAAGAGTGCTAGACACAGAGAGGCATAGTGACATCAGTCAATGTTCCAACTTTTTAGTAGCAGAGGATAAAAAATATGTAACCAGCCAGCCATGTATCTTTCAACATTAGAGCTCCCACAGTACAGTACAGGAGGGCCTTCTTCATAGCCAGATGGGGAGTCCTCCACTCAGCAGTGCTTGAGGGCCGGTTCAATAGAATCCCCCTTTCAGAAAGGGTGTGCCCATGTGGCTCGGGGGAGATCGAGTCAACAGAGCATGTACTGTTCCGCTGCTCCTTTTACCAGGGTATACGGGAGAAATTTATCTTACCCCTAATCGGAAAATGCCGGGCTTTATGGAAGTCGAAAGGATCAAACTACTTCTCTTAGGATTACAACCCACAGATTACAATGCAGCACGCCAGCTTTTTGGCAGCAGCATGTAAAACTCGCAAAGCCATCGTGAGTAACGAGAAAAGACACCAAGGTTTATAGATCCAATTAGATTATAGTTTTTAGATTTTAAGCCCAATTCAGTAACTAGTTGCATTGTTTTGGACTATTTTAATGTGTACTGCACCTTTGCGTATTTGTTTGGTTTTGCTGGTCTTTGACCATAATAATAAAATGAATGAAAAGATATCTATTAGAGGCCAGGCAGACTACAGGGAGGGAGGCAAAAAAAAAGTTTTACTTATCTATTCTGTCTGGTCGCCCCCCCCCCCCGCATAACATTCAACACACAGGGCACAATCCTAACCAACTTTCTAGCACCGGAGTAAGGGCAATGCAGCTCCAAGATTAGGAAACAAACATTCCCTGACCTTGAGGAGGCCTCCATGACTACGACTCCACTGCAGAATGCAGAACATGCCCCATTGGCACAGTTGTGCCAGTGCTGGAAAGTTGGTTAGGACTGTGCCCACACTCCAACAACAGGACTACATCCTATGGGCTTGCACAGGATTGGACTGAGCTCTTGAAGTGGTACAAAACGTGTCATGATGGCATCTAGAGAGCTTTGGTGAGGCAGGATCCCCTTCCTGCCATATTTCAATTGCTGCTTGCACTGCAACCGTCCCCGAATCAGATCAGGTGCCCAAAGGCAGCATTTAGCAATTGTATGTCTTTTCCTGGATGCTCGAGAAAGTGGACTGTCTGTGTTCTCATGTGTACCTGATCCTTATAAATACCTCTGCAGTTCCCCCCAGGCACAGAAGCAAAAATAGCAGCCCTGAGGTTCTTGCAAATACCGCCTGGAGGAAAATTCTTTCTCATCCCTGTTTGCCAATCAATCCAGTCCCATGAAAAGGATCAAGGTTCCCTGGGATTTAGCTGCTAATCCCACTTATCCTCTGAGATTCCAACGATATCCTATTAAATGTCACCCACTCTCACTCATTAGCGTGAAGGTGGATTTGGAGATGGGCTGCTTCTTTAAAGCTCAGCTTGGTGGTTGGCAAGCCAGCCCTTGGGATGAGCTCTCGCCACAAAACACACCTACCGTCTTCTTAGCCCTGCAGTCCACAAGCTGGATAATCACCATGTAGCCTGAGATCCAATTGCAGACTTATTTGCTTTGTGATTTGTGGCTGCGGCTGCTTCAGAATGTAATGTCTGTTGATTAAAGGAATTACAGGATACGAGAGAGAGAGAGAGAGAGAGAGAGAGAGAGAGAGAGAGAGAGAGAGATGTTTACACTAATTGTGGCTTTTGGACTCTAATTCCGAAGAACATTATAATAAAGCCCGTTATTATGTGTCTGCCTACCAATTAGCAGACAAACCAATATTGTGAAACAAAAGCCACACTTGGGTGCATTTCAGGGCTTCTTGGTTCTTCCTTCACGGCAGTTCTGCAACCCGCAAATCGCATCGGACCCCACTTCTAGGCAAAGGAAGAAAAGCCTCTGATTGCGTGGCTGCCACCAATGTGGCACCAAAACATCAGGCTCCTTTTCCACTTGCAATTCATTCTTGATCTAGCTTGGAATGAGCTAGGACAGTGGTTCTAAAACTCTTGAACACCGGGATCCACTTTTTAGGAGGACAATCTGTCTGGGACCCACCGGAAGTGATGTCATGGCTGGAAGTGTCGACATTGTGATGCTAGAAACTGCTGCTTTCCTGAGAATGCAGCAATACGTTGGGTTATTTCTAAGCCATTTTCCAAAAGCAAAGTGAATCAGAAAGAAAGAAAAAGCCTATTTAGAACAACCACACAGCCCTCCCCCTTTCCAGCATTCCATCTTCCCATATTTTCAATATGGCTACCCTAGGTGCTTTGCAACCCACCTGAAATTGGTTCGGGACTCACTGGTGGGTCCAGACCCACAGTTTGGGAACCACTATGCTTTAATAATAATAATAATAATAATAATAATAATAATAATAATAATAATAATAATAATAATAATCATCCCTTAGCCTGATGCTAAGGGCTTGGTGGTGGTGGACGTGGTGGTGCAGCGAGTTAATCCGCTGGTGCTGGGATTTCCGACCGCAAGGTTGAGAGTTCAAGACTGCATGATGGAGTGAGCTCCCGTCGCTTGTCCCAGCTCCTGCTAACCTAGCAGTTCGAAAGCACCTAAATGCAAGTAGATAAATAGGGACCACTTCGGTGGGAAGGGAACGGCGTTCCGTGCACTACGGCGTAGAGTCATGCTGGCCACATGACCATGGAAGGTTGTCCTTGGACAAAATGCTGGCTCCACAGGCTTAGAAACGGAGATGAGCACCGCCCCCTACAGTCAGTCATGACTAGACCATTCGGTCGTGGGGAAACCTTTACCTTTACCTAGCCTGATGCTGGAAAGTTGGTTAGGATTGCACCCTAAATTTGTTAGACTGACTGCTTAAAAACATTTTGATCATCCTTAAAGGTGCTCCAAATTAATTACGCAGCCATGTGAAAACAATTATATGCATTCTTATTTAGATCGTATTTTAGAAGAACCATTCTCCCTTCTCTCTTACACAAGAAAGAATGCCTTCTTTGAGATATAGAAGCATGTTCATGCATCATCTAAAAACAAAATATGATTGTTTACTTCTACGTAACTGTCTCATTCATATCTACATGCTTATAGATTCAACTGATTTGTGTAATCAATTAAAATTGTATGTTTATTCAAGACGTCTTTATTCAGAAGACAGCCCGAATTTGCTCACATTCATCATCACCTTACCTGTTGCCTCTCATACTACTCTGTTCTGTTTCCTCTGTCGAACTCTACATTGTAAACTCCCTGGGGCAGAGAACTGCTGTAATGTGTCATGTGCAGTTGTGGTTGCTAAGTAAGGTCCCCATCCAATGTGGCCCAGAGCCAGCGATAAGCCCTTACTGCTGGCACTGGTATTGCAGAAGTGCTGTAAGGTACTTCTTGCGCAGGCAGTAAGGGCTTCCTGCCAGTACTGGGCCAATGCCAGACCTGAGCACCTGGAGGACCTAACATGGAGTCAGCCAGCGGTAAGTGTCGCCACCACAGGGTTGGAGGAATGAGTGAGCAGTGGCGTAGCTATCTATGGGGTGGGGGCACAGTGCCCCAGGTGCCATCTTCAGAGGGGGTGTCACCACTGAACCCCAAATTCCAAAAATCACGAGTTTACAGCACAATATGGTCATGCTGTATACCATTGGATGTGGAATTTCACCAGGAACTCGAACTCAAAGGAAAAAAAAATGGAGTGTAATATCTCTATTCTATCAAAGAAGTAAAAACAGAAAATAAATCTTCTTTTGCACAAATTGCAGGAATAATACCATCATGCTGTATACCATTGGAGGCAGAATTTCACCAGGAATTCAATGAAACCCCCTGGAGTGTAATTCCTTAATGCTAGCAAAAGTTATGGCCAAAAAAAAAGAGGTTTGCCAGGTTGTGTAAAAAAATTAAGTAGCCCCGGGTGCAAAATGTCCTAGTTATGCCACTGGGTGTGAGGAGGGCGGAACTAGCCATGGGGAGGGGCGGAGCATGGGTGGTTCTGATGGTGGCCTCCACCTTTGGATCGCATCCTCCGGGTTGGGCCATACAGACCTAAGGTGGCCCATTGGTGGCCTAGAGCCCTTATCCAGGGGAAGGGGATGAATATCCCCCTCTCTTGAGATGCCCCCTACAGCTATTTTGGTGCCTGTAAGAAGCAGCAGTAGCAATTTTGGCACTGCTGCTACTATGGGTTCCTGGCACTTTAGGATTGGGCTGTTCGTCAATTCACCAACAGCGATACAATGTATGCAGGAGGATTTGGTATATCTGCTGCTTGATACATTGGGGTGGTTTTCTGTGGCGATATTTTTTCCAAAATTTCTTGATTAAAATAGCGAATTGCGGTGGTATGGGTTTTTATCCAATTTTTTATTGCAAATTGTACAAACTGCACCATAAATAAGGGTGAGTGGCTCTACAAAGGCAAGCAATTACTGGCACACACACCCCAGCCCGAAATGACCTGCTCAAAAGTTCCCAAGCAGCACTCTGGTTGCTGCTTGGAGCATCAAGAAACTGCTACTTACTACTTCCACATTTCAATAACATCGCCCCAGCATGCCCTGTGAACTATGGACATGCGTGCATGTTCATGCAAGTTTAAGCCAGCTTCCTTCTGTTTATGCCATTCCTCCTCCTGATCCCTTACTGAAAACTATTTGTGGATTCCTCAAAACTGTGTCAAAAATAAACAAAAGTGATGTTGTTTTTGTGAAATTGATCTAAATATGTGTCAGACTGTCAAAAATAAGGAAAAAACGGTGTTTTTTAGCATTTTGACCTAAATTTCGTTTTATGTAGCGTTTCCAGTTGAAATTCTCGTTATTTAGCGTTCTGTGTTGATCAGTAAAAATACAACCATACTGATATATAAAATTGTGTGAGAACTTGTTTTGTTTATTTATGCAGTGAATTGATATACCCCTGTGTGGTATATTACTGCATTGATATCCTATTGACATACAAAGGGGTCTGAAACCAGTTTACAAAAGAAAATAATGAGACACCTTCCTTTTCTAAAAGGTTCACAATATAAAAAAGACACAGGGAAACAGGGAAATAGGAAGGAGAGGGAAGTGGAAGCAAGGAATATTCCATGCTTGGGATAATTGAAAAGCAGGTTGAAATTATAATGGCCAATATTATTATGGCGTCCGAATTGATGGTAAGGCCACATCTGGAGTACTGTGTACAGTTCTGGTTGCCACATCTCAAAAAGGACATGGTGGAACTAGGAGAGGTGCAGAAAAGAGAGACAAAAATGATTGCTGGGCTAGGGCACCTCCTTTATGAGGAAAGGTTGCAGTGTTTGGGGCTCTTCAGCCTAGAAAAAAAGTGCCATACACTTTGAGACATACAAAATTGAGACATACAAAATTTTGCATGAGATGGATAGAGTGGATAGAGAGATTTTCTTTTTCCTGTCTCACAACACCAGAACCAGGCAACAGCCACTCAAATTGAGCGTTGGGAAAGTTAGAACGGATAAAAGGAAATGCTTTTTTACCCAGCGGTAATTAATCTGTGGAACTCCTTGCCACAGGAGGCAGTGATGGCATCTGGCCTAGGTGCCTTGAATATCTGGCAGATATCTGGATGAAAAGGTCCATCACAGGGTACAGGCCATGCACACATTGGATTGCGCTCTTAGATTCTTTGGTTAAAAAAATTGTATGAGAACTTGGGAAATGTCTATTCTGGCATATTCTAAATGTCTGAGACTGTGGCATTATCCTGGATATAGCAGAGCAGTTCCAAGCGAGTGGACACGAGCAGTGAGTGCTGTCCTGCGACGAAGTGCCTCGTCCGCGACCAAGTGCCAGGTAAAAGCGCGTTACGCATCTGTGCGAGTGAAGCAGCAGGGCGAGGAAGCCAGGGCCCCAGACCCTGCCCTTTCTCTGAGAAGCAGGGCAGTTCATCCCTGAATAAATACAGAGATGGAGCCAGACAGCCAGCAGTTGGGTGGGGGCTATCCAGTGTTTTGTACAGAGTGCCACATGTATGACTATATGCCTCTGGGGCATAAGTCGTGGGTGTGTCCTCGGTGCAAGGAGCTCCAGGCACTCAGGGAACGTGTCTGCTCCCTAGAGGCCTTGGTTGCCAACCTGGAGAAGCATAGACAGGTAGTGAGGGTTCATGGTGAGACTTCCGGGGACTTGCAGGCTTCGTCCCATTCTCAGCCAGGCAGCTCCTCAGCTGCTGGGGAAAGGAGTCTCAGGGCTGGAGGACATCAGCCTGGAGTAGAGGGAATCGATCCCCCAGCGGGGGCCCCTTCTTCCGGTGATGAGCCCGCATCCAGTCGCACTAAGGATGCTCCTCGGCGGGAGGGGGGTCGTGGTCTCCTTGTTGTGGGCGATTCTATAGTTAGGAATATAGAGAGAGGGGTCTGTGACGGATGTGAGGACCGCACGGTGACTTGCCTGCCTGGTGCGAAGGTTGCGGACATCACGTCTCGTCTAGATAGGCTGGTAGGGAGTGCTGGGGAGGAGGTAGCGGTCGTGGTGCATGTTGGCACCAACGATGTGGGGAAATGTAGCCGGGAGGTCCTGGAAGCCAAATTTAGGTTGCTAGGCAGGACGCTGAAGGCCAGGACCCCCAAGGTGGCGTTCTCAGAAGTGCTACCAGTTCCACGTGCAGGGCCAGCTAGGCAGGCGGAGCTCAGGAGTCTCAATGCGTGGATGAGACGGTGGTGTCGGGAGGAAGGGTTTAGATTCGTTAGGCACTGGGGGACATTCTGGGACAAGCCAGGCCTGTACAAGAGGGACGGGCTTCACTTGAACCAAAATGGAACCAGGCTGCTGGCGCTTAATATTAAAAAGGTGGCAGAGCAGCTTTTAAACTGATCCCTGGGGGAAAGCCGACAGGAGCCGAGTGGCGTCCGGTTCGGAACTCCTCATCCCTACGGGAAGAGGAGGGTGGAGGAGTACCAAAGAGCAATGGAGGAGTAGGAATTAGAACTTCAAACCTGAGTGTAAGTGATAGTTTGTCCAGTACAAAGAGAGGAGGGGGAAAGGGATCAAAAAACAGTCCCTCCTTAGAGAACCCCATATATAGGTGTTATTATGCGAATGCCCGAAGTGTCCGAGCAAAGATGGGGGAACTGGAATGTTTGGTGGCTAGGGAAAACGTTGATATAGTAGGTATAACGGAAACCTGGTGGAATGCAGAGAATCAGTGGGATACTGCAATTCCAGGCTATAAACTCTATAGGAGGGACAGGGAAGGGCGTGTTGGCGGAGGGGTGGCCATCTATATCAAAGAAGGGATAGAATCCAGCAGAGTAGAAACTGAAGGTGGGCCGGACTCCTCCGTGGAGTCACTGTGGGTTAAACTACCAGGCCGTAAGAGCAATGTAATAGTGGGGGTGTGCTATCGTCCTCCCGACCAAAAACTTGAAGGTGACCTTGAAATGAGAGAACAAATCAGGGCAGTGACCAAGAGAGACAGGATTGTAATCATGGGGGACTTCAATTATCCTCATATTGACTGGGTCAACTGCTGCTCTGGTCAAGAAAGAGAGACCGGATTCCTTGATGTGTTGAATGACTGTGCCTTAGAGCAGCTAGTCATGGAGCCGACCAGAGGACAGGCGACTCTGGATTTAATATTGTGTGGCACTCGGGACTTAGTGAGGGATGTATGTGTTACTGAGCCATTGGGGAACAGTGACCATGCTGCGATTGGTTTTGCCATGCATGTCCAGGAAAGAGTGCAGAGCAAATCTGCCACAAGAACCCTGGACTTTCGAAGGGCAGATTTCCCTCAGATGAGGAGGCTAGTTAGGAAGAAATTGAAAGGGAAGGTAAAAAGAGTCCAATCCCTCCAGGCTGCGTGGAGGCTGTTTAAAGTGACAGTAGTAGACGCCCAGCGGGAGTGTATACTGCAAAGAAAGAAGGGTTCAACAAGGTCCAGGAGGGTACCTGCATGGCTGACAAACGAAGTTAGAGAAGCTGTAAAGAGCAAGGAAGCTTCTTTCCGTCAATGGAAGTCTTGCCCCAGTGAGGAGAATAAAAAGGAACATAAACTCTGGCAAAAGACAAGTAAGAAGGTGATACGGGAGGCCAAGAAAGCGTTTGAGGAACGCATGGCTAGCAACATAAAGGGGAATAATAAAAGCTTCTTCAAATATGTTAGAAGCAGGAAACCTGCCAGAGAGGCGGTTGGCCCGCTGGATGGTGAGGGAGGGAAAGATGAGATAAAAGGGGACTTGGAGATTGCAGAGAAATTAAATGAATTCTTTGCGTCCGTCTTCACAGCAGAAGAACTTGGGCAGATACCACAGCCCGAACAGCCCTTCCTAACTAAGGAATTAAAGCAGATAATGGTGAATAAGGAAGATGTTTTAGATCAAATTGATAAACTACATATAAATAAGTCACCAGGCCCAGATGGTATACATCCAAGAGTTATTAAGGAACTAAAGAACGAAGTTGCTGACCTCTTAACTAGAGTATGCAACTTGTCCCTTCAAACGGCCATGGTGCCAGAGGATTGGAGGATAGCCAATGTCACGCCAATCTTTAAAAAAGGGAGAAGGGGGGACCCTGGAAACTACAGGCCGGTCAGCCTAACGTCTGTTCCGGGTAAGATGGTGGAAAGCCTTATCAAAGATAAAATCCTAAAACACATAGAGGAACAAGTACTGCTAAAAGAAAGTCAGCATGGCTTCTGTAAGGGTAAGTCTTGCCTCACAAACCTTTTGGAATTCTTTGAAAAGGTCAACAGGCACGTGGATGTGGGTGAACCTGTGGATATCATATACCTGGATTTTCAGAAGGCGTTTGACACGGTCCCCCACCAAAGGCTGCTGAAGAAACTTCACAGTCAGGGAATAAGAGGGCAGGTCCTCTTATGGATCCAGAATTGGTTGAGGGCCAGGAAACAGAGAGTGGGGGTAAATGGGCAATTTTCAGAATGGAGAGAGGTGAAAAGTGGAGTGCCTCAGGGATCTGTCTTGGGGCCCGTGCTTTTCAACTTATTCATAAATGACTTAGAGACAGGGATAAGCAGCGAGGTGGCCAAGTTTGCAGATGACACAAAACTTTTCCGGGTGGTGAAAACCAGAGAGGATTGTGAAGAGCTCCAGAAGGATCTCTCCAAGTTGGGGGAATGGGCAGCCAAATGGCAGATGCGTTTCAACGTAAACAAATGTAAAGTGATGCACATTGGGGCCAAAAACCAAAGCTTCACCTATAGGCTAATGGGTTCTGAGCTGTCTGTGACAGCTCAGGAGAGAGATCTTGGGGTGCTGGTGGACAATTCCATGAAGGTATCGACCCAGTGTGCGGCAGCAATTAAGAAAGCCAATTCCATGCTCGGGGTAATTAAAAAAGGGGTTGAGAATAAAACAGCCAATATTATCATGCCATTGTACAAATCGATGGTAAGGCCGCACCTGGAATATTGTGTCCAGTTCTGGTCGCCGCATCTCAAAAAGGACATAGTGGAGTTGGAAAAGGTGCAGAAGAGAGCGACAAAAATGATTACGGGGCTGGGGCACCTCCCTTATGAAGAAAGACTGCAGTGTTTGGGGCTCTTCAGTCTAGAAAAAAGGCGCCTGAGGGGGGACATGATTGAGACATACAAAATTATGCATGGAAGGGATAGAGTTGATAGAGGGATGTTCTTTTCCCTCTCTCACAACACCAGAACCAGGGGGCATCCGCTAAAACTGAGGGTTGGGAGAGTTAAAACAGATAAAAGGAAGTACTTTTTTACCCAGCGGGTAGTTAATCTGTGGAACTCCTTGCCACAGGAGGTGGTGATGGCATCTGGTCTTGATGTCTTTAAGAGAGGATTAGACCGATTTCTGGAGGAAAGATCCATTGTGGGCTATAGGCAATGATGGATTGTGCAACCTCCTTACAAAGGTGGTGGGCTACAGGTACCGGGTGTAAGGGAGTGGCAACAGGATGCAAGCATCTTGTTGTCTCCTGTCTCCCTGGGGCACCTGGGGTGGGCCGCTGTGAGATTCAGGAAGCTGGACTAGATGGGCCCTTGGCCTGATCCAGCATGGCTCTTCTTATGTTCTTATGTTCTTATGGATGAGTTTATACATGATTGCAATGAGCTTTATGGACCCCATCTTGTGAAAGATGGACACATTTATTGCAATGGTTTCTCAGCTCACTAGGAAAAGACCACAAGTCCACCACGTAGCCTGTCTGTCTTTTTGAGCAGACACTTAATGATATGCCCTTGTCAGGAATCATCTTTTCCCTCCTTTTAGTCTTCGGTGGAGACTTGCCTCCTTGTGCCATAAAAATGAGCTTGACACCACCACCGATGTCGGTGGCTGGAATGTTAACAGTGCTGTCATGCTGTATTCACTTATAAAACCGCTTGCATAAAACCCAGCTTGTTCTTTGGTGTCATCTTTTCCAGACACTAATTTTGTTCTTTTACAGCGTTCATTGTACACTGAGCAACTTCACAGTTTATAAAGATGACTCAGGTACCTACCAAAGAAGATGAGAGCCTGTAAAATGCCAAGAAGACGGTATTCTTTAGCACAGAAACAGAAGATCACTTCTTGGGTTGCCAGGCATGTATGAGGGTCACATTGTATGCTTCACATATTTTTGTGGGCCAAAAAAAAATTTCAGTTTTATAAATGAATGAATAAGCTTTACTTGACTTTTTTTTTTGTAATCAGCATGATATGATTCAGAATAAAAAGGAAATGTGACAATGACAAAGGAACAGTGCCGTGTTTAAACTGAGAAATGATATACAGTGACCCCTGCTAATTGGGCAAGAGGCACTTTTTTCAAGTGGTGTCCTCTTATATTTAGCAGGGGGAGAGCAATTGTCCCACTTCACCCCAGCACAGTGTCTTTCTTGTGGCTGTTGCTGGTGGTGTTCTCCATCCTTTTAGATTGTGAGCCCTTTTGGGACAGGGAGCCATTTAACTTTAATGTTATTATTTGCTTGTAAACCGCTTTGTGAACTTTGTGTTGAAAAGCGGTATATAAATACTAGTGATTGATTGATTGATTGATATATAATGAGTAAAAATGGAAAACATTACCAAATGCTCTTAGAAAAAATGTTGCTGTGGGCAGGACAAAAATCTGGTGGCGGGCTCGATTGGGCCCCCAGGTTGTAGTTTGGAGACCCCTGCTGTAAAGAATGATGCCTTAGTCTAGATTAGAACATCACAGTTCCACAACATGGGAAAAAGAAATTCTAGATCTTCACGTCTCGATACACACTGTAAAAGGACACATTCCAACACGTTTCATTTCAGAATTTGTTTTCATGACTTCCGTTGTACAGGCTTTGAAAGGTGGCTGCCTTAGCGCTGGACTTGGGGCAGTTTGACCAATTCAGCCAAATTGGGCCTGCGCCTGGAGGGCTCCACACTGGGACAGGGGGCAGAGAACCCACAGCCGCAGTCGGCATCTTCCGTTCTTCCGTACCAAATCTTCCATACCGAGGTGTCGTGAAGAGAGCACAGCGAGAGTGCAATCCTAACCTGGAGTTAGGCAGGTACAATTAGGCCAGCAAAGTTTGGCCGGCACAAGGGCCATAAAGCGTGTTTGGACCACTCTCGGAGTCAGGGAGGATGGCACACAGAGGTGCACCATCCTGAGACTGGTCCAAAGATGCTTTATAGTGGCCCTTGCACCAGCCAAACTTTGTTGGCTTTACTGTGCTGGTCTATCAAGGTTAGGATTGCACAGCCAGTGGCGCATTGCTGCTTAATGGCCCTCCCTCGCACCTGCCCATGGGTCCAATTAGTTTGAAATTGACCCCTCAGAAGCAGTTGGCAGTTGTGCTTTGCTGCTGCTTGCTCATCCCAGTGAGGGGGTGTATGGGAGTTTGGGGCTGCAAAAATATTTTGCATTGGGCCCTTCAGCTCCTGTATCTTATGTTTTTATGCAGGATGTGGCGATGGCATCTGGCCTAAGAGCCTTAAAAAAACCTTCTTATTTTAGAAGTAGGTGACCTCAGAATTCCAGGTGCAAAGGAGTTGCAACCGGATGCAGGCATCTTGTTGCCTTGCATGCTCCCTGAGGCATCCAGTGGGCCACTGTGAGTACAGAAGCTGGACCAGATGGACCTTTGGCCTGATCCAGTGGGAATCTTCTTATGACGCCGGCCCTGGATGCCATGACCCCCAAATAAGGCTTCGCAACCCCATTGGGATCGTGACCCACAGGTTCACAAATGCTGATTAAGGGCACAATCCTAAGCAAATTTCCAGCACTGACAAAGCTATGCCAATGGGGCATGTGCTGCATCCTGCAGTGGAGTAGTAGTTACAGAGGCTTCTTCAAGGAAAGGGAATGTTTGCTCCTTACCTCAGAGATGCATTGCTCTAACCCTGGTGCTGGAAAGTTGGTTAGGATTGCACTCTAAAATACATCGGCTATGCAGATCTATGATAGTGAGTTCTTGAAGCCACAGTCCTAGACAAATCTGAAGAAACAGCCTAATGGTTGTGAGACACAAAGGTAATATATGAAGCAGCACACTTTAGGGGCGCAATTCTAAACTGAGTTAGGCCGTCATAAACTAAGCCAGCAAGTTTGGCCAGCACAAGGGGCACCGTAAAGTATGTTTGGACCACGCTCGGAGTCAGAGAGGCCAGCACACAGACGTGAGCCATCCTCCCTGACTCCGAGAGTAGTCCAAACATGCTTTATGGTGGCCCTTGTGCTGGTCAAACTTTGCTGGCTTAGCTTATGCTAGCCTAACTCCAGTTTAGCATTGCGGTCTAGGTGACCTTAGGCACTCTCCCTCATTGATTGTGCAGAGTTGTTTTGAAATTAAAATGCATGGATCTGGAATTTCTTGGAGGAAGGGTAGATTATGTAATAACCCATTATTGGAATAAGATGGCTGAGAACTTGATATTGTGGAGACTAAAGGTAGCAATTAAAGCAGGAATGAATGAACTAATTAAATATCATGGGATTTTGCTTTGATTTGTGCTGGTCCCAGAATACCATACAAAGTGTGCCAGACTTTAGCAGTTTATAATTGCTACACAATATTTTCTGGGGGAAAAAAAATCTTTTGCAATATTAAGAAACAGGCCCAAACCTGTGGAACCAAATGGTGGAAATTGTTCAGGGTGATTAAGATCTCTTAATTGATTACACACAAAGAGGTGTGACTAAAGTCAGGAGAAGAAAGTGTGGGATTAAAATGTATCTGTTAATTATGCAATGTTGCCAAAGCCAGTGTGCAGTTGAGTAAGCCACTTCACCTACAGAGTGAATTGTTGCTTAAAACGGCATCAAAATGTTGACAGGCCCAAGTGTTCCCTAGCAAATCCTTAGCTGCCAAGAGATTTGGCAACAAGACATGGGGGTGTTTGTCATGTGACAAGGCATGTCATGTGACATGGGATGTGAAGAGTCAGGGCTGCACGTCAATAAACCTCAACACCTTGCATCCGGGTCTATTGATTTGTAAGGCTGGCATTTGAAGTGTTGGAGTTTGAAAGCTGTGCCAAACAAACATTTGTCAGTTTCAACGTTCAGGTCAAAAATTTCAATTTCAGCTGGTTGGAAATGTCTCCTCCAAAAGTCTTTAAATTCTGAGAAAAAGACTATTATTTCCTGTTTAAAGGTGCAATCCATACCTGGAGTTAGGCCGGCACAGATAGGTCAGCCCAATTTGGCTGGCACTAGAGCCACCGTAAAGCGCATTTGGCCCACTCTCAGAGTCAGGGAGGATGGAGCACGTCAGTGTTCTGTTTTAGTCCCTAGAGCCTTGGATTACACCACTGCTGATGCTGTATCCTGTCCCCCTTCCCTGGGAAGATCTGCTGACACAAATCCGCTCTGACTTGCCCCAGTGATTTAGCTGGTGCAGGTCCAAGTAGATGTGTTGCCGCAGCTGGGACTTTCCCTGGGCAAGGGGGCAAATCTTCTCTTACGTCAAGTGGACTGCCAGGCTGCTAAATTCCCCAATGGGACACAGTACAAGCTGCACTGACCCTGCTCCATTGGCGTAGGGGAATTTTAATAGGATTGGGTTGCCCATATAGCCAATTTCTACAGACTGCAGAAGAGCAATAGGGGTTGACCCAAAATCTCTGAATCTGCAGAAGGTAGCAATCCCAAACATCTGCTGAAGGAGGGTGTTCTTTTTCTTTTTTTAAAGGAGACTTGCAAGCTGGAATCTGCCTGCTTTTCGTTGTGATCTGTCACACACAAAAGCAGCAACCTAAAATTAGTTCCCATCCTTCGGGCCTTGTGTTTTGTAAGACTGAGGACTGGGCTTGCAATGTGAACTAGCTTAGAGCATCATGTTTTGGTTTGCCTTTACCTGTTCCCCAAGTTTTAGAATCTGTGGGAGAAATTTGACTCGGTCCGATTGGCCATGGCTGCTTCTGTAGTCTTAACTTCTGCAATTTCTGCAGAACCCAGACTGGGACAACTGCCAGCCCCCATGTCCTCAAATGCCCAGTAAGAGACACAGCCTATTTCTAGCCTGTCCTTTTATGTTTGGTATTGAAGGCAACTAACAGAAATAAATTTAAAATTAAAAAAAAAATACAATTACAATATTAGCCATAGTTTGTTATTGAGCTAGGATATCAAACCAGGATCTGGATGCAGATCAGAATTCACTATGATTTGAACAAGCTGCAGTTTACTGGATTTGGATAAAATGGGACACTGTGGGCGCAATCCTAAGTAGCACCAGAACATGCAGACCGGTGGGCTTGCGCTGTATTCAGTGCCACTTAGGAGGCAGCAGGAGTCTCCCTGGAGCAAGGGGCCTTGCACAGCGGTGTCATTAGGCTTCCCGCGGGGGCGTGGAAGACGGCGAAACGGACCGGAACGCAACGGGTGGGCTGCCGCTCACCCGTTCCTCCCGCCCAGCATTCCGGCTGCATGACACCGCTGGCCTTGCACCAGGGGAGGCTCCAGCAAAACTGTGAAATCGCGGGCCACATGGTCTGGGGACAGGGCCTTGGATGTGGCCTAATGATCTCATCCTGGTCCCACCCACCTCCCGAGGCTGGCCCGCCCACTGGCCTGCCCATCCCTGCGCAGCCCTCCCTCCTCCCAGAACCGCCCCTGTTCCAGCCACATTTAGCTGGCACACAGGCGGCTCTCCACCAGCGCTCTTGGGCCAACACTATGAGCAGTGTTGGCCCGAGCGAGTGCTCTAGTGCCGACACTGGGGTGCAAATGGTTCCCAAATGGGTTAGGGGAGAAATGGGTAGGGGAAACTGCAGTTGTTTGGCTTTCTGATTCAGCAGTAGGAGACTGGCTGCAGTCAGGGCTGGCTCCAGGAGTGGTGAGGCCCAATGCGAGGTATTCCTGCAGGGCCCCCACCCTTTCTGCGCCCCCCCCACACCATAAAAAGCACTTGTGATGCCACACACGGCACCTGGATATAGGTGGTGATAGGATGACATAAACATCAACCGCTTCCAAGAGGCCCATTTTTGGCCATTTGGAGGCAGGGGTGGTTGGGAGGGCCCAAGGTGAAGCTGCTCTGCTCACCCCACTGACATACAGCCCATAGAGATCCCAGCTGCTGCTGCCGGCAATATGCTCATTGCGCTGGTGCGGGGCCCCCCTAAGTGCAGGGCCCAATGTGATGACATTGGTCACATTGGCTTAACGGGGGCCCTGGCTGCAGTTTAGGAACTCCACAACAGCCCTGTAAGGTCAGCACAAAACAAATGAAGGGCCATATTTTGCATGCAACGCATCAGCAGCACAACATGCAAAAGACAATAAGGAGCAAATTGAACAATGATCCCTGGCGATTATCTGTTTTGCTCTACATGTCAGAATTCGTGGTCAGTTGGGAAATAAAGAACTCAGCACTGTGGACTTGCCGAGTGGTAACACTTCCCAGTACAGTGGTTTGCAACGTTTTGCATCTGGCCTTGTACCTTATATTGCAACTCAGCCAAGCACAGGCCGTTTAATGAACATGTAATTTTATTTGTTAATGATCAGGAAATGGATACTTTAAAAGGATCTCTACTGTACAAATTACAAGTGTTTTGATGTGAAGTGATAGATTCCTTTTATTGGATTTGTTCCTGAAACAGATATTTACTAGGCTATGGTGTATGAAAAATGGAAGTGCATCGTATTCCTCCTGTAGCCTGCCAAGTGTACAAGATCAAAGATTGTTTCTAAAGTCAGCCTAGGCTTAGACCAAAGCCTTAATCTCCACATCGTGGAAACTTTTGGCTAAGGGACAGGCATGTTCCTTTTCAATTGAAACAGGCACAAACTCTTCAATTCCACTTTGCTACACTGCCAGATTTTCCTAATATGGATTTGGAAATACACGTGCCTGTGGTCCTAAAATCTGCCAATAATAATAATAAAAAAAGTATTGTGATTGACTTATTCTAAAATGTTTCCATTGAGTGTGGGTCTGACCTCCCAATCCTCTCAGCTCACAGCACCCACTGGATTGGCTGGGAGTGGATGTTCTGCCCCAAACTCCCTGCCGGGCCTCCCCAAGGGCCCCAATGCCCACACTAGGCTAACTAGTTTCCCCTCCAGAGCGGCCTCAGAGATAGGCAAGAGGGAGGGGTTCATTCGCCCACTGGGCCTCCTCTCTTCCAGCAGCTTTGCTTACCCTCATCACTGGCTTAGCTCAAAATATCCTAATTTAGCACCAACAAACCCCACCACCAAACAATAGGCAGTCAGCTTGCCTAAGCCACAACTGCCTCCTCCACTTGTTGGCTCCAGGGGCGTGGCAGCCATACAACAGTTCCCCACAGTTACTCCCCACAATAACCTTACCTTATCCAGTCCTTTAACAGCCAGTCCATCCGTCCAGCACCTGCCCGGTGCCTCTCCTCCAGCACCTACCTGGTGCTAATAACCCTTCCTTTCACAACGGAAAGCACAAAGCTGCAGCAGTGAGTGCCCCACTCTTCAGGGAGAACCCAGACGTGCCAGCCTTGTGCTGCAAGAGACAGAGGTTGGGAGCCTCCACGGGAGAATGAATGGGGTGCGTGAGGCCACCAGTGCCCTGCCCTCCTGGGAGAACAGAAGTGATGTCATGAAGTCACATGACATTGTGACATCACTGCTCCGGGCACTGGGGCAGTACAGCATGCCTCTGGCCCAGAAGACTAGACCTAATCCCAGGGAGAGGCCGGGAGACGCTACTGTTGCAGCCGACAATGTGGAGCTTGAGGCAGACTCATAGGCCATGTCCATGTCGACTCCATGTAAATCATTCAGAGTGCAAACCTAACCTGAAGTTAGGCCGGCACAGTTTAGGCAAGCAAAGTTTGGCCGGCACAAGAGCCACTGTAAAGTGCGTTTGGACCACTCTCAGAGTCAGGGAGGATGACACACATCTGTCCTAACTCCAGGTTAAGACTGCATCCTCAGTCATGAGATCTCTAGAAGACCATAGGTGAGGATACTCCAGAGCAAGAGAGAGGAGAACTCCCCTCTTTGTCCTTTGGAATCTATCAAGGCATTTGGGAGGACAGAATAAAAGAAGTTCCTGAGAGCATCCCCCTTCTCTTGCCTACTATGTCGAAAGGGTTCATAGCACCCCCTGCGGAGGTGGAGCTTCCCCCTTGGGAGCAGGAGGCGGAGTTGACATGTGCACAGCTTTCAACAGCCATTTCACGACCGCTAAACAGAGCCACCATGTGTTCTGAAGACGTTTAGTCCTATTTAATAACTAGGCTTACATTCAAGGAGTGGCAGATTAGCAGAATCTGTGAGGATGGCTGTAAACATGGATGGAGGGAGTGACTGACAGATCGTTGAGAATACAGGAAGGAGGAGCCCTGGCAAATTGGCTGCATCTGTGTTGTTCTGTGGGAATGGGATTGTCTGTTGTCAGCATAGAGGAGACTACAGATTGCAAACGGGACATCAAGTATTCGGTCTCTCAGTTAGCAGCTTAGCAATTTTTGCATCTGTGCAGTGCATGGCAGATGTTATGGTTCCAAGGAAAATTGTCCTCAGTTTAAACCCAACGCCCTTTGCGTGGGTAATTATTCAATGACACACTGGTCAGCCTCAACGCTGGGATACTATCAGGGAATAAAAAGGTTGTGGCTTGGTTACACATTTGTTGCATTTGTTGAAGCCCCTCCAAGGACTTCAGGGCAGACAAGATTTCCCCCCTTGCAATTTTATCTTTGTGTCCTCATACTAGCCCTGAAAAATCAGGTAGGATGGGGAGGTGGGAGGTGTTGACCCTCATTTCTCCACTGAAGGTGACCATGTTGGCGATGGTGTTTGGCAGCGAGGACACATCAATCAATCAATCAATCAATCAATCAATCAATCAATCAATCAATCAATCAATCAATAGTATTTATATACCGCTTTTCAACACAAAGTTCACAAAGCGGTTTACAGGCAAATAATAACATTAAAGTTAAATGGCTCCCTGTCCCAAAAGGGCTCACAGTCTAAAAGAATGGAGAACACCACCAGCAACAGCCACGAGAAAGACACTGTGCTGGGGTGAAGAGGGACAATTGCTCTCCCCCTGCTAAATATAAGAGGACACCACTTGAAAAAGTGCCTCTTGCATGAGGCTCATGCAGCAGATACGAAGGAGTGGTTCGGACGTAATGCCTAACCAGGGCTGGCATTATGTAAATGAGTACCAAGGAGGTATGGAATTGTTCGAGAAGAGAGTTTGTGGTAGGAGTGACAACCTGTCCCTGCCCCTGCCCTGAAGCAGAAAAGGTGAGTAAAGAAGGTTGAAGTAGAAGTGGGGACATGAGGAGAGCTTCTCTGACATAGTTTCTTTTCCTTTCATATGTACCGAAAATCGTAACATGATGCGAACAGATATTTGCCTGCGGGGGGGACATGATTGAGACATACAAAATTATGCATGGGATGGATAGAGTGGATAGAGGGACGTTCTTTTCCATCTCTTACAACACCGGAATCAGGTGACATCCACTAAAATTGAGGGCGCAGTCCTAACCTACTTTGCAGCGCTGACATAGCCGTGCCAATGGGGCACGTGCTGCAACCTGCAGTGGAGTCATAGTCACGGAGGCCTCCTCAAGGTAAGGGAATGTTTGTTCGCTTACCCCAGTGCTGGAAAATTGGCTAGGCTTGCGCCCTGAGTGCTGGGAGAGTGAGAACAGATAAAAGGAAATTCTTTTTTTTTTTTTTACACAACATGCAATTAATCTGTGGAATTCCTTGCCACAGGAGGTTGTGAGGGCGTCCAGCCTAGGAGCCTTTGAAAAAGGATTGAACAGATTTCTGGAGGAAAAGTCCATTGCAGGCTACAGGCCACGATGGCATCCTCCTTATTTTAGACTCCCTCAGAATGCCAGATGCAGGGGAGTGGCAATGAGATGCAAGTGTCTAGTTGTCTTGTGTGCTCCCAGAGGCATCTGGTGGGCCACTGTGAGAGCGTAACCCTAAACTATGCAGGAACAGGCAGTCCTGTTTGTCCCCTTATCCCGGGGTAGGCGCCAGCCACCCCAATGGGCTCCTTGGATCTGTGCCCACCATTTAGCATGTGCAGAGCCAAGGACGCCAGCTGCACATGTACGTAGCAGTTGCTCAATGACGCTGCACCATCAGGCTGTTGTCACGCATGTGAACCTCAGGTGGGCTGCTGATGCGAACCTCAGGTGGACAACATGCACACGTGCAAAGGCCATCCAATGACCTGTCCTTATTGGACAGATGCTGGTCCATATGGTGGACCTCATAATACTCCATACAAGCCTTGCCTGACCCTCATTTATTTATTTATTTGAAGAATTTATACCCCGCCTTTACTATGCCAAAGCAAATGCCCATGTGCACCCACTCCCACAAACACACAACAAAAGCCATGTCTGTCAGTGCCAATGTTGCCACTGCCAGGTTTCCATGGAGACATGCCAGTGTATCACAAGACTGAGTCCTTGGAAAAACCATGCAAAAAGACCAGTGGTGGGATTCAAATAAATTAACAACCGGTTCTATGACGTCATAGCTGGAGCCAAAAAAAACCCGAAGCCAGCTGAGGTAAGCGAGTGGGCGGGGCCCGGCCATTTAACAACCGGTTCTATAGAACCTGGGCAAACCCCCTGAATTCCACCACTGAAAAAGACAGACCACTTTCCAAATAAGGTCACCAGTATACACAAGGGATCACTTATCTTGTTGCTATTTCCCATACATTGGTAAAGGTCCTGCAATGCACTTCTTGTCCCTACCCTCAAACTCCAGGCTTTGGCCCTGATCTGAATAAATGGGAAGAATTGAGGTAACTGGAGACGGAACATAGTCTTCACCTTCAATGTGCAAACATAGTACTTGGTCTGCAAAAATCACATGCATTCATGAGGGTAACTCCCACTGTAGTCAATGGGGCTTATTTCTGCGTACAAGCAAGCCTTTAACATGTTTAAGGGCACAATCCTAATCAGCGCTGGATTAGCGAGGCTGTCCAGCCAGCACCAAATCCAGTGCTGCTTAGGACGGGCTGGTGCCTCCCCATGGCAAGGGAGCATGCGCTCCCTTACCATAGGGGAGGCTCTAGCCTCTCCTATGTGCTCCTCGGATCTGCGCCCGCTAAAGAGCGGGCACAGATCCGAGGAAACAGCATGGCCCAAATTGGGGCTGTGCAGCCTGCTGATGGGCTTAGGATGTGGCCGTACGGCTACCTCCCAAGCCTGCCCAGGTCCCACCCAAGTCCCACCTCCCCCTCCGACCAATCCCTATCCTGAAACGGGACAGAGAATCCCTTGCACCGACCATCTTTGGCGCAAGGGAGGCTCTCTGTCGGATTCAGAGTTGGAGCGCCGACACTGGGGTGCACCGGTGTTCTGCCCCTTGCGTCGACGCTATGACATCACGTCGAGGCAAGGGGCGCACTAGGATTGCGCTGTAAGTGGCCTTTATTCCATAGAGATTCAGTACCTTCCAATAACTAGCTCTGCAGCATCAAGCAGTTTCTCTGTGCTGTAGGTATGTACAACAATCCAAGTCTCTTGTCTGCTTTGATTCCTCCATCTCCTCCAGCATTTGAAACCAACAGTCCTACGTCGACAAATCATAGAAATCACGAAACAAGCTGGATGTTTGGAAAGAATAGAATCCAATGGCCATGGAGTTAAGAATGAAAGCTCAGAATCAGATATGATTTTATCTCTCAGAACATGATTCTGATTAGGGAAAGAAATGCAAGATTGTAGTATAGGCTTGCCCTGGTATCCACTGATTCGGTATCCACAGTTCCAGTTATCCAAGGATACCATGGATAGGGGGATGCCTATTAAAAAGATAGGGGAACATTAAACCACTGATGTTCCCCTAGCTTTAAAAAGGCTTCCCCACTATCCACAGTTTGAGGTATCCATAGGGGGGTCTGGAATGTAACCCCAGAGGATACCAGAGCTTGCCTATATACACACATAGGATTGCAGTCAGCGACGGGATCTACAAACGACCTGGGGGAATGCTGGGTGGGACGTGGGCGGGACATCTGGATGATTGGCAGCCCGTCCACGGCAATCCGCAGTTGCCCTGGCCTTGGGGGGGCTCCTGCTTGCTGCAGAGGACGGGTGAGGGTCGCGCCAGGTGCCTGGGCGAGCAGCGGAGGGGCTCGCTAACCGGGGGCAGCCCCCCCCAGGCCAGAACAGCTGCAGAACGCTGCGGACAGGCAGCCAATCACGCGGACGCCCCGCGTAAGTCCCGCCCAGCGTTCCCCCAGGTCGTTTGTAGATCCCGTCGCTGATTGCAGAGTTAGGTCCAATCCTATCCAACTGCCCAGCGCTGGTGCAGCTGTGATGCATCCCTGACCCTTACCTTGAGGGGGCCTCCAGGACAGCCTGGCTGCAGTGGTGCCGGACTGAGCCCGTAGGCGCTGAAACTCCTCGCAGTCCTAATCAAGCCGAGTATCATTCTGCCACAGATGCCTGCCCCCCCAACAGAGCCTGAGCTGTCAATCTGCCTGAGCAAACCTGCCCTGATTTTGTGTGACTGCAGAACCAAGCAGTTTGGAAAGGATTAACTGGGTGACATCTGTTTGGGTAGCAGACATTCAGGCGAGGGGGGTGCTGCTGCTGCTGCCCCTCTGTGAGAAACAGTCCACAATTACAGAAGGTTATTTTTTTTTAAAGAAGCACACCCTTATTTTTTTCTGCAAGGTCAGCCCCCAAGAAATTTGGAATTGAATCAACACGGTGCCCGCACCATGAGTGTGGCTTTGGTGCCCATAAACTGAGAAAACCTTCCTTAGTCGCTTTCATTTTATATTTGGGGCTCAGTCCTAACCAACTTTCCAGCACCAGGGTAAGGGCAATGCAGCTCTAAGGGAAACATTCCTGACCTTGAGGAGGCATCCATGACTGCAGGATGAAGCACATGCCCCATTGGCACAGCTACAGAGGCAGATCTAAGGGAAGGCAAAGCTCTAAGTGTTGCAAGAAGCCTTACCCTGTCATGCAAATCCCTCCTCTCCCTTGCTGCTGTAGCCAGTAAGCAATGCCAAGATGTTGCTGTTCCCAGTGGCGTTTCTACAGGGATGGCAAAGCTCTAAGTTTTGCAAGAAGCCAGGAAATCACTCCTCTCCTGCACCGTTTTAGCCAATCCTCACAGGGCAAAGCAACATCTTGGCGTTGCTTACTGGCTACAGCAGCAAGGGAGAGGAGGGATTTACATGACAGGGTAAGGCTTCTTGCAAAACTTAGAGCTTTGCCCTCCCTGTAGAAACGCCTCTGGCTGTTCCCTGTGAGGATTGGCTAAAACGGTGCAGGAGAGGAGTGATTTCCACTGCAAGGTAAGGCTTCTTGCAAAACTTAGAGTTTTGCCCCCCCCCTAGATCTGCCTCTGCACAGCTACGTCAGTGCTGGAAGCTGGTTAGGATTGTGCCCTTAACACTTCTGTAACATTTTATCCCACTTCCCCACAAATTGATAACTTTCGATCAATAAAATGAAAAAAATATAAAGTCGGGCCCTAATCTTTAATCAATTAATCATATCCATCAGCTCCATCTCCTTTTAATCCGTGAAAATAGTATTCCTAATTAATTTTTAGAAGTCTATTGTTTTTAACACAAGTGCTTTGAAAAGTTACAGATGGAATGGACCATCGCAGAAGCTGATTTGTGGAGCTGTGGTACCATCTAAAAACAAGCTTTTTTCCATCATAGATAGTTCTCTAAACGTATGAAATTTTATGCATTAAAAAATTCTCATAAAAACTCTAAGGGTGCAATCTTAGGAAGTCCTTTGGGGAGATATAACATGCTTGCGCTGGCCCAACATCACTAGCATCAATGCAGGAGCGCTGACCGGTAGTTTTCCTGCTGCATCTTGACGCCTGGCATAAAAAAAAAGGTCCCAAGAGCATTCCTCTCTTTAAATTATGGGTTGCATCCATGGGGGAGTTTTCCATGTAATGATTGGGATGTGTCTTGGATGGGGCCCCGTGGGTCAGATCAGTGGTGGGATTCAAATAAATCAACAACCGGTTCTATGTCCTCCTTTCTTTGTAGTAGTAGTAGTAGTAGTAGTAGTAATAATAATAATAATAATAATAATAATAATACATGTATTTATATACCGCCTTTCTTAAAGTCACTAGATTTCTCTAATGATTACAACTCAAGGCGGTTTACATAGGCAGACTTTTCACAAACCCGAAGGTTTTTACAATTTACAGAATGTTCTATCTTTCAAGAACCACACTCAAACAGATCTTTCTTTCTGGATTTAGCCTTCTTTCTTTAGCCACCCGTCTGTCGTCTGCTGGCTGATGAGGCTTCCCTGCTCTCACCAGAGACGCAGCTGAGTTCAGCACACTCCTCCTCCCACGAGGCAGCTGGAACTCAGCTTTTAATCAGCCGCAGTTTGCAAGGTCTGCCGCTCACACAGACTTCCGGGAGTCTCGAGCTCACGACCTTGAGATCTTCAGTTGTTATCTTCGGGCAAACGGAGGCATTAACCCTCTCGGCTAAATCTTCTGCCCTTGTACTGCTTCTTGTACTGCTTCTTACTACAGCACTACTTTTTGTATATCAATAAATTAGCAACCGGTTCTGCAGAACTGGTGAGAACTGGCTGAATTTCACCACTGGGTCAGATCTATATGTACCCTGCCTTACTATCTTAATGGCACCCCACGTTTTCCACCTGTGATGACCACCTCATCTGGCCACCTGACACAATTGCCCCTGATCTCCCCCCCCCATGTGCTCCAGCTCCAGAATTGCCGCTGATCACCAAGGGACAGTCATGAATCACACCAACGCTTGGCCTTTCCACTGGAAGGAGCATTTTTTTTTGCAGTACTGCAAATGTACTGCATGCCCCAGGGCTTAAATCACACACCAGGATATGATCATTTGAAAGCATATAATGTCTTTAGCAAGGCAGAGCAGCCAGTGTGCCAACAATAGATGTCTCTTAAGCAAACACCGCAAAATAAACTGTGAGCACAGCCAAGCGTTCTTTCTGGTCAAGTTGGAACACAGAACGCTGCAGCTGTACTTCCAGCCTGCCATGGCATTTGCAGTCATGAATGACCCAGACTGGAAGCTCTCCTTTGCAGGAACCCTTTTCGTCCTGTTGCTGGGAGACGGGTCTGTGTTGAACCAATTGTTGCTTTTCCTTCCATGAATCAAACCACGCAGAGCTTATGGCAGAGTGGCAAAAAAGTTGCCGTAACTGGAGGCCAGTAGTATAGCTATTTGGGGGCGGCACGTAAATATAGTAGGTGCCACAACACGCTATGTAAGCTGCCCCTCCCACTCGCTGTCAGAGCCATTCTGGGAAGTGACAGCACCCATGTTGCCATCACTGCCCAGAATGGCCCCAATGGAAAGTGAGAGGCGCCACTTACATGGTGCATGGTGGCACCTGCAGTAATTATCATGCTGGCCCCCTGTAGCTATGCTACTGCCAGAGGCAATGTGCTTCCTTCCCTAAAATCACCGCAGAAGCCTCAGGGCATAATCCTAACCTGGAGTTCGGCTGGCATAGTTAGGCCAGCAAAGTCTGACCAACACAAGGGCCACCATAAAGTGTGTTTGGACCACTCTCGGAAGCAGAGGGGCAGCACACAGACATGCACCATTCCCCCTGGCTCCAAGAGTGGTCCAAACACATTTACGGTGGCCCTGAGGCTGGCCAAACTTTGCCGGCCTAACTACGCCAGCCTAACTCCAGGTTAGGACTGTGCCCTCAGGGAGAGTTAAGGCTATCCTGTGAAAAACTCATGTTTCCTTGTCTAGCTGGCAGAGGCCAGTAAGATGACTAAGAAAGCAATCAAAGTATTTTTTCTCCTCCGTAAAATACTGTGCAGGAGTTCGTAATCAAGACCAGGACCATGGCAGGACAACGTCCAAAAGCTTCCCAAGCTCTCACCATGTCCCTGGCCCCTTTTATATGCCCCCCAAGCTGTTTTTTTTTACTTTAAAGGTCATATTAGCAGTGGCGTTTCTACAGGGATGGCAAAGCTCTAAGTTTTGCAAGAAGCCTTACCTTGCAGTGGAAATCACTCCTCTCCTGCACCCTTTTAGCCAATCCTCACAGGGAACAGCAACATCTTGGCATTGCTTACTGGCTACAGCAGCAAGGGAGAGGAGGGATTTACATGACAAGGGTAAGGCTTCTTGCAAAACAGAGCTTTGCCATCCCTGTAGAAACGCCTCTGCATATTAGGCATTTAGGATAACACAACATGGCATGGCCCCATGCAAACGTTTAACCCAATATTCTCAGTGTAAGTTGGGATCCGCCTCTTCATTGAAACCTTTGTTTGTTGTCATTGCAGACCCAGCCAATGGGCTGCCCAGGGACAGAGGAGGAGGTGGTCCACCCCCTCTGCTGTTACCTGCTCCTGTGCACTGCTCCACTCTGCCCCCCCCCATGCCACACCAGGCTCCATTTCAGAGCCGTATGATAGCAAGGTCAGACAGGCAGGCCGAAAATGCTGGGACATTTGACTACATTTAAATGTAGTAGACTCAGGTCTGCCACTGAGTCTACTACAAGATTATTCTTCAGCTCTGAAGGCAATATTATTATTATTATTATTATTATTATTATTATTATTATTATTATTATTATTATT
>JAJKFI010000013.1:8308568-8321594 GCA_029204185.1 Lerista edwardsae
ATATATTTAAAAACATTATTTGGGGCTGAAGTATTTCTCCAGTGATCTGTTCACCATATCAGAGGTTGATTAATCTGATTAACCCAACAAGACAGCTGAAAACCACTGCCAAAAATGGCCAGCCATTCTCTGTTCTAAGCTGCCAGATCTGTGCATTTCAGTGACAGAATGGAACAGTCTGGAGCGTCTGAAACTTTGCAATGTCATGCATAGGACTTCTGTGAAGAAGGTGTAGCCAGGTCAAGGCTTTTATGTAGTTGAGTGGCTGGTCCCATGTTACTATTAGGGGCTCTGACAGTTCAGCTGGGACTGAGGCCAGCAAGCCAGCAAGCTACTCAGTTGCACCCCTGGCCCATGCCCTGCCTGGAGCCAGGTCTGCAGACTGCCAACCCCAACCCCCAAGGCTGTTGCACCCGCCCCCACTGACCTGCCACTGACCACCCATGCCCTGCCTTTGGAGCCTCGTGCATGACCATAGGCCTCCAAAAGCACTCTGAAGCTTTCGTTTAAACATTACTTAAACATCCGGAAGTTGTTTTTTTTGTTGGAAAACCAGAAGCAGTGTTTAAACCAGTGGTCTTCAACTGTTTTCATGCCACAACCCCAACCAACCAACCAACCAACCAACCAACCAACCAACCAACCAACCAACCAATCAATGTGACTGGGACCTACTATCAATCCTGCCTCCTTGTGGGACCTTATTTGCCTGTCTTCTTCTCTGCCCACTCCCTGCCCCCAAAATGCTCTCTCAGCATTGTTTACTGCAACCAAATATTGTATCAGGGCCGCTCTAGCAGCGGCGGGGCCAATGTGGGGCATTCGTGCGGGGGGCCCCAACCTCCCTGCGGGACCCCCACACTCACCAAAAAGAGCTCTGTTCGTGCCACTTGCAAAGCATGGCATGTGGAAGTAGTTGGTGGTGATACATAACATCACTGCCAACTGCTTCCAGGTGACCCATCTTGGGCTG
This sequence comes from Lerista edwardsae, assembly GCA_029204185.1. Lineage (NCBI taxonomy): Eukaryota > Metazoa > Chordata > Lepidosauria > Squamata > Scincidae > Lerista > Lerista edwardsae. The sequence goes on from JAJKFI010000013.1 coordinate 8,309,542, forward strand.
TTGCTGGTGGGAGAGATCAAAGTAAAGCTGCTCTGCTCGCCCCACTGACTTACAGCCCATCGAGATCCCAGCTGCAGCCACAGGCAATGTGCTCACCCTGTTAGTGCGGGGCCCCCTGAAGCATGGGGCCCGATGTCACGACATTGGTCACATTGGCTTAAAGCCGGCCCTGTATTGTATTATTAGAGAGGGCAGAAAAAGCTACTATGAAAACTGGCACTGATGAAAGCTATTTTAGCACAATTGCTAAGAACCTGAGCAGGTCTAGGACATAATCCCCGGGGAAGGCCTGGAGTGCGGACAGCAGCGGCTCTAGAGGGCAGGAGGAGGCAGGGCCGGTGGCTTGCGGGGCCAAAGGCAAAGGACTGCTACCCACATTGAGCCCCATGAATGTCTTTGTTCAGCATAGCCTATAAAACAGGCTTGTTTGATGACTGCCTTTTAAGATGCCCTATGCTCCACTTAGTAGCAAGCAAGCAAGCAAGCAGTATTTATATACCACTTTTCAGCAGAAAGTTCACAAAGCAGTTTACAGGCAAAAAAATAAAGTTCAGTGGCTCCCTATCCTAAAAGGGCTCACAGTCTAAAATAATGCAGAACACCAGCAGCAGCGGCCACTAGAAAAGACACTGTGCTGGGGTGAAGAGGGACAATTATTCTCCCCCTGCTAAATATAAGAGGAACACCCAATAGTGTCATTCACAAACGAGCTGCCGGAACGCGAGGCGGGATTTACCGCCTGATTGGCTGCCCGTTCGTGACATGTCGCTGCCTGCCCGACCGCTGCGCGGGCACCCCTGGCTTCGGAGGGGGTGCCCGCTTGCCTGGGGCGCGCGCTGGGTGCCTAGGCGAGCTGCGGAGGGGCGCGCCACCCGGAGGGAGCCCCCACGGCAGGCGGGCGGGCAGCGACGCATCACGGACTGCCTGTCAATCAAGCGGTAAGTCCCGCCTCGCGTTCCGGCAGCTCATTTGTGAATGACACTACTGGGAACACCACTTGGAAAAGTGCCTCTTGCCCAGTTACAGTAGCAGGGGATTACACACCTTAGTAGAGGTGTGTATTTGTTTTCAGTTAAACCTTTCCTTTTCTACTGCTGGCCTGCTAGAAATCTAAGCTTCACTTTTTTATATTTTTCCATTGTGGAAGAGTTAGCCGAAGAATGGAACTTAAAAAAAAAAAAAGGCAAGAAACTTGTATTATAATTTCAATTAAATTCTCCACTGATAGTTTAACAGGGCCATTCATCATAACTGAGTCACACAACCAGTGGAATCCGTCTTTCAGTCCGATGCCTTCCAATATGCTGGAGATGCAGGATAATGAGCCTATAAAACATGACCCATCAGGTCTTGGTGCAAAAGCAGGGAACTCTCCTAGATTAACACAGAGAAGATGACAAACCTGGGTGCATCTGGCATAAAGCAGAAGACAGACTGCTGTCTGAAGATTATTAAAAATAGCTGCTTCCAGGGAAACCCCCTCAATTATCTGGAATATACAATACGTTCAAACAGGGTCTTTCAAAATGGGGCACCTGATCCCCTGGAGGCCAGAATTTGATGGGAGATCCTGGAGCTCAGTTTAGACCCCAGATTGCAAACAAGTCACAGCCCAGTTGCTAAGTGGGGTGGGAACTAAGGGAGAGTTGTTTTTTGGTTACTTCTTCAAAGATTCCCTTGCAGCCCAATCCTATTCTTTCCCACCTGCCAAAGCAGTGACACCAAAATGGCTACTGCTGCATCCTGTGGGAGGGGCAGTTGTGGAGGTCTCCTCTGGATAAGGGAACATTCGTTCCCTTACCCAGAGGTAAGCTTCCACAATGCAGAGGGGTCTACTTGGACCTGCGCTAGCAAATTTGCAGGTGCAGATCCATATGAACTCGTGCTGTGGGATCGGGTCAGGGAAGGGGGCTAGGATTTGGTGGCTGGGTCAGTTTGAAACTATCTGATGGGGCAGGGAGATGTATGAGGACAGCAGGTCAATGTATGAAATTGGTGCTTGGGTGGCTGTCTACCTGCCAACTTAGCTTTGGCACCATTTGTAAGATACACTCCAAGTAAAACAGACAATAAATTGAGTGATAGACTGCTGCTACTATTCATCTAGAACAGTGGTTCCCAAACTCTTTAGCACTGGGACCCACTTTTTAGAATGACAACCTGTCCAGGACCCACCGGAAGGGATGTCATGGCTGGAGTGCTGGCACTGTGACCCCAGAGCCTGCTGCTTTCCTGAGAATGCAGCAATGAGTTGGGTTATTTCTCAGCCATTTTCCAATAGCAAAGTCAATCAGAAAGAAAAAAAGTCTTTTTACAACCTTGACACAAGCAAAACAATCACACAGCTCTCCCCTTTTCCAGCATCCCATCTTCCCACATTTTCAATATGGCTGTTCTAGGTGCCTCGCGACGCACCTGAAATTGGCTTGTGACCCACTGGTGGGTCCCAACCCACAATCTGAGAACCACTGATCTAGACTTTATATATGGCAATGTATGTACAGTTAGGCGGACAATGCCAGACACATTTGGTGAATGTCCCCCAAATCAGAGAAACACTAGTGAGCATTGACAGTTGCCGAAATATTAATTTTGGCATTTATTGATATATGTTCCCAAAGTGTTATCTATTTTGGGACCCTGGCACCAATTGAAGTTTTATTTAGCATGGTAACTATGGGGGAGTACTGATTCTGATTGGCACTGCCTTAAAACTAAAGAAGCATATTAGTAGAAAATGGTAAAATGGTAGAAACCCATTTTCTACCATGGATGCGTTGGCGCAACACTACAATTGATGTGTTTGTGCCACATTTTAAGCAAATGAGCAAAATACCTTCAGAATGACTTCAAGGTGTTTCCACATACCTGAGCAGCAGTCTTGCAAAAGTTAAACTAATGCAGACCACTTATGTGTGCAGTTTTATTACTCTCCATGGTGCTGACCCATAGATTCTAATGGAAATCCTACTCAGAATTGGACTCGCGCAAGGAAAATCCCCCCAAAACTCAAGTTTTTTTCCTCTGCAAAAGTCTTTAGCTCCTGCAGAACCTTGCACAGCATAGCCTCAGGTCATGTCTCTTTGACCCTTGAATGGCTTGTAATGTTGTAGGGACCTGAGATTCCTCCATTTATCAGAGGTCAGTGGTGGCTGATCCAGGAACGTGGGAGGAGCTTGGTAGCTGCCAGAAGTGGCCTAGAGTGGCTGGTTTTAGCCGCATGAACAAGTGGGAAGTGGGAGGGATGTGGCAGGGGATGGCCAGCATTGCCGCCCCCCCCAGGCCAGCACCCGGGGCATTTACACCCCTTTCACCCCCTCCAGGTCCACCACTGGCTGTTTTCAGGATAAATACAAAGCCAGAAAGAAAAAGAGCTGGAGGATCTGGAGGAGGAAAATGTCTGTTCTGCTAAGAATGCTATGAAAACGAAACACGAAACTGACAATAGCAATGACATCCTTCCTCAGCTGTGATCATTTCCCCCCCCCATTCCTGTGAGCTACTTTCTGTTTGTCACTTATTCATATTTGAATGCTTCTTGTATCTGGCAAGGGAAAGAAGTGGAGAATGTTTGCATGTGCTCAGTCAAGGAAAAAGCATCGGATGGGCTGACCATGCAGCCAGTTATATGGAGCCCCCCCCTTTTTTTTCTTGGTCACATACTTGTTATACAATGGTAAGAGCTCCGGCAGCCTGTGTTGTTGAAAGACGGAGGATTTAAAAAGAAGCCTGTGATGCCTGGAGTTGGATTTCTGCCTATATTTGGACTGTATTTATTATTATTATTCTATTAAGGTGCTTAACCTATTCATAGTTAAGTTTAGACAAGAAATAAATAGCAAGGCAGCTGTGGCTACATGTTGGCTGGTTATGAGTCATGGCTACAACTGCTTTACAGAATGTTTAGATTTGCTAGCAAAATGTTCAGAACAGTACAGATTGGTAACATATTACAGGGGGAAATATGTCCCTTCCCTTCTTCAAGGGCTTCCTTAGTAAGAGGATCAGAGAAATATGATCCACACCAGAGTTTCTCAAAACTGTGGGTCAGAACCCACTAGGTGGGTTGCAAGCCAATTTCAAGTGGGTCATGTAGCACCTAACGCAGCCACAATTGAAAATATGGGAAGATGGGACATGGGAAAGGGAGAAGGCTGTGCGGTTATTTAGCTTGTGTCACTGTAGTCTCTTTTTCTCTCTGATTCACTTTGGTATTGGGAAATGACTGAGAACCCAACTCAGTGGCGTAAGCATGGGGGGGCCTTGGGAGCCATTGCCCTGGGCGCAAAATTCTTAGGGGTGCAAACATTTGCACCCCTAAGAATTGAGGCAGGGCTCTCCTGGCCTCGGCGCACCTCCCCCAGCTTCAATTGAAGCCAGGGGGAGATGCGCAGAAGCGCATCTCCAAGGACATCAGAGGCATTGTCCTTGGAGGTGGGGCTCTCTCGGCCTTGGTGCGCCTCCCCCAGCTTCAATTGAAGCCGAGGGAGACACTCTGAAGCCCCGCCTCTGTTGCTGACATTATGACGACTTGCGTCATGACGTCACGGCATGGGGGCGCAATGCGTGCCTTGCCCCGGGTGCAAGCCAGGCACGCTACGCCCCTGACCCAACTTATTGCTGCATTCTCAGGAAAGGGGCAGGCTCTGGCGTTGGAACAGCCGTGCTTCTGGTCATGACGTTACTTCCAGTGGGTCCCAGACAGACGGTCATTCTTAAAAATGATCCCGGTTCTCCTACCCCTGCTTAAGCCTCTTGAACTGTAATAGGTCTCCTTGGACGTGTGCCAGCTAGTTTGCCAGCACAAGTCCAAGAAGAGGAAGGGGGTGGAGAGACTGTTGCCAGAGAGGATAAGATCCAGCATAAGCCTTCTGTGACGGATCTTCCCCCTCTCGCAGCCTCTCCGTCCCTGACACTCCTCCCTTCGCCTAGTTGCACCCACTGCTCAGCATGGTAAGGGGGGGATATTGTGCAGTGGGGGTGACACGCACTGGGGGGGGAGAATGCATCAGCAATGCCACTTCTCTCTTGTTCTTCTTCAAGATCTAAAATAAGGAGCTTCTTCTGGTCCTAGGTTCCAGAGCTTTGCATATCCTAGCTGCAGCCCCGGGGGACCTAAGAGTCAGGTGTTTGAACCAGCCCTGGCTGCAAGACATGACTATTTGTAAGTGACACAGTGTGCAAAGGATAGCTGAGAAAATGTGAGGCCCTCAACAGAACTCCCTTAATTATAACAGGTACATCATCACCTACTGTGAAGTCAGCTGTCTGAGAAGACAAGCTGGGAAGACCCAAACTGAAATTTCACCTCTGTCTCTCACTAGGTATCTCTAGACCAGGGAACGTTTTAGCACTGGAAACCCACTTTTCAGAATGACAATCTATCTGGGACCCACCGGACGTGATGTCATGGCTGGAAATGCCGTCATTGTGACTCCAGAGCCTGCTGCTTTCCTGAGGATGCAGCCAAAAGTTGGCTTATTTCTCAGTCATTTTCCAGTACCAAAGTGAATCAGAAAGGGAAAAAAAAAACCCTATTTACAACCGTAATACAAGCAAAACAGCCACACAGCCCTTCCCCTTTCCAGCATCCCACCTTCCCATATTTTCAAAATAGCTGTCCTAGATGCTTCTCAACCCGCCTGAAATTGGCTTGTGACCCGCTGGTGGGTCCTGACCCACCATTTGGGAACCACTGCTCTAGACATTTTTTTTCCTGCTTTAGCGCCCAATCCAATTTTCGAAGGCCCATGCAGCTGCAATGCAGCCCCAAGGTAAGGAAGTTCCTTACCTTGGGGCTGCATTGCAGCTGCATTGGCTTTTGAAAATTCCTTCCATGACGGCACCCCAGCAATGGGATTCACAGATTGACAAGGGGAACGCTGGGCGGGACTAATGCGGGGCTTCCACGTGATTGGCTGCCCGTCCGCCGTGTTCCGCAGCTGTCCTGGCCTCGGGGGGGGCTGCCCCCAGTTAGCGCGCCCCACCACTGCTTGCCCAGGCACCCGGCGCAACCCTTACCTGTCCCCCGCGGTGAGTGGGAGCCCCCCCCCAGGACAGGACAGCTGCGGAACGCTGCAGACAGGCTGCCACTCAAGCGGAAGTCCCGCCTAAGTTCCGCCCAGTGTTCCCCTTGTCAATTTGTGAATCCCATTGCTGCGGCACCCCCACTGCAGGATGCAGCGCATGCCCTGTTCGAACAGCTGCATCAGCCCTGGAAAACTAGATAGTACTGGGCCCTTAGTCTCTTGGCCCCACCTGCAAGATCAAGATAATATACTGACCTACCTTACAGGGGTGTGAACAAGATTATTAAGCCAATCACCCTAAAGTGTTCTATAAATGCTGTTGCTGCATACGGTCAGAACAGTGGTTTGAGGTACAAGTCAACATGTTTCTCCTTTCAGACAAAAGGAGCGGGAGGGAAAGAAGGACTTTTCTCAAAGCATCCTTTTCACTGTGACATGTTTTAATGCTGTGGCTGTGTTGATTTCATTAGAAAACAGCCGTAGGCGGGAGTGTGATGGGTTGTTGTGTCTGACTGCTGCAGTTTTGACTAGCAGATGCAAGCAGGTGATGATGAACTCCAGCAGCTTGACAATTCGTTTATTATTCTCCATAGCAGACAAGTGTGGTTTTTTTTTTAAAAAAAAAAAAGTGGGCTAGGAAATCATGTCCTAAGGAAAAAAGTTGGGGTGGGGGCAACAGGTTTGATTATTGGAAGGTGGCATCTCCTGCAAGTTGACATTATGGAACAAACCTCTTTTTTTGGGGGGGGGGGAGAACAGCAGGGAGAACAGCAGGATGGTGCTGGAGCGCCCTCACAGCAATCAATCCAAATCACAAAGGGCTGAACTACACAGCAACTTATTGCATGATGGGGCTAGTATCAGCAGTGTTATGCTGCCGGAACGCTGGGCGGGACATCTGGGTGATCGACAGCCCGCCCGTTGCGTTCCGCAGCGTTCCGCCATTTGCGTAATGTACGCAAGCGGCGTAATTGGTTACGCAAATGGCGGAACGCTGCGGAACGCAACGGGCGGGCTGTCGATCACCCAGATGTCCCGCCCAGCGTTCCGGCAGCATAACACCGCTGGCTAGTATGCTTGATGTTTAAAATGTAAATGTAAAATGCATAGGGCCCCGATCTGGATCCGAACCATGGTGTTGAGAAAAGGGGAATAGAACGCTTTGCTGCCCCCAAATTTCTAATCTGGACTCAGCCCCCAGTAATTGTCAATGACAAAAAAAAAACGACAACTCATATTGGGACCAATGAGAGCTGTTTTCATCCAGTTCGGTGCTAAAAGGCCAAATTGAAATTCTAGATGCACAAACTCCCTCAAAGATAAACTCCAGAGTTCCAGGTTCTTTACGAATTGTAGGTCTCAGGGTCCAACTGTACATTATATTGAACAAGACCAACACAGAGATTAGGGCTTCCAACTTACGGCTCGGAAGAATCCTTTTGTTGTTAAAAAGCAGTCACTGGTGGTGTGGTCGAGCTCCTGAACATGGCTCAGGGGGAGGGGAAGGGGTTAACACTGTGCCTTTTTCAAATCACACCAACACACCCACACGCCACTGAGGTGGCTATTTGCCTTGGAAGGGGTTGGGTGCAGCAAGTAGCTGTTTTTGGAAGGAAAATGGTGCAGGGAAATGTGCTAACCCCCTTTCCTCAACTAAAAGTGTAGTTTTGCCTTCATGCTGGTACTAGATCCTAGATTAGTGATGGCGAACCTATGGCACGGGTGTCAAAGGTGACACTCCACAACGTTTTGGGTGATGCGCCAGCATGTGCCAACAACTGAGGTCTTTTTTTTGTAATTTGATTTTTTTGGTCATGATTTGTAATGATTTGATATCTGTATATATAAAGAAGAACGTGTGTGTGTGTGTGTGTGTGTGTGCACACGCGTGTGTGTGCGTGTGCGCGTGTACATATATTCCGCATAGGCTCTGCAATGCCTGGAGCGACACACACCAAACTCAGCATGTGCATTCCTTGAGGCCTAGGGACAAACACTGAGGGGGTCAGGCCTCCCTAGCGCCCCGGGGGTGCGGGTACGCGAGGGGCCCCGCGTGAAAACGGTCGAAAATGGCTGAAATCGGCGTCGAATCTGTAGTTTCTGGGGTCACTGGGATGAGCGGCGACACTCCCAACGCCGTTGGAGTCCAGGTTTGGCCCCCCTCAGCGGGGGGGGGGCAAGAAGGGGTGCAAAACGAAACATCCGCCATGCCCTGCTGGAACACCTGGAGCGACGCGCACCAAACTTGGCACATGCATGCCTTGTGGCCTGGTGACAAACACTGCGGGGGGGCAGGCCCCCATAGTGCCCCAGGGGTGGGGGTACACTGGGGGCCCCATGTGAAAACGGCCAAAATCGGCGTCAAATCCGTAGTTTCCGGGGTCGCCAGGACGAGCGGTGATGCTCCCGACACCGTTTGAGTCCTGACTCAACCCCCCTCGGCGTGGGGGGGGCGAGAAGGGGCACGAAACAAAACGTCCACACTGACCTGCTGGAACGCCTGGAGTGATTGCCACCAAACCTGGCATGCGTATGCGTTACGGGCTGGTGACAAACACTGCAGGGGAACAACCCCCCTGGAGACCCAAGGGGTGGGGGTGCACAGGGGCCCCCACATGAAAATGGTCGAAAACAGCCGATATTGGCATCAAATCCATAGTTTTCGGAGTCGCCGAGACGAGCGGCGACGCCCCTGATGCCGTTGGAGTCCAGGTTCGGCCCCCCTCGGCAGGGGGGGTAAGAAGAGGGGCAAAACAAAGTGTCCAAAATGACCAACATTACTGTCAAATCCACAGTTTTCGGGGTTGCTAAGCTGATTGGTGACAGTCCCGATGACGTTTGTTACCTGGGCAATGCCGGGTACCAAAAAGCTAGTTGTTTATATAATGGATAGCCCCACACATGATTGGACTGTACTGATTGTTTCTCTTGTTGCGGTGGAGAGTGTCACGCCGTCAGAGTCAGGTTAGGCTCTTTTGACATGACAAAACTAAAAGGTTTGCCATCCCTGTCCTAGATCCTTCAATTTGCATTTTGGGGCATTCATTAGATGTGAGAACCCAATCCTACCCAACTTTCCAGAACTGATGTTACCTTGATGCAGCCCCAAGGTAAGGGAATACCCCCTTATTTTGAGGAGGCCCCCATGATGACTGCCTCCCTACTGCAGGATGCAGCGCACACTACCTTGGCATGGTTACATCGGTGCTAGAAAGTTGGATAGGATTGGGCCCTTCAATATTAAAAATAAAACAGGATGCACAGAGATTACAATCTGCAAAGGGCATGGACAATTTTCAGGAGACCGCCTGACTTTAGGCTATGCAGAGTTTCCATGAATAAGTTACAAATGGGACTTCTCAGCCTCTGTCCTTGAAAAGCGATGAAAAGCCCCATAGACATTGGGACTCAAGTAGGATATTGGCGAAGCTAGGGCAGACTGGCTCATTTTGACAACTAGCAACACTGTAAAGCTTTGACAGGATAAGAACTTACATGTTGTGTCAATCATTCCCCGGGTGCCACTTCAAATTCATCTCTTTCCAAGAGGGCATCTATCCCCGGTGGCACCTGAAATATAGCTATCAATGTCACGAAGCCAAGGACAGACAACGTTGGATCTAGCGGTGAGTGGAATGGTTGCAGCAGCTTTGGAGATGTGACACGGAACGACTGTAGCTTTGCGATGGCGTTATTGCTTCTTCTGGAGGAAATTCTTGCGGGTGGGGAAAGGGGCTAAAAAGGAGAGGAGGACATGCTCTTCTCAAAGGCACTCCGCACCAAAAACAAATCCAACCCCTGCATCAGGCCATCTCATTATCATTACCATTATTTTAAAAATGTCCGCTGCTATTATTAATAATAAATTAATTATATAATTAATATATAATAAAATAATTGCTATAACAACAACAACAACAACAACAACAACAACAACAACTTTTACAGTCCACCAAATGTTTGAACTGGCATTTTTGGGACTCTCACTAGTTGGAGTTCTAGCCACAAATTTAGGAGCAATCAGTGGTGGACCGGGGGGGGGGGGAGCAACGGGGACAATGCCCTGGGTGCTGGGCTTGGGGGGGGGCGATGCAATGCCCAATCCTCCACCCATGTGCCAAGGTGCCCCTTAGAGTGCGAGGAAGCTGCTGGGCTTTGCGGCACTCCAGCTACTGCCTGGCTCCTCTAATGGTCGGAGGAAACTCATGACAAATTTCCTCTAATCATCAGAGGAACTGGGTGTGTGTGTGCTAACTGGCTCCTCTGGTGGTTGGAGTGTCCAGAGACACCGCGCTACAAGGTGCCCAGTTCCTCCAACAGTTGGAAGAACCGATTACCCTTTGCCGAGCTTTGCGCTCGAGTTTCCTTCAACCATAGGAGGACACGGTGGTGCTGAGCTACAAGGCGCCTGAATCCACCGAATGTCAGAAGAACTGATCGCCCCTTGCAGTAGTGCAAAGCTGCTCACAAGGAGCGGCCTAGTGCCACTGCAAGATGCCCGAGCACTGAGCTAAGTAGTCCTTGGCATGGTGCCCGAGCACCAGGCCAAGGGGGGGATAGGATTCAGCAAGCGTCAGTGCTGCTGAGAGCTGCTCTTGTCCAGTCTGATCTGCCCATCCCAACCCCAGTCTGACCCTGAACTTTCCTCTCTATTAGAGCCCAATCTCTGGGCTGCTGTTGGTAGAGAGTATCCTTCTCAGTCTCATGCCCAAGGAAAGGCTCTACAGAATGGTGGAGAGGTTGCTATGTCGGCAGCCTGCATGCTTCGCTGGCAGACCTTGTGGTCTGCCAGCACAATGTGCAAATAAGCTGATTGCTTAGGTTTTGAATTGATTTTAATTGACATTTTGTATACATTAAAACTCACGAGTGGAGGTGTTTGAAAATCTACCTTACTCAGAAGTAAGCCCATTGTGTCCTGTAAGACTGAGGCTGTAATCCTAGCTTACTCACCAGAAACAAACACCCCCTACTCATAAATAATTGCATGTTTGGGACAAAGGATAATCAAATTAAGAAGCACCTTGCTTTGGGAATTTCGCACCGTGTCTATTTAATTTACTGACACAAAATTCACACCAAACATTCACTTCAGCTCCAGTTGCGATGATAAAATGAATGGCTGCGAGCGACTCAGATATACTGTAAGCTTCTTGTAAACACAGTCCCCAGGGGAAAGATCCTAAAACTTTAATGCCATGCACAGAGCAACAGTTCAAAGTACAGGAAATTGTTTGGTGGTTATTCAAGCACTTTTAAAACAGTTCTTTGCAAGTCTTCTCGAGCCAAGTAGGTTAAATTGACAGCATGCTTTCCAGCATGCTTTTTCAATGCTTAATTTGAAAGAAAAAAAAGAGTGGTGTCAGCCAGGGCAGGCTGAACCAATATATGGAGCTGTAGCCAAACTAGAACCCAGAGACATAGGGAGGGTGTCGGGGGGGGGGGAGGCATGCGCTGGCTGCTATTGGGCACAACAGCGGAGAAAAACTGCACACTTTTCAGCCCTCCTGCCCTCCCTTGTGCTCAGATACCTCCTGAATGGAGCTATTCTGGGCATGGTGAGGTGTGGCCGGGTGATGCACGGGGGCGGGGCGGTCACGCTGCGGGGCGCGGTGACATCACCCCGCTCCAGGTGCACTGTGAGCTGAGGATGGCTCTGCTAGAACCTCTGAGCAATCTTAGAATCCCAATCATATCCCTGCATGCTATGGTGGGGGGAGCGACCTGAAGGCAAATGAGGGTTAAGTTAAAAACACTCTTTCTTACCTCCAGGAGACCACCTATGGGATCTTCTTGAACATACACCACCTATTTTGGTGGCCCCTGATAACTGGGCAAGAGACACCTTTTCAAGTGGTGTTCCTCTTAGATTTAGCAGGGGTCCCTCTTCACCCCTGTGTAGTGTCTTTTCCAGTGGCTGTTGCTGGTGGTGTTCTGCAATATTTGTAGGTTGTGAGCCTTTTTGGGACAGGGAACCATTATTATTATTATTATTATTATTATTATTATTATTATTATTATTAT
>JAJKFI010000013.1:8321604-8350084 GCA_029204185.1 Lerista edwardsae
ATTATTATTATTATTATTATTATTATTATTATTATTATTATTATTATTATTATTATTATTATTATTATAGCCTGTAAACCACTTTGTGAACTTTGTGTTGAAAAGTGGCATATAAATCCTGTTGACTGATTGTCAATATGCCTGAAGTGGGAAATGGGCGATCAAGTTTTGGAGAGAGGAGATAAGATCCAGTGGGAGCACTTGTTACCAGATCCATCGGCTCCCCCAACTTCCCCCAATATGCCCTATTCCTTCCCCTCCCTGCTCATGAGCCACCCCCATGCTGGATTACCTGCACCGGAGCAGGGAGCCAATAGCAGTTTGTCGACAATGGTGTAGGTAGAAGGGTGCAAAACTGTAAGTCTTTTTCCTCTCCCAACTGAACCTCTGCATTTTTTTCACTGCCCTGACTGGCTCTGGTGGTGGTGGTGGGGGACTGTTTACATGGCTTGGTCGGGAGCTAAAAAAACCTTACAGTTTTGCACCCTTCTAGCTATGCCACTGGCTGCTGATGCTGCCGTCTCTTTCCAGCAGTGACTCAAAAAGGCCACTGTGAGCATGCTCCACATGTTATCAGGAACCAATTTTACAGTAGTGGAACAAGATGCCACTGCCATAAATTGCATAATTAGATTGGACCATATTAGGCTGATCCTGAGGTTTAACACTCTGTAGTAGTTGCTGAGATCGTTGCCCTCCTTGACGCAGAGGTTGGACTGGTTGACCTTCTAACCCAGTGATTATCAACCTGTTTCATCTCACGGCTCACTGGCAAGGCACTACAATGGTCAAGGCACACCATCAGTTTTTTGACAATTGAGAAGGCACACTATGCTACCAGTGGGGGGCTCACATCCCACAATGGCCCTACTAATAAATGACCCTCTCCCAATTTCCCGTGGCACACCGGAGGACCAGTCATGACACACCAATGTGCCACGGAACGTGGTTGAAAATGACTGTTCTAATTTAACATTCAGCAAATTCGTCTCCATTGCACATTTTATCTTGTTCAGGCAACTCTTTCAAAACCCCAAATGGCTAATAATGGTAAAAGTATTACATAAAAGCAGCTTATAATACAGCATTAAAAAATGTTAAAACATGCAACAAAAAAGTAACAGGAAGAATATCTAAACTTCCAATAGCAGCACACAACATCATGGGCAGCAACAGATTAGCTAGCCAGGTTTTTCCTTGACAGTCCTCTGAAATAAGATTTCATTGTGCCTAACAGGAGACAACCAGTGAGCCAAGTGGATCTTGTGTGAGAAGGAATTTCACTGCTGTGGCACCATGCACCACAAAGCCTTATCCTGTGTATTCACCCACCCACCACAATGCAGATGGGAGGGGAACATAGAGAAGAGCTTCAAATGTTTACCTTAGTACGTGGGTTAAGGCACACGGAGGATGGATCTTAACATTACCTTAAGCATGCCTACAATCAGAGTGCAGTGGCCATGTGTTTATTTCTTCTACATGTGGTGGGCTGCTTCTTTCACCAGTTGGTGTGTGTGTATTTGTCCCTGCATGCGGTCCGCCTAACTATATGAGCTGATGAAAGCAGGTTCAGGGTGATATCACTGCATGGGACAGATAAGAAATAGGCCTGCAGAAAACAGTGCCAGACACTAAGCTCTACCCACAACACATGGAGGAGAGACAAATTGCCCTCTTGTACGTTGCTGCCTTGATGGTTTGTAAGATAGTTTTGCACACAGATACGCAGTCACCGCAGGTTCAACAGGCCACATAACTACATACATACAATGAGTGGTTGCAGAAGTGGCGGAATGATCTGGAAATGGGTGTTTGACAAACAGGCTGGGCTAGCTGTCAATCAAGTCAACCAACCAAGGCCCAAGATATCACTCTCGGAAAGAAGAGTGAAAGAGGGCATGGTTTGACGACCCTGCTGTGCTGGCTGAACAACGGAGCACTCGACTTGAAGGCTGTGGTGTAACTACCGGGTGGGGTGCAATATTGCAGGCACTGCAATGCACCTTATAAGCCAAGGGCAATCCTGGGGGGGGTTGACCTCTGGGAGGGGTTTGGTGCCTGGGGGCACACCTCCAGGGGTGCATCCCTGCCCCCCCAGCAGTCTCATGCAACTCTGAAGGTCTGTTCAGTCTTCCAAGAAAGGGTGAGCGGCCCTTCGGAGCACACCTGGTTCAGAGATGGAATCTGTTAAGCAGGAGCCAGAACGCTGGGTGGGACTTACCTATTCTGTTCCGCCGCCTGCCCGCCCGCCACGCGGGCTGCCTCCGGTTGGTGCGCCCCACCGCTGCTCGCCCAGGCACCCGGCGCGCCCCCCACCCATCCCCCCGGCGAGCAGACGCTCCTCCGAGGCCAGGGCAGCCCACGCGGCGGGCAGGCAGGTGGCGGAACGGAACGGGCGGGCTGCCAATCACATGTAAGTCCCGCCCAGCATTCCAGCTCCTGCTTAACAGATTCCATCTCTGACCTGGTTGCACCGAGAAGTGGCCACAGAAGCTGCTTTTCAGAGTGATCAGGTGCGGCCCACCCCTTCTTGGAGGGGCATGCAGCACTGCAGAGCCTCGCTGGGTCACCCCTTGCTTCTCCTTGGACTGGTGCAGGTCCGAGGAGACCCACTGCCAAGTGGGAGGCTTATGGAAATAATTCCCCTTTCCTCTCCCCCCTCACTCGATACAACACACACCATTTTGGCAAGGCCACTTCGGCGGGGATGAGATAACACACTTAATGCTTGCCCTCAAATAAGTCACTATCTCTCGGTCTAATGCAACTCCCAAAGATTTTATGAAGATGAAAGCAAGACATTGTTTCCCTTCCTTAGAGCAGCAATTTTCAACTCTTTGCATGGCACACTGAGAAGGTGCTAAAATTGTCAAGGCACAACAGCAGGGTTTTGGCAACTGATAAGGCAGACCATGCTGCAGACGGGGGTGGGGGTGGGGCACACTCCCACCATTGGCCTCCTAATAAATGCCTTCCCCCAAATTTCCACGCCACACCCACGTGCTATGGCACAGCGGCTGAAAATGTCTGCCTTAAAGGAAGGGCAGTATAAACAGGCAATCCTCATTATCCACCAGGGTTAGGTTCCTGGAAATCCTTGCGGATATCACATTTGCATACAACAAGCCATTGATTATATGGGCTCAATGGGGTTAGGTGCAAGGGGTTCCTTATCTGCTACCAGAAGACTCCAGCAGAGACCCTCAGGAAGTCATCAGAATGCAGCAGGAAGTGCCAAAAGATATTTAAGGGCACAAGCCTATGCAGCGTCGGAATGGTGAGGCCAACTTGGCAGCGCCATATCCGACGCTGCATAGGAGAGGCTGGAGCCCCCCCCCCCAGCAAGGGAGCATTCGCTCCCTTACATTGGCTGGAGCCTCCCCTATGTGCTCCTCGGATCTGCGCCCACTAAAGAGCAGGCGCAGATCCGAGGAGAGCACGCGGCCCTGCGGATGGACTTAGGATGTGGCCGTATGGCCACCTCCCAACTTTGCCCGTCCCATCCCCACCTCCCTCCCTCCCTCCCTCCCTCCCTCCCTCCCTCCAATCCCCGTGCCGCCTCGGCTTGGAGACTCCCTCACATAGCGTTGATGCAAGGGGCATGATAGGATTGCGCTGTCCATGCTGCAGAGACCTTCTGAAGGCTGCAGGGACCTTCAGAATGGCACCTGCAACCGAGTTCCTTAAACATGGCCAGTGGATGCTTCTTCTGCCCATCTTAAAAGGGGTCAGTGCTGGTCGCAGGTGCCATTCTGAGGGTCCCTGCAGCCTTCAAAAGATCTCTGCATAGTGGAGAACGAGGACAGAGGCACAGGTAATGAGGAAAGTAGCAATTCTGCCCATTCAGATAAGCGAATTCATAGAGAGTTTGTAAGAAGACTGACTGTAAATTTAGTATAATGTTGCGGACCTGAAGAACTCGACGTAATATTAAATGTAACTGCTGAATTCATTCCACAGAGTGCACATTTATTCTGGCTTTGCTGCTGCTGCTGCTGCATTTGCCTGTGTAGGACAGAGGTAACATAACTCTACTGCTACACCCCTCGGGCAATGCATGAAGTGTATGTGGTCTTGACAGCTCTGGGTGGAAAAAATGGCCTTGTGGTGCACATGTCAGAGTGCAGAATGCAGTGCTTCCAGCATAAGCCCTTGGAACAACACAAACCTTGCTGGCAAAACGAGAGGAATGAAACTGTAAATCAAGACGCATAAAGCCTGTCCAGGATTTGCTTGGGATCAGTGCTGAAAAGGCAAGCCTCCTGCTGTAGGCGAGATCCCATCACTTCTTGCAAGTCTTCGTAAAATATGTTATGCATCTAATTCTTCAAGATGCAGCTGGGTTGGCTCAGTGGTTGATTTTTGCTTTTTCCTTGTGCAGTGAAAGTGAACATACATAGCGGGCCCTGCAATACCTGCTCCTAATATCCTGCAAAAATGCTGTCCTTCTCATTTGGTTGAGCAAAAAATGACAACGAAAAATGCAGTTGTTACTTTTTTGTGGCATGAGATCCAGTCTTGATGAAGTCATTCGGTGCTTTGATTGGGGAGATGCTGCCTTCTTCCCAGATCAAACTGCAGTGTTTTGTTGCTGGACAAATGCACTCAGATCCATAACAGGCCTATCATTTCTGAACCTATCATATTTAAAGGGGTTGTACAAGTGCCTATTGGATAGCGCCTGGGACATGGATCATCAGTAGCGCAGCTACAGAGGGGTGGTATGGTAAGTATTGTAGGTGCAGCAACGTGCCATGTAAGCGGCCCCTCCCACTTGCCATCAGAGCCATTCTGGGCAGCAAAAGCAATGCACAGGTGTTTCCTGCATGTTGCTCTTGCTGCCCAGAATGGCTCTGATGGCAAGTGGATGGGGGATACTGCTTTACACGGCACATTGCATCGCCTACAATACTTACTGTCTCAACACCCCCGTTACTATGCTACTGTGGATCATGCAAAGTTTGTGGTTCTGATCAAAAATATGTGACAAGTGTTTTTTTTTTTGGGGGGGGGAGGTTTGCTTTCATATCAGTTGGCAGAACTCTGTATTTTTGCCCGGTAGGTTTTTATTTGGTTGTGCCATTTTTGTAAAGCTGTACAATTTTGATAAATAGACAGTCTTTTGATAAAATAGACAGTCTGGGCTTTCGCTTTTAGCCCAATGGTTCCCAACCTCTTTTGCGCAGGGACCCCCTTTTTAGGTATGACAACCTGTCGGGAGCTCTCTAAGACCTAGAACTGGAAGTGATGTCATTAAGCAGGAAGTAAAGTCATTGTGTTTAATAAACCACAGTTTTTGGAAGTCAAAAGACCTCCACATCCTTTTTTAGAATGTTCTGAATGCTTTGCATCTGATGTTTGAGTTTTGAGTTAAGTGACTGACTCAGCACTGAGAATAACATTGCACAGGACACATTGTGGCTTCTCTATGCCATTGCTGATCAAGGTGGTAAAGCCAAATTTCAGAGCATTGAGGTTCCTCTTCCCCATGTGCTGAGACTTCCCTAGGCATGCACATGGAAGGCATGACATGCCCGCACAGGAACCGACCTGAGAGAGACTTCAGCACACGCATGTGCACACACCGAGACGAGCCCATAGCACGGCTAATTTTCCTCGCAGCCGCAAGCATTGAGGATGTGGCAGTTTAATGGAGAAGTTTCTTCCCTAGCCAAAATGAAACTTTCAAGATGGTGGAGCCCAGCTTTTTAAGATGGCTGCCCCAAGATCTTTGCAACCCCTTAAAAATCAGTTCACGACCCCCTTGGGAAGTCCCAACCTCCAGGTTGAGGACCACTGTCTTAGCCCATCCAAAACTGCTGAGCTGTGTCCCTGAGGTAACCCCACCCCAAAAAACTGACTCCACCCGAGACCTGTTATCTCTACAGTATGAGTTCCACTTACATTACTTCCAAAATGTGCATATTTTTCCCGGCATGAAATAGTGTCAATCTGGTCTTTGTTGACAAGGTAATTGTCCTCCCACTTGTTTTTTTTACTTCAACGGCACATTTAGAATAGGCTTATCAGAACACAGAAAAAGTTCCCAGAGATTATCAGAATGTATAATTACACTTAGGATAGAAGAGTTCCAATCCCATGCTTTAGGCAGGCTGAGTCAGCACTTCCATATTTTAGCCACGGAAGGCTTGCCCTCCCATCCACTCTGGCATTGTGTTCTGAATGCTCACACAGGTTCTCTGCTGCATACAACTGGAGGACACTGAAGGCGTAATCCTGACCTGGAGTTAGACCGGCACAGTTAAGCCAGCAAAGTTTGGCTGGCCCAAGGAAAACCATAAAGTACGTTTGGACCACTCTTGGAGTACCAGTGGGAGGTTGGGTGCCTCACATTTCCTAATGACCTGCATTCAAAATGGAACTTCTCTATTTCCACATCCTTCGTTTAATCGGTTGTATGCCTCTTTCATTTTCCAGACCCTCAAGAACTGCCTGACATCCACTTGACACTATTCATCCACCTTAGAATGCCTCCGAGTCCTGTTGCAAATTTTCGTCGGAATAATTTGCAATTATGCACACACAGAAGTGTGTTTATTTACTTACCTAATTCCCAATTGAAAGGAAATTTGTGGTTTCCAAAACTTATGCTTGAAAACTTCAGGCATAACAAAGAAGAAAGCACAGGCCTTTTTTCCCCTGTTAATTATGTTGCACTTGAAATTAGGTAGAAGTTATCAGTGAATCAAAAGACATGGCACGTAAGACTTTCAACTCTGGGAAAATGTAGTTGGATACCTGTGGCGGACGGATCATTTAATCTCTTATACAAATAACAGGAGCAAAACTTCTATCTGCAGAGCCCAGAGGCCCCCTGGCAGCTTCTGTGGGCTAGGAACTCTCCCCCCCCCACCCCGCACAAGGCCTTAGGGGCTTTGATAGCTGCTGAAATCTCATAAAACAAACCTGTTTGCAAAATGTTGAAAAAAATGCAGTATGTCCTGAAAAACTGGATCTGTTCGGCACAATTATTCAAAGCGACAACTTAGCACAAACAAACCAGCCAACTGTCTAAGAAGACTTGGGCAGGGGGAGGGAGGACAGTACTCAGGAAGAAGAAGAGGACTCAGAAGTAACTGTATATTCTCAGGGAAATCATATCCCAGAAGGGAATCTGCCCTATGATTTGTGATTCAGAGCCAAGGTGGAGGTAACGATGGGCTATACGCTCTCCTATGGCTTGATGCAGCCTCAATTGCATCCTGCGCTCATGAGGTCCATCCATATTATTTACTTAAATAACAATGCTTACCCTTGTGTTGCTGGATGGTCACCTATGGGACTCCTAAGATCTATGCCAGTTCTTTTGCTGGTGTAGCTCTGAACCACTGCAGTGGACATGGCATGCACAGGGAGGGGGCTTGGGATACAGGATCTGCTGTTGCTTCTGATATCTGACCTATTCCAGCCCAATCTCTGCTCCGATCTGCCTCTACCACCAACAGAACATAAGAACATAAGAAGAGAGCTGCTGGATCAGGCCAACGGCCCATCTAGCCCAGCTTCCTGTATCTCACAGTGGCCCACCAGATACCTCAAGGAGCACACGAGACAACAAGATGCCTGCATCCTGTTGCCACTCCCTTGCACCAGAAACCTGATGGTGGCCTGCCTGCAGGGCACTGCTGGCAGCGCATGTCCTTCTGGGCCGGCAATTCTAGCATGCGCTGCAGAACTGGCAAAGAGGCTGTTGCACCTGGGTAACAAACCACACGGGTAGGAATGGGCTGCCAGTCAGGTTCAGAAGAACAAAGTTATTTTCCACAAAATTTGAAAAGGAGCGTCGGAGCCTAGTCCCAAGCTCAGTCAGACCTCATCATGCCCACAACAGTGTCATTAGAAGCACAACAGAATCCACTGCAACTCATTCCACAGGGAGCCTCAAGCCCTCTTCCGGGGGGGGGGCAGGGGGTACATTTGCTCCGGATACCATGTCTTGAGGGAATGCCAACCTGCACCCACAGTGGCAGGCTGTAGGCAAAAAAGCGGCCTTCTGAGGCTTGGGAAGGCCGCACATGGCCTTCTCATGCCTCAGGAGCTCTCCTGGGAGCCTTAGAAAGGCACTTAGTTTTCCACAAAAACTGGAATTGCCTTTTTAAGGTTTATGAAAAGCATTTCGGCCTACTGATGCCTGAGGAGACGACATCCAGACTTTCCAGGACCCAGAAGGCCTCTCAGAGGCCTCTGAAAGGCACTTCGAGAGGCCTTTGAAAGGCATTTCCTTTCTAAGGCCTTCTGAGGCCCTGGTGTGTGTGTGTGTGTGTGTGTGTGTGTGTGAGAGAGAGAGAGAGAGAGAGAGAGAGAGAGAGAGAGAGATATGTTCTGCCCCCAGGTGCCAGATAGCTTAGCTCCCCCACTGCTCCCCCCTCTCTTCTGTTTCCCCTGCTTGCAGCTTTGGTGGTAGCAATGGAAGGGAGGAAGGGGATTCATTACACCACCTTCCTTCTCAGAGGCCTAGTATGCTCCTACAGTTGACAGCCAGTTGCCAGGCAGAGCCATTCTTGGCTCACAGAGTGCCTGGGGCAGGGCAAAGTCACCATGCCATCCCCCCCCCCCAGTACAGTTGCCCTGCCCCCGTGCGTCACCTGGCTATACCTCCCCATGCCCGGAATAAGAAGAGCCCTGCTGGATCAGGCCAAAGACCCATCCAGTCCAGCTTCCTGTATCTCACAGCGGCCCACCAGATGCCTCAGGGAGCACATGAGACAACAGGCTGCCTGTATCCTGTTGCCACTCCCTTGCACCTGGCTCCATTAGGAGTGATCAGAGCTCAAGAGTGTGATGGGGGACCAAAAAGCACACTGGTCTTTCCGTACTGCTGTGCCCTGCCACAGCCAACGCCTACTACACTCACCTCCTCCCGCTGCCCCCTTGCTACGCCTCTGTTGCTGACCTAAGATCTCCTCAATCTAAGCCGGAAGAAAACTTTCAGAGAACTAAGCCATAATGATTCCTTTGCACTCGAGGTGAGTACAAGCTGCCAAAATGCATATTTGCGAGGAAATATCACTTTCAGGGACATCCCTAGCAGCTTGCTAGGCTTGGTCCAGCTAGCACTGGGTTTAAATCAGGATCCACCTTGTGATCTCCTCTTACTCAGGATCTACCTTGTGAAGACAAAATGAGCTGCCGCTGCAGGGCTGTATTATCCATAAGGCTGACTAGGCTGAACTAGTCAGGGACTAGGGCCCATCAATTTGACACTGTTAGCTGCACCTGATGGCACTGTGGCTTGGAGAATGGATGGTGTTTCAGTGCAATGAATTAACGTATCTTCAGGTCAGTCCTTGCACGGTGCTAGGGTCCCTGTATTATGACAGGTCAGGTGTGAGAAGGGACCAAGGTGAATCTGTATTTCAGTGGCAGAGCACGTGCTGTGTGCGCCAGAGACACATGATTCAGGTGCCATCTCAAAAGGATCTCAGAGTCAGATCAGGATCTGCAGTCAGTGTGTGTGTTGGGGTGGGTGGGGGAGAAGGGAATGGAACGTGGCTCCTAACAGATGGGAAACCAAAGAGGGTTTTTGGCCAGAGGATAGAATCAATCTGACAGAGCTCAGGTTCCTTCTTTGCCTGTTCCCACACTAGCTCTGGCTAAACCAATCCAATATGTGTGTAAACCCCAACTGGGAGAGAGAGAGAGAGAGAGAGAGAGAGAGAGAGAGAGAGATGCTCCACTCTGACAAGACCTGCCTTTTCAGCTCTCCCACTCACCCCCATCTCACTTCCTTGTGGAGTGATGACATTTTACAGCCTGAACTTCAAAGGTTAGTCATGCAAGAGCATGCATACCAGAACATGCATATATGGCTCATTTGTGTGTGGGATGCGTGTACTTGCCTGTGCAAATCTGGAATCTGGCCAGGGAAGAGGTGGTGGGGAAAAATAAAATCATGCACAAGAAACAACGTTGCATGTTGAATGTGAAGCAATTTGCATTTTATTTTATTTTTTTGCCTAGGGCGAGGCCAATAAATATACTTGACTTTAAAAGCAAAACTCAGGACTCTGAGCTAATGATCTCCCAGCACTGCCTAGGATCAGCAAATGGCTTACAGGCCAACCCTACCCAATCTTACCCCACATCCCGCAATGGTGACCACTGCATCATATGTGGGGAGGGGGAAGGTGCAGCATTCTCCTCTAGGTAAGGAAGAGGAGAGTTGTACCCTTAGCTGGGGTAAGGGATAACAAATAACTGCTCTGGGTATTTGTGCCCTTACCAGGGATAAGATTCCAAGGTGCATGGTGGGGGGTGTCTACTTGGATTGGTGCTAGCTAAATAGCTGGTGCATGTCCTTGGCGCAGAACCAGGCCAGGGAAAGGGAATAGGATATTGGTGGTGCCGGTACCACCTATCCTGCTCCATTGCTGCCCAACTCCACCTTGTTTTGACCCCTCCCTGCCCCCATTCCTCCCCTTCCCCTCCCATCTTTCCAGCTCTCTTACCTGCTCCAGTGAGTGGTGGGAGACAATCTGGAGCAGGTGGGAAGGCTGCTTTGGGGGCATCTTTAACAACTGTTGGGGCATCTTTTACAATTGGTGCAGACTGTGAGCATCAGTGCAGGTGCTGCACCATCAGTGGGTCAGCTCACATAAGACTGGAGCCTTACTCTCTTTTTTTCAGTGGGTCCATTTACTATTTCCACATCCTTGGCATCATCAACTATAGGTCTGAATCTCCTATTGTGGCCAATTTATTTGAGAAAAGACTTATGCCTGAGTTAGTGAGGCTCCTCTCTCCAACAATAATAGTCAAATCTTCTTTCACATTGCTTCCTAGGAAGGTCAACTGCCTCTGGCTTTTTGGCACTCCTTCAAACCAGTCTTGTCAGCACGAAAAACTATATCAACAGAGAGATTAAAATCAATTGCCCCAAGGATACCTGGTCCGATTTCGTTCTTTAATAAGGGAGCATCTGATGCCCTTGTAGTCGACAAGGTGTTATCACCTGTGTTAAGGAAGAGTCTTTATGGTTGAGCTGGAATTGTCTTCAGATAAGACAGTAGCTAAGTTTAATGTAGGTGGAGTATCTCTCACAGGATCTGTCCATAGATACCACTGAAATGCCTATTCAACGATGAATTAAGGGTCAGGTTAGATGTCACCATCCTTTGCGTGTCCTTCACATTCATATACAAAATAGGGGTGGGCGGTAAAAGGGGAATCAGGAGACGGACTTGTATTTATGGCCTGCCCAGTGGTTTTTGCAGTCTTGTGCAGGCAGCAATCACGGGAGTTTTGTCGAGATCCTGATAGCTGCCACTATGCATTGGATGCTGCATTGTGTTTGGCCTGGAGGGTCATAAATAGGATTCCCAGTGTGGCACTTGTCAGGTAGATGATCCTTCATCAGGACGTTGAAATCCAGACATTTTTTGTCCAAAACTTTTTTTTAAACTCTCGATAGTGTGAGCACTAGAAGGTCTCGTGCTCATTCCCACATACAGGCTGCAAGTTCTAGTCTCTGCTGTGTGCTGTGCGCCATTGTTGAGAAATGTCAAAAAGGCTAGCAGACACCGGTATGGGCAACAGTGGAAAAAGCAAGAGGAAGCATTTCTCATTATACTTATGCAATTATTTCAAAATTCAGACAAATCCAAAATCCAGACATCTTCCCGTCCCAAGCAGTCTGGATAAGGGATACTCAACCTGTATGAGGAAACTAACAGAGGTCAGATTTTGATTGGGAAGACCAGTGCTCAGGTACGACACTCACTGTGTGGCCTTTTATAAGATGCAATGAATGAATGAATGAATGAATGAATCTGGCTATGGGGGAAGTAAAGACCTAGCCAGTTTTCTATGCTTTTAACAGCATTTTTGCTGAAATGAGCGAATGAAGCTTTCTCATAACGTGCAGCAGGCATTCCTGTTGCTGCTACTGCTACCCCTGCTGCTCTGTTGTCCCTCACATACGGCTGCCCTGCAACACTCAAGTGCATGCCTCCCAAGTCATCACTCAGTAGCCTCAACCTCCCTACATGATGCATCACCTTCTTATGAGCCACCACTGAGCAGAGCTGCTACTTTCACCTAGTGGGGCAAAACAGTGACTTTGGGTAGGTGCAGCTTAGCATGCAGGAATGAGGAATTCCCAAATTCCTTCTTTTGAATCACTTGTACAAGGGCAGGAATCCTATCATCTTTCATCTCCCATCAGCTTAGCATGCCTGAAGACATTTCACACAGGGTATAACATTTCACCTTGAGCTTATATATATATGGGAGAGGAACAGTGGAAAAGCAAGTCCTTATACAGGTCCCTCAGGAATTCCTATGTCAAACCAACATAAAGGTAAAGGTTTCCCCACGACCGAATGGTCTAGTCGTGACCGACTGTAGGGGGTGGTGCTCATCTCCGTTTCAAAGCCTGTAGAGATGGCGTTTTATCCTAGGACAAGCTTCCGTGGTCATGTGGCCGGCATGACTATACGCCGTAGCACACGGAACGCCATTAACTTCCCACCTAAGTGGTCCCTATTTATCTACTTGCATTTAGGTGCTTTCGAACTGCTAGGTTGGCAGGAGCTGGGACAAGCAACAGGAGCTAACTCCGTCGCGCAGTCTTGAACTCCCAACCTTCCTGTTGGAAAGCTCAGCAGCAGCGGTTTAACCCACTGCACCACCACGTCCCACCAAACCAACATAGGACCCACTAAACCCAATGCAGCTAAGCATGGGATGGATAGAGTGGATAGAGGGATGTTCTTTTCCTTCTCTCACAACACCAGAATCAGGGGACAGCCACTCAAATTGTGTGTTGGGAGACTGAGAACGGATAAAAGGAAATACTTTTTTACCCAGTGGGCCATTAATCTGTGGAACTCCTTACCACAGGAGGTGGTGATGGCATCTGGCCTAGGTACCTTTAAAAGGGGATTGGACAGATTTCTGGAGGAAAAGTGGGTCGTGGGCTATAGACCATGATGGGTAGTGTAACCTCCTTATGTTAACCTCCTACTTCAGAATGCCCAGTGCGAGGGAATGGCAACAGGATGCAGACATCTTGTTGTCTTGTGTGCTCCCTGAGGCATCTGATGGCCCACTGTGAGACTCAGGAAGCTGGACTGGATGATCCAATGGGGCTCTTCTTATGTTCTTAAGGAGTCAGGGACTGTGGCTTGCCAGGTGCTCGGTCATTGCCCCTATGTTTGCAGTCCAAGGCAATCTGCCACATCAGCCACTTTACGGAGTCTTTGGTGGGATGCAGTGCATTGCTTGGTGGGTCTCAAAGTCTGTTGACTTGTCCCGAGCACTTCCTTGCTCCCAATGTGTTGTGCTTCCTGCCTGCTGGTGCTTGCTTTTGTAGTCGGAGCAAAGCCAGGCGGTATCCCTTTTGGGATGTTGTCATTTACAAAGTTTGGGAAATGAGCTCCTGGTGCCTTGTTAATTGCAAGAGGGTTATGTGCATCAGGGCCACAGCAGGACCAAGAGATACCAATAGGCCCAGACCAGCTGTTCCCGAGGTTCTTAATTGCCATCCGGTCTTCTTGATTGGAAAGGCAGAAACACCCTGCAGAGCTAAAACTTAGCAGCTACCCCTATGAATCACTTTTTAGGTGCTACCCTAATCAGGCTTAATAAAAGGGATTCTCCATGGGTCTGCGTGAATGGGGCATATAGTCGCTGTTATTCCCACTTGGTACAAATTAGGCTTTATCAACTGACACGGATAAACTTCTTCCCCTTTGAATCTCAGGGCGCACATTCTGTTGGTGGGCAGATTTGTACTAGTCTGATATTCATTCTCTCTTAACTAGGAATCTTGGGAATTACAGTGTCCTTACAGCCACCAGGGATCTTTAACGTAATTCCTAGCACCCTTACCAGCATGCAATTTCCAGGATTCTTTGTTCTGTGGTCTAAAACAAGTGCATTGTGTTAAAAGCACCATGTTAAAAGCATTGTGCTAAAACCCATTTTCTACTAATGATGCAGTGGAGATTGCATTTCTACCAATGTTACTCTAATGCATCATTGGTAGAAAATTGATTTTAAAATCAGCACAGATATGTGATGTCTTCCCCTTATGGTCTATAGACTCTTCACCCTGCATGGTGTTTCTTGCTTTCCAATAGAGAAAACTGAGAGGAATGGACCATTGCATCAACACATGGTTTGGACTGTTTCCACAAACCATCAGAGGTGGATCTACAGGGAGGGCAAAGCTCTAAGTGTTGCAAGAAGCCTTACCCTGTCATGTCAATCCCTCCTCTCCCTTGCTGCTGTAGCCAGTAAGCAATGCCAAGATGTTGCTTTTCCCTGTGAGGATTGGCTAAAACGGTGCAGGAGAGGAGTGATTTTCCACTGCAAGGTGAGGCTTCTTGCAAAACTTAGAGCTTTGCCCTCCCTTAGATCTGCCTCTGCAAACCATCTTTTGTGCTACGAAATGTACCATGGTTTAGAGGTGCTTGCCTGCATTCATTTCTGTCTGTTCAGCCCGCCCATCTCTGTGTGCACTGGCCTATGGAGGTAGCAGCAACAATGTGCAGGACAAGGGGAGGATTTCCCCTTGCACCCGTGTAAGCCCCTGTCACCCCTATGGGCTGGCTCGGATCTGTGCCAGCAAAATAGCAGGCACAGAGGAACATGCACGGGAGTGGCCCGAATCAGGGCCACCATGGCCGGGAACCGGCATTAGGATATGGCACTACGGCCATCCTGCGTCACAACCGTGTCATAACCGCCATCTCCGCCTGCTGCGCTGCCCAGTTATGCCCCCGGAACGCCTCTGGAATGCCCTTGCAGAGGCCCTGCGCGGACCGAGCGACGCCGGTGCTCAACTGGTGCACAGCCAGTGCTGCCGATGGTCGGGGCGGTGCCCGAGCGTTGGTGCTGCCGCTTGTGCCAGCCAAGTGCCATAGCGCCAACGCGGACACACTTTACGGCACGTTTGCAATGGCGTTTGGCCAGCACAAGAGCACAAAGCCAGCACTAAGGGGGTATAGGATTGCGCTGTAAATTTGATATAGCCATGGAGGGGGAAAACGCAACATGAGCATTTGTTTAGTTTCCCCATCTTTAGCAATAGGAAATGTGGGGGAACATTTGATACAGAGAATAGGTACAGAGGGGACACATTCTCCCTGTACAGTGGCCACCATCCAAATCAACATAAGAACATCTAGTCCAGCTTCCTTTATCTCACAGCGGCCCACCAGATTCCTCTGGCAGGACACAACACCAGAACCAGGGGACATGCACTTAAACTGAGCATTGGAAGAGTTAAGACATCCCTCCCAGAGTGATAAGAACATAAGAAAAGCCTTGCTGGATCAGACAAAGGGCCCATCTAGTCCAGCTTCCTGTATCTCACAGTGGCCTACCAGATGCCTTAAGAAGCACACAAGACAACCAGATACTTGCAGCTCACTGGCACTGCCCTGCATCTGGCATTCTGAGGTAGCCTATTACCCTTGCAGCAGCCCTAAGGAAGACACCAGACTGCGGTTGGGGTTTAACTTTATTAAACACAAGTTACCAGTTTTTTTAAGTCATGAAACTTACTGAGCACTCCTTCCTCTTTTGCCAGTCTACGGGCGCAATCCTAAACTGAGTTAGGCCGGCATAAGCTAAATCAGCAAACTTTGGCCAGCACAAGGGACACCGTAAAGTATGTTTGGACCACGCTCGGAGTAAGAGAGGCCAACACACAGACGTGAGCCATCCTCCCTGACTCTGAGAGTAGTCCACACGCTTTATGGTGGCCCTTGTGCTGGCCAAACTTTGCTGGTTTAGCTTATCCCAGCCTAACTCCAGTTTAGGATTGCATTCTGGTATAGACAAAAAACAACAACAACAAAAAACTGCCATGACAGAAAAACATTCCTACCCAGCCCTCATGATGAGTGACCAGCTAATCTCAGACTGGACATACCCATCATAGCTTGTAACATCTGATAGAGTTTTCCTTCATAAATCTGCCCAGTCCCCTTTGAAACATGCATACATTCCAGCTGCTTTTCGGAAAAGATGTAAGGAGACCGTCTCACAGATCAGCATTATATGTAGTTTGGCCCTCAGTCAGTACAGGAAGCCACATTGCAAACCCACTTCAGCTCACCAAAAGTTTGGTTTGTCCATTCAAACAACCAGATCACCTTCTTGAGCCATGGTTTGCTGTGAGGATGTCTGAACTGGGCCAGAATGCTGGCCTTGGGCCTTGGGAATGGGTTCCAAATCCTTGTTCAGTTAGGAAGTGCTGTCAAAATGATGGATGAAGAAGAAATTGTATGCAGTGTTTATAGTTCAGCGATAAGACCTGGGTAGTTCTGCTGTCACCGATGCCGGCTGATTTCCTTATCTAGGGAGGCTGATCTTTCCTAGCGAAGCCACTTTGTCTTTCCTTGTGTTGGCAAATTAATCTTTGACACACCTGGCTTCCTTTGATCTGGTTCTCCCATTTAGCTCAGGCTTAGAAAATGTAACCGAACAGGATGTCAACTCCTTTAACCTCCTACTCGGAATAGATGGCTCCCACGCACTGTTAACACCACAACTTGTCTTCAGTTCAGAGTCTGTGATCTCATGAGAATTGAGCAAGCCTGGAATTGGGCAGGACGTTTTACGGCTTTCATCCTTGAAAGGTATGAAGCAATCTGGAAGCCTCGCTTTTTGCTTCTTTTGGATTGTGTGAGGGTTTTATTTCTTTTTTACATGAATATCTTCTACACGTGACCTATAAATTTTGTACCTGGTTGCCTTTGGAATTAATTTTATGGAACAGTTGCCATAATGATGGCTACTTGGAACCTGTATATCCTCACGTATAAATCAAGAAATTTAGGCCTTAAAATTGATCCTAAAAATCTGTGTACTTGTGTAAAAATGCACAAGTACAGGGGCAGGCTTTCCATTCAATTGGTGGGGGGAATGGCCCTGGGCACCGCACCGGTGGAGCTATAGGGACACCTGACACCAAGCTGCTGCTTCCGCGATCACTACTGCCACCCACCCTCTGTAACCCTCTCCAGGGCTGGGTAGGCTGCGCGTGATGCCCAGTGATGTCATCCGTCAGCGCCAACAACCAGAATGCATGGTTGAGTGACAGCTCCCCGCTCCCGTGCGGAGCCCGGCCACGCCTCCCTGCACCCGGAACAGCTCCATATCGGAGCGAATCAAGCGCAGGGGAGGGCGGGAGGGCCAAAAAGCGTGCGGTATCTGCTGCGCAATGGCGCCCCGTTGCAGCCCGTCCTTGGAACAAGCGGTACGGCGTTCCGGACCATCCTGCCCAGATGACATTGCTGGTAATGCCCCACTGGAAGCATTCTGATGCCTCCAGAAGGCCAATAACCAATACTTCCAGTTTTAATTAATCAATACTTCCAGGGGTGGAAGCCTTGGGAGAGGTGTCAGTTTTGTGCATCTGGCCCCTGGGCGGCTAATGGGCTGAGAAATTGATCCTAAATAATTGTTGACTTATACACGAGTACAGTGGCAGTTCTTGCATTCACTTGGGGGGAGCAAATGCCCCTGGGCATCCTGTTGACAGCAGCGGAGTGTTGTGCAAGGCTCCACTACGTTCAGGTGGGCTGGGGGCGGCGGCCTCAGGGAGGTGGCAGTCTGCAGACCTGGGCCCTGGGTGGCTAATGGGCCAGGGATGTGCCTGAACAAGTATATATAATTGGGTAACAAATTTGCTCTGACTTTTGAGCTGCATTGAGTGTGTTTGCAGCAACACCAGCATCGTTAGATTGAGGAGGGAGGGGAAGAATAACCCTGTAAGCTGCAACCAAAAGAGATGTTGCTTAAGCTTCCAGGCTTCTTCCCTCCCTCCAACCTAACCATGCTGGTAACCTAAACGTGATGCTGCTTAAGCTACACCCGCCTGTTGTGTTGAAGGGAAGGAAGAAGCATGTAAGCAGTCTCACTAATCTCGTAAGTTGAAGAGAAGGAATAAACCTGCATGGAACGGAACCTCCAATGCCACAGCCCTGCAGGAGTTGCCTCCATGGAAGCAATAATTTTCCCCAAATTCGACTTATCCACAAGTCATAATAAATGTTTGAAATTTTGGCTTCAAACTTGCCCTCAATTTAGCTATGAGATCGACTTATACTTGAGTATATACAATACATTTCTATATACATAGAATAGGCCCTCCTAATCTGCAAGGGTTTGGAATTTTCGCAGAAGCAGCTTTTCTCAGAGTGCAATCAACCATCCTCTTCAGCTGACGGAAGCCACTTGAGTCGGCTGAGAGCTGTCATGGACACGCCATAAAGCACGTTCACGCCAGCACAGCCAGCTGGCCTGCTTGTTCCAGCACAGGTTAGGATTGCGCCCTGAGGATCTCCACTCTTGCAGCCATGATTTAGTCAGCTTTGGGTTGACGCTTTGATTTTATTGTATGATACGGATTTTCTATTTTCGGGATATTTAGTTAGGAAAGATAGAAAGAAAATCCTGATGAACGGTAATGGATGCAAAACCTTTGCAAGCCACCTTGGGCACCTCTCTCTGTGAGGAGACATGTGTTAAAAACACATTTTAAATACTGTATGCTCTTTAACAAAGCATTAACCTGATCTTCTCCCCCCCCCCCTCCTCTCACACACTCTGTCCATGTCTGAAGCCGGCCAGCACAAGGGAGGAGCCACGTTGGAACGGGGGAGGGAGTGGGCGGGGGATGGCGGGATATACACATAGGCAGTGGTGTCATTCAAATGATTTAGGAACAGGAACTCACTTTTGATTGGTACTTGTCGGGAACCCGGAACCAGCCACGGAGCCTGTTAGGATCTGGAATGCCCGTTCTGGTCCGTTCCCCCCTGAATGACATCACTGCACATGTGTGGGGAGGAATCCAGTTAAGAAACTATCAATTTGAATTTATTGTAAGAGAGTTTGAATTCTTCTGTCACATTCATTTCGAGTCTGAGGGTGCAATCCTAACCTGGAGTGAGGCCGGCACAGTTAGGCCAGCAAAGTATGGCAGGCACACCGTAAAGTATGTCTGGACCACGCTCAGAGTCAGAGAAGCCAGCACACAGACATGCACCATCCTCCCTGACTCCAACAGCGCAATCCCGGGCTGCCTGTCGTGCCGACACTACATCATAGCATCGGCGTGGCGGCATTAAGTGCTGGTGCGGAGGCATCGAGTGGCACTCCTGTGTCAGTGCTACGGCAATGGGACCGGCTCTGCAGCACCTCCCTCATGTCATCCGAAGCCAGCCGGCGCAAGGGAGGCGTCATGTTGGGATGGGAGATGGAATGGGTGGGGGGAGGGCGGGATGTGGGCAGGGGGAGGGCATGCCAGTAGGCATGCCAGCCAGCCCAGGAGGCAGACTTGAGAATCAGCCACAGGGCCAAATTCTAAGCCCAATCAGTAGGCTGCTCATCCCTGATTCGGGTCATGCTGACTCCTTGGATCTGTATCTGCTGTTTAGCATGTGCAGATCCGAGAAGTACATAAGAACATCAGAAGAGCCCTGCTGGATCAGGACAAAGGACCATACAGGAATCCAGCTTCCTGTATCACACAATGGCCCACCAGGTGCCTCAGGGAGCATACGAGACACAGGATGCCTGCATCCTGTGGTCACTCCCTTGCACCTGGCATGGAGGCTGGAGCCTCCCCTACAGTAAGAGCATAAACGTGCCCTTTCAGTGGGGAGACTCCAGCTTCACTTATATTGTATCGGGATATGACGCAGGCAGGCAGGCCTCACCATTCCACCGCAGTATAGGATTGCACCCTAAGAGTGGTCCAAACACACTTTATGGTGTCTCTTGTGCTGGCCAAACTTTGCTGGCCTAACTGTGCCAAGACAACTCCAGGTTAAGATTGCACTCTAAATTAAGCACAGGGCAGGACGTGTGGACAGATGGTTGAGCTGCTGGTCCTGCCTCAAGCTAAGCAGGAGAATAGGTGGTCTGTTTTTTGGATGGGAGACAGAACGCCAGGCTGGGACAAGCTGCAGTACCTGTTGTGGCAGAAAGGAGTCACTGTGGAGCTGATTAGCCAGTGCGGGAATGTTGTGAGAAGGTCAGCCGGCAAAAGAACAGAATCCAACCTTGAGGACCTGTCCAGGCTGGACTTACAATCACCTGCTGAAGCTCGATGTCACGCGGCCAGAGGAGAGAACCACACTGTGAAGGCGACATCTAGGACTGGGGATTTGGTGAATCGCAGAATACTGTATATCTGTAAAAAAACCCATTGAAAAATGGTGGTCTAGACTAGCCTGCCCATGTAAGCCGCCTTGGGCATTTGCTTCAGCATGGGAAAGGTGGGGTATAAATTCTTCAAAATAAAATATAAACAAATAAATAAATAAATATGGGGAACATAGCAAAAGCGCTAGGTGGATTGGTACTTAGTACTTAGTACTAGTACTTAGACATTCCTTAGTACTAGGATTGGAGCACGGTCAGCTGTTCAGCTGATCATGAAGGCTCCGCCCAGCCCCCTTGATTCTGTAGTCTCTGAAACTAACCCTGTTAATAGCACTGGCCTTTCCCCATTAATCTGTACCTTGCATTTAACGTGCTTCCTTCTTGGAAAAGCAGCAGGGCCAAGTCAACAGCCTTTTCCGTCTTTCACACACTATTAGTTGCCTAAAAGCTTAAATCAAACAGGGATGGAACCTGTAAAGTTGTTGAATGCTCTTTGTGAGACTAACCACATGTTTAGCCCGAGGACAAAGGAGTAGTTGATTATTATATATATATATATATTTTTTCCTCTCTCACTCTCATCCAAAGCAACAGAAGCCTTCTTTTTCCTGAAGGCAACTTCAAGCTGTTCTCCAAGAATGAAAATTGATAGTAGTTATAGCTGTACTCAGCCAATCTTAATTTTACTGACACTCCAGGCTAGCAAATATGAAAATGTCAGTTTCCTGGATGATAAACTGGTTCAAGGCAAACAGTCCAGGACTCTGATAAAAGTAGCAACTGCTGGTATTTGTTGTGACTTCACAAAGAAGAATTATAGAATGGCAGCATGTTTTTTTTTTTTTTTTTTAAAAGAAGCTAACTTTGGAACCTGACCAAAGTACGCAGAGAAGCAAATCTATGCTGCAGAACATACTGTGTGTAAATCATGGGCTTCAGACAAGCGCTGCTCTTAAAACTGATGGCCCTGCTTTGGTGAACGTCTGATGATTGTCCAGGTAGGATAATACGTTGCAGGGGTCCGCATCTGCACTGCAGTAGCAATCAGAGAGGGTCTCTTCTTCCCTACACGTCCGCTTGAAAGACATACTGCACACTTCTGCAGCTCAGAAACACTGAACGAAAGATGGAGGGGTTGATGCTATACATATAGGGTTACCAGCTACAAACTGGGACAGAGTGCCTATACCTTTAACTGTTGTATAGAAGAGGGAATTTGGGCAGGTGCAGCTCATCATGGAAGGGTTTCAAAAGCTGCACCTGCCAAGATTCCGTCTTCTATACAATGGTTAAAGGGTTAGGCACTCAGTTTGTAGCTGGTAACCCTAGCTCTATAGAACAAGGGATGGCAACCTACAGCCAGGCTGGCCTCAGGAGCTGTGGAGCCCAACACAAAACATTTTTGAGCAGCCCAAACCCTGCGAGAGAAGCCCTACTCACCAGAATAAGCAGCGAATTCAAGGCAGCAGCAGCAGCATCACCAATTGCTTTGGGGAGGCAAGGGGCAGGCAGAAGGAAGCTCCATCCAGCAGCTATGTTCCTCTTGCTGGGCTCTCCTTGCAGTGCCTAGGCATGGAAGATTCCAAGTGTATGGTAAATGGGGGGGGGGTAGGTTTTGCCTCCCAAGCTGAACTCTGCTCAGCTGCTTCCAGCTGGGCAACTCGGAAGTTCTGCAAGGTCATGATGATGTCATTGCCGTACATCCAGCCCCTTTGCCCAAAAATGTTGCTGACCCCTGGTGCAGAAAGAGGAGGAATGGCCATAGAACATGGAGCAGGTTGGGTACCACAAATGGCTTAAGGTGAAGGTGAAATTCAGGTTTACTTGGCATTTGGGGTGGTAGCCCTGGGGAGGTGGGGAGAACATAAGAAGAGCTCTGCTGGATCAGACCAGAGGCTTCCTGTATCTCACAAGGGCCCACCAGATGCCTGAGGGAGCACATGAGACAACAAGATGCCTGCATCCTGTTGACACTTCCTTGCACCTGGCATTCTGGATTGACCTAGCATTCAATAGAATTCTTGTCTTTTTCACAAAGTCAACGGTGTTTCCACTGTGAGAGGGCATTCAGATAACTTCATTTTGCTTTCAGGTTTTATCACAAGCTAGCCCACAATTCAGTCAGTCATCCTAACAATGTGACAAAGAGCCTCTGTATAGAAGAAGTCAAGTAGGATTGTGATTCTCGAGAGCAACACCCACTTCCTCTAGTTTTTGAGGAGAGTCTGCAAACTGAGGAAGCTCTTGTCGTGCCTTTATTTACATAAAGCTTGACGTTGTTTAGCAAAAAGCAGAGTCCATTTGATGCTGTAACTGGAAAGAGTCATAGGGGCTCTCCCCAAGCTGAGAATTAGCTTGAGAATGGACCATTGCTCAGTGGTACCATGCAAACTTTGCACGGGGAAGATCTCTCGTTCAATTCAATGCGGGGGGGGGGAGCCCTTCAATAGACCCATCACTAGAGGTGGGATAATTTTTTATGCAGATTTAGGTGTTTTCCAAAGTTAGAAGTGCAGAAAGTGGTGTTAGGTGTTTTTGTTCAAAATTAACATTGACAGTTCCAGCCCATCCATGCTGTGAACAGTGCGCTGCTTACCTCTGCCTCAGCGCAACTTAAAATGCATTCTGTGCAAATACCCCAAGCTACATTACAAGCTCCTTTTTATGATGAGTCTCCAATAAAGCCATGCTTGTAATGTCGTTCCTTTGCTTCTCAGCTCCTCGCAAGCGCTACAGAACCTCATGACTGCTGTGGCAATCATCATGTTATAACAGCAACGAAACACAACAGATTTGCTATAAAGCAGTGGTCCTCAAAGTCCTCCTCGGGAGGAATGGATCATGTAAGTGCTTGCAGGACTGGGGCTGAAGAAGCCATGCAATTCCCAGGATCACACCGCTGGACAGGTTTTTAAGGTACCTTAATCTTTCTACCAATGATGTGCTGGAGAACCCCAAAAATTTGTATTGTGAAGCTTTGTTTAGCTGCTGTAAAAATTAAGGCTGCAATGTTTCGTCAGTTATAACCCAGTCTTACTGGCTGTTACTGGTTATGATCCTACACAAGCACTGACTGCTATAAATACGATTGTTTTTGTTTAAAATGCATAAAACCACAAAACACTGCCTTTTTGACGTTAAGATTTCTGAATAAAAACACAAAACACCACATTTTGGGTGTTTACGGGTCTTTCCCCCCGACCCAGAAATTAAAACAGATTGCTATTCCAATTACAAATAATATTGCAGTTGCTGACAGTGCTGGCCATAAGCCAATGTGACCAATGTCACATTGTGACCAATGTCACCTTGGGTCCCACACTTGGTGGGGGGCACACACTAGCGCAGTGAGCAGATTGCCTGCTGCCGCAGCTGGGATCTCTATGAACTGTAAGTCAGTGGGGCAAGCAGAGCAGCTTTACCCTGGGCCCTCCCCCCAGCCCCAGCCCCCCCCCCAAAACCCCCAAAAAGGGCCTCCCGGAAGCAGTTGACTGTGATGTCATCATGTCACCACCAACTATTTCCAGGTGCCACTTGGAAGCACTTTTTTTGGTGAGTGGCGGGCCCCATGGGGAGGGTGGGGGCCCCACGGGAATGCCCCACATTGGGCCCTGGTGCTCCTGGAGCCAACCCTGTCTGTTGATATCATCTATATCACCTACTTAGTACACTATCTGCCCCCAGTCTTTCCAGCTTGCCCTCTGCTTTTCCCATCACTCGACCTTTTGCCTTTGTTTGATAAAGGCAGCATTCTGATGCTTTTTATTCCATAAACCAGTGGTATTCAAACTTTTTAGACTGGGACCCATTTTTTAGAATGGCACTAGTTTCAGGACCCACCAGAAGTGATGTCATTAACCTGGAAGTGATGTTGTAGCAGGAAGTGACATCATCAAACAGGAAGTGCTATCATTGTAATATAATAAAATGACATGCCTGAAATGCAAATTGGCATTCTTGGGCTGCAGCAATTGTACAGCTATGAATGAAACATCCCTAACAGAAAGCAAGACTAGGACAAAATATGATGTAAAAGCACTGAACTAAAAATATTTTTTTTAAAAAACATCCCTCACATGAAAATTCAATCCGTTAACACTCACAAAAGGAATAGAACAAGAGTAAGGTCTGCAGTATCCAAGATGGCTGCTTCCAGCTTTCCACGACCCACCTGGTATCAAATTGTGACCACCAAGTAGGTCCTGACCAACAGTTTGAATAACACTGCCATAAACATTTTTAGAATTACCGTTTATTCAGGGCCCTTAGTGCTGAATAGGGGAGAGGACATTTCATAAATAAAATAATAAACATCTTTTTTAAAGCCTTGTGTTTATAAGAAAACAAATTTATAGTGCTTGTTCCTTAATAGAAGCTATCTCTGTCTCTGAATATACAATAACTAGCCCTTTAAACCTATAAAATGGAGACGTTTTTTCTCCACCTCTCTCTTGCTTACTTAAGGGCCAGCTCTGTTGTCTCAGTATTATCTGCTATACAAATATTGGCCCGCTCCTTAAAGCTACTTTCATGGAAAGTTTAGTGTAGTCTAAGAGTTAGGACATATCCTTTCTATGTGTTGGATAAGGTAAATGATACCAAAGAAAATGTAGGATTAAGACATGCTACAGCTTGAGGTTACTCACATATCTATACGTATCTATGTATGTATTTAAGGAACAGGATTTATTGTTGACTTACATTTTTCAATTGGGTGTGTACAATCAGCATGGCGAGGATTTATGTATCACATCGATTGTTTTCCATCCCCTGCCAACTCCCCATAGCCGAGCTACATACCAGAAACCTCCATCATGAAATAGTCAACATGTCCAAGTCAATCTCTTTTGTGTGCGTGTTTAAAAGCTTCCACTAAAGGACTTTCTCTTCTCTCTCAGTTTTATTTTTTCAGCTAGCGTGAACAAAGGAGACTCCGTCTTGAATGTGGCTCACCATCTTTCTCCCAAGATGAGTTTTCACCAAGTGTAAAATGGTCTCGGAATACATAAAGCAGATCATCATTTCTCATTTCCTAGCAGGGCGGCCAACTTTGAACCCGGCAGATTACGGACCGCCCAGCTGTTTACCACTCCAGGGGGGCCAAAACAAGTCAGACATCAAAGGGCTTCTTGCAACAAAGCATAATCACGGGTGAGCTAGAAACAGTGTTTTAATTATTTTAATTAGAAAATGATGGGAAGAGAATAGCGGCTACTAATGTCTGATGGTCATTATAGCCCCTTATTATACTGCATTACAATCTGCATTTCCAGTGTGGAGATGGCATGCAAAATAACACCATTGAGGCTACAATCCTGTGCACACTTTCCTGGGAGTAAGCCTCAATGAATACAATGAGACTTACTTCTGAGTAGACATGTATAGGCTTGTGCTGTCAGTTATATTTCTACACAACACCTCAATCCTTCTAATATTTTATTGGTGTGGTATTGCTTTTTTACCACCTTTAAGCTTAACCTTTCCTGTTATGCATGCACGCACACACACGCACACACACACACACACAGATCAGATCAGATCAGAAACCTTTATTGGCGTCACAAACAACAAATAAAACAAATAAGCAGCAGACATAAATCCCCACATATTTTTAAAAACCCAGGCAGGGATCTCCAAAGTTTGGAGACCTCCAAAGGGCTCTCCAAAAGGTCTCCAAATGCAACATTATCCTTCTAATAGTTATGGACTCGGTTGTTTGTTGAATCTTAACTGCCAATCCATGCCCCACATGTGTTGGTCATGGCTCAGGGCTATTGAACAGGGCTATATAAGCAGCTCTCTGGCAGGGTTCTAAACATGGGGCTGCAGCCTGCTTTGTCCAAGGGAAGAAAGAGGGGAAATTGGAGGTTGGCTGTATTTATGGGGCAAGGGCACAGTTAATTTACTGTACCTGAATATGACACATGGATAACCCCGCTCTGTAGTAGGCTTGGTATGGACAGGGATTCCAAAAATGAGCAATGAAAATGATAGGTGGGTGACAACCTTATTCCATTGTGGCACAATTTGTTCAGCATCTCTAGGTTTGACGACCAGTTCCTGGAGAGTGCCAGTGGGGAAGGACTACTGCTTTCAAGCCTCTGGTTGGTCACTGTGGGGAGCAGCAGCGGCGTCCCTATGGGGGGGGGGCAAAATGCTAAGTGCTGTAGGAACCTGAGCTCCTAACTTGGCCCCTCCCCCTTGCCTCCAGAGCCTTTTGTGGCTTGGAGAGCAAAGCCTTAGAGCCAGCTCATAGTCGTGAATGGCTCTGAAGGCAAGGAAGTGGGGCTGCATTACACAGGAACTCAGGTGCCTACAACACTTAGCATTTTGACTCTCTTGTAGAAATGCCACTGGGGAGCAGGATGTTGGACTTGATGGACCTTCATTTTAACTCACCAGGGCTTTCCCCATGTCCTTCAGATCTTTTCCCGCAGAACTATCCATATATTCTTATGCTCTATTTCCTGATGTGTGTAAGAATGCAGGCATGCCCCAGTATCCACTGGGATTCCATTCTGGACCCCTCCGCGGATACCTGAAACCGCAGATACTGGGAAACCTTTTTTAAAGATAGGGGAATATCAGTGGTTTTGCTGCAACCAGGTAAAAAAAGAGTTTTGTTTAAAGTTCCCCTCTCTTTTTAATAGTCATCCCAGTATCCATGGTATCCATGGATAACTGAAACCACAGATACTGAATCAGTGGATACCTGGGCACACCTGTATTGAGGAACCAGTAGTTGAGAGGCACACAGAGTCCACTGTATTTTAAGCCCTGTGAGTCATTTCTGACCATAAATGTTTTGCAGTGACAGTCTTTGTGCTTCTGACATTTGCTGCCTGCAAAAAAGAGAGCCCAAGGCTACAGTTGGAAGGCTGACTTGGAATTCCACTTGTGCTTAAATTTACTTTGGTTGGGAGTGTTAATCTGTCTTGCTGGAACAACAGCCCTTCCTGATGAAATGTAGCTTTCCGCAATGTGAACCTCTAGTGTTGATCTTTCCCGATGAGACAATATTTTCCCGTGTTTGGAATAGTTTTCACATTTGCAGCACTTCAAATTATGTATCCACCAAGATGGGTGTCTTTTGCTTTGCTCCCTTTTTTGTGATTTAGGTTCTCTGGGTCCGGGGCCGATGAAAAAGCATGTGCAGCCTATTTACATAAACCACACAGTGTTTGCCTAAGCTCTGTGAAGCCTGAAAAGGCCAATTCTGATGAAGAATTTAAGTAAGTAGAAAGATCTCCCTGTGTCATTATAGGAAACAGACAGATGCTTTGACAGCCTACTTTTCAAAAAAAGGCTTCATTAAAATCACTTTCCTAGCGCAGTCATGCTTCTGTCATCAAATTATCTTTATGTGCTCATTTCAGGGTACTTCTTATTGAGATGAGTAGTGTACAAGTTGTAGGCAGGGCTTATGTAGACTGTGCTAAAGAAAACAATACAATTCTGCATTAGAGCTGAAATGAATGTGTTCTCAAAGAGTTCCCTGTATGAATTCTGAGGCTGAATAATCTCCTGGTAGTCTCTGAATATTTCCTGTCAGATAGTGATATTTTGTAGTACTGGGTAGTTGGCATTCAGTGGTATTTAGTCAGATATGCAATGCTGCATGATAGGTTTTACCTGTAGGGAATGCTTTATATGTTTTATGTATACCAATATATGTATTGGTTCCCTGTCTGCAAAAGGCTCACACTCAAAAAAAGAAACAAAAGCCAGCAAAACTTCTGAATTTCTGTCACTTTATTCTGGAGCATCTTCTAGGACAGTGGCCTTCAACCTGTGGTTCGGGACCCCAATGGGGTTTCCCATTAGGGAATCTGCTCGCCTCTTTGACATTTTTCAACAGTGTCTGTATAGGCACACACCCCAGAGCAGAGAGTAAAACTTGCTGTCTATATGTGGGAATGAGTACACATACCTTTTAGTGTTCACACTACTGAAAGTTTTCTTGGGCGAAAAACGTCTGGATTTTGGAATAGTCTGAATTTTGGATGTCCAGATGAAGGATCATCTACCTGTACTGACTTTCTCACTGAAAGCCCAATCCTAAGCTGCGCTGGAGCAGGCAAGCTGGCAGGCCTGCACTGTATCCAGTGCAACATGAGAGGCCTGAGGAGCTTCCCTGGTGCAAGGGCACGTTTGTGTCCTTACACCAGGGGAGGCTCCAGCCTCCCCAATGGCTTCCTCAGATCTGCACCCACAAAAGCCGCTTGGCCCGAACTGGGGCTACTCCAGTGGTGTCAGCCTACCGGTTCGCCGGGCGGAGTTTTCGCGGTCGCTGGGCGGGTTTCCACGGTGATCGGCAGCGTGCTCGCTGCGT